>JAWNOO010000076.1:0-1200000 GCA_035045905.1 Drosophila anomelani
AATTAAATTTTTTATGTACAATTTTTCCTAATTTTTGGGCAATTCATAGTTTTTCAATTATCATAACTTGGCTAAAAATGGACGAATTCTGAATCGGAAAGCTGATCTATGCTAGGTTTTAAAGGGCTAACAACTCTGCATACAAGCATTTTAAATTTAAAGCGAATTAAATTTTTTATATACAATTTTCCTAATTTTTGGGAAATTCATTGTTTTCCCATTATCATAACTTGGCCAAAAATGGACTAATTTTGAATCGGAAAGTTGATCTATGCTAGTTATTGAAGGGCTAACAACTCTGCATACAAGCATTTTAAATTTAAAGCGAATTAAATTTTTTATATACAATTTTCCTAATTTTTGGGCAATTCATAGTTTTTCAATTATCATAACTTGGTTAAAAAGGGACGAATTCTGAATCGGAAAGCTGATCTATGCTAGGTTTTAAAGGGCTAACAACTCTGCATACAAGCATTTTAAATTTAAAGCGAATTAAATTTTGTATATACAATTTTCCTAATTTTTGGGCAATTCATAGTTTTTCAATTATCATAACTTGGTTAAAAAGGGACGAATTCTGAATCGGAAAGCTGGTCTATGCTAGGTTATTAAAGGGCTAACAACTCTGCATACAAGCATTTTAAATTTAAAACGAATTTTTTAGATTATTATATTTTTTAGAAAAAATATTGTACAATTTTTGTTGCTAATTTTTTGGGCAATTCATAGTTTTTCAATTATCATAACTTGGCTAAAAATGGACTATTTCTGAATCGGAAAGCTGATCTATGCTAGGTTTTAAAGGGCTAACAACTCTGCATAAAAGCATTTTAAATTTAAAGCGAATTAAATTTTTTATATACAATTTTCCTAATTTTTAGGCATTTTCATTGTTTTCCCATTATCATAACTTGGTTAAAAAGGGACGAATTCCTGAATCGGAAAGCTGATCTATGCTAGTTATTAAAGGGCTAACAACTCTGCATACAAGCATTTTAAATTTAAAGCGAATTAAATTTTTTATATACAATTTTCCTAATTTTTGGGCAATTCATAGTTTTTCAATTATCATAACTTGGTTAAAAAGGGACGAATTCTGAATCGGAAAGCTGATCTATGCTAGGTTTTAAAGGGCTAACAACTCTGCATACAAGCATTTTAAATTTAAAGCGAATTAAATTTTTTATATACAATTTTCCTAATTTTTGGGCAATTCATAGTTTTTCAATTATCATAACTTGGTTAAAAAGGGACTATTTCTGAATCGGAAAGCTGATCTATGCTAGGTTTTAAAGGGCTAACAACTCTGCATACAAGCATTTTAAATTTAAAGCGAATTAAATTTTTTATGTACAATTTTCCTAATTTTTGGGCAATTCATAGTTTTTCAATTATCATAACTTGGTTAAAAAGGGACTCATTTGGAATCGGAAAGCTGATCTATGCTAGGTTTTAAAGGGCTAACAACTCTGCATACAAGCATTTTAAATTTAAAGCGAATTAAATTTTTTATATACAATTTTCCTAATTTTTGGGCAATTCATAGTTTTTCAATTATCATAACTTGGTTAAAAAGGGACTCATTTGGAATCGGAAAGCTGATCTATGCTAGGTTTTAAAGGGCTAACAACTCTGCATACAAGCATTTTAAATTTAAAGCGAATTAAATTTTTTATATACAATTTTCCTAATTTTTGGGCAATTCATAGTTTTTCAATTATCATAACTTGGTTAAAAAGGGACGAATTCTGAATCGGAAAGCTGATCTATGCTAGGTTTTAAAGGGCTAACAACTCTGCATACAAGCATTTTAAATTTAAAGCGAATTAAATTTTTTATGTACAATTTTCCTAATTTTTGGGCAATTCATAGTTTTTCAATTATCATAACTTGGTTAAAAAGGGACTATTTCTGAATCGGAAAGCTGATCTATGCTAGTTATTAAAGGGCTAACAACTCTGCATACAAGCATTTTAAATTTAAAACGAATTATATTTTTTAGGATTTTTTGAAAATTTTGACGATGTAACCCCTTATAAAATTTTCATAAAATGGCACAATTTTTTGTTGCTAATTTTTTGGGCAATTCATAGTTTTTCAATTATCATAATTTGGTTAAAAAGGGACGAATTCTGAATCGAAAAGCTGATCTATGCTAGGTTTTAAAGGGCTAACAACTCTGCATACAAGCATTTTAAATTTAAAGCGAATTAAATTTTTTATATACAATTTTCCTAATTTTTGGGCAATTCATAGTTTTTCAATTATCATAACTTGGTTAAAAAGGGACTATTTCTGAATCGGAAAGCTGATCTATGCTAGGTTTTAAAGGGCTAACAACTCTGCATACAAGCATTTTAAATTTAAAGCGAATTAAATTTTTTATGTACAATTTTCCTAATTTTTGGGCAATTCATAGTTTTTCAATTATCATAACTTGGTTAAAAAGGGACGAATTCTGAATCGGAAAGCTGATCTATGCTAGGTTTTAAAGGGCTAACAACTCTGCATACAAGCATTTTAAATTTAAAGCGAATTAAATTTTTTATATACAATTTTCCTAATTTTTGGGCAATTCATTGTTTTCCCATTATCATAACTTGGTTAAAAAGGGACTATTTCTGAATCGGAAAGCTGATCTATGCTAGGTTTTAAAGGGCTAACAACTCTGCATACAAGCATTTTAAATTTAAAGCGAATTAAATTTTTTATGTACAATTTTCCTAATTTTTGGGCAATTCATAGTTTTTCAATTATCATAACTTGGTTAAAAAGGGACGAATTCTGAATCGGAAAGCTGATCTATACTAGGTTTTAAAGGGCTAACAACTCTGCATACAAGCATTTTAAATTTAAAGCGAATTAAATTTTGTATATACAATTTTCCTAATTTTTGGGCAATTCATAGTTTTTCAATTATCATAATTTGGTTAAAAAGGGACGAATTCTGAATCGGAAAGCTGATCTATGCTAGTTATTAAAGGGCTAACAACTCTGCATACAAGCATTTTAAATTTAAAACGAATTATATTTTTTAGGATTTTTTGAAAATTTTGACGATGTAACCCCTTATAAAATTTTCATAAAATGGCACAATTTTTTGTTGCTAATTTTTTGGGCAATTCATAGTTTTTCAATTATCATAACTTGGTTAAAAAGGGACTATTTCTGAATCGGAAAGCTGATCTATGCTAGGTTTTAAAGGGCTAACAACTCTGCATAAAAGCATTTTAAATTTAAAGCGAATTAAATTTTTTATATACAATTTTCCTAATTTTTAGGCATTTCATTGTTTTCCCATTATCATAACTTGGTTAAAAAGGGACGAATTCTGAATCGGAAAGCTGATCTATGCTAGTTATTAAAGGGCTAACAACTCTGCATACAAGCATTTTAAATTTAAAGCGAATTAAATTTTTTATATACAATTTTCCTAATTTTTGGGCAATTCATAGTTTTTCAATTATCATAACTTGGTTAAAAAGGGACGAATTCTGAATCGGAAAGCTGATCTATGCTAGGTTTTAAAGGGCTAACAACTCTGCATACAAGCATTTTAAATTTAAAGCGAATTAAATTTTTTATATACAATTTTCCTAATTTTTGGGCAATTCATAGTTTTTCAATTATCATAACTTGGTTAAAAAGGGACTATTTCTGAATCGGAAAGCTGATCTATGCTAGGTTTTAAAGGGCTAACAACTCTGCATACAAGCATTTTAAATTTAAAGCGAATTAAATTTTTTATGTACAATTTTCCTAATTTTTGGGCAATTCATAGTTTTTCAATTATCATAACTTGGTTAAAAGGGACTCATTTGGAATCGGAAAGCTGATCTATGCTAGGTTTTAAAGGGCTAACAACTCTGCATACAAGCATTTTAAATTTAAAGCGAATTAAATTTTTTATATACAATTTTCCTAATTTTTGGGCAATTCATAGTTTTTCAATTATCATAACTTGGTTAAAAAGGGACTCATTTGGAATCGGAAAGCTGATCTATGCTAGGTTTTAAAGGGCTAACAACTCTGCATACAAGCATTTTAAATTTAAAGCGAATTAAATTTTTTATATACAATTTTCCTAATTTTTGGGCAATTCATAGTTTTTCAATTATCATAACTTGGTTAAAAAGGGACGAATTCTGAATCGGAAAGCTGATCTATGCTAGGTTTTAAAGGGCTAACAACTCTGCATACAAGCATTTTAAATTTAAAGCGAATTAAATTTTTTATGTACAATTTTCCTAATTTTTGGGCAATTCATAGTTTTTCAATTATCATAACTTGGTTAAAAAGGGACTATTTCTGAATCGGAAAGCTGATCTATGCTAGTTATTAAAGGGCTAACAACTCTGCATACAAGCATTTTAAATTTAAAACGAATTATATTTTTTAGGATTTTTTGAAAATTTTGACGATGTAACCCCTTATAAAATTTTCATAAAATGGCACAATTTTTTGTTGCTAATTTTTTGGGCAATTCATAGTTTTTCAATTATCATAATTTGGTTAAAAAGGGACGAATTCTGAATCGAAAAGCTGATCTATGCTAGGTTTTAAAGGGCTAACAACTCTGCATACAAGCATTTTAAATTTAAAGCGAATTAAATTTTTTATATACAATTTTCCTAATTTTTGGGCAATTCATAGTTTTTCAATTATCATAACTTGGTTAAAAAGGGACTATTTCTGAATCGGAAAGCTGATCTATGCTAGGTTTTAAAGGGCTAACAACTCTGCATACAAGCATTTTAAATTTAAAGCGAATTAAATTTTTTATATACAATTTTCCTAATTTTTGGGCAATTCATAGTTTTTCAATTATCATAACTTGGTTAAAAAGGGACGAATTCTGAATCGGAAAGCTGATCTATGCTAGGTTTTAAAGGGCTAACAACTCTGCATACAAGCATTTTAAATTTAAAGCGAATTAAATTTTTTATGTACAATTTTCCTAATTTTTGGGCAATTCATAGTTTTTCAATTATCATAACTTGGTTAAAAAGGGACGAATTCTGAATCGGAAAGCTGATCTATGCTAGTTATTAAAGGGCTAACAACTCTGCATACAAGCATTTTAAATTTAAAACGAATTATATTTTTTAGGATTTTTTGAAAATTTTGACGATGTAACCCCTTATAAAATTTTCATAAAATGGCACAATTTTTTGTTGCTAATTTTTTGGGCAATTCATAGTTTTTCAATTATCATAACTTGGTTAAAAAGGGACGAATTCTGAATCGGAAAGCTGATCTATGCTAGGTTTTAAAGGGCTAACAACTCTGCATACAAGCATTTTAAATTTAAAGCGAATTAAATTTTTTATATACAATTTTCCTAATTTTTGGGCAATTCATTGTTTTCCCATTATCATAACTTGGCCAAAAATGGACTAATTTGGAATCGGAAAGCTGAGCTATGCTAGTTATTAAAGGGCTAACAACTCTGCATACAAGCATTTTAAATTTAAAGCGAATTAAATTTTTTATATACAATTTTCCTAATTTTTGGGCAATTCATAGTTTTTCAATTATCATAACTTGGTTAAAAAGGGACGAATTCTGAATCGGAAAGCTGATCTATGCTAGGTTTTAAAGGGCTAACAACTCTGCATACAAGCATTTTAAATTTAAAGCGAATTAAATTTTTTATATACAATTTTCCTAATTTTTGGGCAATTCATAGTTTTTCAATTATCATAACTTGGTTAAAAAGGGACGAATTCTGAATCGGAAAGCTGATCTATGCTAGGTTTTAAAGGGCTAACAACTCTGCATACAAGCATTTTAAATTTAAAGCGAATTAAATTTTTTATATACAATTTTCAAATTTTTAGGCATTTCATTGTTTTCCCATTATCATAACTTGGTTAAAAAGGGACGAATTCTGAATCGGAAAGCTGATCTATGCTAGTTGTTAAAGGGCTAACAACTCTGCATACAAGCATTTTAAATTTAAAGCGAATTAAATTTTTTATATACAATTTTCCTAATTTTTGGGCAATTCATAGTTTTTCAATTATCATAACTTGGTTAAAAAGGGACGAATTCTGAATCGGAAAGCTGATCTATGCTAGGTTTTAAAGGGCTAACAACTCTGCATACAAGCATTTTTTATATACAATTTTCCTAATTTTTGGGCAATTCATAGTTTTTCAATTATCATAACTTGGTTAAAAAGGGACTATTTCTGAATCGGAAAGCTGATCTATGCTAGGTTTTAAAGGGCTAACAACTCTGCATACAAGCATTTTAAATTTAAAGCGAATTAAATTTTTTATATACAATTTTCCTAATTTTTGGGCAATTCATTGTTTTTCAATTATCATAACTTGGTTAAAAAGGGACTATTTCTGAATCGGAAAGCTGATCTATGCTAGGTTTTAAAGGGCTAACAACTCTGCATACAAGCATTTTAAATTTAAAGCGAATTAAATTTTTTATGTACAATTTTCCTAATTTTTGGGCAATTCATAGTTTTTCAATTATCATAACTTGGTTAAAAAGGGACTCATTTGGAATCGGAAAGCTGATCTATGCTAGGTTTTAAAGGGCTAACAACTCTGCATACAAGCATTTTAAATTTAAAGCGAATTAAATTTTTTATATACAATTTTCCTAATTTTTGGGCAATTCATAGTTTTTCAATTATCATAACTTGGTTAAAAAGGGACTATTTCTGAATCGGAAAGCTGATCTATGCTAGGTTTTAAAGGGCTAACAACTCTGCATACAAGCATTTTAAATTTAAAGCGAATTAAATTTTTTATATACAATTTTCCTAATTTTTGGGCAATTCATTGTTTTTCAATTATCATAACTTGGTTAAAAAGGGACTATTTCTGAATCGGAAAGCTGATCTATGCTAGGTTTTAAAGGGCTAACAACTCTGCATACAAGCATTTTAAATTTAAAGCGAATTAAATTTTATATATACAATTTTCCTAATTCAATTCATAGTTTTTCAATTATCATAACTTGGTTAAAAAGGGACTCATTTGGAATCGGAAAGCTGATCTATGCTAGGTTTTAAAGGGCTAACAACTCTGCATACAAGCATTTTAAATTTAAAGCGAATTAAATTTTTTATATACAATTTTCCTAATTTTTGGGCAATTCATAGTTTTTCAATTATCATAACTTGGTTAAAAAGGGACGAATTCTGAATCGGAAAGCTGATCTATGCTAGGTTTTAAAGGGCTAACAACTCTGCATACAAGCATTTTAAATTTAAAGCGAATTAAATTTTTTATATACAATTTTCCTAATTTTTGGGCAATTCATAGTTTTTCAATTATCATAACTTGGTTAAAAAGGGACTATTTCTGAATCGGAAAGCTGATCTATGCTAGGTTTTAAAGGGCTAACAACTCTGCATACAAGCATTTTAAATTTAAAGCGAATTAAATTTTTTATGTACAATTTTCCTAATTTTTGGGCAATTCATAGTTTTTCAATTATCATAACTTGGTTAAAAAGGGACTCATTTGGAATCGGAAAGCTGATCTATGCTAGGTTTTAAAGGGCTAACAACTCTGCATACAAGCATTTTAAATTTAAAGCGAATTAAATTTTTTATATACAATTTTCCTAATTTTTGGGCAATTCATAGTTTTTCAATTATCATAACTTGGTTAAAAAGGGACTCATTTGGAATCGGAAAGCTGATCTATGCTAGGTTTTAAAGGGCTAACAACTCTGCATACAAGCATTTTAAATTTAAAGCGAATTAAATTTTTTATATACAATTTTCCTAATTCAATTCATAGTTTTTCAATTATCATAACTTGGTTAAAAAGGGACTCATTTGGAATCGGAAAGCTGATCTATGCTAGGTTTTAAAGGGCTAACAACTCTGCATACAAGCATTTTAAATTTAAAGCGAATTAAATTTTTTATATACAATTTTCCTAATTTTTGGGCAATTCATAGTTTTTCAATTATCATAACTTGGTTAAAAAGGGACTATTTCTGAATCGGAAAGCTGATCTATGCTAGGTTTTAAAGGGCTAACAACTCTGCATACAAGCATTTTAAATTTAAAGCGAATTAAATTTTATATATACAATTTTCCTAATTTTTGGGCAATTCATTGTTTTTCAATTATCATAACTTGGTTAAAAAGGGACTATTTCTGAATCGGAAAGCTGATCTATGCTAGGTTTTAAAGGGCTAACAACTCTGCATACAAGCATTTTAAATTTAAAGCGAATTAAATTTTTTATGTACAATTTTCCTAATTTTTGGGCAATTCATAGTTTTTCAATTATCATAACTTGGTTAAAAAGGGACTCATTTGGAATCGGAAAGCTGATCTATGCTAGGTTTTAAAGGGCTAACAACTCTGCATACAAGCATTTTAAATTTAAAGCGAATTAAATTTTTTATATACAATTTTCCTAATTTTTGGGCAATTCATAGTTTTTCAATTATCATAACTTGGTTAAAAAGGGACTCATTTGGAATCGGAAAGCTGATCTATGCTAGGTTTTAAAGGGCTAACAACTCTGCATACAAGCATTTTAAATTTAAAGCGAATTAAATTTTTTATATACAATTTTCCTAATTCAATTCATAGTTTTTCAATTATCATCACTTGGTTAAAAAGGGACTATTTCTGAATCGGAAAGCTGATCTATGCTAGGTTTTAAAGGGCTAACAACTCTGCATACAAGCATTTTAAATTTAAAGCGAATTAAATTTTTTATATACAATTTTCCTAATTTTTGGGCAATTCATAGTTTTTCAATTATCATAACTTGGTTAAAAAGGGACGAATTCTGAATCGGAAAGCTGATCTATGCTAGGTTTTAAAGGGCTAACAACTCTGCATACAAGCATTTTAAATTTAAAGCGAATTAAATTTTATATATACAATTTTTCTAATTTTTGGGCAATTCATAGTTTTTCAATTATCATAACTTGGTTAAAAAGGGACGAATTCTGAATCGGAAAGCTGATCTATGCTAGGTTTTAAAGGGCTAACAACTCTGCATACAAGCATTTTAAATTTAAAGCGAATTAAATTTTTTATATACAATTTTCCTAATTTTTGGGCATTTCATTGTTTTCCCATTATCATAACTTGGTTAAAAAGGGACGAATTCTGAATCGGAAAGCTGATCTATGCTAGTTATTAAAGGGCTAACAACTCTGCATACAAGCATTTTAAATTTAAAACGAATTATATTTTTTAGGATTTTTTGAAAATTTTGACGATGTAACCCCTTATAAAATTTTCATAAAATGGCACAATTTTTTGTTGCTAATTTTTTGGGCAATTCATAGTTTTTCAATTATCATAATTTGGTTAAAAAGGGACGAATTCTGAATCGGAAAGCTGATCTATGCTAGGTTTTAAAGGGCTAACAACTCTGCATACAAGCATTTTAAATTTAAAGCGAATTAAATTTTTATATACAATTTTCCTAATTCAATTCATAGTTTTTCAATTATCATAACTTGGTTAAAAAGGGACTATTTCTGAATCGGAAAGCTGATCTATGCTAGGTTTTAAAGGGCTAACAACTCTGCATACAAGCATTTTAAATTTAAAGCGAATTAAATTTTTTATATACAATTTTCCTAATTTTTGGGCAATTCATAGTTTTTCAATTATCATAACTTGGTTAAAAAGGGACTATTTCTGAATCGGAAAGCTGATCTATGCTAGGTTTTAAAGGGCTAACAACTCTGCATACAAGCATTTTAAATTTAAAGCGAATTAAATTTTTTATATACAATTTTCCTAATTTTTGGGCAATTCATAGTTTTTCAATTATCATAACTTGGTTAAAAAGGGACGAATTCTGAATCGGAAAGCTGATCTATGCTAGGTTTTAAAGGGCTAACAACTCTGCATACAAGCATTTTAAATTTAAAGCGAATTAAATTTTTTATATACAATTTTCCTAATTTTTGGGCAATTCATAGTTTTTCAATTATCATAACTTGGTTAAAAAGGGACGAATTCTGAATCGGAAAGCTGATCTATGCTAGGTTTTAAAGGGCTAACAACTCTGCATACAAGCATTTTAAATTTAAAGCGAATTAAATTTTTTATATACAATTTTCCTAATTTTTGGGCAATTCATAGTTTTTCAATTATCATAACTTGGTTAAAAAGGGACGAATTCTGAATCGGAAAGCTGATCTATGCTAGGTTTTAAAGGGCTAACAACTCTGCATACAAGCATTTTAAATTTAAAGCGAATTAAATTTTTTATATACAATTTTCAAATTTTTAGGCATTTCATTGTTTTCCCATTATCATAACTTGGTTAAAAAGGGACGAATTCTGAATCGGAAAGCTGATCTATGCTAGTTGTTAAAGGGCTAACAACTCTGCATACAAGCATTTTAAATTTAAAGCGAATTAAATTTTTTATATACAATTTTCCTAATTTTTGGGCAATTCATAGTTTTTCAATTATCATAACTTGGTTAAAAAGGGACGAATTCTGAATCGGAAAGCTGATCTATGCTAGGTTTTAAAGGGCTAACAACTCTGCATACAAGCATTTTTTATATACAATTTTCCTAATTTTTGGGCAATTCATAGTTTTTCAATTATCATAACTTGGTTAAAAAGGGACTATTTCTGAATCGGAAAGCTGATCTATGCTAGGTTTTAAAGGGCTAACAACTCTGCATACAAGCATTTTAAATTTAAAGCGAATTAAATTTTTTATATACAATTTTCCTAATTTTTGGGCAATTCATTGTTTTTCAATTATCATAACTTGGTTAAAAAGGGACTATTTCTGAATCGGAAAGCTGATCTATGCTAGGTTTTAAAGGGCTAACAACTCTGCATACAAGCATTTTAAATTTAAAGCGAATTAAATTTTTTATGTACAATTTTCCTAATTTTTGGGCAATTCATAGTTTTTCAATTATCATAACTTGGTTAAAAAGGGACTCATTTGGAATCGGAAAGCTGATCTATGCTAGGTTTTAAAGGGCTAACAACTCTGCATACAAGCATTTTAAATTTAAAGCGAATTAAATTTTTTATATACAATTTTCCTAATTTTTGGGCAATTCATAGTTTTTCAATTATCATAACTTGGTTAAAAAGGGACTATTTCTGAATCGGAAAGCTGATCTATGCTAGGTTTTAAAGGGCTAACAACTCTGCATACAAGCATTTTAAATTTAAAGCGAATTAAATTTTTTATATACAATTTTCCTAATTTTTGGGCAATTCATTGTTTTTCAATTATCATAACTTGGTTAAAAAGGGACTATTTCTGAATCGGAAAGCTGATCTATGCTAGGTTTTAAAGGGCTAACAACTCTGCATACAAGCATTTTAAATTTAAAGCGAATTAAATTTTATATATACAATTTTCCTAATTCAATTCATAGTTTTTCAATTATCATAACTTGGTTAAAAAGGGACTCATTTGGAATCGGAAAGCTGATCTATGCTAGGTTTTAAAGGGCTAACAACTCTGCATACAAGCATTTTAAATTTAAAGCGAATTAAATTTTTTATATACAATTTTCCTAATTTTTGGGCAATTCATAGTTTTTCAATTATCATAACTTGGTTAAAAAGGGACGAATTCTGAATCGGAAAGCTGATCTATGCTAGGTTTTAAAGGGCTAACAACTCTGCATACAAGCATTTTAAATTTAAAGCGAATTAAATTTTTTATATACAATTTTCCTAATTTTTGGGCAATTCATAGTTTTTCAATTATCATAACTTGGTTAAAAAGGGACTATTTCTGAATCGGAAAGCTGATCTATGCTAGGTTTTAAAGGGCTAACAACTCTGCATACAAGCATTTTAAATTTAAAGCGAATTAAATTTTTTATGTACAATTTTCCTAATTTTTGGGCAATTCATAGTTTTTCAATTATCATAACTTGGTTAAAAAGGGACTCATTTGGAATCGGAAAGCTGATCTATGCTAGGTTTTAAAGGGCTAACAACTCTGCATACAAGCATTTTAAATTTAAAGCGAATTAAATTTTTTATATACAATTTTCCTAATTTTTGGGCAATTCATAGTTTTTCAATTATCATAACTTGGTTAAAAAGGGACTCATTTGGAATCGGAAAGCTGATCTATGCTAGGTTTTAAAGGGCTAACAACTCTGCATACAAGCATTTTAAATTTAAAGCGAATTAAATTTTTTATATACAATTTTCCTAATTCAATTCATAGTTTTTCAATTATCATAACTTGGTTAAAAAGGGACTCATTTGGAATCGGAAAGCTGATCTATGCTAGGTTTTAAAGGGCTAACAACTCTGCATACAAGCATTTTAAATTTAAAGCGAATTAAATTTTTTATATACAATTTTCCTAATTTTTGGGCAATTCATAGTTTTTCAATTATCATAACTTGGTTAAAAAGGGACTATTTCTGAATCGGAAAGCTGATCTATGCTAGGTTTTAAAGGGCTAACAACTCTGCATACAAGCATTTTAAATTTAAAGCGAATTAAATTTTATATATACAATTTTCCTAATTTTTGGGCAATTCATTGTTTTTCAATTATCATAACTTGGTTAAAAAGGGACTATTTCTGAATCGGAAAGCTGATCTATGCTAGGTTTTAAAGGGCTAACAACTCTGCATACAAGCATTTTAAATTTAAAGCGAATTAAATTTTTTATGTACAATTTTCCTAATTTTTGGGCAATTCATAGTTTTTCAATTATCATAACTTGGTTAAAAAGGGACTCATTTGGAATCGGAAAGCTGATCTATGCTAGGTTTTAAAGGGCTAACAACTCTGCATACAAGCATTTTAAATTTAAAGCGAATTAAATTTTTTATATACAATTTTCCTAATTTTTGGGCAATTCATAGTTTTTCAATTATCATAACTTGGTTAAAAAGGGACTCATTTGGAATCGGAAAGCTGATCTATGCTAGGTTTTAAAGGGCTAACAACTCTGCATACAAGCATTTTAAATTTAAAGCGAATTAAATTTTTTATATACAATTTTCCTAATTCAATTCATAGTTTTTCAATTATCATCACTTGGTTAAAAAGGGACTATTTCTGAATCGGAAAGCTGATCTATGCTAGGTTTTAAAGGGCTAACAACTCTGCATACAAGCATTTTAAATTTAAAGCGAATTAAATTTTTTATATACAATTTTCCTAATTTTTGGGCAATTCATAGTTTTTCAATTATCATAACTTGGTTAAAAAGGGACGAATTCTGAATCGGAAAGCTGATCTATGCTAGGTTTTAAAGGGCTAACAACTCTGCATACAAGCATTTTAAATTTAAAGCGAATTAAATTTTATATATACAATTTTTCTAATTTTTGGGCAATTCATAGTTTTTCAATTATCATAACTTGGTTAAAAAGGGACGAATTCTGAATCGGAAAGCTGATCTATGCTAGGTTTTAAAGGGCTAACAACTCTGCATACAAGCATTTTAAATTTAAAGCGAATTAAATTTTTTATATACAATTTTCCTAATTTTTGGGCATTTCATTGTTTTCCCATTATCATAACTTGGTTAAAAAGGGACGAATTCTGAATCGGAAAGCTGATCTATGCTAGTTATTAAAGGGCTAACAACTCTGCATACAAGCATTTTAAATTTAAAACGAATTATATTTTTTAGGATTTTTTGAAAATTTTGACGATGTAACCCCTTATAAAATTTTCATAAAATGGCACAATTTTTTGTTGCTAATTTTTTGGGCAATTCATAGTTTTTCAATTATCATAATTTGGTTAAAAAGGGACGAATTCTGAATCGGAAAGCTGATCTATGCTAGGTTTTAAAGGGCTAACAACTCTGCATACAAGCATTTTAAATTTAAAGCGAATTAAATTTTTATATACAATTTTCCTAATTCAATTCATAGTTTTTCAATTATCATAACTTGGTTAAAAAGGGACTATTTCTGAATCGGAAAGCTGATCTATGCTAGGTTTTAAAGGGCTAACAACTCTGCATACAAGCATTTTAAATTTAAAGCGAATTAAATTTTTTATATACAATTTTCCTAATTTTTGGGCAATTCATAGTTTTTCAATTATCATAACTTGGTTAAAAAGGGACGAATTCTGAATCGGAAAGCTGATCTATGCTAGGTTTTAAAGGGCTAACAACTCTGCATACAAGCATTTTAAATTTAAAGCGAATTAAATTTTTTATATACAATTTTCCTAATTTTTGGGCAATTCATAGTTTTTCAATTATCATAACTTGGTTAAAAAGGGACTCATTTGGAATCGGAAAGCTGATCTATGCTAGGTTTTAAAGGGCTAACAACTCTGCATACAAGCATTTTAAATTTAAAGCGAATTAAATTTTTTATATACAATTTTCCTAATTTTTGGGCAATTCATTGTTTTTCAATTATCATAACTTGGTTAAAAAGGGACTATTTCTGAATCGGAAAGCTGATCTATGCTAGGTTTTAAAGGGCTAACAACTCTGCATACAAGCATTTTAAATTTAAAGCGAATTAAATTTTTTATGTACAATTTTCCTAATTTTTGGGCAATTTATAGTTTTTCAATTATCATAACTTGGTTAAAAAGGGACTCATTTGGAATCGGAAAGCTGATCTATGCTAGGTTTTAAAGGGCTAACAACTCTGCATACAAGCATTTTAAATTTAAAGCGAATTAAATTTTTTATATACAATTTTCCTAATTTTTGGGCAATTCATTGTTTTTCAATTATCATAACTTGGTTAAAAAGGGACTATTTCTGAATCGGAAAGCTGATCTATGCTAGGTTTTAAAGGGCTAACAACTCTGCATACAAGCATTTTAAATTTAAAGCGAATTAAATTTTTTATGTACAATTTTCCTAATTTTTGGGCAATTCATAGTTTTTCAATTATCATAACTTGGTTAAAAAGGGACTCATTTGGAATCGGAAAGCTGATCTATGCTAGGTTTTAAAGGGCTAACAACTCTGCATACAAGCATTTTAAATTTAAAGCGAATTAAATTTTTTATATACAATTTTCCTAATTTTTGGGCAATTCATAGTTTTTCAATTATCATAACTTGGTTAAAAAGGGACTCATTTGGAATCGGAAAGCTGATCTATGCTAGGTTTTAAAGGGCTAACAACTCTGCATACAAGCATTTTAAATTTAAAGCGAATTAAATTTTTTATATACAATTTTCCTAATTTTTGGGCAATTCATAGTTTTTCAATTATCATAACTTGGTTAAAAAGGGACGAATTCTGAATCGGAAAGCTGATCTATGCTAGGTTTTAAAGGGCTAACAACTCTGCATACAAGCATTTTAAATTTAAAGCGAATTAAATTTTTTATATACAATTTTCCTAATTCAATTCATAGTTTTTCAATTATCATAACTTGGTTAAAAAGGGACGAATTCTGAATCGGAAAGCTGATCTATGCTAGGTTTTAAAGGGCTAACAACTCTGCATACAAGCATTTTAAATTTAAAGCGAATTAAATTTTTTATATAAAATTTTCCTAATTTTTGGGCATTTCATTGTTTTCCCATTATCATAACTTGGTTAAAAAGGGACGAATTCTGAATCGGAAAGCTGATCTATGCTAGGTTTTAAAGGGCTAACAACTCTGCATACAAGCATTTTAAATTTAAAGCGAATTAAATTTTTTATATACAATTTTCCTAATTCAATTCATAGTTTTTCAATTATCATAACTTGGTTAAAAAGGGACTATTTCTGAATCGGAAAGCTGATCTATGCTAGGTTTTAAAGGGCTAACAACTCTGCATACAAGCATTTTAAATTTAAAGCGAATTAAATTTTTTATATACAATTTTCCTAATTTTTGGGCAATTCATAGTTTTTCAATTATCATAACTTGGTTAAAAAGGGACGAATTCTGAATCGGAAAGCTGATCTATGCTAGGTTTTAAAGGGCTAACAACTCTGCATACAAGCATTTTAAATTTAAAGCGAATTAAATTTTTTATATAAAATTTTCCTAATTTTTGGGCATTTCATTGTTTTCCCATTATCATAACTTGGTTAAAAAGGGACGAATTCTGAATCGGAAAGCTGATCTATGCTAGGTTTTAAAGGGCTAACAACTCTGCATACAAGCATTTTAAATTTAAAGCGAATTAAATTTTTTATATACAATTTTCCTAATTCAATTCATAGTTTTTCAATTATCATAACTTGGTTAAAAAGGGACTATTTCTGAATCGGAAAGCTGATCTATGCTAGGTTTTAAAGGGCTAACAACTCTGCATACAAGCATTTTAAATTTAAAGCGAATTAAATTTTTTATATACAATTTTCCTAATTTTTGGGCAATTCATAGTTTTTCAATTATCATAACTTGGTTAAAAAGGGACGAATTCTGAATCGGAAAGCTGATCTATGCTAGGTTTTAAAGGGCTAACAACTCTGCATACAAGCATTTTAAATTTAAAGCGAATTAAATTTTTTATATAAAATTTTCCTAATTTTTGGGCATTTCATTGTTTTCCCATTATCATAACTTGGTTAAAAAGGGACGAATTCTGAATCGGAAAGCTGATCTATGCTAGTTATTAAAGGGCTAACAACTCTGCATACAAGCATTTTAAATTTAAAACGAATTATATTTTTTAGGATTTTTTGAAAATTTTGACGATGTAACCCCTTATAAAATTTTCATAAAATGGCACAATTTTTTGTTGCTAATTTTTTGGGCAATTCATAGTTTTTCAATTATCATAATTTGGTTAAAAAGGGACGAATTCTGAATCGGAAAGCTGATCTATGCTAGGTTTTAAAGGGCTAACAACTCTGCATACAAGCATTTTAAATTTAAAGCGAATTAAATTTTTTATATACAATTTTCCTAATTTTTGGGCAATTCATAGTTTTTCAATTATCATAACTTGGTTAAAAAGGGACTCATTTGGAATCGGAAAGCTGATCTATGCTAGGTTTTAAAGGGCTAACAACTCTGCATACAAGCATTTTAAATTTAAAGCGAATTAAATTTTTTATATACAATTTTCCTAATTTTTGGGCAATTCATTGTTTTTCAATTATCATAACTTGGTTAAAAAGGGACTATTTCTGAATCGGAAAGCTGATCTATGCTAGGTTTTAAAGGGCTAACAACTCTGCATACAAGCATTTTAAATTTAAAGCGAATTAAATTTTTTATGTACAATTTTCCTAATTTTTGGGCAATTTATAGTTTTTCAATTATCATAACTTGGTTAAAAAGGGACTCATTTGGAATCGGAAAGCTGATCTATGCTAGGTTTTAAAGGGCTAACAACTCTGCATACAAGCATTTTAAATTTAAAGCGAATTATATTTTTTAGGATTTTTTGAAAATTTTGACGATGTAACCCCTTATAAAATTTTCATAAAATGTCACAATTTGTTTTTGCTAATTTTTTGGGCAATTCATAGTTTTTCAATTATCATAACTTGGTTAAAAAGGGACTCATTTGGAATCGGAAAGCTGATCTATGCTAGGTTTTAAAGGGCTAACAACTCTGCATACAAGCATTTTAAATTTAAAGCGAATTAAATTTTTTATATACAATTTTCCTAATTTTTGGGCAATTCATTGTTTTTCAATTATCATAACTTGGTTAAAAAGGGACTATTTCTGAATCGGAAAGCTGATCTATGCTAGGTTTTAAAGGGCTAACAACTCTGCATACAAGGTTTTTAAAATTTAAAACGAATTATATTTTTTAGGATTTTTTGAAAATTTTGACGATGTAACCCCTTATAAAATTTTCATAAAATGTCACAATTTGTTTTTGCTAATTTTTTGGGCAATTCATAGTTTTTCAATTATCATAATTTGGTTAAAAAGGGACGAATTCTGAATCGGAAAGCTGATCTATGCTAGGTTTTAAAGGGCTAACAACTCTGCATACAAGCATTTTAAATTTAAAGCGAATTAAATTTTTTATGTACAATTTTCCTAATTTTTGGGCAATTCATAGTTTTTCAATTATCATAACTTGGTTAAAAAGGGACTCATTTGGAATCGGAAAGCTGATCTATGCTAGGTTTTAAAGGGCTAACAACTCTGCATACAAGCATTTTAAATTTAAAGCGAATTAAATTTTTTATATACAATTTTCCTAATTTTTGGGCAATTCATAGTTTTTCAATTATCATAACTTGGTTAAAAAGGGACTCATTTGGAATCGGAAAGCTGACCTATGCTAGGTTTTAAAGGGCTAACAACTCTGCATACAAGCATTTTAAATTTAAAGCGAATTAAATTTTTTATATACAATTTTCCTAATTTTTGGGCAATTCATAGTTTTTCAATTATCATAACTTGGTTAAAAAGGGACGAATTCTGAATCGGAAAGCTGATCTATGCTAGGTTTTAAAGGGCTAACAACTCTGCATACAAGCATTTTAAATTTAAAGCGAATTAAATTTTTTATATACAATTTTCCTAATTCAATTCATAGTTTTTCAATTATCATAACTTGGTTAAAAAGGGACTATTTCTGAATCGGAAAGCTGATCTATGCTAGGTTTTAAAGGGCTAACAACTCTGCATACAAGCATTTTAAATTTAAAGCGAATTAAATTTTTTATATACAATTTTCCTAATTTTTGGGCAATTCATAGTTTTTCAATTATCATAACTTGGTTAAAAAGGGACGAATTCTGAATCGGAAAGCTGATCTATGCTAGGTTTTAAAGGGCTAACAACTCTGCATACAAGCATTTTAAATTTAAAGCGAATTAAATTTTTTATATAAAATTTTCCTAATTTTTGGGCATTTCATTGTTTTCCCATTATCATAACTTGGTTAAAAAGGGACGAATTCTGAATCGGAAAGCTGATCTATGCTAGGTTTTAAAGGGCTAACAACTCTGCATACAAGCATTTTAAATTTAAAGCGAATTAAATTTTTTATATAAAATTTTCCTAATTTTTGGGCATTTCATTGTTTTCCCATTATCATAACTTGGTTAAAAAGGGACGAATTCTGAATCGGAAAGCTGATCTATGCTAGGTTTTAAAGGGCTAACAACTCTGCATACAAGCATTTTAAATTTAAAGCGAATTAAATTTTTTATGTACAATTTTCCTAATTTTTGGGCAATTCATAGTTTTTCAATTATCATAACTTGGTTAAAAAGGGACTCATTTGGAATCGGAAAGCTGATCTATGCTAGGTTTTAAAGGGCTAACAACTCTGCATACAAGCATTTTAAATTTAAAGCGAATTAAATTTTTTATATACAATTTTCCTAATTTTTGGGCAATTCATAGTTTTTCAATTATCATAACTTGGTTAAAAAGGGACTCATTTGGAATCGGAAAGCTGATCTATGCTAGGTTTTAAAGGGCTAACAACTCTGCATACAAGCATTTTAAATTTAAAGCGAATTAAATTTTTTATATACAATTTTCCTAATTTTTGGGCAATTCATAGTTTTTCAATTATCATAACTTGGTTAAAAAGGGACGAATTCTGAATCGGAAAGCTGATCTATGCTAGGTTTTAAAGGGCTAACAACTCTGCATACAAGCATTTTAAATTTAAAGCGAATTAAATTTTTTATGTACAATTTTCCTAATTTTTGGGCAATTCATAGTTTTTCAATTATCATAACTTGGTTAAAAAGGGACTCATTTGGAATCGGAAAGCTGATCTATGCTAGGTTTTAAAGGGCTAACAACTCTGCATACAAGCATTTTAAATTTAAAGCGAATTAAATTTTTTATATACAATTTTCCTAATTTTTGGGCAATTCATAGTTTTTCAATTATCATAACTTGGTTAAAAAGGGACTCATTTGGAATCGGAAAGCTGATCTATGCTAGGTTTTAAAGGGCTAACAACTCTGCATACAAGCATTTTAAATTTAAAGCGAATTAAATTTTTTATATACAATTTTCCTAATTTTTGGGCAATTCATAGTTTTTCAATTATCATAACTTGGTTAAAAAGGGACGAATTCTGAATCGGAAAGCTGATCTATGCTAGGTTTTAAAGGGCTAACAACTCTGCATACAAGCATTTTAAATTTAAAGCGAATTAAATTTTTTATATACAATTTTCCTAATTCAATTCATAGTTTTTCAATTATCATAACTTGGTTAAAAAGGGACTATTTCTGAATCGGAAAGCTGATCTATGCTAGGTTTTAAAGGGCTAACAACTCTGCATACAAGCATTTTAAATTTAAAGCGAATTAAATTTTTTATATACAATTTTTCTAATTTTTGGGCAATTCATAGTTTTTCAATTATCATAACTTGGTTAAAAAGGGACGAATTCTGAATCGGAAAGCTGATCTATGCTAGGTTTTAAAGGGCTAACAACTCTGCATACAAGCATTTTAAATTTAAAGCGAATTAAATTTTTTATATAAAATTTTCCTAATTTTTGGGCATTTCATTGTTTTCCCATTATCATAACTTGGTTAAAAAGGGACGAATTCTGAATCGGAAAGCTGATCTATGCTAGGTTTTAAAGGGCTAACAACTCTGCATACAAGCATTTTAAATTTAAAGCGAATTAAATTTTTTATATACAATTTTCCTAATTCAATTCATAGTTTTTCAATTATCATAACTTGGTTAAAAAGGGACTATTTCTGAATCGGAAAGCTGATCTATGCTAGGTTTTAAAGGGCTAACAACTCTGCATACAAGCATTTTAAATTTAAAGCGAATTAAATTTTTTATATACAATTTTCCTAATTTTTGGGCAATTCATAGTTTTTCAATTATCATAACTTGGTTAAAAAGGGACGAATTCTGAATCGGAAAGCTGATCTATGCTAGGTTTTAAAGGGCTAACAACTCTGCATACAAGCATTTTAAATTTAAAGCGAATTAAATTTTTTATATAAAATTTTCCTAATTTTTGGGCATTTCATTGTTTTCCCATTATCATAACTTGGTTAAAAAGGGACGAATTCTGAATCGGAAAGCTGATCTATGCTAGTTATTAAAGGGCTAACAACTCTGCATACAAGCATTTTAAATTTAAAACGAATTATATTTTTTTAGGATTTTTTGAAAATTTTGACGATGTAACCCCTTATAAAATTTTCATAAAATGGCACAATTTTTTGTTGCTAATTTTTTGGGCAATTCATAGTTTTTCAATTATCATAATTTGGTTAAAAAGGGACGAATTCTGAATCGGAAAGCTGATCTATGCTAGGTTTTAAAGGGCTAACAACTCTGCATACAAGCATTTTAAATTTAAAGCGAATTAAATTTTTATATACAATTTTCCTAATTCAATTCATAGTTTTTCAATTATCATAACTTGGTTAAAAAGGGACTATTTCTGAATCGGAAAGCTGATCTATGCTAGGTTTTAAAGGGCTAACAACTCTGCATACAAGCATTTTAAATTTAAAGCGAATTAAATTTTTTATATACAATTTTCCTAATTTTTGGGCAATTCATAGTTTTTCAATTATCATAACTTGGTTAAAAAGGGACGAATTCTGAATCGGAAAGCTGATCTATGCTAGGTTTTAAAGGGCTAACAACTCTGCATACAAGCATTTTAAATTTAAAGCGAATTAAATTTTTTATATACAATTTTCCTAATTTTTGGGCATTTCATTGTTTTCCCATTATCATAACTTGGTTAAAAAGGGACGAATTCTGAATCGGAAAGCTGATCTATGCTAGTTATTAAAGGGCTAACAACTCTGCATACAAGCATTTTAAATTTAAAACGAATTATATTTTTTATATACAATTTTCCTAATTCAATTCATAGTTTTTCAATTATCATAACTTGGTTAAAAAGGGACTATTTCTGAATCGGAAAGCTGATCTATGCTAGGTTTTAAAGGGCTAACAACTCTGCATACAAGCATTTTAAATTTAAAGCGAATTAAATTTTTTATATACAATTTTCCTAATTCAATTCATAGTTTTTCAATTATCATAACTTGGTTAAAAAGGGACTATTTCTGAATCGGAAAGCTGATCTATGCTAGGTTTTAAAGGGCTAACAACTCTGCATACAAGCATTTTAAATTTAAAGCGAATTAAATTTTTTATATACAATTTTCCTAATTTTTGGGCAATTCATAGTTTTTCAATTATCATAACTTGGTTAAAAAGGGACGAATTCTGAATCGGAAAGCTGATCTATGCTAGGTTTTAAAGGTTTATGTATGCCGGGACAGACGCCTTGGCCCAAAACTGGTAATTACAAATACGAATAATTGAGTAGTTATTCATCGAGAAGTATTATCTTCGACTGCTTTGCCTTGCCCCAAGTATAAATTCATCATGCGGAAAATATTAATGAGCTACCAGGGAGGATATGAATGTTTTTGGGAATCACCTAAGCAGGTGAAAGTGAATAACTGAGAAATGAACAACCCAGCACGTAATTGTTCACTAACGAAATGAACAAATGAATTAATTGTTTCAGTAAATAAAAGTCAAGTTTTCCTTTAAATTGTATTATAAACTTAATCAAATTGCCTAAAAAATCTTGCTTCCCCAAATAATTTACAAATGAAAATGAAATTAACAATAACCATTAATGATAAACAATGGGATTAAAAATCCCTAAAATGAGAGAGTAAGTCCTCATTCCACATCCCAAGTATGTCCGCCGATTTTTAATTTTTATTTAATTTGGATCCTTGTATGATTAACTTGTACAAGGATACTCATTCGATTTTTAAAAAGTATTTGAATATTATCTAGAATTTCTGTTTTTTGGATCCCATTAAAATGGTAAATGGTAAATATATAAAACATTTATAAATATTAAATATAAATTCGATTCAGATAAAATAGAATTCTTTATTTTAAAAATGTATTAAATACCTTGAATTTATATAAATCAAGTAAAATAATTCTTAAATTGGATAATTATAATTATATTAAGTTTCGCTGACATTTAGTTTTATTTTAGGATTTACAAATTTACAAATGGCTACGAAAAAAAAATGTAAACAATGACAGCTTACAAATATCAAAATTGAAAACCACAAGAGAGGATCGTATTCTCTTAAGCTGGCTCTCTCGCTCTCTTAGGTTCCACATTCCAGAGCGAGAAAAAGCAAACCAAGCAACGAGACTTTTACGTTATTTCAACGATACAATACATACAAACATATTCAAGGACAACGAGAAGAAAAATATTGAAGGAGATAAAAAAAATGCGCGCGCAAAATCTGAGAAAGACAAAAATAAAAGGAAAAAGAAAATTGAGTTGCTTCACTCACCAGTATACATACATAATTCTGGCTGCAGATCAAAGCGATGAATTCGAATTTGGTACCTAAAAGACACTTTCTTATATTTTATATTTTAATCACTTTTTTTATATTTCTCCTTTTTTCCTTGCTCCTTATTATGGAGGGAGAGAGAATTTGCTTCACATTTTTTGCACTTGCACCTAAAAAAAAAAAAGCAAAAGAAATGCACAAGAACAAAACGCACTGCTCTTGCCACAAATATAAATTAAGCGAAATTCGCAACAGCGGACCGGCTTCCGTTTAGCAGCTGCTCCCAAAATCACTCAAGCTTTTCACTTATCCGACCCGTTTTTCAGCGTTTAGCTCCTTTCCTCCGATCTCCATGTGCGGAGACGTTTTTCTGCCTCCGTTTTATGTGACGCCGCCGAAAGAACTGATTTGTTAGTGGCCACCGCCACCGGGAGACGCCGCCGATCCGCTATATTGAAAGTGAGAGAGAGATAGAAACAGTGTCCTATTGGGAAGAGGCTGGTAGGCGAAAGAGCGGAAATGGCAAGGTGCGATTATGCAAAGTGGCAAATACAGGGACGCGGCTTTTTTGGTTAATTTCGAGCTGTTTCACGCTGATTTTTCACCCTTTCCGTAATGTATATTCGAATTTAACTGCTTTTCACCAATCGCTTCGATTTTCCGCACTTTTCCGACCCGTTTTTCGGCGTTAAACTTCTTTCCTTCGATCTCCATGGGCAGAGTCGTTTTTTTGCCTCCGTTTTATGTGACGCCGCCGAAAGAACTGATTTGTTAGTGGCCACCGCCACCGGGAGACGCCGCCGATCCACTATATTGGAAGTGAAAGAGAGACAGAAACAGAGTCCTATTGGAAAGCGGCTGGTAGGCGAAAGAGCGGAAATGGCAAAGTGCGATTATGAAAATTGACAAATACAGGGACGGGGACTGGCTTTTTTGGTTAATTTTGAGCTGTTTCACGCTGATTTTTCATACTTTCCGTAATGTATATTCGAATTCAACTGCTTTTCACCGATCGCTTCGATTTTCCGCACTTTTCCGACCCGTTTTTCGGCGATAAACTTCTTTCCTCCGATCTCCATGTGCGGAGACGTTTTTTTGCCTCCGTTTTATGTGACGCCGCCGAAAGAACTGATTTGTTAGTGGCCACCGCCACCGGGAGACGCCGCCGATCCGCTATATTGAAAGTGAGAGAGAGATAGAAACAGTGTCCTATTGGGAAGAGGCTGGTAGGCGAAAGAGCGGAAATGGCAAGGTGCGATTATGCAAAGTGGCAAATACAGGGACGCGGCTTTTTTGGTTAATTTCGAGCTGTTTCACGCTGATTTTTCACCCTTTCCGTAATGTATATTCGAATTTAACTGCTTTTCACCAATCGCTTCGATTTTCCGCACTTTTCCGACCCGTTTTTCGGCGTTAAACTTCTTTCCTTCGATCTCCATGGGCAGAGTCGTTTTTTTGCCTCCGTTTTATGTGACGCCGCCGAAAGAACTGATTTGCTAGTGGCCACCGCCGACGGGTGTCGCCGCCGATCCACTATATTGGAAGTGAAAGAGAGACAGAAACAGAGTCCTATTGGAAAGCGGCTGGTAGGCGAAAGAGCGGAAATGGCAAAGTGCGATTATGAAAATTGACAAATACAGGGACGGGGACTGGCTTTTTTGGTTAATTTTGAGCTGTTTCACGCTGATTTTTCATACTTTCCGTAATGTATATTCGAATTCAACTGCTTTTCACCGATCGCTTCGATTTTCCGCACTTTTCCGACCCGTTTTTCGGCGATAAACTTTTTTCCTCCGATCTCCATGTGCGGAGACGTTTTTTTGCCTCCGTTTTATGTGACGCCGCCGAAAGAACTGATTTGTTAGTGGCCACCGCCACCGGGAGACGCCGCCGATCCGCTATATTGAAAGTGAGAGAGAGATAGAAACAGTGTCCTATTGGGAAGAGGCTGGTAGGCGAAAGAGCGGAAATGGCAAGGTGCGATTATGCAAAGTGGCAAATACAGGGACGCGGCTTTTTTGGTTAATTTCGAGCTGTTTCACGCTGATTTTTCACCCTTTCCGTAATGTATATTCGAATTTAACTGCTTTTCACCAATCGCTTCGATTTTCCGCACTTTTCCGACCCGTTTTTTGGCGTTAAACTTCTTTCCTTCGATCTCCATGTGCGGAGACGTTTTTTTGCCTCCGTTTTATGTGACGCCGCCGAAAGAACTGATTTGCTAGTGGCCACCGCCGACGGGTGTCGCCGCCGATCCACTATATTGGAAGTGAAAGAGAGACAGAAACAGAGTCCTATTGGAAAGCGGCTGGTAGGCGAAAGAGCGGAAATGGCAAAGTGCGATTATGAAAATTGACAAATACAGGGACGGGGACTGGCTTTTTTGGTTAATTTTGAGCTGTTTCACGCTGATTTTTCATACTTTCCGTAATGTATATTCGAATTCAACTGCTTTTCACCGATCGCTTCGATTTTCCGCACTTTTCCGACCCGTTTTTCGGCGATAAACTTCTTTCCTCCGATCTCCATGTGCGGAGACGTTTTTTTGCCTCCGTTTTATGTGACGCCGCCGAAAGAACTGATTTGTTAGTGGCCACCGCCACCGGGAGACGCCGCCGATCCGCTATATTGAAAGTGAGAGAGAGATAGAAACAGTGTCCTATTGGGAAGAGGCTGGTAGGCGAAAGAGCGGAAATGGCAAGGTGCGATTATGCAAAGTGGCAAATACAGGGACGCGGCTTTTTTGGTTAATTTCGAGCTGTTTCACGCTGATTTTTCACCCTTTCCGTAATGTATATTCGAATTTAACTGCTTTTCACCAATCGCTTCGATTTTCCGCACTTTTCCGACCCGTTTTTTGGCGTTAAACTTCTTTCCTTCGATCTCCATGTGCGGAGACGTTTTTTTGCCTCCGTTTTATGTGACGCCGCCGAAAGAACTGATTTGCTAGTGGCCACCGCCGACGGGTGTCGCCGCCGATCCACTATATTGGAAGTGAAAGAGAGACAGAAACAGAGTCCTATTGGAAAGCGGCTGGTAGGCGAAAGAGCGGAAATGGCAAAGTGCGATTATGAAAATTGACAAATACAGGGACGGGGACTGGCTTTTTTGGTTAATTTTGAGCTGTTTCACGCTGATTTTTCATACTTTCCGTAATGTATATTCGAATTCAACTGCTTTTCACCGATCGCTTCGATTTTCCGCACTTTTCCGACCCGTTTTTCGGCGATAAACTTCTTTCCTCCGATCTCCATGTGCGGAGACGTTTTTTTGCCTCCGTTTTATGTGACGCCGCCGAAAGAACTGATTTGTTAGTGGCCACCGCCACCGGGAGACGCCGCCGATCCGCTATATTGAAAGTGAGAGAGAGATAGAAACAGTGTCCTATTGGGAAGAGGCTGGTAGGCGAAAGAGCGGAAATGGCAAGGTGCGATTATGCAAAGTGGCAAATACAGGGACGCGGCTTTTTTGGTTAATTTCGAGCTGTTTCACGCTGATTTTTCACCCTTTCCGTAATGTATATTCGAATTTAACTGCTTTTCACCAATCGCTTCGATTTTCCGCACTTTTCCGACCCGTTTTTTGGCGTTAAACTTCTTTCCTTCGATCTCCATGTGCGGAGACGTTTTTTTGCCTCCGTTTTATGTGACGTCGCCGAAAGAACTGATTTTCTGGTTGCCAGCGCCGACGGGTGTCGCCTCCGATCCGCCATATTGGAAGTCTGAGAGAGGCTGGCAGGCGAAAGAGCGGAAATGGCAATTTGCGATAATTCCAATGGCAAATACAGGGACAGGGACAGAGACACCAGTTTCCATTGGCAAAGAAAACAAGGTAGAAAAAGAAACCAAAATTTTAGGCAAAGTTAAAAGTTGTTCCTCTTTTTTTCTCGATATTTTCGGCTATTAATGTTGATCAAGAATGTATGTACATACATAAATACATATACATATAATATATAGCGTCGAAAATTACACCTTTACTTCGATACAAATTGACAAGAAAAAAGGTCAACAAAGGCAGCAGCTTTCTAAATGCCAATATTTACAACTAAAAGAGAAGATCAACCAAAAGTGGGGATCGTATTCGTAATTAAAACCCCTTTGCAGGCTATTATAATTAATAATTTTGGTAATTTTTGACCCCATAAGTTTCTTGATCAGCATCAACCGTACGTACAGATATCCTTCTGCAAGCTAACCATATTCCTAGGCCATTTAACGTTTCTCCATCAATAAAAATCGTGAAAGAGGATACTCCAGTTTTTCAATTATCATAACTTGGCCAAAAATTGACTAATTTGGAATCGGAATTTTATGCCGCTTTCTGCAAAACATCGATTCATCGATAGGCCGAAAAAACAGTAGTGTGACCAGTTGCCTGTACCTAGCCGAGTAAGAGCGGGTCGTACTGTTGCAAACGATTGTTTTTTGCAATCTCTTTTCGCACTCTCGCAAAAAAAATTAAATAGAATTCATAAATTGCCAAAAGTTAAGCGGCGCTGTTGGAATAAAGCAAAGAACGCGAAAAACAACGAATTAGTCAATGAAGTGAACGCGAAATAACACCAACCAACCGCAAGCCGCAGCTCTCCACACACAACCCTGTCCGTTTAGCGTTGAGTGTGTGTGAGTTTGCGAAGTTCGGACTTGAATTGCCGTTGTCCCCCCACTTTCCTTTTGGAGCCCACACACACCTGGCGAGTCACATCTGTGCGGAAATTCTCAGGATTGCCGGGCTGCCAGCCGAACATCTGTGCCGAGAAGCCGCCAGGGAAACTCAGCTGAAGCTGGCCTTCAGCGGAACAGGATTTGCCTAGGATTCACGAGACCAACCGTCGCTGAACGCCTGGATGCCCGGCTTCCACCTCAATGAGATGGGTGAAATGGTCCTGGACGCCATCGATGACATCGGCGTGGTCGATGTGTACGATCTGGCCTCGGACATTGGTAAGGAGTATGAACGTATAATGGATCGCTTCGGGACAGACGCCGTCAGCCGGCTAATGCCGAAGATTATCAACACCCTGGAGCTCCTGGAGGCCCTGGCCACCAAGAATGAGCGTGAGAATGTCACCATTCAGGAGCTGCGGGACAAGGTGACGCAGCTAGAGAGCGAGAAGCTGGAGAAGGCAGAGTTTCGGCGCCGATTTGAAAAGGAGCTGGAGCTCATCGAGGAGCAGTGGCGCAGTGAGACCAACGAACTGGTCGATCTGGTGTCCTCCCTGCAGGACGAGAACAAACGGCTGGTCAAGCAGACGCAGGATTTGCAGTCGGCCTCCGCTCAAAGCTCTGGGCTGGGGGCCAGCCTCACCGAGAGCATCATTAGCATGACCAACCATGAGCTGCACAGTGCACTATCCGATACCCAGGTGCTCCAGCGGCTCAAGGAGCAGATCTACAAACAGCGGGATGAGCTGAAGCAACGCGAGCGAGAGCTGCAGGACAAGTACAGCGAGCTGGAACATGTAAGGAACACTCTGCCAACTTCTTCATTAAACACTAACTGATCCGGTCCTTATTATTCCCGCTTTCCAGCTTAACATCCAAGCGGAGCGTCTGAAAGGCTCTGAGCGGGACACACGACGGCGCCATAAGCTCATGCAGGCTCAGGTCAAGACGCTGTGCGAGGAGCGTGCCGATTTCCTCGCCCAGCTGCAGGATCAGAGCCGCGAGATCAACCAGCTGCGTAAGCGCTTGGGCTTGGCCGAGAAGGAAAACGAGGATCTGGTGGCCTCCTACGACGATGGTCAGAACGATCCGAATCGGCCGCGTTATACCACGCGCGAACTCAAGGAGCTGATCAGCGAGCGGGACGAGCTGCTAACCACTATTGATGGGCTGAATGAGCAGCTGGCGGAGCTTAAGCCACCACCGCCGCCTTCCAAGGCTAAGCGCCACCGCCATTTCTCCAGTTCCGATGATAGCGACGATGAGGACGATGGTCATGTGGCAGACAACGATGACGATGACGAGGATGATGATGAAGAAGAGGCGACCGAAGCGAATGAGGTGGAGCCACCAGCCTCTGGAGAGACGTGAGTCTATATATATTATAAAATATTAAAATTAATGGGGTTCATGGTTTTTAAAGGTATTAATTATGATCACTTCACTATTTTTAAGCTTAAAAACAATGACTTCCATGATTAATGGGAAGGTTTAGATCGTGACTCATTGTTTTGTTTATTTTTCGTGCAGTGCTAACAATATTCAAATAGACCTCATGATGGAAGCACCCATCAAACAGGTGATTCATCATTGTTTTGGCGTTTATTTTCGAGCTTTTATTTATCAAGGTTAAATATTTAAATATATGATTATATTTTATTTATTTAATTATATAAAGCTAACAATATAGTTCAAACTATAAGCTAACTTAATATAATAGAGCATTAGCTGCTATGGCCTACCGCTTCTGATTATATATATACATATATACATATGTATATGCGATCATTGAAGTAATTCTTCAAGTTTTTCTGTGTAAAGATATATTATATTTATGGGATAGGGAGATATATATATTTATTGCATGTACGCCCCCATATACTCTTTATAATCCCGCTTCCTTTAATAGTCCTAGTAGTAATCATACATATTTATCCTAGGAATGAATATTAGCAATTGGAATATGTTGACAATGGAAAATTTCAAATTTTTTTTTAATCGATAAACTGTTTGATACTAATTCCAGGATATTATAGTATTTATGAATATTTTAAAAAATATATTGATATAATAATGAAAGCAATATTTTTCGATATTTTAAATATAGAAATATCAAATTTTAAGATATTTTTTAATATATTAGGGGAATTTTCCTCTCAAAATATGTACATCCCTATTTTATCCCCATTTTGCAGGCCGCCTGGACACGATGCACCCGTGCAGGGACCGCTGCCATACGAGCCGGACGATGCGCCGTGGAAGAAGAGCTCCGAGTCGGGTATACGGAAGTTGTAAGTGCCTAATAAAATAATAATAATAATAATATAAATAATATTACATGTATTATTAATAATACTATATATAATTAAACAATTTATATAAATTTTCATAGCTTTCGGAAACTGTTCTCGGACCAATCTGACGGCAATAATACATTCCCAAAACGTTCCTTGGCCACGCTCTCCAAGATGGCACTGTCGGCCACGCCGGGCTCCGTTTCCGCTACCGCCTCCAGGGCGGCGAAGTAAGCGCCACACCCATATAACCAAGCATACGAGTTGTTTGGCGTGCATTTCACACTTTTGTTTGTTTTGTTTTCTGTTTTTCCGTTTCCGTTCCATTGCGTTCCGTTCTGCACACCCTGCATCTGTATCTTTATTTATTTATTTATTATTTATGACTTATGGTTTACGATTTACAATTTATGATTTAGATTAGGTCAGTGGCTTTTCCATTTAAGCCTGTCACTGGCCATTTACCTGCTCCGCCTGAGCTGTACATACATAGTTTATACACTTGATTGCTGTGTCCTCGTAATTCTAAGTTGTTATGCGATTTTATTTACGTAATCCTCGTTTACGTTTTTGTTTTCTATTACATTATAACTGTACTTGAATCTTTTGTACTATTTTATTTATTCTAACTTAAAATTAACGACTACCAACTAAGATAGACCCCACAAAATTGATACCATATATATACACACACACACCTATACATATGCATTTGCAAAGTGTTCCAAAGAACAAAAAGAACGAAAGATTGCCGAGTGAGTTTTTAATAAATTTAGAGACAAGAGATGCCTAATGAGTAGGGAGTAATATAACGAGTAATGAAAAGACATCAAACCCTTAATAACTGTAGAATCAAATCGAAAACAATTCAAAGAAAGGACCCCAGAGTTTTTTAGAAAATCGATAAATAATGAGAAAGTTTGTGCTTCAATTATTCGTAGTCTAACTATCTTCCCCCGATCCTTGCAACTCTTTATCCTCTATCGATATCACTATAATAGCCGGCCCCCCCTCCTCCCCCACCACAAATCTGTTTTAGAATTGAAAGGTATTTTTAGCATTCTCATAACAGTTGCCCCAAGCGGCCTTATATTGCAAATTTTTCAAAAAGAAAAGAAAAAAATATGAAAACGTTTAAAAAATGGTAAATCCTAAATAGACATACATATATATTATATATATATATATATATTAAATTGATATATAATTATTAGCAAACGTTACAACCTTAGCGCATTGTTTGTTGAATTAAATTTAAAAAAGGAATCTCTAAACGAAATCAAACTAAACAAATTTAATTCCATTGAACGCATTAGAAGCGCCACAAAAAATACAAAATAAAGAAAAATCTCACATATTATGTATATGTCTGAATACTAGAGATTGTTTTAGCCAAGAGTTTTACCATAGACATAGCCATAGACATTACTAAATCCTATTCTTAATTTCCTTCTTATTAACAAATGTCGCACATGATACTTGCCCAAGACAACTCTCCTAGCAAGTTCACTATTCACGAAAAGATGGAGCTCTTGTCCCCCAGATTCAGCTGTCACTATGATTAGTCCTTTATTTATATTGATATATTGATTCTTTGTCGATACATAAATCATTCTGCTTGATATATTGGACCAATTAAGTAACATTTTTCTACAATACCGATATTTTCAAATGCAATATCTTCGATATGTTATTTCTTTTTAATATATTTTGTCGGAGTTTTTCTGTCCAACAAAAATGATTATTTAAAATCCCAGTAATACCGGTACTTCTAGCTTCGTATCCCATTGATACAGGACTGCTAAACTGGGGTGCTGTTTGACTTCCGTAACACATCAGCTTTGTCGATTGCATCGATTTTTAATGTGCCAAAGACTTATTGTCAGTCCTGCTTAACCCGACCCAAAACTCAAACCCAATCTACAGCCCATAATCCCTCCTCTAACATTCAAAGCTCATTTCAATTACAACACAAATTGTGGCAACTGAATGTTTAGAAATATTTAAATATGATATAATGATATGATATGATGCGCGTTAAGATGGACTAACAAAAGAATATTAGGATTGTTTAAAATGAAGAGACCACGAGAGCTACACAAAAACAAATAAACGGAGAGGAGAGACATGACATTGAATTTGGTGAATTAATGTTAACTAAATTTATATACACATGTACACATTCATTATGCATATTATACTTTACTATATACACTATATGTAATACCGTATTATATGAAACTATGTGTGTGACTAACCAAAAAGAAAGGCAGCAATTATACAAATTAAATGCGTACAAGCATGGAAGCGGCTAGACTAGCTGGGGACTCGAAGCGATGCGGCGTGGATCAGTCGTCTCAGTCGGAGAAGTGCAACGGAACGGTCGTCGGCGACACATCTACACATCCTAGGGCCTCTGTACGTACATACAAGATTATGAGCGGGAGCCTTCCGTTAGCAGCCATCAAAATGAAAAAGTTATAAAGAATTGACATCGATTTTGGGTCTTTTTTTTAATGGAGAAGCTGGTTCAAGACTCTCTTGGTACTCCGCGTCGGCAGCCCTGTCTTTGAGGATGCTATTTTAATGGATAAACAATGAGAAGGAAGCCATTAATGGGAAGGCCAAGAACAACGTGACTTTCCGTTCTGACGTAGCCTGCCTGGACCAGGGATTCTCATTACCATTTAAGTGTGAAAGCTTTTCCCCCTTGAAAAGCTTTCCGCATACAACTTTCTGCCTCGGGTCCAGCGACGGCTAAGAACTTGCGCCGTCTTTATCCTGCGCATCCGCGTCCGCATTGGAGGCTGCAGCATCTCCTGTGTCCTGCTCCGTGTCCTGTCGCTTACTGGGCGCCTGTTAGCCACGCCGGGTTTGAGGCGTATCTAGGGCGTGGTGGCTGCTCGGCTCGCGACACGACCTTTATGACGGCTCCTTCGGAGCAGCGGATATGCGACTGCGTTTTAATTGCCCAGCAACAGGTGGGCTGACGAAGACGCCTGCTCTCCATCTCTCTCTCTCTCTGAGATGTGTTTGCCATTCTCGACGGGATTTCCACGCAGTTCCCAATTAAGCAATTAAAAATCAGACAGGCGGCGGGCGTGGGGCGTGTGCGACCGGGAAGGGGGCGTTGCCAGCTTTTTAGTTAAGAAGATGTTAGGGTAATAGGATAGAAGAAGATGCGCTGTGAAATCCGTAGGTCGAAATGTGCGCGGCTAATGAAGAAGCCGTCGTCGTCGTCTGTGGTCAGTGGGAACGGGCTGGGGAAGGGGCGGTAATGGTGGTGGGCATCGTTTTCCACTAATTAGTTTGGTAAAAGGGAAGCAAGGAGAGGGGAAGGATAAGCATCAGCCCTTGTGGTGGGATTAATTAAAAAAAAGGAGCATTTAATAAGTTTTTCTGCAAGCGCAACCAGACCAGGCCAGGCCCCTTCTCAGTCACAGTCGCTGCTGCTGACGACGCTGCACCGAAATAACCGAAGCATCCGCCGGTTGGTCAGGACCCGTGTCTCTTGTTATCGTGGTTGTTGGCGATAACTCGTGCGACGATTTCAGGGGCCTTCAGTCAGTCGATTTTCGAACAGGCGCCCAGCAAAGGAAGCTGGGGCTGGAACGCATTGGATCCGCAGCGGCAGAAAACTCGAAACACCCCAGCGGGCGAGTACAGTGGCCACTACAAAAGGGCAACTGGAAGTCAAAGAATACGTGTGGCGTATGCGTTTAGCTTTTCCGGTTTTGTGGTGTTGATATATATCCTTAAACGTGTTTCCTTTATCTCTTTTATTATAGTGAAATATTGAATTAGTATCTACTGTAATTTGGTTTTTAACAAGGGCGACAGAAAATGCTGCAGTTTGTTTTTACGCAGAGAGAGAGAAACAGTCGGGGAGGAAAAAATATCTAAATACGAACACAATGCTGAAATATCGATAACAGTGCCCTATTCACATTCCATACCAAGTGTACGAGTGAAATGACCATGGGTGTAAGTAGTCATCTCGCTAACGCTTCCAGACAGCTGTTGCCGGCACAGCGTCTTCGCGAATCTGTATGCCTGGTCAGCGGCCAGCACCAGGTTGGAACAAGAAAACGAAAGTGTTAACGTTAACTTACATATTACATCCAAATCGCGTCCGCGACTTTATTTCAAGTCCAAATGACGAATTTTTTAGAACTGCGAATAAAAATATATTTCCGATAACAACGCGGGAAAATATTATCGATACGGTAAGGGCTGCTGCAAATGAGTGTTCGTTACGATGGTGTATTCTAAAATCGAGAAATCAATAAATTGCTGTCTTCTGATATCCAATGTTTAATATACTTAAATAAAACAGATCTTCTAGAAACATCGATTAATCGGTTGGCAGAAACGACTTCACTTCCATCTCTAGATTGGGTGTGTTGCGAGGCTGCATTTGTTTACGCTGCGCTAATCGCCTAAGAAAAGTGCCTTCTTCTGTTCCAATTCCGTGATCAACCTTTTAGGCAACCAAGCAGCCGCCAACCAGTTTCGTGCCCCGCACACACTATCATGCGCGAACTGAATAAACAGCAGTCGCAGGACACCACCGATGCGGGCGTCGAAAAGGGCGACTATCCGCGGGCCACCAGTAAGTGACGCACGTCCCACCCCGCCCCAGAAATTAATATTACCTCGCCTCCCCGCAGATGGTGTGGTCTTCGGTGCCATCGTCACCTTCGCCAGCTTTTTTGTGTTGATGATGTCTTTCTGCTCGCCGTACTGGATCGAGTCCTACGAGGAGACGCGCAGCAGCTTCAAGAACATGGGGCTGTGGCAGTATTGCTTTAAGGATTTCGTGTATCCCAAGTACCAGTTCCCTAAGCAATTTACCGGCTGCCACAATATCTTCTCGCACGTGAGCTTAAAGATTTGTTCTTTTCGTTCTCAACAGGTAGTTACATCTTCTGTGTTTTGCAGGACTACTATGTCATCCGTGAATACCTGCTGCCCGGCTGGCTTATGGCCGTCCAGGGCTTCGTTACCATGTCCTTCATCATAGTTTTCCTCGTGCTGTCACTGCTCTCACTGACCATTATCCGGTTGCCGCTCAAGCCCGTTTTGCAGTACGAGTGGCTGCTCGTTCGCCTCTCCTACATCGGAACAGCAGTGTCGTGTATGTACCCTGCAACCGTACACCAGCCACACCTATCTTGGCTAATTATATGCTTTAATTTCAGCTCTGTTTATGTTTTTGGCCGTTTGCATCTTTGGTGGCTGTGCCTATCGCCGCGACTGGCTCATGTATCCCAAGTTCAATGTCCTGGGCTGGTCCTATGCCCTCGCCGTTGTGACCTTTATGCTGCTCGGCCTAGCCGCTTTGATTCTGCAGCGTGAGGCCAGACAGGCCTTCGAGGCGCGCGGAGAGCAAAAGAACCTGGTCATGCAGATGGAAATGCAGGAGCCAGGCTATCAGCCGCCGCGTCATCACCACAGCCAGTCGCGCAGCCTGCAGGGCTACATATAGGAACTGCTAGCCGTTGCTGGCTTCTTCAAAGCATTCCATACGTAACCTAAGTGTCCCCGAAAAGCAATCACCGCCCATAAAGTGCCTTCCTCCCAGTCGCTAACCACCAATATTACATTCAATATTTCCATTTACACTTGAAGAAACTGGATGCGTTTATGTAATGAGACAACCGATCCGTCCAAGGTATGGCTTTACCTTTTATTTTATGATTCGAAGCTGAAACTGAACGAATCTATTTAAATTAAGACACAATTTTATCAGATGTATACACGAAAATAGCATAGTATTAAGACAGATCCTGGGCTTTTCCTGATCCACCCTATCACCCTTTTATATATTTCGAAACTAAAGGTTTTATTTTTGACCTCGGCTCAAAAAAAATACTACAAAACACAATTACAATCTTTGCTTTTACACAATTACGATAATTATATGGAAAATATATTAAACTTAACTCCGCTTTGCGTTTGAGTATTTAAGTTTGCCACGTTTTCAGTTTCATTTTAAAAATAAGTTTAAAAGCAGTTCAAACTGAAAGCCCGAATAGAACACCTGGAAACTGTTGCCTTAAGATGAAGCTAAGTATTTTTTCCTGTGCAAAGACAAGAAGAGTTCTCCGCCTTGTTCTCCACTGATGAGGCGTCATCTTGGCCTAAAATGTGCTGTGTTTGCCCTTATCGGAAACTGATAGCAGCGACGCTGATTGCCAATTGTTAGTCTTGGCTCCCGGGTTTCCATCAGCCCCAACTCCAACTTCAGTGAGAGTCGCAAGCTGACGGAACTCGGATGCTCAAATCGTGATGACTTGCCGCCGGGATTATATTACCAGTTGCCTGTTCTGGCTGCTGCTTCTGCTCGTGATGGTTGCCATTGGGGCGGAGGTTCTGGAACAGGAGCCGCGCATCATCAATGGGAGCATAGCCCGTGCGGATGAGACACGACATCTGGTCTCCATTCGATTGAAACGACACGATAATAACTTTGGCAGTGGCCACATCTGTGGAGGAGCTCTCGTAGCACCCAACAAGGTGCTCACCGCCGCCCACTGCCTCTACAAGTGAGTTATGCTCATCCATCTTCTCCTTCTCCTGTTCTAATTAAACTTAATGATCTTTAGCAACCAGAGGAAGCGCTACCGCCAGGCCAGTGAGTTCGTTGTGGTCCTGGGCACTCTGAATCGCTTTGAGCGGCACAACGGCACCATTGTCTCCCCCGTTAGCTCCATGGCCTACATGCACACCTTTAGTCCGGACAGTATGCGCGACGATGTGGGCATTCTCTTTCTAAGCACTGGCCTAGTCGATGGTGGCAGCCACCTCAGCGTGGCACCCATCCAGCTGGCGGTTCAGGTGACACCGCCGGGAAGAGTGTGCCAGGTGGCCGGCTGGGGACGCACGGCAAGGGTGAGTTTTAGCCAATGTTTTACTCGATATAGATTGATTGATCTTTATTTTAAAGAACCCTCTGTCCAACATCCTGCTGACGGCAAACGTGAGCATCATTCGTCACCAGACCTGCCGAATGATCTACAAGTCTGGCCTGCTGCCTGGAATGATGTGCGCCGGACGACTGCAGGGCGGCACTGATTCCTGCCAGGGCGATTCCGGTGGTCCGCTGGTGCACGAGGGTCGTGTGGTGGGCGTCGTGTCCTGGGGCTATGGTTGCGCTGAGCCGGGATTGCCAGGCGTCTATGTGGATGTGCAATACTATCGTCAGTGGATCGAGGAGCGTAGTAGTAGTAGTTCCAGTAGATTCCTGAGTAGAATTCCTTCTCCTTTTGTTTTAATCCTAGTAATGATTACCTGTATATTCTTGTGACTTGAAGGTAAAGCTGAAAGTTTATAAATTTCCCCTCAACGATGCAATCATGCCTTGTAGCTATTATCTGGCCGAGTTTCACAATCCACTCCCTTCCTCATCTCCACCTTATCAGGTCGAGCTTCTTCTGCCGAATAAAAGCACATCATCCAATCCATTCAACAATCAACATTTATTTACAGCGAAACACATGTAGATATCCGAAAAGCAGTAAACGAGAAACAACTCGGCAGCGGGTGCTTGGATGTGAAGGAATTGGCATAAAACTAGGACTAGCAATTGCGGCAGTTCCGCCGTTGTGAAGCAGAGGATTGCTGATCTGACCGTTCATGCAAACGCAGCAGCTCCGGTGGCCCGTATGCAATGCTCGGCAGGCAGCGCGATTGGGTGAGCAGCAGGGAGAGCTCACGATTGCAGGCAGCATTCTCGATCCGCTCCATGACACGGCCCACGAGTAGCTCAACGGCCTCCTGGACATTGGCGCCGGTGCAGGCACTGGTCTCGATATAAGGCAGACGGTAGCGATGGGCCAGGGCCGCCACCTGGTCACGGGTCACCACGCGCAGCTGCAGCAGGTCGCACTTGTTGCCGCAGAGTACCACGTCAGCATCCTCGGAATAGGCGTGCGTCCGTAGTTGTGACAACCAGTTGGCCGTCTCCAGGAAGCTCTTCTCGCTGGTTAGATCAAAAATGAGCAGAAAGCCCATGGCATCGCGATAGAAGGCTGTGGTTAACGAGCGAAAGCGCTCCTGACCAGCGGTGTCCCAGATCTGCAAATGGATGCGATGGCGACGTCCGCGGGAGTTGTACACCTAAAAATAAAAGAAAAGCTAAGGTTAGAAACTCGATAGTATTTTAGCCTGTTATTTAATTAATTTGTTTAAAAAAATTCACACAGGACCAGGTCTACTCCCAGTTCTGTCAGAGAACCTATGGATCACGAATCTGGACATTTTTTGATGCTAAACACTCACCAGTCGCTTCTCGCGGAAATCAATGCCCACAGTGGAGATGAACTGGGAGTGGAAGCGGCCATCGGTGTACTGGTAAAGCAGACAGGTCTTTCCCACGCCAGAGTCGCCCAGCACCAGGAACTTGAGCAGATAGTCGTAGTCGATGTTGGCGCGCGTCATCATGCTGCTACTGCTGCTCAGATCTCCTCCGTTCAGGGCATCCCGTGCGCCTGGAAGCAGGGAATCAAATGAGCTGCTGCCTCTGACCGAGCTTTTCCACAGCGGAATCCTGTTTCTGTCCTCTTTCTGCCCCATCCGTCTTTAAGCCCGGGCTTTGGGTGACAGGGGAATGGAAGGTGGAGGGTATTCAACTCTAGAGCCATCTTCATAAGCATACAACCCCAACCTCCTTCCACATTCATCCCCAATAATGCGACCCCACCCGCACACACACAGAGAGCTACCCGCACCGTGGCAAATATTTGAAACTCATTAAATCCCGATTTATTGATTTTCTGTCCCCGTTCTTGGCGAAATTTTGGTATTGTTGAATGAACTCGAGTATAGAAAGAGGAGGAGCAAGAGAAATACATTTTTGAGCCATCGAAATACAACATCAAACATAAAAGAAACTTGCTTAAGCGCGACTGACCTGGAATCATCTCCGTTGTCCGCTTTTCCCAACCGATCGCGAATTCGACCATGCCCGTCACCAATTCAGAAGAGGAGCTAGAAGCTGTAATGGTGGTATTCCATGACTTTGGATGACAGCCGAAAAAATGAAGGCAAGGCGAGCATAACCACAACAAAAGCAAGCTCAAAGAGCAGCCCAAGAATGCAGGTCAAGCCCAACTCCCCCTCTGCCTTATTAATTAGACAAAACGACCAATGTTCCAAAGAGTGCGTGCCGTGGCGAGTGGCAGGAATGAGCGGCGGTGGGGGGACGGAGGGGACAGCTTCACGTACTAAGCGGTTTACCAACTCCCCATCTGCGGCCGGATGCGAAGTATGGGCGTTGGCGGGGTAGGGATAGTGAAAGAGCGCCATCAAGTGGTTGCTAGACAACACAATCAATCAGGCAGGGGCACACAGAACCCAATCCCCAATACCTTTTACTCTCCCTCTTATGCTGCATTGAATCCTTTGCTGTCGCTACCGGATGATGTCTCGCTTCCTCCCGCTGTCATCGACCATCTGTCTTGCCACTTCCGCCTAACGCTAAAAGAGCACGCACAACGTACATGGCACAAGGGCGAAAGGGAAGGGAAGATCGGAAATCGAATTAGCATGCACGCACAGCAGCTAATGTCATATAACCATCCCGCTCAGCCAGGTCGCAGGGCCTACGACCAGACTCACTGACGGTTAATTTTAAACCTTTATTGATTCGCAAGATCTTATTGTCGTTTCCGGGCTCAGGTGGTAGGCAGCAGCAGCCGTTGAACGGAAATAGCATTCCAAGGGATGCTGGCAACTAGGCACGGAAACAAATGCCAGGCGCCTCAAGGCCCCTGTGGATGCTGCAATTCTCGGGCTCTACCGAATCACGGACTGGACGACTATTGCTATCCTTCCAATTAAATATTTAAGTGCCGCCGTAAAATCCGTGTGTGTTGTGGTTTTAATTGGAACTGTGTGCAGGCATAGTTGCGATTTAAAAATAGCCCAAGCTCACCTGTCCTCTCAACTCGGCTCACCCGGATCCGGTTAATTAAAAAGAGACGGTTCGGTACGCATTTCCGTCCCAACGCCCAACGCGTTCCCAATCTTCTTCGATTGCCTTTGCCTTTGGCTCCCAAGGCGACTCGCTTCGATTTGGCGCTTTCAAGGATGCTGATGCTGCCACAGCACAGACTCTGCAAAGCCTTTTGTTGTTATTTTTGTCGTTCACTAGCCCCAAAGGATATCCCGGGAGTTATCCGGAGCTGGGTCGGCTTTCTCCTGCGATTTCGATGCCAGGTACGTACGCGAAAGGACGCGTTTTCTGAGCTATGGATTCGTATGCAGGTGCTCCGGGCGATGTATGCAGCACGACCTGTTGCCGTGCGCTGCCCAGCATAGACTACAAGCGCAGCTTGGGCATCCTGCAGCAAACACGCACAGCTGCCAGCTTTGTCCTTCCAGCTTTCAGCCAAAGTGAAAGCCCAAACGCAGCTTTCAAGGCTTTCAGAAAGCCAGTCGCAAAGGAGCGACAGATGCACACAGACAGGCGTTCTGGCATTCCGGCCTCGGGGGATGATTATGGGTATTATGCTCTCAAGACAAAAACTCCGTTAGGCCAACTTTGTCCTTAAACTGCAGACGATGCTTACGGAGACCACATCACAATGCAAGAAACGAAACTAAAGATAACTTGATAATTATAAAGATATTTATGAAAATTAAAAGCCGCTTCGTCTACAAAATTAGTGCTGGGAAGCACCGCCGAAACGCCATCTATAGCTATTGCAGCATTTTAGCGTCATGCCGCCTGCAGTCACACTGAGACTAATCTTGCGACTTTAGTTTGAAATCGCATTGTTAGTAACACCTTTTTTGTTATTGGATAGTTTAAAAAAATGGCCAATTTGGATGAAACCTTCGTGAAGCCGGAGTTCGACTGGAGTTCCATCAGCGTGGGCGACTACAAGCTTGATCACTCTCAGAATTTCTTCGGTGAGCAGTCTCCGCATCTGCCCTTCCCTCCACAGTACCACTAATGAAGACGCACCACTTCCCGCTCTTTTCCCCTTTTTCCATTTACCGCAATTTCCAGCCAACAAGGAAAACAACCGTAATTTGAACAATGAGAACCACCAGCAGCTCATCTTCAGCAACTGTTCCACTCCCACAATCTCCAAGTTCAAGGCGGAGAAGGAGACACATGATGACGAGAACGAGGCGATGGTGAGGTTGAAGCCTGCCGAAATCACATCTAAATTGCCGGCAAAGGAGACTCCAGCAATGCAGTCCGAGCTACCAACAGCAGCAGGAATTCAGGTCCAGCTGGAGGAGCAAAAGCAAGTCGACCAGCTGGTAATGTACGACGATATTGAGAACATGCCCGAAGAGGACGCCCGACCAACCAGCAGTAACCTGCGGTTGCAATGGAGCCCAATTCGTAACGAGCATAAAGAAGCCGGGGCCGGGGCCGGAACCGCCGCAGCCTCTGCCCCTGTTCCAAAGGCATACGCTTTCAAGGACATCTACGAGCGCAATCGTCAGCATGCGCGTCGGCAGCAAGAGGAGGAGAATCGCCAGGCGCGGCAATTCCACAGCCGACCCATGCCCAATTTTAAGGCCATGCACAAGCGAATTGACGACATGGTGGTCGTCCACAGAATCACCGTACCGACGACGCCCGAAACGGTGAAATACTGGCAGTCGTGCGTAGAGCGCCGCCGTCAGTCCAAAAGGGACCAGGAGGAGGAGCTGCGGAATCTGAGCCAAGAGCCAGTGCATCCGCATACACGCCACAAGACATTTAATCTGCTCAGCGACCAGCGAGTGCGCGACCGCCGCGATTTTGACTCTGCCGTCCAAGAGAGGCAGGTTCAAAAAAAAAAGGAGGTAAATAATAAAAACTAACTGCATGAACGAGATTACAACAAGTACGTAAATAACTAACAATGGGTGCTAAAACACCTAGAGGGGAGCATAATTGTGCAAAGATTTATATATTTTCATTTTGAAAAGGATGGAGTAGTTTTAAATTTAAAAAAATAGCCTTACGCGATATGAACATTGGCAGTTATCGATAATGCGATAACAGCCCATCAGCAACATTGTGATTTTTTGTAGCCACACGTAACGGTCACATTCTTTAGAGCTCCAGCCTGAGAGTGCCTCGGATTAATTGTACAAATTCGAAAATTAAATTCTGAAACCGTATACGCTCCAACACCATTCATTCCCCAGCACGCGTCACAAAGTTATAATATAAATATCAATACAGAATTAAACCAGACATTTTGACGGCTGCAAGGGGAAAAACAACAACAAAAAGAAGAAGAAGAAGAAGGCGACAACGCGAGCGAAACACGGGACAATGTGAAAGAGGGAGAGCGAGTGAAAAGCAAAGAGTGAAGAGCGCCGAGTGTCGCCGTCAAGTTTGTTTTTGTTGCTAGTGGTGTGAGTGAGTCATGACGTTTTTGGACGGCGTAGAAAAAGCCAGTTAATAGTCGTGCATTGCATAAAGCGGGAGCAGCCACGGGACAAGCAGCCATCAGAGCACTGGACCAGGAAGACCCAATAGCAGCAATAGTAGCAGCGGAAACAGGGGCAAGACGCTACACAGGATTTGCAACAGCTGCGCTCATTATATTGCCCTTACAAACACCAGACCCACATACATACGTTCTATAGCAGCGAGTGTCACACACAGAGACGCCTGCGCTGTCACAGTCGCAGCGCACGCACACACACACATAGAGCTACCCCTCGTCTGGCTGTCGTCACAGTTGGCTAAATTTCGGAATTCAGTTTTCGTATTTCCTACTTCGAAGCCATTTTTTGAGAGCGGCAGAAGGCAAAGCAACAGGGGAGCAGCAGCAACAGTAGGAACTTTCGCCACAACTCGAGCAAAACAAAGCAAACACAACTATGGTCGACCGTTTGGTGAATTCCGAGGCCAATACACGACGCATTGCGTCCGTGGAGAACTGCTTCGGAAGCTCCGGCGTCCCACTGGCCATGCAGGGTCGCGTCCTCGTTGGTGAAGGCGTCCTAACCAAAATGTGCCGCAAGCGTCCCAAATCTCGTCAGTTTTTTCTATTCAACGACATTCTCGTCTATGGCAACATTGTGATTGGCAAGAAGAAGTACAACAAGCAGCACATTATGCCTCTGGAGGAGGTATCACTTGAGTCAATAGCCGACAATCAGCAGTATCGCAACGGCTGGTACATACGCACCACCACCAAATCATTTGTGGTCTATGCCGCCACCAGTACTGAAAAGCAAGAATGGATGGCCCATATCAACAAGTGTGTGGAGGATCTTTTGCGCAAGAGCGGCAAGAAGCCGGTGGAGAATCATGCCGCTGTTTGGGTACCCGACACTGATGCCAGCATCTGTATGCATTGCAAGAAGACCCAGTTCACCTTTATCCAGCGTCGGCATCATTGTCGCAACTGCGGTGCCGTCGTCTGTGCCGGCTGCTCGGCCAAGAAGTTTTTGCTGCCGCAGCAGAGCACCAAGGCGTTGCGCGTCTGTGATGCCTGCTATGAGCGCCTGACACATGTACCGCCCAGCTCCGCTGCTGGCGGCGGTGGTGGTATTGGTGCCTCTACCGGCGCTGGCGACAACAAGCTCAACACAACGACGACAACTACTGGGGATAGTTCTAACGATGAGGATTCGGATGAGGAGACCGCTTCACCCGGCGGCGAGTCGCATGACGAGCCGCGCTTCTATGGCGACAATAGTGTGCTTTCCGCGGCCGATGACTCCTCAACGGCGATTGCCTCGCCCTACTCTAACAACAGTGCGCCGACTGTGAGTTCATCGCTGGAACAGTGCGTCCAGAGCTCGCCCACCGTCACCGCTCCGTCGAGTCTTTGCTGAGCTGGGTGAATTGATATGAATGGTAACGATCATGAGAAAATATCCTATATCCCCTTTGAGGCAACTCTCTTGCTCACGACTGCGACCTTGCCTTTTCTGGGTTTCGTTTTCAGTTTAGCTTGGGCTTTTTTTCCTTCATCCTCATATCTGCGCCGCCGGAATGGCATTTGCGCGATAATCTTATCAGCTGCGACGACTCCCGCCTGCCTCAGCTTCTGCTCTATTTTCCGCTGGCAAACAAACTGGCAGGGCCGTAGCATGAGATATTCCAAAGGGAGCTTACTTATCGTTTTGAAACTCCCGCTGTGATTCAGCAGGGCCCAGAGATAGGGTTTAATAGAAAAAGAGGGAACGGAGATGAGTCAGGCCTGCAGTCCAGTCAGACCCTGAGCCCAAACATATTTCACTAATTAATTTCCAATGAGTACTATAATTATTATTCAACTCAAGACTTATTCATTTCGTTCTCCGTTGCAGCAAGAAGAACAACGTAAACGGTGCGAGGAGGAGGAGATCAAGGAGATACGTAAGATGACGGTCTTCAAGGCGCGTCCGAATCCATTCAAGTAGTGCTCGAGAGATGGTCAACCCCAAAATTCTTTATATATATATATACACATATTATTACTTATTACTTTTGCCCAAAATTATAATGATGTGAAAGTGTTGCATAGTTGTACAATGATTAATTAACAAAGCATCCTTTATTTGTGTCTCTAACTCCTAACATTACCTGTATTTTTTTGTGTTTCTTGAGGTATTCCCTGTACAAATGAATGAATGAATTTCTCAATATATCGCTAAAGAGATCAGCTAAATTACTGAAAGCTTTAGTGTAGGCTTGTCTAGAGGCGTGCAAATGGGTTTTATATTAAAATTTAGTTAACGATCCGACTAATTATATAAACTATATATTCAGAAGTTCAGTGGTTCAGTATTATAGGGAATATCCTAATATGTTTCTCATATTTTTTCAGTCGTTTACAACATAAACTAAAATTATAACTATAATACGGAGAGGATTTATGTATAAAAGATTTGAGCAATTTGACAATTGCTAAATCATTAAAAAATAAAAACTGTTTTCTATTTGTACAAAAAGAACAAAAACAAAAACAATAAATTAATTATGTAAAATTTAACAATCTCTCGCTCTAAGTATTTCTCTCTGTCTCTGGGGAATCTATCTCCCTCTAGTTCGAGCATATTGAATTTATTTCGTGATATATATATATTTTAAAAACTATCAAATAATTATCGGGAAGCCAATGATTATTTTTTTTAGTAAGATTTATAATATATATATAAACCTTTTAATGGCATTATACTTCTGTTGGAGCCTTGTAACTCACTCCTTTAAAAAATATAGCTCTAAAATTCACAATTCACTAAGCAACCATTGCAGTGTTAACTTCAAAATCTTTTTCCCTTAAGGGCTAATCGTCAATATAACCAAAGAAAAATGCATTAATCCCTTCAACCCACACTTTCCTCCAAAAATAGCATCAATACAGATACATAATAGGATTTACGAAGAATAAAAACACTCGATTTTTAGATGGGAAACATAAGAAATGTTTATTTATGCCCGACAAAGTAGGCGTTGTCGTCGTTTTCGCTGGACAAGAGCAGGTGTGAACACGCAGCTTCATTAGAACTGACCATCGCTACCCCAGGAGGTCTTGACGGTATCCTCGTTCCAGTCCTCAACTCCTCCAACGGTCTCGGCGGCGCCAACCTCATCGGCCCAGTTGGTGGTCTCCTCGACCGGATGATCGACGGCCTCCTCAATCTTGGGTGGCGGCAGCAGTTCCTTAGCAGCGGCCTCCTCCTTCTCAGCCTCCTCGGGATCGCGGTAGAAGAACAGATCAACAACCACGGGCCACTCGACGCTGCGCGAGATGGTGCCACGCAGACGGAGAACTTCGCGGGCCAACAGCCACCACATCAGGCCAATGGAATGGGCAGACTTGTTGTTGCACGGAATGGCAATATCGATGTAACGCAGAGGCGAATCCGTGTTTGTGAAGGCAATCACAGGGATGTTCACATACGAGGCCTCCATAATGGGTTGATGATCGGTGTTAGGATCAGTCACAACCAGCAGACGGGGCTCACGGAAAGCGGGCTGAATCTGATTGGTGAAGGCACCGGGAGTGAAGCGGCCAGCAATGGGAGTGGTGTCCGTATACTTGGCGAACTTCAGCACAGCGCGCTGGCCAATGGGACGCGACGAGATGACGAAAACCTGTCCCGGGGAGAGAAAAGAAGTGAAGAAACATTAGTAGGGACAACCGAAAAAAGTAAACTTGAAAATAAGGTTCGCTGCCTGTGAAGCGTGGCTGGTCAGCGGTAAAGTTGAAATCATTGCATTTCATACCCGAAAGATTAGTAGTAAATTCATCACGTTAAGCCACGCGACACAACAAGGAGGTTAAGAGAAATATTTTTTGTAATATGGGTGGCAAATACTCACATCCGAGGCATTATCAATGGCCACGATGGCGCGGGCAGCCAGCTGCAGCTTCTCCCAGGTCTTGCCCAGGTTGATGATGTTGACACCGTCGGCGCGGCGCTTGTACACATATTGCTCCATCTGGAAGTTGACGTTCTCCGAACCCAAATGGGTGGTGGCCACCAACATCTTGGTGATGTCGTCCTCTTTGAGGGACAGAATATCTAAGCCTCCCGACATGTTAACGTGGAAAGAGTTACGGAACCTGTTAAGGATTAAGCGGAATTCATGTTAACAAACAGGTTCTGCCCCAGTCGCCACATAACCCCAAACCACGTGCACATCTCCACCGCAAAAACATTTAAATTTGTTTGCACTCTACCGAAGGATCTGTGTGGGATGAGTCCTCGTGGTAGTATGCCATCTCTCTATGTCAAGGAGTATATTCCTGGGTTTCGCCCAACCACAGAGTTTTGTATGAATTTTGGATTTTTGTTTTACCGAGAACTTACGTCTGGATGCCGCTGGGAGTTTTGACAAAATGGCCGATTTCAGGGCATTGGAGGTTGGAATACAGCTGCCAACGTTATTATCGATGCTAGAGGTTGGCGATATATCGATGTTTTTCAATCGCTATTTAATGGCAGCTAAATTTGAATTTGAAAAGTGAAACTTGAAAAAGTATGCTTAAATGTATATATTTTTATATTTTACATTTCTTTCTGACGTCTAGTAGGCCTAGAACTCAAATTCATGCTTCATGTAGGAATCCATATACAATTTCCGTCAGTCCATAAAGTCAGCTTGAGCTGAAAACTCGCATTTCAAAAATAAAATCAAAAGTTTAGTGGTACATTTTTTATTTTTATTTTAAAAAATGCAAGTTATGATGGCCAAATTTTTGACACTTATAGGCTTTTCAATAGTATATTTTGTACTTCTTGTTGTGCGTTTTTTCACTGGCTCGCCGGATGAGGTGGAACTGCCGCGGTCCCAGCCACCGGAGGTCCAACCACCAGTGGGTCGTCTTAATAATAGACGTGGACGTCCCAGGATTAGGGCTGGCCGAGCTGCCCATGATTAAACCACGGACTCTACGTTATCTAACCACTCCCCCGTCGTTACCGTTTACTGTTTTTGTTTATTGAATGCGATAGTGCTGCGAATGGTAAGAAAACTCAAAGATTTTTAGTTAGAATTTAGTTAAATTTGAAATAGCCAGTTACAAGCAGCCAGGCCGTATCACAAACAATTCCATTCAACAAACGTTTAATTCAAACTGAAGGCTGTGGCTACGGCTGCCCCTTTCGCTGTTTAAATTTTTCAACTGTTCCTGTTTTATCAAATTTTATTTGCTCTGTGTGCTATTTACTCTGGATGGCGCACATGTTTGCGACACGAGGGATGAGTGCGGCCTACAAACTCACACGTGGGTCATCGGCGCTTATCATGGTAAAATTCAAAACTGATGCCAGTAAGGAAGATCAGGCCCTGCTGGCTTTTACCTAACCATCATTGATATCGATCATATCCAACGTAAAAAAGTGTTGTTAGATATAGGCGTTGCCAGACCTCGGACACGGACCACCGACTGCCTATCGAACTATCGCCGTAATCGATTATCTCGTGCACCACAAACCGATAGCAGCTTGCTAACGCAGCTTGCACCACTAGAACAGCGGCCTGCAGAGTTTAGTGAAAATTCGGTAATTTCTCCTAATTTACGTGCAAATTTCGCAAGCGCCGGCGTAACCAGCCCCCGCCTGCAGTAGCGGGCAAGCCGAATTGGACATCCGACGATTGCATTCTCAGTGATCCTCGCGGGCGGAGGCCCAAAACGGCTCCAAATACACACAGCTTATTCACATTTGCACTCTGTGTGGCGTTTGCGCCCAGCCAGCCTGTGTGTGGCTGTCGTGTACCTGTCCGTGTGTGTGTGTAAACTGTCGGCTTTAATTTTTTTCTTTTATTTTTGCAAACACGCTAAAAATTGTTAGTTTTGAAACGATTTTGATAAATAATTAGGCAACTAAGGAGCACAAAAGGGACAATATGTCGTACCCGCCACGGGGGGCGCCCATGCCGCCGTTTATGAATGCATCGATACCGCCGCCTCACGTAAGACAAATCGCCTTTAAATATTCGAGATTCTAGATGTTAATAGTGGTTTTCTTTTCCTCTTCTCCAGATGATGCCGAACATGGGAAATGCGCCGCCGCGCAATTTTCGGAACTCTGCCACGATCAGCTCACAGCCGCAAGTGTACCATAGGCCACCGGAGCCTCAGCCTCAGTTCCGCGGTCCTATCATCACCGTCTTTGTAGGCAACATCAGTGAACGTGTGCCGGAGGTGCTTCTGAAACGCATCCTGTCCACCTGCGGCGTTGTGATCAACTGGAAGCGAGTCTCTACCTTTGGTTTCTGTGAATTCGAGTAGGTTCAGAAAACATTTTGTCCACTTTTGGGGTGGAAACCACATGGAAAACCTATGGCAGAGGCTGTAAAGTACACCCAACTTCAGCTTAGCCTTGGAAAGCAATTAAAATACCCTAAAATGTGGTTTCTCTCCAAGCCCCATGCCTTAATCCCTTCAACATCTAACCTAATTGATTATGAATCTATATTTTGCAGCGGCCCAATTGCAGCCATGCGTGCCGTTCGATTGCTTAGCGAAATGGAGATCGATGGCAAAAAGTTGGTGGCCAAGGTGGACGCCAAGAACAAGGTGCTCATCGAGGACTACAAGGAGCAGGAGTGCAAGAACGGCGATCGATCCAATTCGGTAGATGAGAAGACCGAGGACCAGTATGCCATTGGCAAGATGCACGATCTGCTCGAGGAGCACAAGCACGAGTTTGAAGGCTTCGATGGTAGCAATCGCACCGATCTCTACGGCAGCACCAATCGCAATAAGAAGACCCGACGCGAGGACGACATCAAGATCAAGGTGCTGAACGACAATGCTTTGGAGGAGGAGAAGCGCAACCTCATAAGCAGCGAGATTGGAAAGTTTCGAAAGCGGGCCGAGGCCGACGAGCATCGCAAAGAGCTTGAGAAGGAGAAGGAGAAGGAGAAACTGGCGGCCAACAAAGAGAAGGAGCGCGACAAAGAACGCAAGAAGGCGCAGCGTGATAGTGAACGCAAATCATCGACCAGCAAATTGAGTAGCAGCAGCAGCTCCACCGCAGCATTAACGGGATCCTCCTCGTCCTCTGCTAACGCTGTCGCCGATTCTGCCAGTGCCACAACTGCCTCATCATCTGCTTCAGCTGGAGGTGCTGCCGCTGCTGGTGGTGATTTGGATGTAGCAATTGTTGACAAGGAGGCAGGATCATCGTCCTCCGCCGCTGCCAAGGACCCAACTGCCGTCAAGGATCCAACTGCCGTCAAGGACCCAACTGCAGTCAAGGACTTGGCTGCTGTCAAGGACCCCAAGGAATCTTCCTCCTCCTCCACTGCCGTTGCCAGTCGCCGCAAGGACCAGGGCGCCGTTGACATTACACACAAGGAGCGTCGCTCCGACTCCAAGGAGCGGCGACGCCGTCGCTCGAAGTCTCGCTCCAAGGACCGCCAGCGCGACCGGGAGCAGGAAATCCGCGAGCAGCGGGAAAGAGAGCGCGATCGGGAGCGTGAACGCGAACGGGAGCGCGTCGAGATGCGGGAGCGCGAAAGGGAACGTGTGGAGATGAGAGAGCGGGAACGGGAACGCGAGCGGGAGAGGGAGCGCGAGCGGGATCGCGAACGGGAGCGAGAGGAGAAACGCCTCAAGCCAGTGATGGATTCGCGGCGCGAAAAGGAAATGGAGGAGGAGATGCGTGAGCGCAAGAAGGCCGAGAAGAAGGCGCGCGAAAAAGAAGCTGCCTATCAGGAGCGGCTTTCCAACTGGGAGATACGCGAGAAGCGCAGGGCCAAGGAGAACGAGAAGGTGAGTCGTGGATCTCCCTCGATTTCACATTAATTTTACCCATTATTTCCCCCCTTTAGTACCGCCTTAAGGAGCTTCTGCGGCAGGAGGAACGCGAAAGCGATGCCAAGCGCCTGAAGGAATTCGTCGAGGACTACGACGATGAGCGTGACGATTCACTGTATTACCGCGGCCGTGAACTCCAGCAGCGACTGGCGGAGCGAGTGCGAGAAGCGGACGCGGATTCCAAGGACCGTGAGAAGGAGGCTGACGAGCTGGCCGAGCTCAAGACCAAGTTCTTCAGCGGTGAATACGAGAATCCCTCGCTGGAGTATGAGAGGGCTCGTCGCGAGATCGAGAAGCTCTACGAGCCACGCATCCTGATCAATGTGAATCTAGAAATGGCGACGGACTCTGCAACGACACAGCCCAAGCTGAGCAGGAATCAGCCACTCGACAGCTACGACCCGGATCTGGCTGGTGATGATGACAATTCCATATCGAACGATGGCCATGATGGCCATGACTCCATGGCCGACAGCGCCTCCAATGCCAGTGGCTATGCCAAGAACAACAATAACAATAAGTCCCTGACGAACAGCTTGAGCAGGCAGAACAGCGAATCGCGCGACTCCCTGGCCCAAATCCACACACCCACGCAGAGTGCCATGCTGAATGATCATCAAGGATCGCTGGATCAACATTTGCCCTCGGCCACGCCGCCCGTGACCATGCCGCTTATCTCCCTGACATTGGGCAACAATCTCAAGAAGAAGAAGATCGAGGCCACCGGCGTCTTTGTGAATGACGACGACAACGATGAGAATATTAATCCCAAGAAGCGCAAACTAGTCCCACTAGGTGAGTGTGACCTCTTCTTTGGTCTCCCAAAGATCTCAGCTTACTGAAGCTTCCTATCTATCCATAGACTACGACGATAACATGAGCAACAGTACACCATCGTCCGCCCACCCGGCGAACAACAGCAGCAGCAGTAGTAGCAACAATATAAGCTCTGGGGATCGCCAGAGCTCCGCGGTGTCAGCGGCCACCGCTGCCGCAGCTGCCGTTAGCCAAAAGATAGCCCTGGCTGGCACCGGCTCCGGGTCCAGTTCCGGCAAGAACAACGGCAGCAGCAGCAGCAACAAAAGCAGCTCCGCCAACAAACACGGTAAGAATGAGGCAGCTGCATCTGCGAGCAGTAGCAGCAGTGCAGATGCTGCCGCTGCGAGCAGTAAAAGGGATGAGAATGGTGCTAAGGTGTATGATGAAAAACGGCGGCATATAAAAAGCATTATTGACAGGATACCCACGCAAAAGGAGGAGCTATTTAATTATAAACTCGATCGCAACGAGATCGACAGCGGTCTAATGGAACGCAAGATACGTCCATGGATCAATAAAAAAATCATCGAGTATATCGGTGAGCCAGAGCCGACCCTGGTGGACTTTATATGTTCCAAAGTGTTGGCCGGCAGTCCGCCCCAGAGCATCCTTGACGATGTCCAAATGGTGAGTTCTATCATGAATCTCTCTCTCTCTCTCTCTCTGTTGTATAAAAAACTAAACCAGATAACTCTTCTCTCTCGCTCTATTTCGCTGTCGTTTAGGTACTGGACGAGGAGGCAGAGGTGTTTGTGGTGAAAATGTGGCGTCTGCTTATCTACGAAGTTGATGCCAAGAAGAGTGGAATTGGGGGTAAATAAAAGAAAGATGAATAAGGAGCAGAGACAGTTATCCGCTAACGACTTGGGGAAATTGGGCGGGGTTCGGGGTAAGGATCGGAGGACGACATCCCGAGGGGGCGGCCCAAGTCTACGGCGGAACAAATACGATTTACAACCGATTTTGTACATACAGGGCGTGTTCCAGGCTGCGTTTTCCTGCTCTTCAAAGCTAATAAAAGTGTGTCAACAGCCAGGAGTCAAGAATAGCCGTCACCCTCAACGATGTCCCAAAGATCCCACCTTGCTCTAGCGTTAATGCCTAAAATTAATCATCGATTATTGTAAATACACACACTAAACTCGCGTTTAAAAAAAAAAGAGACACAAAACACAATCATAAACAACAAGCAGAAGCAACAAACAAACAAAAGCCGTACGTAGAGACATGAATTTTAAATTTATTATTTTCTTTTAATTATTCCAAACAAGAATCATTTTTGACTTGAGAGCCAACAGAAAGAAAAGAAATAATATTGTCTTCATTAAAATAAATAGAATGAAAACAAGTGACTAACGGAGTTTTAAGTGTTTCATCCCGCTGAACACTGATCAATCGCTGACTGTTTTCACAAGACCAATGATGAAATAATTTCAATCTAAGAATAAATAATTCGTTAAATTTATTAACAGGCATAAAAAATGTTAATTGGAACTTAAATCGTTTAAATTGCTTTGGGCTCTTACAGATTGTCTTATTATATGAAGATAGTACACCTTTGAGGATATTAACTAAACAGATTCCACAACAAAGATAACAAAACAAAATAATTATAGATTACAGATACAGATTACAGGATACAAACATACATATGTACATATATTTGAGAGGAAACTCTGCTATAGGGAAGCTTTCGATAATCTCACAGAGAATTTGATAAATATGTATATCCTATTGATTCCCGGATCAACTTTAAAGAATTTAATTAGATTGAACGTTATGGTTTTGGCATTATGCTAATGATATTGAACGATTAAATAAATACATGCTAGAAATTTGTTTGACGACAAGCACACCGCGCAGCCGGATATCAGCAGTAACACGAAGAAGCGCTTTCCTCCAAATCATGATTACCGCCAATGTCCATGCCCGGCGAGCCGTTGCCGTTGTTGAAGTACTCCGAGGAGACAATCTGTAATAGATGATTTTGAAGAGGTTGGTCATAAGAGAGAGAATATTATTTAGGGCGCCTGGCAACTCACCTTCTCCACGATATCCTTAAACACTTCGCTCACAAACTGATCGCATTTGGCCGACGTCTCAATGAATAGGGCCCGATGCTTGCGGGCAAACTTGCGACGCTCCTCGCGATCCACCTCCCGCTCCTGGTCGATCTTGTTGCCCACCACAATGATGGCTATGTTCGGATTGTCACTGTAGCTGTCCAGCTCTGCCAGCCACGTCTCCAGCTTGACCAGAGAGTCCCGGTTGGTGATGTCGTAGACAAGTATGGCGCCCAGCGCCTTTCGGTAGAAGCTAGGCGTCAGGCTGCGAAAGCGTTCAGCGCCCGCTGTGTCTCACAAAGCCACTTTGTAGTCGATGCCGTCCACGCTCATCACCTTGCTCTTAAAGTCCACGCCGATCGTGACGTCATGGTTATCATCGAACTTATTCTCCATGAAGCGCCGTATCAGGCTGTGGGGCAAGAAGAGGAAATGTATATCAAAAATTTAATTCGCTTTAAATTTAAAATGCTTGGATGCAGAGTTGTTAGCCCTTTAATAACTAGCATAGCTCAGCTTTCCGATTCCAAATTAGTCCATTTTTATCCAAGTTATGATAATGGGAAAACAATAAATTGCCCAAAAAGTAGGAAAATTGTATATAAAAAATTTAATTCGCTTTAAATTTAAAATGCTTGTATGCAGAGTTGTTAGCCCTTTAATAACTAGCATAGCTCAGCTTTCCGATTCCAAATTAGTCCATTTTTAACCAAGTTATGATAATTGAAAAACTATGAATTGCCCAAAAAGTAGGAAAATTGTATATAAAAAATTTAATTCGCTTTAAATTTAAAATGCTTCTATGCAGAGTTGTTAGCCCTTTAATAACTAGCATAGCTCAGCTTTCCGATTCCAAATTAGTCAATTGTTGGTCAAATTATGATAATTGAAAAACTATCAATTGCCAAAAAAAACAATGAATTACCCAAAAAGTAGGAAAATTGTATATAAACAATTTAATTCGCTTTAAATTTAAAATGCTTGTATGCAGAGTTGTTAGCCCTTTAATAACTAGCATAGCTCAGCTTTCCGATTCCAAATTAGTCCATTTTTAACCAAGTTATGATAATTGAAAAACTATGAATTGCCCAAAAAGTAGGAAAATTGTATATAAAAAATTTAATTCGCTTTAAATTTAAAATGCTTCTATGCAGAGTTGTTAGCCCTTTAATAACTAGCATAGCTCAGCTTTCCGATTCCAAATTAGTCAATTGTTGGTCAAATTATGATAATTGAAAAACTATCAATTGCCAAAAAAAACAATGAATTACCCAAAAAGTAGGAAAATTGTATATAAACAATTTAATTCGCTTTAAATTTAAAATGCTTGTATGCAGAGTTGTTAGCCCTTTAATAACTAGCATAGCTCAGCTTTCCGATTCCAAATTAGTCCATTTTTATCCAAGTTATGATAATGGGAAAACAATAAATTGCCCAAAAAGTAGGAAAATTGTATATAAAAAATTTAATTCGCTTTAAATTTAAAATGCTTGTATGCAGAGTTGTTAGCCCTTTAATAACTAGCATAGCTCAGCTTTCCGATTCCAAATTAGTCCATTTTTAACCAAGTTATGATAATTGAAAAACTATGAATTGCCCAAAAAGTAGGAAAATTGTATATAAAAAATTTAATTCGCTTTAAATTTAAAATGCTTCTATGCAGAGTTGTTAGCCCTTTAATAACTAGCATAGCTCAGCTTTCCGATTCCAAATTAGTCAATTGTTGGTCAAATTATGATAATTGAAAAACTATCAATTGCCAAAAAAAACAATGAATTACCCAAAAAGTAGGAAAATTGTATATAAAAAATTTAATTCGCTTTAAATTTAAAATGCTTGTATGCAGAGTTGTTAGCCCTTTAATAACTAGCATAGCTCAGCTTTCCGATTCCAAATTAGTCAATTGTTGGTCAAATTATGATAATTGAAAAACTATCAATTGCCAAAAAAAACAATGAATTACCCAAAAAGTAGGAAAATTGTATATAAACAATTTAATTCGCTTTAAATTTAAAATGCTTGTATGCAGAGTTGTTAGCCCTTTAATAACTAGCATAGCTCAGCTTTCCGATTCCAAATTAGTCCATTTTTATCCAAGTTATGATAATGGGAAAACAATAAATTGCCCAAAAAGTAGGAAAATTGTATATAAAAAATTTAATTCGCTTTAAATTTAAAATGCTTGTATGCAGAGTTGTTAGCCCTTTAATAACTAGCATAGCTCAGCTTTCCGATTCCAAATTAGTCCATTTTTAACCAAGTTATGATAATTGAAAAACTATCAATTGCCCAAAAAGTAGGAAAATTGTATATAAAAAATTTAATTCGCTTTAAATTTAAAATGCTTCTATGCAGAGTGGTTAGCCCTTTAATAACTAGCATAGCTCAGCTTTCCGATTCCAAATTAGTCAATTGTTGGTCAAATTATGATAATTGAAAAACTATCAATTGCCAAAAAAAACAATGAATTACCCAAAAAGTAGGAAAATTGTATATAAAAAATTTAATTCGCTTTAAATTTAAAATGCTTGTATGCAGAGTTGTTGGCCCTTTAATAACTAGCATAGCTCAGCTTTCCGATTCCAAATTAGTCCATTATTAACCAAGTTATGATAATTGAAAAACTATGAATTGCCCAAAAAGTAGGAAAATTGTATATAAAAAATTTAATTCGCTTTAAATTTAAAATGCTTCTATGCAGAGTTGTTAGTTCTTTAATAACTAGCATAGCTCAGCTTTCCGATTCCAAATTAGTCAATTGTTGGTCAAATTATGATAATTGAAAAACTATCAATTGCCAAAAAAAACAATGAATTACCCAAAAAGTAGGAAAATTGTATATAAACAATTTAATTCGCTTTAAATTTAAAATGCTTGTATGCAGAGTTGTTAGCCCTTTAATAACTAGCATAGCTCAGCTTTCCGATTCCAAATTAGTCCATTTTTATCCAAGTTATGATAATGGGAAAACAATAAATTGCCCAAAAAGTAGGAAAATTGTATATAAAAAATTTAATTCGCTTTAAATTTAAAATGCTTGTATGCAGAGTTGTTAGCCCTTTAATAACTAGCATAGCTCAGCTTTCCGATTCCAAATTAGTCCATTTTTAACCAAGTTATGATAATTGAAAAACTATGAATTGCCCAAAAAGTAGGAAAATTGTATATAAAAAATTTAATTCGCTTTAAATTTAAAATGCTTCTATGCAGAGTTGTTAGCCCTTTAATAACTAGCATAGCTCAGCTTTCCGATTCCAAATTAGTCAATTGTTGGTCAAATTATGATAATTGAAAAACTATCAATTGCCAAAAAAAACAATGAATTACCCAAAAAGTAGGAAAATTGTATATAAAAAATTTAATTCGCTTTAAATTTAAAATGCTTGTATGCAGAGTTGTTAGCCCTTTAATAACTAGCATAGCTCATCTTTCCGATTCCAAATTAGTCAATTTTTATCCAAGTTATGATAATGAAAAAACAATGAATTGCCCAAAAATTAGGAAAATTGTATATAAAAAATTTAATTCGCTTTAAATTTAAAATGCTTGTATGCAGAGTTGTTAGCCCTTTAATAACTAGCATAGCTCAGCTTTCCGATTCCAAATTAGTCCATTTTTATCCAAGTTATGATAATGGGAAAACAATAAATTGCCCAAAAAGTAGGAAAATTGTATATAAAAAATGTAATTCGCTTTAAATTTAAAATGCTTGTATGCAGAGTTGTTAGCCCTTTAATAACTAGCATAGCTCAGCTTTCCGATTCCAAATTAGTCCATTTTTAACCAAGTTATGATAATTGAAAAACTATGAATTGCCCAAAAAGTAGGAAAATTGTATATAAAAAATTTAATTCGCTTTAAATTTAAAATGCTTCTATGCAGAGTTGTTAGCCCTTTAATAACTAGCATGGCTCAGCTTTCCGATTCCAAATTAGTCAATTGTTGGTCAAATTATGATAATTGAAAAACTATCAATTGCCAAAAAAAACAATGAATTACCCAAAAAGTAGGAAAATTGTATATAAACAATTTAATTCGCTTTAAATTTAAAATGCTTGTAGGCAGAGTTGTTAGCCCTTTAATAACTAGCATAGCTCAGCTTTCCGATTCCAAATTAGTCCATTTTTATCCAAGTTATGATAATGGGAAAACAATAAATTGCCCAAAAAGTAGGAAAATTGTATATAAAAAATTTAATTCGCTTTAAATTTAAAATGCTTGTATGCAGAGTTGTTAGCCCTTTAATAACTAGCATAGCTCAGCTTTCCGATTCCAAATTAGTCCATTTTTATCCAAGTTATGATAATGGGAAAACAATAAATTGCCCAAAAAGTAGGAAAATTGTATATAAAAAATTTAATTCGCTTTAAATTTAAAATGCTTGTATGCAGAGTTGTTAGCCCTTTAATAACTAGCATAGCTCATTTTTCCGATTCCAAATTAGTCCATTTTTATCCAAGTTATGATAATGAAAAAACAATGAATTGCCCAAAAAGTAGGAAAATTGTATATAAAAAATTTATTTCGCTTTAAATTTAAAATGCTTCTATGCAGAGTTGTTAGCCCTTTAATAACTAGCATAGCTCAGCTTTCCGATTCCAAATTAGTAAATTTTTGGCCAAGTTATGATAATGGGAAAACAATGAATTGCCCAAAAATTAGGAAAATTGTATATAAAAAATTTAATTCGCTTTAAATTTAAAATGCTTGTAGGCAGAGTTGTTAGCCCTTTAATAACTAGCATAGCTCAGCTTTCCGATTCCAAATTAGTCAATTTTTGGTCAAATTATGATAATTGAAAAACTATCAATTGCCAAAAAAAACAATGAATTACCCAAAAAGTAGGAAAATTGTATATACAAAATTTAATTCGCTTTAAATTTAAAATGCTTGTATGCAGAGTTGTTAGCCCTTTAATAACTAGCATAGCTCAGCTTTCCGATTCCAAATTAGTAAATTTTTGGCCAAGTTATGATAATGGGAAAACAATGAATTGCCCAAAAGTTAGGAAAATTGTATATAAAAAATTTAATTCGCTTTAAATTTAAAATGCTTCTATGCAGAGTTGTTAGCCCTTTAATAACTAGCATAGATCAGCTTTCCGATTCCAAATTAGTAAATTTTTGGCCAAGTTATGATAATGGGAAAACAATGAATTGCCCAAAAATTAGGGAAATTGTATATAAAAAATTTAATTCGCTTTAAATTTAAAATGCTTCTATGCAGAGTTGTTAGCCCTTTAATAACTAGCATAGCTCAGCTTTCCGATTCCAAATTAGTCAATTTTTGGCCAAATTATGATAATTGAAAAACTATCAATTGCCCAAAAAATTAGGAAAATTGTATATAAAAAATTTAATTCGCTTTAAATTTAAAATGCTTGTATGCAGAGTTGTTAGCCCTTTAATAACTAGCATAGCTCAGCTTTCCGATTCCAAATTAGTCAATTTTTGGTCAAATTATGATAATTGAAAAACTATCAATTGCCCAAAAAAACAATGAATTACCCAAAAAGTAGGAAAATTGTATATAAAAAATTTAATTCGCTTTAAATTTAAAATGCTTGTATGCAGAGTTGTTAGCCCTTTAATAACTAGCATAGATCAACTTTCCGATTCCAAATTAGTAAATTTTTGGCCAAGTTATGATAATGGGAAAACAATGAATTGCCCAAAAATTAGGAAAATTGTATATAAAAAATTTAATTCGCTTTAAATTTAAAATGCTTCTATGCAGAGTTGTTAGCCCTTTAATAACTAGCATGGCTCAGCTTTCCGATTCCAAATTAGTCAATTGTTGGTCAAATTATGATAATTGAAAAACTATCCATTGCCAAAAAAACAATGAATTACCCAAAAAGTAGGAAAATTGTATATAAAAAATTTAATTCGCTTTAAATTTAAAATGCTTGTATGCAGAGTTGTTAGCCCTTTAATAACTAGCATAGCTCAGCTTTCCGATTCCAAATTAGTAAATTTTTGGCCAAGTTATGATAATGGGAAAACAATGAATTGCCCAAAAATTAGGAAAATTGTATATAAAAAATTTAATTCGCTTTAAATTTAAAATGCTTCTATGCAGAGTTGTTAGCCCTTTAATAACTAGCATAGATCAGCTTTCCGATTCCAAATTAGTCCATTTTTAACCAAGTTATGATAATTGAAAAACTATGAATTGCCCAAAAAGTAGGAAAATTGTACATAAAAAATTTAATTCGCTTTAAATTTAAAATGCTTGTAGGCAGAGTTGTTAGCCCTTTAATAACTAGCATAGCTCAGCTTTCCGATTCCAAATTAGTCAATTTTTGGTCAAATTATGATAATTGAAAAACTATCAATTGCCAAAAAAAACAATGAATTACCCAAAAAGTAGGAAAATTGTATATAAAAAATTTAATTCGCTTTAAATTTAAAATGCTTGTATGCAGAGTTGTTAGCCCTTTAATAACTAGCATAGCTCAGCTTTCCGATTCCAAATTAGTAAATTTTTGGCCAAGTTATGATAATGGGAAAACAATAAATTGCCCAAAAAGTAGGAAAATTGTATATAAAAAATTTAATTCGCTTTAAATTTAAAATGCTTGTATGCAGAGTTGTTAGCCCTTTAATAACTAGCATAGCTCATCTTTCCGATTCCAAATTAGTCCATTTTTATCCAAGTTATGATAATGAAAAAACAATGAATTGCCCAAAAAGTAGGAAAATTGTATATAAAAAATTTAATTCGCTTTAAATTTAAAATGCTTCTATGCAGAGTTGTTAGCCCTTTAATAACTAGCATAGCTCAGCTTTCCGATTCCAAATTAGTCAATTGTTAGTCAAATTATGATAATTGAAAAACTATCAATTGCCAAAAAAAACAATGAATTACCCAAAAAGTAGGAAAATTGTATATAAAAAATTTAATTCGCTTTAAATTTAAAATGCTTGTATGCAGAGTTGTTAGCCCTTTAATAACTAGCATAGCTCATCTTTCCGATTCCAAATTAGTCAATTTTTATCCAAGTTATGATAATGAAAAAACAATGAATTGCCCAAAAATTAGGAAAATTGTATATAAAAAATTTAATTCGCTTTAAATTTAAAATGCTTGTAGGCAGAGTTGTTAGCCCTTTAATAACTAGCATAGCTCAGCTTTCCGATTCCAAATTAGTCAATTTTTGGTCAAATTATGATAATTGAAAAACTATCAATTGCCAAAAAAAACAATGAATTACCCAAAAAGTAGGAAAATTGTATATACAAAATTTAATTCGCTTTAAATTTAAAATGCTTGTATGCAGAGTTGTTAGCCCTTTAATAACTAGCATAGCTCAGCTTTCCGATTCCAAATTAGTAAATTTTTGGCCAAGTTATGATAATGGGAAAACAATGAATTGCCCAAAAATTAGGAAAATTGTATATAAAAAATTTAATTCGCTTTAAATTTAAAATGCTTCTATGCAGAGTTGTTAGCCCTTTAATAACTAGCATAGATCAGCTTTCCGATTCCAAATTAGTAAATTTTTGGCCAAGTTATGATAATGGGAAAACAATGAATTGCCCAAAAATTAGGGAAATTGTATATAAAAAATTTAATTCGCTTTAAATTTAAAATGCTTCTATGCAGAGTTGTTAGCCCTTTAATAACTAGCATAGCTCAGCTTTCCGATTCCAAATTAGTCAATTTTTGGCCAAATTATGATAATTGAAAAACTATCAATTGCCCAAAAAATTAGGAAAATTGTATATAAAAAATTTAATTCGCTTTAAATTTAAAATGCTTGTATGCAGAGTTGTTAGCCCTTTAATAACTAGCATAGCTCAGCTTTCCGATTCCAAATTAGTCAATTTTTGGTCAAATTATGATAATTGAAAAACTATCAATTGCCCAAAAAAACAATGAATTACCCAAAAAGTAGGAAAATTGTATATAAAAAATTTAATTCGCTTTAAATTTAAAATGCTTGTATGCAGAGTTGTTAGCCCTTTAATAACTAGCATAGATCAACTTTCCGATTCCAAATTAGTAAATTTTTGGCCAAGTTATGATAATGGGAAAACAATGAATTGCCCAAAAATTAGGAAAATTGTATATAAAAAATTTAATTCGCTTTAAATTTAAAATGCTTCTATGCAGAGTTGTTAGCCCTTTAATAACTAGCATGGCTCAGCTTTCCGATTCCAAATTAGTCAATTGTTGGTCAAATTATGATAATTGAAAAACTATCAATTGCCAAAAAAAACAATGAATTACCCAAAAAGTAGGAAAATTGTATAAAAAAAATTTAATTCGCTTTAAATTTAAAATGCTTGTATGCAGAGTTGTTAGCCCTTTAATAACTAGCATAGCTCAGCTTTCCGATTCCAAATTAGTAAATTTTTGGCCAAGTTATGATAATGGGAAAACAATGAATTGCCCAAAAATTAGGAAAATTGTATATAAAAAATTTAATTCGCTTTAAATTTAAAATGCTTCTATGCAGAGTTGTTAGCCCTTTAATAACTAGCATAGATCAGCTTTCCGATTCCAAATTAGTCCATTTTTAACCAAGTTATGATAATTGAAAAACTATGAATTGCCCAAAAAGTAGGAAAATTGTACATAAAAAATTTAATTCGCTTTAAATTTAAAATGCTTGTAGGCAGAGTTGTTAGCCCTTTAATAACTAGCATAGCTCAGCTTTCCGATTCCAAATTAGTCAATTTTTGGTCAAATTATGATAATTGAAAAACTATCAATTGCCAAAAAAAACAATGAATTACCCAAAAAGTAGGAAAATTGTATATAAAAAATTTAATTCGCTTTAAATTTAAAATGCTTGTATGCAGAGTTGTTAGCCCTTTAATAACTAGCATAGCTCAGCTTTCCGATTCCAAATTAGTAAATTTTTGGCCAAGTTATGATAATGGGAAAACAATGAATTGCCCAAAAATTAGGAAAATTGTATATAAAAAATTTAATTCGCTTTAAATTTAAAATGCTTCTATGCAGAGTTGTTAGCCCTTTAATAACTAGCATAGATCAGCTTTCCGATTCCAAATTAGTCCATTTTTAACCAAGTTATGATAATTGAAAAACTATGAATTGCCCAAAAAGTAGGAAAATTGTATATAAAAAATTTAATTCGCTTTAAATTTAAAATGCTTCTATGCAGAGTTGTTAGCCCTTTAATAACTAGCATAGCTCAGCTTTCCGATTCCAAATTAGTCAATTGTTGGTCAAATTATGATAATTGAAAAACTATCAATTGCCAAAAAAAACAATGAATTACCCAAAAAGTAGGAAAATTGTATATAAAAAATTTAATTCGCTTTAAATTTAAAATGCTTGTATGCAGAGTTGTTAGCCCTTTAATAACTAGCATAGCTCATCTTTCCGATTCCAAATTAGTCAATTTTTATCCAAGTTATGATAATGAAAAAACAATGAATTGCCCAAAAATTAGGAAAATTGTATATAAAAAATTTAATTCGCTTTAAATTTAAAATGCTTGTAGGCAGAGTTGTTAGCCCTTTAATAACTAGCATAGCTCAGCTTTCCGATTCCAAATTAGTCAATTGTTGGTCAAATTATGATAATTGAAAAACTATCAATTGCCAAAAAAAACAATGAATTACCCAAAAAGTAGGAAAATTGTATATAAAAAATTTAATTCGCTTTAAATTTAAAATGCTTGTATGCAGAGTTGTTAGCCCTTTAATAACTAGCATAGCTCAGCTTTCCGATTCCAAATTAGTCAATTTTTGGTCAAATTATGATAATTGAAAAACTATCAATTGCCAAAAAAAACAATGAATTACCCAAAAAGTAGGAAAATTGTATATAAAAAATTTAATTCGCTTTAAATTTAAAATGCTTCTATGCAGAGTTGTTAGCCCTTTAATAACTAGCATAGATCAGCTTTCCGATTCCAAATTAGTAAATTTTTGGCCAAGTTATGATAATGGGAAAACAATGAATTGCCCAAAAATTAGGGAAATTGTATATAAAAAATTTAATTCGCTTTAAATTTAAAATGCTTCTATGCAGAGTTGTTAGCCCTTTAATAACTAGCATAGCTCAGCTTTCCGATTCCAAATTAGTCAATTTTTGGCCAAATTATGATAATTGAAAAACTATCAATTGCCCAAAAAATTAGGAAAATTGTATATAAAAAATTTAATTCGCTTTAAATTTAAAATGCTTGTATGCAGAGTTGTTAGCCCTTTAATAACTAGCATAGCTCAGCTTTCCGATTCCAAATTAGTCAATTTTTGGTCAAATTATGATAATTGAAAAACTATCAATTGCCCAAAAAAACAATGAATTACCCAAAAAGTAGGAAAATTGTATATAAAAAATTTAATTCGCTTTAAATTTAAAATGCTTGTATGCAGAGTTGTTAGCCCTTTAATAACTAGCATAGATCAACTTTCCGATTCCAAATTAGTAAATTTTTGGCCAAGTTATGATAATGGGAAAACAATGAATTGCCCAAAAATTAGGAAAATTGTATATAAAAAATTTAATTCGCTTTAAATTTAAAATGCTTCTATGCAGAGTTGTTAGCCCTTTAATAACTAGCATAGCTCAGCTTTCCGATTCCAAATTAGTCAATTTTTGGTCAAATTATGATAATTGAAAAACTATCAATTGCCCAAAAAAACAATGAATTACCCAAAAAGTAGGAAAATTGTATATAAAAAATTTAATTCACTTTAAATTTAAAATGTTTGTATGCAGAGTTGTTAGCCCTTTAATAACTAGCATAGCTCAGCTTTCCGATTCCAAATTAGTCAATTTTTGGCCAAATTATGATAATTGAAAAACTATCAATTGCCCAAAAAATTAGGAAAATTGTATATAAAAAATTTAATTCGCTTTAAATTTAAAATGCTTGTATGCAGAGTTGTTAGCCCTTTAATAACTAGCATAGATCAGCTTTCCGATTCCAAATTAGTAAATTTTTGGCCAAGTTATGATAATGGGAAAACAATAAATTGCCCAAAAATTAGGAAAATTAAATTTAAATTTAAAATGCTTGTATGCAGAGTTGTTAGCCCTTTAATAACTAGCATAGATCAGCTTTCCGATTCCAAATTAGTCCATTTTTAACCAAGTTATGATAATTGAAAAACTATGAATTGCCCAAAAAGTAGGAAAATTGTATATAAAAAATTTAATTCGCTTTAAATTTAAAATGCTTGTATGCAGAGTTGTTAGCCCTTTAATAACTAGCATAGCTCAGCTTTCCGATTCCAAATTAGTCCATTTTTATCCAAGTTATGATAATGGGAAAACAATAAATTGCCCAAAAAGTAGGAAAATTGTATATAAAAAATTTAATTCGCTTTAAATTTAAAATGCTTCTATGCAGAGTTGTTAGCCCTTTAATAACTAGCATAGCTCAGCTTTCCGATTCCAAATTAGTCAATTTTTAGCCAAATTATGATAATTGAAAAACTATCAATTGCCAAAAAAATGTGGAAAATTGTATATAAAAAATTTAATTCGCTTTAAATTTAAAATGCTTGTATGCAGAGTTCTTAGCCCTTTAATAACTAGCATAGATCAGCTTTCCGATTCCAAATTAGTCCATTTTTAACCAAGTTATGATAATTGAAAAACTATGAATTGCCCAAAAAGTAGGAAAATTGTATATAAAAAATTTAATTCGCTTTAAATTTAAAATGCTTCTATGCAGAGTTGTTAGCCCTTTAATAACTAGCATAGCTCAGCTTTCCGATTCCAAATTAGTCAATTTTTGGTCAAATTATGATAATTGAAAAACTATCAATTGCCCAAAAAAACAATAAATTGCCCAAAAAGTAGGAAAATTGTATATAAACAATTTAATTCGCTTTAAATTTAAAATGCTTGTATGCAGAGTTGTTAGCCCTTTAACAACTAGCATAGCTCGACTTTCCGATTCCAAATTAGTTAATTTTTAGCCAAATTATGATAATTGAAAAACTATCAATTGCCCAAAAAATTTGGAAAATTGTATATAAAAAATTTAATTCGCTTTAAATTTAAAATGCTTGTATGCAGAGTTGTTAGCCCTTTAATAACTAGCATAGCTCAGCTTTCCGATTCCAAATTAGTCAATTTTTGGTCAAATTATGATAATTGAAAAACTATCAATTGCCCAAAAAAACAATGAATTACCCAAAAAGTAGGAAAATTGTATATAAAAAATTTAATTCGCTTTAAATTTAAAATGCTTGTATGCAGAGTTGTTAGCCCTTTAATAACTAGCATAGCTCATCTTTCCGATTCCAAATTAGTCAATTTTTATCCAAGTTATGATAATGAAAAAACAATGAATTGCCCAAAAATTAGGAAAATTGTATATAAAAAATTTAATTCGCTTTAAATTTAAAATGCTTGTATGCAGAGTTGTTAGCCCTTTAATAACTAGCATAGCTCAGCTTTCCGATTCCAAATTAGTCCATTTTTATCCAAGTTATGATAATGGGAAAACAATAAATTGCCCAAAAAGTAGGAAAATTGTATATAAAAAATTTAATTCGCTTTAAATTTAAAATGCTTGTATGCAGAGTTGTTAGCCCTTTAATAACTAGCATAGCTCAGCTTTCCGATTCCAAATTAGTCCATTTTTAACCAAGTTATGATAATTGAAAAACTATGAATTGCCCAAAAAGTAGGAAAATTGTATATAAAAAATTTAATTCGCTTTAAATTTAAAATGCTTCTATGCAGAGTTGTTAGCCCTTTAATAACTAGCATAGCTCAGCTTTCCGATTCCAAATTAGTCAATTGTTGGTCAAATTATGATAATTGAAAAACTATCAATTGCCAAAAAAAACAATGAATTACCCAAAAAGTAGGAAAATTGTATATAAACAATTTAATTCGCTTTAAATTTAAAATGCTTGTATGCAGAGTTGTTAGCCCTTTAATAACTAGCATAGCTCAGCTTTCCGATTCCAAATTAGTCCATTTTTATCCAAGTTATGATAATGGGAAAACAATAAATTGCCCAAAAAGTAGGAAAATTGTATATAAAAAATTTAATTCGCTTTAAATTTAAAATGCTTGTATGCAGAGTTGTTAGCCCTTTAATAACTAGCATAGCTCAGCTTTCCGATTCCAAATTAGTCCATTTTTATACAAGTTATGATAATGGGAAAACAATAAATTGCCCAAAAAGTAGGAAAATTGTATATAAAAAATTTAATTCGCTTTAAATTTAAAATGCTTGTATGCAGAGTTGTTAGCCCTTTAATAACTAGCATAGCTCATCTTTCCGATTCCAAATTAGTCCATTTTTATCCAAGTTATGATAATGAAAAAACAATGAATTGCCCAAAAAGTAGGAAAATTGTATATAAAAAATTTAATTCGCTTTAAATTTAAAATGCTTCTATGCAGAGTTGTTAGCCCTTTAATAACTAGCATAGCTCAGCTTTCCGATTCCAAATTAGTCAATTGTTGGTCAAATTATGATAATTGAAAAACTATCAATTGCCAAAAAAAACAATGAATTACCCAAAAAGTAGGAAAATTGTATATAAAAAATTTAATTCGCTTTAAATTTAAAATGCTTGTATGCAGAGTTGTTAGCCCTTTAATAACTAGCATAGCTCATCTTTCCGATTCCAAATTAGTCAATTTTTATCCAAGTTATGATAATGAAAAAACAATGAATTGCCAAAAAATTAGGAAAATTGTATATAAAAAATTTAATTCGCTTTAAATTTAAAATGCTTGTAGGCAGAGTTGTTAGCCCTTTAATAACTAGCATAGCTCAGCTTTCCGATTCCAAATTAGTCAATTTTTGGTCAAATTATGATAATTGAAAAACTATCAATTGCCAAAAAAAACAATGAATTACCCAAAAAGTAGGAAAATTGTATATAAAAAATTTAATTCGCTTTAAATTTAAAATGCTTGTATGCAGAGTTGTTAGCCCTTTAATAACTAGCATAGATCAGCTTTCCGATTCCAAATTAGTAAATTTTTGGCCAAGTTATGATAATGGGAAAACAATGAATTGCCCAAAAATTAGGAAAATTGTATATAAAAAATTTAATTCGCTTTAAATTTAAAATGCTTCTATGCAGAGTTGTTAGCCCTTTAATAACTAGCATAGCTCAGCTTTCCGATTCCAAATTAGTCAATTTTTGGCCAAATTATGATAATTGAAAAACTATCAATTGCCCAAAAAATTTGGAAAATTGTATATAAAAAATTTAATTCGATTTAAATTTAAAATGCTTGTATGCAGAATTGTTAGCCCTTTAATAACTAGCATAGATCAGCTTTCCGATTCCAAATTAGTCAATTTTTAGCCAAATTATGATAATTGAAAAACTATCAATTGCCCAAAAAATGTGGAAAATTGTATATAAAAAATTTAATTCGCTTTAAATTTAAAATGCTTGTATGCAGAGTTGTTAGCCCTTTAATAACTAGCATAGATCAGCTTTCCGATTCCAAATTAGTCCATTTTAACCAAGTTATGATAATTGAAAAACTATGAATTGCCCAAAAAGTAGGAAAATTGTATATAAAAAATTTAATTCGCTTTAAATTTAAAATGCTTGTATGCAGAGTTGTTAGCCCTTTAATAACTAGCATAGCTCAACAATAATTGCCCAAAAAGTAGGAAAATTGTATATAAAAAATTTAATTCACTTTAAATTTAAAATGCTTGTATGCAGAGTTGTTAGCCCTTTAATAACTAGCATACTCAGCTTTCCGATTCCAAATTAGTCAATTTTCGGCCAAATTATGATAATTGAAAAACTATCAATTGCCCAAAAAATTAGGAAAATTGTATATAAAAAATTTAATTCGCTTTAAATTTAAAATGCTTGTATGCAGAGTTGTTAGCCCTTTAATAACTAGCATAGCTCAGCTTTCCGATTCCAAATTAGTCAATTTTTGGTCAAATTATGATAATTGAAAAACTATCAATTGCCCAAAAAAACAATGAATTACCCAAAAAGTAGGAAAATTGTATATACAAAATTTAATTCGCTTTAAATTTAAAATGCTTGTATGCAGAGTTGTTAGCCCTTTAATAACTAGCATAGATCAACTTTCCGATTCCAAATTAGTAAATTTTTGGCCAAGTTATGATAATGGGAAAACAATGAATTGCCCAAAAATTAGGAAAATTGTATATAAAAAATTTAATTCGCTTTAAATTTAAAATGCTTCTATGCAGAGTTGTTAGCCCTTTAATAACTAGCATAGCTCAGCTTTCCGATTCCAAATTAGTCAATTTTTGGTCAAATTATGATAATTGAAAAACTATCAATTGCCCAAAAAAACAATGAATTACCCAAAAAGTAGGAAAATTGTATATAAAAAATTTAATTCGCTTTAAATTTAAAATGCTTGTATGCAGAGTTGTTAGCCCTTTAATGACTAGCATAGCTCAGCTTTCCGATTCCAAATTAGTCAATTTTTAGCCAAATTATGATAATTGAAAAACTATCAATTGCCCAAAAAATGTGGAAAATTGTATATAAAAAATTTAATTCGCTTTAAATTTAAAATGCTTGTATGCAGAGTTGTTAGCCCTTTAATAACTAGCATAGCTCAGCTTTCCGATTCCAAATTAGTCAATTTTTGGTCAAATTATGATAATTGAAAAACTATCAATTGCCCAAAAAAACAATGAATTACCCAAAAAGTAGGAAAATTGTATATAAAAAATTTAATTCACTTTAAATTTAAAATGCTTGTATGCAGAGTTGTTAGCCCTTTAATAACTAGCATAGCTCAGCTTTCCGATGCCAAATTAGTCAATTTTTGGCCAAATTATGATAATTGACAAACTATCAATTGCCCAAAAAATTAGGAAAATTGTATATAAAAAATTTAATTCGCTTTAAATTTAAAATGCTTGTATGCAGAGTTGTTAGCCCTTTAATAACTAGCATAGATCAGCTTTCCGATTCCAAATTAGTCAATTTTTAGCCAAATTATGATAATTGAAAAACTATCAATTCCCCAAAAAATGTGGAAAATTGTATATAAAAAATTTAATTCGCTTTAAATTTAAAATGCTTGTATGCAGAGTTGTTAGCCCTTTAATAACTAGCATAGATCAGCTTTCCGATTCCAAATTAGTCCATTTTAACCAAGTTATGATAATTGAAAAACTATGAATTGCCCAAAAAGTAGGAAAATTGTATATAAAAAATTTAATTCGCTTTAAATTTAAAATGCTTGTATGCAGAGTTGTTAGCCCTTTAATAACTAGCATAGCTCAACAATAATTGCCCAAAAAGTAGGAAAATTGTATATAAAAAATTTAATTCACTTTAAATTTAAAATGCTTGTATGCAGAGTTGTTAGCCCTTTAATAACTAGCATACTCAGCTTTCCGATTCCAAATTAGTCAATTTTCGGCCAAATTATGATAATTGAAAAACTATCAATTGCCCAAAAAATTAGGAAAATTGTATATAAAAAATTTAATTCGCTTTAAATTTAAAATGCTTGTATGCAGAGTTGTTAGCCCTTTAATAACTAGCATAGCTCAGCTTTCCGATTCCAAATTAGTCAATTTTTGGTCAAATTATGATAATTGAAAAACTATCAATTGCCCGAAAAAACAATGAATTACCCAAAAAGTAGGAAAATTGTATATACAAAATTTAATTCGCTTTAAATTTAAAATGCTTGTATGCAGAGTTGTTAGCCCTTTAATAACTAGCATAGATCAACTTTCCGATTCCAAATTAGTAAATTTTTGGCCAAGTTATGATAATGGGAAAACAATGAATTGCCCAAAAATTAGGAAAATTGTATATAAAAAATTTAATTCGCTTTAAATTTAAAATGCTTCTATGCAGAGTTGTTAGCCCTTTAATAACTAGCATAGCTCAGCTTTCCGATTCCAAATTAGTCAATTTTTGGTCAAATTATGATAATTGAAAAACTATCAATTGCCCAAAAAAACAATGAATTACCCAAAAAGTAGGAAAATTGTATATAAAAAATTTAATTCGCTTTAAATTTAAAATGCTTGTATGCAGAGTTGTTAGCCCTTTAATGACTAGCATAGCTCAGCTTTCCGATTCCAAATTAGTCAATTTTTAGCCAAATTATGATAATTGAAAAACTATCAATTGCCCAAAAAATGTGGAAAATTGTATATAAAAAATTTAATTCGCTTTAAATTTAAAATGCTTGTATGCAGAGTTGTTAGCCCTTTAATAACTAGCATAGCTCAGCTTTCCGATTCCAAATTAGTCAATTTTTGGTCAAATTATGATAATTGAAAAACTATCAATTGCCCAAAAAAACAATGAATTACCCAAAAATTAGGAAAATTGTATATAAAAAATTTAATTCACTTTAAATTTAAAATGCTTGTATGCAGAGTTGTTAGCCCTTTAATAACTAGCATAGCTCAGCTTTCCGATTCCAAATCAGTCAATTTTTGGCCAAATTATGATAATTGAAAAACTATCAATTGCCCAAAAAATTAGGAAAATTGTATATAAAAAATTTAATTCGCTTTAAATTTAAAATGCTTGTATGCAGAGTTGTTAGCCCTTTAATAACTAGCATAGATCAGCTTTCCGATTCCAAATTAGTAAATTTTTGGCCAAGTTATGATAATGGGAAAACAATGAATTGCCCAAAAATTAGGAAAATTGTATATAAAAAATTTAATTCGCTTTAAATTTAAAATGCTTCTATGCAGAGTTGTTAGCCCTTTAATAACTAGCATAGCTCAGCTTTCCGATTCCAAATTAGTCAATTTTTATCCAAGTTATGATAATGGGAAAACAATAAATTGCCCAAAAAGTAGGAAAATTGTATATAAAAAATTTAATTCGCTTTAAATTTAAAATGCTTCTATGCAGAGTTGTTAGCCCTTTAATAACTAGCATAGCTCAGCTTTCCGATTCCAAATTAGTCCATTTTTAACCAAGTTATGATAATTGAAAAACTATGAATTGCCCAAAAAGTAGGAAAATTGTATATAAAAAATTTAATTCGCTTTAAATTTAAAATGCTTGTATGCAGAGTTGTTAGCCCTTTAATAACTAGCATAGCTCAGCTTTCCGATTCCAAATTAGTCCATTTTTGGCCAAGTTATGATAATGGGAAAACAATGAATTGCCCAAAAATTAGGAAAATTGTATATAAGAAATTTAATTCGCTTTAAATTTAAAATGCTTCTATGCAGAGTTGTTAGCCCTTTAATAACTAGCATAGATCAGCTTTCCGATTCCAAATTAGTAAATTTTTGGCCAAGTTATGATAATTGAAAAACTATCAATTGCCCAAAAAAACAATGAATTACCCAAAAAGTAGGAAAATTGTATATAAAAAATTTAATTCGCTTTAAATTTAAAATGCTTGTATGCAGAGTTGTTAGCCCTTTAATGACTAGCATAGCTCAGCTTTCCGATTCCAAATTAGTCAATTTTTAGCCAAATTATGATAATTGAAAAACTATCAATTGCCCAAAAAATGTGGAAAATTGTATATAAAAAATTTAATTCGCTTTAAATTTAAAATGCTTGTATGCAGAGTTGTTAGCCCTTTAATAACTAGCATAGCTCAGCTTTCCGATTCCAAATTAGTCAATTTTTGGTCAAATTATGATAATTGAAAAACTATCAATTGCCCAAAAAAACAATGAATTACCCAAAAATTAGGAAAATTGTATATAAAAAATTTAATTCACTTTAAATTTAAAATGCTTGTATGCAGAGTTGTTAGCCCTTTAATAACTAGCATAGCTCAGCTTTCCGATTCCAAATCAGTCAATTTTTGGCCAAATTATGATAATTGAAAAACTATCAATTGCCCAAAAAATTAGGAAAATTGTATATAAAAAATTTAATTCGCTTTAAATTTAAAATGCTTGTATGCAGAGTTGTTAGCCCTTTAATAACTAGCATAGATCAGCTTTCCGATTCCAAATTAGTAAATTTTTGGCCAAGTTATGATAATGGGAAAACAATGAATTGCCCAAAAATTAGGAAAATTGTATATAAAAAATTTAATTCGCTTTAAATTTAAAATGCTTCTATGCAGAGTTGTTAGCCCTTTAATAACTAGCATAGCTCAGCTTTCCGATTCCAAATTAGTCAATTTTTATCCAAGTTATGATAATGGGAAAACAATAAATTGCCCAAAAAGTAGGAAAATTGTATATAAAAAATTTAATTCGCTTTAAATTTAAAATGCTTCTATGCAGAGTTGTTAGCCCTTTAATAACTAGCATAGCTCAGCTTTCCGATTCCAAATTAGTCCATTTTTAACCAAGTTATGATAATTGAAAAACTATGAATTGCCCAAAAAGTAGGAAAATTGTATATAAAAAATTTAATTCGCTTTAAATTTAAAATGCTTGTATGCAGAGTTGTTAGCCCTTTAATAACTAGCATAGCTCAGCTTTCCGATTCCAAATTAGTCCATTTTTGGCCAAGTTATGATAATGGGAAAACAATGAATTGCCCAAAAATTAGGAAAATTGTATATAAGAAATTTAATTCGCTTTAAATTTAAAATGCTTCTATGCAGAGTTGTTAGCCCTTTAATAACTAGCATAGATCAGCTTTCCGATTCCAAATTAGTAAATTTTTGGCCAAGTTATGATAATGGGAAAACAATGAATTGCCCAAAAATTAGGAAAATTGTATATAAGAAATTTAATTCGCTTTAAATTTAAAATGCTTCTATGCAGAGTTGTTAGCCCTTTAATAACTAGCATAGCTCAGCTTTCCGATTCCAAATTAGTCCATTTTTAACCAAGTTATGATAATTGAAAAACTATGAATTGCCCAAAAAGTAGGAAAATTGTATATAAAAAATTTAATTCGCTTTAAATTTAAAATGCTTCTATGCAGAGTTGTTAGCCCTTTATTAACTAGCATAGATCAGCTTTCCGATTCCAAATTAGTAAATTTTTGGTCAAATTATGATAATTGAAAAACTATCAATTAACATATATAAAAAAATTTATACTTTATACGTTTGTTTATTTGGCGCCAACTGGTGGAATATTTAGGAAACCAATGTCATGAATGTAAAATATACGTTCATATATTGTAAAATATACGTTCATGTTTATTAGTGTTGGAAAATGCAATAACTTATATAATTGCTGGCAGACCCGAATTATCGAATTATCACTGAATTCGGCATTTTAAGCGTAACACTTTTCGGGCACACTGCCGCAGTTTTAGTGCAAAAACATAAACATATAGCATTTTTCAACTCGCTGCCGCTCTGTTTCTTAGTCCAACCGCAACACATCGAACATGCTCTATTTAGAGGACTACCTGGAGATAATCGAGCACATGCCGCAGGAGCTGCACGACCGCTTCACAGAGATGCGCGAGGTCGATATTGCAGTGGAGAGTAAGTCCCCCAAACAATCTTTGGTTGCTGTGTCTAATCCTTGAACCACTCTGTATGCACCTCTTCTTCAAGCAGTGCAATCGCGACGAGCTGCAGCTCGAGTCCATGGACACTGAGTTCCACAACCTACGCAGCGAGTACTTCAAGGTGATGGACGACTCCGACGAAAAGGTGGCCATCGCGACGCAGATACATGAGCTGGTCGAGCGCTATCTGCGGCGCCTAGACAGCGAGCTCTTCAAGTTCAAGTGCGAACTGGAGGCGGACAACAATGGCATCACCGAAATTCTCGAGCGTCGCTCCCTAGAGCTGCACGGCAACTTCACGGCAGCCACAGCCCTGTGGCAACAGCAGCCACAGGACATGGACATGGAGGACTCTCCGCTGCCGGGGGCAATGCCACGGTCACGTACAACTTGCAGCAGCTTGGAGGAGGAGCCTCCGCTTCCAATGCCATTGCGGCAGCAGCCAGCCAAGCGCTAGTTGCCACCCAGCAGATGCACGGCTGGCACCACTGCCGAATTCTGGTCGCAAGCGGGCCAAAGTGGCCTACAGCAGCCCGGTGGAGCGGCGGCAGTGGCGGCCGGAACAGCTTTGGCTACCAGCGTCGCCGCTGGAGCCACCAATAACTCGCACCACTCTCACCACACTCCGTCGGACGACACTAGCCACGGACATGGGCACGGGCATGGGCACCACGGCCACAGCGGACACAGTCATAGTCATCACCAGGAGAAGAAGCAAAAGAAGAAGCTAAACACGGCTCTGCCACTGCCCACGACTCTGGCTGTGCAGACGCTGGGCGCCTCCACGTCGCCGGGGCAACCGGAAGAACTGAGGCTGACTTCGCCTGCTGGCTCCCCTCTTCCGCGGCGGAGCAGTTTGGTCGCGCCCATTATTCCGCCCCTAGCTATAGTTGAATGCTTTATACATTGTAACTTATACTGTTAGTCAGAACTCGAGCGACGAATGAGAAAGATAACCCTTTCGTAGTCATAAAACCACTAAATCACTGCTTGCTTGCTTAAAACCGAGAGGCACTCTGAGAGTTCCAAGACCGATGAGGCCCCATGTTTCTTAGGTTAAACTTACCTTACTCTAAACAAGGTCAAATGAACGATTTGTTGTATGTTAATTTAATTAATGCTGTAAAATAAATATGTATTTATTTAATTTGAGTTATGCTTTTTGTAATATTATTTATTTATTTTTTTTTCTCAAATTAAAAGGTAGCTTGGGCTTCTTTGGGGGCTTGTAGACAGCGAAGGAGTCATTTGCGACCCCATAAAGCAAATATATTCTTGATCTGCATCAACAGCCGCGTCGATTGAGCCTAATATTGGCAAAAAAAAAATCGTTCGATTTTTCGAAAATTTGGAAAGAGGTACCTCTTTCAATTTTTTGGAAAAATGGTCAAATTTTGAATTTGTTTAAAATGAGAAAGTAAGTATGCAGATTTGTTAAGCTGTTAAAAACTAGAATAGAAATGGTTTCCGATTTGAATTTGAGGCTTTTTTGGCTGAGTTATGGACGATTAAAGATTTTTTTAAGATAGTCAAAAAAATCTTTAATCGTCCATAACTCAGCCAAAAATGGCTTAATTTCAAATCGGAAAGTACCGCTGTGTTAGTTTTTAAGAGATTAACAAATCTGCAAACTTTAATTTTACAAAACTCAAAGGGGAAAAATTTTACTAAATTGGAATTTTTTGTTTTTAGTTAAAATGAGAAAGAAAGTATGAGGTTTGTTAAGCTGTTAAAAACTAGAATAGAAATGGTTTCCGATTTGAATTTGAGGCTTTTTTGGCTGAGTTATGCACGATTTTCGATTTTTTGTACTCCATTAAAACAAAATAGCTAGATGCGCATCACTGACAGTTAGTCAGATGCAATTTTGTCCCAACGGAGCTTCCTAGCTAGATGCGCATCACTGGTGCACATCGTCAAATCAAGAAAATTCGTTACTTTTTGAATTTTGGTACCAGGCGAACAGAAGGCAGCAGCAAGCAACCGAAAACTGTTATAAACTGTTATAAAAACCCAAGTTTCGAACCTTTCACTCCCCAATAATAAGGTTTGGAACTTGGCTACGTGGCGCATGATCTTACTGATTGGCTGGTATTTTTCCAGTTTTTGACTACGGTCACACTAATAAATTTGAATTTGAATTCAAATTTGAATTCAGCCGTTGCTTGCTGCTGCCTTCTGTTCGCCTAGTACCAAAATTCAAAAAGTAACGAATTTGCTTGATTTTGACGATGTGCACCAGTGATGCGCATCTAGCTAGGAAGCTCCGTTGGGACAAAATTGCATCTTACTAACTGTCAGTGATGCGCATCTAGCTAGGAAGCTCCGTTGGGACAAAATTGCATCTTACTAACTGTCAGTGATGCGCATCTAGCTATTTTTTTAATGAAGTACAAAAAATCGAAAATCGTGCATAACTCAGCCAAAAAAGCCTCAAATTCAAATCGGAAACCATTTATATTCTAGTTTTCAACATCTTAACAAACCTGCATACTTACTTTCTCATTTTAACTAAAAACAAAAATTTCCTATTTTGTAAAATTTTTCCCACTTGAGTTTTTTAAAATTGAAGTTTGCAGATTTGTTAAGCTGTTAATAACTAACACAGCAGTACTTTCCGATTTGAAATTAAGCCATTTTTGGCTGAGTTATGGACGATTTAAGATTTTTTTGACTATCTTAAAAAAAAACTTCAATCGTCCATAACTCAGCCAAAAAAGGTCCAAATTCAAATCGGAAACCATTTCTATTCTAGTTTTTAACAGCTTAACAAACCTGCATACTTACTTTCTCATTTTAACTAAAAACAAAAAATTCCAATTTAGTAAAATTTTTCCCCTTTAAGTTTTGTAAAATTAAAGTTTGCAGATTTGTTAATCTCTTAAAAACTAACACAGCGGTACTTTCCGATTTGAAATCACTGGTGCACATCGTCAAATCAAGAAAATTCGTTACTTTTTGAATTTTGGTACCAGGCGAACAGAAGGCAGCAGCAAGCAACCGAAAACTGTTATAAACTGTTATAAAAAACCCAAGTTTCGAACCTTTCACTCCCCAATAATAAGGTTTGGAACTTGGCTACGTGGCGCGTGATCTTACTGATTGGCTGGTATTTTTCCAGTTTTTGACTACGGTCACACTAATAAATTTGAATTTGAATTCAAATTTGAATTCAGCCGTTGCTTGCTGCTGCCTTCTGTTCGCCTAGTACCAAAATTCAAAAAGTAACGAATTTGCTTGATTTTGACGATGTGCACCAGTGATGCGCATCTAGCTAGGAAGCTCCGTTGGGACAAAATTGCATCTTACTAACTGTCAGTGATGCGCATCTAGCTAGGAAGCTCCGTTGGGACAAAATTGCATCTTACTAACTGTCAGTGATGCGCATCTAGCTATTTTTTTTAATGAAGTACAAAAAATCGAAAATCGTGCATAACTCAGCCAAAAAAGCCTCAAATTCAAATCGGAAACCATTTATATTCTAGTTTTCAACATCTTAACAAACCTGCATACTTACTTTCTCATTTTAACTAAAAACAAAAATTTCCTATTTTGTAAAATTTTTCCCACTTGAGTTTTTTAAAATTGAAGTTTGCAGATTTGTTAAGCTGTTAATAACTAACACAGCAGTACTTTCCGATTTGAAATTAAGCCATTTTTGGCTGAGTTATGGACGATTTAAGATTTTTTTGACTATCTTAAAAAAAACTTCAATCGTCCATAACTCAGCCAAAAAAGCCTCAAATTCAAATCGGAAACCATTTCTATTCTAGTTTTTAACAGCTTAACAAACCTCATACTTTCTTTCTCATTTTAACTAAAAACAAAAAATTCCAATTTAGTAAAATTTTTCCCCTTTGAGTTTTGTAAAATTAAAGTTTGCAGATTTGTTAATCTCTTAAAAACTAACACAGCGGTACTTTCCGATTTGAAATGAAGCCATTTTTGGCTGAGTTATGGACGATTAAAGATTTTTTTGACTATCTTAAAAAAATCTTTAATCGTCCATAACTCAGCCAAAAAAGCCTCAAATTCAAATCGGAAACCATTTCTATTCTAGTTTTTAACAGCTTAACAAATCTGCATACTTACTTTCTCATTTTAAACAAATTCAAAATTTGACCATTTTTCCAAAAAATTGAAAATTTTCGAAAAATCGAACGATTTTTTTTTTGCCAATATTAGGCTCAATCGACGCGGCTGTTGATGCAGATCAAGAATATATTTGCTTTATGGGGTCGCAAATGACTCCTTCGCTGTCTACAAGCCCCCAAAGAAGCCCAAGCTACCTTTTAATTTGAGACAAAAAAATAAATAAATAATATTACAAAAAGCATAACTCAAATTAAATAAATACATATTTATTTATTTTACAGCATTAATTAAATTAACATACAACAAATCGTTCATTTGACCTTGTTTAGAGTAAGGTAAGTTTAACCTAAGAAACATGGGGCCTCATCGGTCTTGGAACTCTCAGAGTGCCTCTCGGTTTTAAGCAAGCAAGCAGTGATTTAGTGGTTTTATGACTACGAAAGGGTTATCTTTCTCATTCGTCGCTCGAGTTCTGACTAACAGTATAAGTTACAATGTATAAAGCATTCAACTATAGCTAGGGGCGGAATAATGGGCGCGACCAAACTGCTCCGCCGCGGAAGAGGGGAGCCAGCAGGCGAAGTCAGCCTCAGTTCTTCCGGTTGCCCCGGCGACGTGGAGGCGCCCAGCGTCTGCACAGCCAGAGTCGTGGGCAGTGGCAGAGCCGTGTTTAGCTTCTTCTTTTGCTTCTTCTCCTGGTGATGACTACGGCTGCTGCCGTGGCCGTGGTGCCCATGCTCGTGGCCATGTCCATGTCCGTGGCTGGTGTGGTGAGAGTGGTGCGAGTTATTGGTGGCTCCAGCGGCGCCGCTGGTAGCCAAAGCTGTTCCGGCCGCCACTGCCGCCGCTCCACCGGGCTGCTGTAGGCCACTTTGGCCCGCTTGCGACCAGAATTCGGCAGTGTTGCCAGCCGTTCCATGAATGGCCTCATAACTGGCCTTCAGACTGGCCGTTCTGCGTCCCTGCTGCATCTGCTGGGTGGCAACTATCGCTTGGCTGGCTGCTGCCGCAATGGCATTGGAAGCGGAGGCTCCTCCTCCAAGCTGCTGCAAGTTGTACGTGACCGTGGCATTGCCCCGGCAGCGGGGTGTCCATGTCCATGTCCATGTCCTGTGGCTGCTGTTGGAATTGGTGCTGAGGAACCCACAGATTGTGACTGTGCCGCTCCTCCAGAACTGGTGAGCACGCTGTGGACCAAATTCGTTGGCCGTGCAGATGGTCTCGCGCCGTTTTTCCAACTTGCGGTGTCGCTGACTGGCACTAAGCTGGTTCATGCTCAGCAGCAGGGCTGTGGCTGCCGTAGAGTTGCCGTCCAGCTCTAGGGAGCGACGCTCGAGAATTTCGGTGATGCCATTGTTGTCCGCCTCCAGTTCGCACTTGAACTTAAAGAGCTCGCTGTCTAGGCGCCGCAGATAGCGCTCGACCAGCTCATGTATCTGCGTCGCGATGGCCACCTTTTCGTCGGCGTCTTCCATCGCCTTGAAGTACTCGCTGCGTAGGTTGTGGAACTCCGTGTCCATGGACTCGTGCTGCAGCTCGTCGCGATTGCACTGCTTGAAGAAGAGGTGCATAGGTGGTTCAAGGATTAGACACAGCAACCAAAGATTGTTTGGGGGACTTACTCTCCACTGCAAGATCGACCTCGCGCATCTCTGTGAAGCGGTCGCGCAGCTCCTGCCGCAGGTGCTCGATCATCTCCAGGTAGTCCTTCAAATAGAGCATGTTCGATGTGTTGCTGTTGGACTTAGAAACAGGGCGGCAGCGAGTTAAAAATGCTATCCGCTAATGTTTTTTCACTAAAACTTTGGCAGTGTGCCTGAAAAGTGTTACGCTTAAAATGCCGAATTCAGTGATAATTCGATAATTCGGGTCTGCCAGGCAATTATATAAGTTATTGCTTTTTCCAACACTAAGAAACATGAACGTATATTTTACAATATATGAACGTATATTTTACATACATGACATTGGTTTCCTAAATATTCCACCAGTTGGCGCCAAATAAACAAACGTATAAAGTATACATTTTTTTATATATGTTAAAAACTTTATATTTGCAGTTCCATAACTCAGTCAAAAAAGCCTCAAATTCAAATCAAAACCCATTTCTATTTTAGTTTTTAACAGCTTTACAAACCTGCATATTTACTTCATTTTAATAAAAAACAAAACTTTCCATTTTTGTAAAATTTTTTCCCTTTCAGTTTTTTTAAATTAAAGTTTGCAGATTTGTTAATCTCTTAAAAACTAACACAGCGGTACTTTCCGATTTGAAATTAAGCCATTTTTGGCTGAGTTATGGACGATTAAAGATTTTTTTGACTATCTTAAAAAAAAACTTTAATCGCCCATAACTCAGGTTAGGTTTTTTTCTCCACCTAAATTGTATCTAAATAATAATAATTTAATAATTTTAATTTGCACATTTTAGCTCATCTTTAGGGCGTATCTTTGTCAAAAATCAAATTAAAGAGGAAAGGCATACATATTCCGATTCGCAATTAAAATCTTAATTGATTGGAAATAAAATATTTAAAAAAAACGAACATAGAAATTTTGTCGATTTTTGAAAATTAGGAAAGGGCTGATCCTCGCGCGAGCAGTCTTCTGCCCGCTTGTAGCGTTCGGAGTCGATTTTGCAACTAACCGTACCCAGGAGCAGCCATTTGGTCCAGTGGGCTGAGTCGGGCGTGTGTAGCTCCAGTAGCTTGCCATGCATGCGAACAGCGACAAGGCGAATGTCTGTAGAGGCGGTGGCAGAGCCATTAGCTATGTTTTATCCTCCTTTTGTCTCCATAGGTGGCGGATTGCTTTTGAAAGAGAAAATAAACATTGAGAAAATAAAAATTCAAAGAATTGCACATCTCTCCCAAAATAAAAACTTAAGAACAATTTTTTCTTAGCCAAAAATTGGCTTAATCGATGCAAATTTTCCAAATGCAAATGATTTCGATGCAGCCATTTTTGCAAAAAAATGTAAGAGGGTACATCATCAAAACTCAAAAAAAAAATGTTATATATCATTAAAACATTTAAATGTAAGGTACATCATCAAAATTTTCAAAAATTCAAAAAATGTTTAAATCATCTTTATAAAATACAGTCTATAACAGTTTTCAGTCGCTCATCTCATAAGAAAAAATGTTTCCAACCTCGAATTGTTATTATTTTTATTGTAATAACAAATACAGAGCGACTGTTTTTTATTATTTGAGACATTACCTTTTTGTTATTTACGAATAGATATAATATTTAATGTATAGAGTGGGCTAACATCTAAGTATGGTTAAAAAACAAAAACAAAAAAAACATAGCGAATGAAAGCAATAATAAGACTATGCAACGAGGCCAGGACTCCTCCTGATTCTCCTCATGGTTCGTCATCACCCTCCATCAATCGAAGATGCGAAGCTCATCGAAGCGGCGCAAGGCATAGCGCAGGGTGTCCGTGGTGCGGGGATTGGAGGAGAACATCAGCTGGACCTTCTTCTTGGCAAAGTCCTGATCCGTCAAGGCCTCAATGCTGATGTCATACGAGTCCTCCTTCTTCATGGTGACCATCGGCAGGAAGGCATACGAGGAGAAGAAACCATACAGCTCCCGGGCACGGATCTCCTGCTGAATGTCCGCATAGCTTGGCACAAAGGTCGAGTGCATCCTCTCAAGGCTCTCGCGGAGCGAGTCATAATAAGTCTGGATGAGGAACTCGCGCCGGTGGATAAGCACGTCCAGCTGAACGCTGCTGTTGAGGAAGAAGTTGATGTCGCAGCCAGGGCTGCCAAAGAAGCTGTTCTGGAAGTCCACCTGGGGGGAAAGAAATAATCCTTTAAATTTAAAACAAAATGAAAATATTCAATATGGCACTCACGAATATGGCATCGATGGGCTTGGTGGGCTGATTGTCGTCGTATTTGTACATAAAGTTATTCACCCACAGATCGCCATGATTTAGCACCGTGATCTCGCCGGGCAGGGGTCGTCCAGTCGTCACCAGGTTCTCCTTGATGTCATCGCAGTGGCGATGCAGCTTCGCTGCCAGCAGCTCATACCCGGGCCACTTGGCCACTACATTGGCCAGGGTGCGGCACTGAAGGGTCATGAAGGTGATGAATCGCTCGTTGGTCCTAATGTAATTCTCATCCAGCATGCCGCTGGTGAAGTGCTCCCGCACGCTCGGCTCCTGCAAGCATACAGATAAGTCTTTCAATTGTCAATAAAATAAATATTAAATATAAATAAAAAACAGATGGATATTAACACATTAACGGATAAAATGGCCAAGATAAATATCATATATTTTTTGTCTATATATTTAATATTTATAAATCGAACAATTTTTGAAAATTAAATAAATTGCTTATAAACTTGAGCAAAGAAAATTCATAACAATTTAACACAGAAATGAATTTCTTTCATTATTAGAAAATAAACTAATTTAAATACTCATATTTATAAATTTTAGGGTTTTTTTAAGCCAAAAAGAATACAATTTTAAGTAAAATTAGTACTGACATTTGGGAATATTAATTAATGCACATATTTAGCATATACATTTGGCTTGAAAATTAATTTATATATATTCTACTCTATATCTATTCACCTCAGAAATATGTAAACGAAAAATGATTATAATAAAATCAAATTAATTAATACATAATATTCAGCCATACGTTTCATTATATATTACTTACTATTTCTATTAGCAACACGTTGACGTCGTTACGTTGTCAGCAAAAAAAAACCCTGTGCCTGATAGGCAACAAACAGATGCATTCATTATTTGTACTCTGACATTTGCTTAAATTTTATTTAAATTGTTGATAAAAGCGAATGCAAAATACAGACTATAAAAATTGTATAATAAGTGGGAAATCATCAGAGACTTTTGTGAATTAAGATGTTAAATACATTTTGCATTGATTATGACTAAAGCATTCGATCTTGATAATATATGTTGAATTGCGTTAAATGAAAATATTCGATATGAAATTGCGATTTAATTTAATTATTGTATTTAAATATTATTATTATATTTACATATATGAATTATATATTTGACATATTAAATATATATTCATAATAATTAATGCATCAAGTCTCGTGAGCAGATTGTTTTTAATTAAAATTCATAATGCAAATAATAATCGTACTTCTTGGCCTGCACTTTGGCGTTGCCTTTGTTTTTAATTTCTTGTTCAATTGCTTTCAAAAGAAACTCATGGCTGAAAGATTGCATTTGAGTCTAGCTTAATCCAGTATATTCTAATATATATAATTTATATATATTTTTTAATTTCTTGAATTCATTTTTGACCTTTGCTATCCCATTTCCGTTTAACTTTTTAGGTTTTCGTTGATTTTAAAGTCATTGAACGCTAGAAAAGACCAAAGTTCGATTTTTTTAAGATATATGTACATTTAAATTAAGAATTAAAGAACGTTCAATATTATTATTAGGATATTAGAAATAACTACGATTTACAAAAGAAAATTTAAGAAGAGATGAAAACGCTGTTATTTTGTTGCATTTCTTACTGATTATAATTTAAGTAGATCTTCCAGAAAATAAAAACAGTATTTTGAATAATTTAAAGACATTTTCCATACTGAAAACTAAGAAATTCAAAAACCTTTTGGTTAGCAGTCGAAGAACTTTGATAATAGTTAAAAATAAAGTTTAAATATTAAATAAAAATATCACTTCACGTATAAAATAAATGTAAAATAATAAAGTAAAAAATGAATTTGGGATAGTCAACTCACCTTCTCGGCCAGCAGCATGGAGCTGGCATGGAACTTGCCCAGCTTCTTCAGTATTACCACGCAGTGCTCCTCGTTGAGGCCACTCTGCCGGCTGGCTAGCTTGTAACCGTATTGGGTGAGGTCGTCGAAGACGATCGTCTGGATGGGCTCGCGGGTGGTGTACAGGCACTTGGCTCCGAACTTGGAGCCATCGCCAATGAGGACCTCCAGCTTGCCGAGGACATCGAAATAGAAAATCTTCTCGCGCAGATAAACGGCCAACTCCTCGAGGAACTGTGTGGCCGGCGTAATGGCAATGCTCTTGACAATCAGGGCCAGCTCCTCGTCCAGCTGGCGCTTGCTGCTCCTATATAGAGCCTTGGCCCTATAGATCTTGCTGCAGTAATTCTCGCCACCCCCGCCGCTGCTCTCGGCAAAGATAATCTTCTTGATGTCCACGCGCATGTCCCTCAGGCCATCCTCCAGGGCCGCCTTGAAGAAGTCCTCGTTGAGGTACTTGGGCGGGTCCTGGCCGCGGCTTTTCTCTTCCAGCTTCATGTCGTGCAGCAGCTCTCTCTCTCTCTCTTTTTTGATTTCAGATCTGGGGGCGGGACACCTGCTCTGGCGGCGGCTGCTACGTCTGGGAAACTGTGGCCCCGCCAGCGAACTCCTCTAAATATAAGCCCTTATCAGGTGCGCTCGCTGCTTGCGCCGCAGTCGAAGTCGCAGCCGACGGAACACGGCTGGACTGCATACTACTCACAGATATTTGCTTGACCATATCTCTATTTACGGGACCGGATTATATGCTAGTAGCACCTATGTATGTACGGGCCCACAGGGGCTCACAGGTTGGCATAACAAAGGGGGGCGTTAGATCCTTAGAAAACTTAGTTCCGAGAAAGTTTTTCGTTTCTGAATAGCACTCTGAGAGATAATGTCTGATGCAGCTTGTTAGTTTTCTATTGATCTCACTTCCATCCAAGAGAAACATTCAAAATAGAAAAATAAACTCTCTGTTAATTTTGCCAATTTTAGGAGTACTTCAAGCCTAAAGTCCCCTATATTTACCTAGCCCCTGGCCTGCATCAACACGCCCTGGTCATACCGATCCGATCCAATCTCTTCTCGCACGCCGCACACATCCGTATTATCTAGGCGAGCCACCACCGACGTGGTCCGCATACCCCAAATTAATCTGTACATGGTATATAAAAATTAAAATTAATAACAATAAATAAATATATATATAGTAGAAGACATATACCAATGCACTAGTGGCGCTGTCATTGGTCTAAGTATACGATAAATGCGTCTGCTGAGGACGCACAACACCACAGATCGTTGCCAGATTCCGATTCCGATTAAACATATTTCTGTTGGCACTTGTACTTTGCATGCTAGAATCGAATTATAGTATACTATAATATAATATCAAAAAGAAAGCGGAACTGGCAGTTGATCAATCAGTTGCACCTGTGACAGAACATCCATGGAATACTTAATTTGGCGCTTGCAAAATCCAGCACGTGGTTGAATTTTAATCTAATCACGATAGCGAAATATCAATTTAATCGATCGTAAGCCTAATTAGGTTTAATTGCCATTAATGAATCCACCAGAAAATCCCATTAGGATCGATTAAGAGAAAGCTGAAGGAGCTCTTTAAGGATCTTGGCTTGTAAGGATTTTCCTTTGGCTTCGCATTACTAATATACTAAATACCCGGCTTGGAAATACCCAATCTGGCCCTGACCTGTGATTTCCAATGTGATATATCATTCCATTAGATGACAGGTCTTGGAAAACAAACACCGTAGAGTGCAATGTCTTTGTTTTGAATTGCAGCGGCCTATATGTATGCACTTGCTATAAGTATTCTATATACTAAAATATATAATATCGAGGCACGGTATTGCGTCATCTTTTGCCTTGTGGATCGTGCTATATTGTCCAATATACAAATATATGTTCGTTGTTAGAAGTTTCACTATGTGATACCGATAAACTTGTAGAACTTGCATAAATCTTAGCTGATGATGAGTCAGGGTTCGCGAAACTATACGCAAATCCGGATTGAACTTGACAACAATGGAGGCGCTTTAATTAATATGCATATATTTGCCTGACTTGTGATCGCGTCTGGCCGCCGTCTAATTAGTTCCCCATGCGTCTGCCAGATCGCACTACAGTTGGACACAGGTCTTGATCCCAGAATTTGCCAGCTTCAGTGATTATAATCGCATTATTAATACACCAAGCAAAAGGAAATGTTTTCTTTTTAATAACTATTCAAACTGTTAAGAGAAATAAATATTAAAATGTAACCAGAAGCCCTTAAACTAAAGAAAATGATTTCTCCTTTAGTTCTCTTCTATAAAATCTAATATTTTTTAAACAGAATTACCTCTATTTTTCGTTCTGTGTACGTATCTCTGCGTCTCGCACTAATCTCAAATGACGCATTGAACTACACAAAGTGTGCGATTTCTAAAAGTAAAAGCCATTAAGCGGCCATGGCAATGGTGAAGGTGCAACACATCTAGGATCTGGACCTGGGACCCATATCTGCATCGCGCGTACCTAAGATTTCGTTTCGGTTTCGGTTTCTTTTTCTGTTTCCGAGGGACGGCGGAGACGCTCCATAATTGGAGGTTACTGTGGGTTATCTTGGAGCTCGAGGCTTCAAGCTCTGGAGCTCTGGAAGCGAGGCCAAACGGAAATCGGCATAAGAGAAACGCCATTTATTTTTGGGCGGTGTGGGAAACGAAATACTTGGGTTCAAAGATCAAGTTATCTATATCACAGAAGCTCTTATGAAGTCAAGGAATAAAGTTGTATGGAACTTAATTAACTTTGAAATTAATGAACATTTTCTATTGAAGTTTTTATATGAAATACAGTTTAATAATGTTGATAAATATCTTAAGTACTTTCCAGAAATTTCAATTATCGGTTATCGTTACCTAACAGACAGTGTGTGACCTACGACGATTCCGCAGACGTTACGTTCGCAATCTGTTTGTTTGAAGAGCCCTAAGCAGACAAATACAAAACCTTCACACACTTCTAGTGTTCGCATAACTCCCCGACTGACCACTAGCAATAACATATATATATATATATATATATAGGAACAATCTGGGTAAACACTGATTCCCAAGCGAATCCTATCTGAAGATCGTAGCGCGGCGGCATAAATCTATAGATAAACATTGCGATTCCGAACACAGGACAACATAGTTTGGATTATATACGTATTAAATCGAATTATTAAAAAACTAATAAAAAATGTTACGATTTATTATTAATGAAAATATTCCAGTTCATTATATATACAACAGACAGCAGTAATTTTAAATCCTAAACCAATTAATTGCCCCAAATATTTAAATAAAGATTCCTTACTAATCCTTATTTGGCACACTTTTAACACATTTGTACTTGGTTTAAAAACACAACAAAAAAATAATAATATATTTAAATGAAATACATATAAAAAATGACAGCGTATAGATATGTATATATAGGGAATTCTTTGATCCACTGCAACTGAATCTTTGTCTATTGCAGTCCTCGAATTATGTCAAAACTCAAGTAGCAACAATATGTTTATTTAGCTTTTCACGTCGCATTCGTATCTGCCGCTGTTTATTTTTTTATTCCTTCCATTTATGTGCTTTTTATTTGGTTGAAATTATCATTTTGTGGATGGCGGCATGCCGCCAAAGTCAGATTGCGATAGAGACCATAGATGAGATAGTGGCGAATTTGCTGCTGCGCAAAAAGTGCATTAAACTTGAAGTTCAAGTCTTGAACCAAATGCCGATTGCCAATTGGCAATAATTGTCAATAGCCATTGGAATTCGCCAGCCAAGATCACAGCTGGAACGAGCCCTCTTAAGGCCATAAACTCAATAAACGTGGAGAGTTTCCTTAGATCCCTCCAAAGTCAAATAACATCGAGAGTAAGGAGCTTATATGATATGGAAAGTTAGAATGCGAAAAGCCACTGGACTTTTAACACAAATACTGTCAGTAAACAATTTATGCCAAATGCAGTAAAGCCAAATGAAGCCATTCTAAATATGACTGAGACATTTAATAGTAATCAATTAGAGAAATATGTAAATATATTTAATAAATTTGATATGATTTTTAGAAAATGTATATACATAAAAAATCATGTTAATGGTGCGATTGAGAACAAATAGTAATCTATGAAAAGCATAATATTAAAATTTAAATATAAGGCGAGGATTATTTACAATTAGTGTATATATGTTTTTTATTAATAATAAATATTTGATTGAAATATGCATATTGTTCGTATTTATAATACCTATTTTGTTTAAGATGGTGTTTGTGTTTCATTTTCTGTGTAATACTGGATGTAAACGAAATCACAGCTCGTTCATCCAGTTAAATATGAATATATTATATATAGAATTCATATATATATATAATATATTAATATTTAATGCCTAATCTATTATTAAATCAAGTTATTCAGATAAAGTCGAGGCTCCGCTATAAGTTCTTCGGAGTTTTTTCCGTTTCTGTTTCTGTTTCAGTTTTCGGTTCCGGTGGGAGCTTTGCCGGTAAACTGTGGGAGTTGCGATGGCACCGGCGCACGGGGCACAGTCGGCATCTTGGCCAGATGCTCGGAGGCAACGTAGTTGGGACCAGCTTGGTCCATATCCTCCTTGGGTTCGAAGCGGCAGTCAAATTGACGCTGCTCGTAGTAACCGCGGGCCTTGCCGCGCTCATTACGCAGGCTAGCTTGGATCAAGTCGCGCTTCTTGTAACGGGCCTCTACCTCGGTCTCCTTCTCCGGCTGCATCTTCTGCTCCGAGTGATGGCAAGCCTCGTCCTCCTCCTTTTGCTTTTGCACCTCAAATTCATTTTGGAGTTGAGCCACAAACTCCATTGCCTCCTTCTGTCTCTGAATACGAGCCTCGAGCTTCTGCTGCTCCTCCTTTTCTGTTTGGTTCAACTTTTCGATCTCCTGTAGCTTCTTCCCCTCCTTCTGTTCCATCTGGCGTTTCACAAGCTCTTTTTGATCACTGAGAAAGCGGGTGCTGAGCTTCTTCTGCTCCGCGAAAAAGCAGGGCTCAGGTTCCTGCTGATTCTTACGTTCCTTCTGTTCCTTTTGCGGTTTCTTTAGATCCAGCTTCTTCCCCAAGTCCTGGCGGCGAATCTTTGACTCCTCACGTTCCATTGGTTCCTGCTTCTTTAACTCCTGCTCCTTCTCCAACTGCTGGCGGCGAGTCTCCGACCGCATTCCGCGCCAATCTCGCATGTAAAACCCAGCGTTCATGATCTGCTGAAGGCGAAACTTACGCTGCTGCTCCACCTGCTTGCAGGTATTTAACCAATTTTGAACGTGATGTTTGTCTTTCGGCGGGGCCTTGACAGTGCCTTCGGACCCCGAAGACTCCTGCTCCTGCGGCTGCTGCGGTCCCTCCAGTTCTCGTTGCAGGCGCTCATGACGCCCGATGCGCTGGGCGGTCAGCGCCCGCTGATTGCGCAGGTAAGCCTGGCGCTGTTCCGGGGTCATGTTGGCCTCACGCCACTCGCTGATGAAGTGATAGTCATTATTGATGGGCGGCTTCACCTGGGTGAGATCCCCCTTGCACACCGAGGCCTTCAGTTCGGCAAAGGTTTGGTATTCCTCGGAATAGTAGACCTGCGGCAGATGCGGATAGTATTCCAGGTTGCTGGCAAAAAAGGGCTCGTTGGGCTGCGATTTGGCACTTTCCTTGTTGGCCTGGGCCGAATTATCCTTGGGGTTGGTATTTTTGGCCTCTTCCATGGCCTTTAAGCCGGTCAAGGTGCGGCACAGCTCGCTCACAGTGATCTCTGGCACCCTGTAGTAATAGTCCTTTAGGGGCTTCTTAAATGTCTGCCCTGGGTAGATCCTAGGTATGTGGTAGGTCCTAGGGCCACGGTACGACTTGAAGCTATCATAAAGCTTGGGATCATCATAAATCTTGGGCCCATCATAAAACTTGGGTGCTTGGTATGATTTAGGGCCTTGGTTGAAATGCTTGAACTTTTGGTCCTGTTTGAAGTTCTGCCATTGGTTAGTCTTTTGACCCTTGTTGAAGTTCAGTTCTTGTTTGAATTGTTGACCCTGTTTGTTTCTCTGACCCTGGTTGTAAATCTCACCCTGACTGTACTTCTGAGCCTGGTACGACCTTGGCTTTTGGTGGGCCTTCCACTCTTGAGAGGTCTTCGACTCTTCGTAGGTCTTCTGTCCTAGGTACAAATTAGGCTTTTGAAAGGTCTTCGGCTCTGGGTTGGGCTGAGCCTTCTTGCCCAAACCATTCAAAACATTCGGCAAAGTGTCTTTCTGGTAGTCGTTAAAGCTCTTGTTACTCTGCAAGGAGAAAATGTCTTTAATCAGTTGTTCACGAGAATTATAATAGTTGGCAAGCACTTACCCAGACATTCGTATGTTTCTTCAGGGTTTCCTTGGCACGATACATCTTTTGAAACTTTGGTTTTTCAAAAATCTTCAAAGATATAATTATTAGTATTATTTCATAATTTGGATGGAACAGTATGTTCTCATTTGTTTCTTTTGTTTGTGATAAAATTTTAGCTGGAAACATTTTTCTAGTCTTGGCATTGTCTTCTTTCTCAAAGGAAAGGCAATATATATTTATTATTATTTATTCCTTTCTTATTTTTGTATTATTTTTATTATTAGTTCTTCATTTTTTTCTTTACTATTATTATTATTGTAGAATTATTTTTTATACATTTGCTGGGAAATTAATGCGTTTTTGGTTTAGTGTTAATATTTTAAAACTTTTAATTTGCCCAAACAAACACTATTACATTCAAATGCATTTAAAGACAGTTTCATGCACATATTTTAGGTCCTCTTGTTCAAAAAAGTAGAAATATGTCTCAAATAAAACCTATTGCTATTTTGGCTTAGTTTTAATTGATTTCAGATTCGTCCTCCTTATTTAATTGCTAACTACAAAGGTAAACTTTGTCTTAATTTTATGTTCTCAAGTTTATTCATTATTGGTAATTTATACTATTATTCTTTCTGTTGTATATTTATATTTATTATCATCTCTTTATTATTGTTATTTCTTTATTAATATTAAATCTCCCTTATTCGTATTTTTTATTTTAATTTTTCCCTCGGCATCCATCTTGATTTCAGCTCGAAGCCTGTTTAAAATTATTAGACCCGAAAAATATGCTGCATGACACTGACATTTCGTTGGAAGCCATATTACTTTCGCTTGACACAAATACAACAATTTTCTCTTTACAACATTCAGTGCGACAAAAACAACTTTTTTCAGACATATACTATAATTTTACAGAAAACTTTTGTTTCTTTTGCAATTATTGCAATGCAAATTGCACTTCTACCGGAGAAATGTTCCCATTTTGATTCTTCTTATTTACTTACCTCTTGCTTCAATTGGAGAAGGGTTTCTGTTCGCTTTGATAACAACTGTTCTTAATTTTTGCTGGTCAGATTTAATGGCCAAAGCTCAATTAATTATTTCCAACGCGATTTAAGAGATATTTTTAGTTTTCTTTTAAAGCGCACTTTGAAAGAGTTTTCGTTTTTAAGGAAAATTAGGAGAGCACATGTGTTCACTCGCTGACAATTCCGGTAGAAAGGAACAATTTTGGGTCTCTTTGTGATTAGTTTATTTAATATCGATAGTCCCAGAAACACTAACCATATCGCTAATTCTCTATTTGCAATGTATTCGGAGGGGAACTCTATGATTATCGCATTCTATTTTGTATTTTTTATTCTATGATTATTATACGATATCTGCAAGGAAACCCTGCGCGATGCTTGATGGCTTAATGGCTCGATGATAAACCTCAGAGTGGGGGGTGTAGTGACCTATCCCAAAATTACTTGATTCAAAATCAGCTCAGTTCCATAACCCCCCCTCGGGAGAATAAAACATTTTGTATAATTTATATTTTCGCTTTTTTTGTCCGCTGAAAGTGCACTGCGATTGCGTACAGTAGTGGTGGACATAATGGGGCTGCCAATTTATCAAGGAGTTGCCTGAAAATAGGAGAACTACTCTATGAGTGTAACTGCCATATCCGAAGCAGTTATTTAAACAAAAAATACATGTAAAGGCTATTAAATATTATAATTTCTTTTCGTGTTGGAGTTAAAACACTGATATTTTGACCGCAGCTGTCCATACAAGCAATATGCTTTTGTTGTTCCGCCTCTTTGTGCGTTCTTTATTGTTTATTGTTACCGATTTTAAACTTTTTAATATTTTTCCCCTCCTTGGGTTGAAGCTCACGTCGCCGCTTAGTTGATAACCGAACGCCTTTCCGAGCGGACCATGAAAAGTGCAAAAACAAGGACAAAAACAAAGCCTCGAACACAAACCCAACTTAAGTCCAGTGTGAAAATCAAGCCTGTTAACTGGCTTAATCGTTGCTACTCAAATGCTGGTGAGTGCAAAAAATTTATGGGACTAAGTAATAAAACAAAAAACTAATTTATTTCCCCGCATTGTACGTATTTTCCCGAGTTGAAGTCTTTGTTGCCATTTTGGAAACCAAACATGACACAGTAACACCATTTCGTGCTCCAGTACTCTCTTTTTAAACGCCGCTGAGATAATTTGTTTGCATCTCTCCAGTGGCTCCATTTGTTTATAAACAAAATGTTTTTTTTTGCGTGCGCTCTAATTTAAAACTTTAAACTGTGACTCAAGTGGCAGGCATTTGCACAGCAAGACGATATTTGCTCAGTAGTGTGCCAGTCTTTATAGTTAAAAACAAACAATAAAGCCCAACCTACCTTTTTAATTGATATTACAAAAATATATATAAAAATATATGACAAATCCAGGTTTACAAAAACCATAACTCTGCCAAAAAACCCTCAAATTAATTCGGAAACCTTTGCTATGCAAACTTTTCCCTAAATCCCGAAGTCGCTTATAAATCCTTAATATTTTTGTTCAGTGTGCCGTCGCCTCCAAAATAAATCTGAGACGCAATTGACGATGGTATTGACCAAGTGGACCTGCCTGATGCGATGCACTTAGTCCGCTGGATGCGCCTTTTGCATATTTGCTAATTTCGAATTCAGAAAAATCCAAGTCCGAAAGAATATTAAAAAATCAAGCAAAAATCCAGTACGTGCTCTCGGCTGCCTCACGCTCTCCAGTGGCGCTATCTCTAGCCTCTAGCCAGCGGTTTGTTTAGAATTCTCAGCTCAAAACAAAACGAAAAGCAAAGCGTTTTGCTTATCAAATAAATATGGAATAAAATAATATTAAAAAAACTCTGCCAGTCAAGTTCGCAATCAAAGTAAAAAGCTTGCTGCTAGCCAAGTTCTACGCCCGCTGACCAAATTAAAGCGTTTAGCTCAATTGTAGCTATTCAAAAATATAAGAAAATAGAAGCAAGCATTACAAATAATTAAATATAATCGTTTCACACTTCTACCTCTTCCAAAGATCACCCTAAAAGCCTTGTTTTCGGGGATAACTGATCCTTTTATTTATTTATTTTGCATGACTTACCCCACTGACCTGCACAGTGGCTCGCGGATCAGCATAAATTACAAAACAAATACGAAATATTTTATGCAGATATATAAGGGCAGGTAAAACCCAATGTAAATCCCATCCAGACACGCGTCTGCTTGTCATGTACCTCGCCAGGATCTCCGACTCGACGTCGGGTCCTGGGCTCTAACTACCTGATAACTACTACTGGCCGAGACCGTTTATCAGTCACAATGTGTTTTTAATCTATTTTTTACAGCCCCAGGCCAGGCCGTAATTTCATATAAATATGCGAATATGTGGGTTAACTTCTTCAGTTGACTTCTTGACCCTTCACAGTGAGATCCTGCAGAGACCGTGTGAGTATTATATAAAAGTAAAATAAATTAACAAGTTAAAAACCACTAAGCCAGGGTTCAAGTTATGCAAATCATATAAAAGAAAATATATCCCTATATTCTCTAAAACAAAATTAAATAAATATTACAGTGACAAAGTTATTTAGAATTAACAACGAAACAAAATAAGGAAAACAATTGGATAAACCCACAAACTATTCATTTTTGGGTAAGTTCAATGTCATTTTGCACAATTATTTACATAATGGTTTAAACATTTGTAATCAATCTAATCAGTATTCAAATTGAAACCGTATTTGTTTACTGCCAACCCATTGTGCCTCACAGCTGTTCCCAGCGAGTGAAAGCTTTTGATAAAAACGCCGCACAAAGGTGATAGAGAGAGATAGGTTGGGAGAGAACGAGAACGGGGCCTCCTCCATGACCATGATGATGACACCCGAATTGGGTTAGGCGCAATATATCCGAATCAGGCTGTCCCGTGTGCGAACCTTATTCGAGGCATGCGTTAGCGAAGCTGCCACTTTCTTTGTCTTCGGGCGAACAGCGTGTGTCTGTGACGCCAGCAGCGAAACCAACTGCGACGTCGACTGCGAAGGCAAAGGCACTGATATAGTAATACCCTAGAAATAATGGCTCTTAAAGAACTAGGGTTGATTGGGTCTAGTGATCTTGAGGTTTGAAAACCAAGATGACCAAAATTGGCAATGCATTTATTAAGGTTCCAAAATAATTACATTTTGATGTCTTTAAGATACTATTCGACCATATTTAAGGGTCTGTACAGGTTTAATAACACCTACATTTATTTAAATATCCATCTCTAGAACATATAGTAATAGAGAGAAAGAGAGATATAACACTCCCTTCGTCATAAAGAACATCAATTCGAGTCTAAAGATCTCAGGACAAGTCGCCTAAAAAGAGCTGTCTAAAAGTCATGATAATATTTCCTCCAAGTGGTCAACAGATAGTATTATTTAGGTAACAGTTTCGGTGTTTTTCTATATATATTTGTATATATTTAGTGGGTATCTTTTAGTTGGGTTAATGGCCGACTTTCATGCTCGCTGGCCTGCCTGCTCTCCTGCGCATTTGAACTCTCGATATATTCTTGGAATTATGCACAAAGACCGTAGAGCTATATAGAGATACTATATAGACTATGGGCCACTTGTGCAGTTTGCATTTCGATCGAGAGAGAGAGAACTCTCTGCCGCTGCCTGCGGCGACACCAGCAGCATCGACAGAAGCAGCAACAATTTGCTTTCATTTCAACTTTTGAGCTTCAATCATTCGCGGGCACTTTGTTGTTGTTTGTCGAAGTGGCAAGGCGTTGAATGCTCGTTAATAATTAAATATTAATAGTGAATTAAGCTGAAATTGTTTATGTATTTTTTATTGTGTAAACTGAATAGAAACAGTGCTATTTTGGGAAAGAAAAAGAATAATTCACAACTCATTTCGGTGCAATTTACTGTCGAGTGCTGCGTAGATCGTTTTCAATAATTTAATATTAACCACAGTGACGTCAAAGGGGAAATACAAACATATTCCAAACAGTTTTTCCGCAAGTGATTTTTGGCTGAAAAATTTTAAACTATGCGAGTTTTGCTGATACAACGCGAAGAAATAGTGACGCAAATAGAACAAGGTGCAACACATGTTGCAGCAGCAACAGCAGCAGCAGCATTATTATCAGCAGCTAAACAAATGAAAATTGTATAAAAACAGCCGGAATTTAAACAGCAATTGCACTTGCAACAAGAGCTACCTAAATATTGATATTAAATCAGCTGGAAAAACAGCTAGAGCAGCGACAGAAGCCTCAACAGCAGCAGCGACAGCAACATGCTGCTGGCGGAAATTGCTCGCAACAAGGAAAACATGCTCAAGCGGAAAACCGAGCAGGAGCAAGAGCAGCAGCCACAACTGCAACGCAAGCAGCACAAGAGCAACATTAACAGCAGAAGCAACTTCAGCAGCAATTCAGAAGACCTTCTCGACAATCCCTATCACCAGAACCAGAGAATGTATTACAATTCGAATTGGCAACCTTTTTGGATGACATCCAGAGCAACAACAATGGCTCAATCAACGACAAAAACAACAACAATATTTAGCATTACCAACGATCACAGCAATGCAGCAGCAACATGTGAGTTTGTGATGATTTCCTTCTTTTGCTTTTCTCTTCGCTTTTTTACTTTTTGCCTGGTTTATTTTGCGTGTTGAGCTTTAATCACACGCTTCACATTTCGGGGTCTTAAGCAAAACAACAACAAAAATAAATATAAATAAGAAATAATAAAATAATAACAATAAAAGCAGCTGTGCACACTTGCAGCAATCAGCTGATTACCAGCCAAAGGCACTGTGGCACGAAACCGTTGCTGCAGCGCATGAATTTCCATAAGATGCTATTTTCACATTGATAATTAACTAATCAATTTGCATTTTAGCCAGACTTAATGTAATGTTTTTTAATATTGGTATTTTATCTGAATTGTTTGAATTTTGAGTAAAATCAGTTCATTCTTTTGTTGTGATATAATATAAATATAAAAATATACTTTAGATAAATGAAACAAATCTCTTTTCATCAGCATATAATTTCTAATACCTTGGCTAACAAAGAAACTAGAGTTCGTAGGTCGGAACAGGAAAGTCTATTCACTGAATTCGTTAAACAATAAATGCAAATATAACCGTTTTGTAACAAATACTATCATCAGCTCATAAATTTTTAAACCAGAAAGCTTTGTTTGCCCATGCGGTTCGTCTCTCCCAAGGTTTGCCCATCCATTAAGCAGTAGTTTCTTCCTGTGTGCCTGTAACCACCCAGGGTTATCAGGTCAAGATGCGAAGCTTGACCGGCGAAGGATACTTTGGGCTTCGGCTCAATCTTGTGGTGGAAAATAAAAAGAATAAGGGAAAACGCAACAACATCATCGTCGTCACATGTAATAAATGCGCCGGCACACAAACAACAATAATATATACATTAAAAAAGAGAAAAAAAACAATAACAAAGAAAGAGCGAGAGAGAGAGAGAGAGAGAGACAGGCAACGCACTCGGCGAGGTTAAAGTACGGCAATGAACTTCGACGAAAAATAAAGAAAAGTTTGTTTTCGAGGTTGAATTAAAGCCCAGAATCGGAGGATAAGGGGCAGGAGAAATGGGGAATCTCGTTTTGCTTTTACTGTATATTTTTTGGCAATGGCATTGGCATTTGTCCGCGTTCCCGGTTCTCGCTCTTTTCTAAAATTTGTGTTGCGCCAAAAACATCAGCCGTTTCTACTTAGCGCCCCATATCGAAAGCTCCCAAATATTAAATAAACAATAGGTTCAATGCACCTAAAGACGCAGTAGAATTCAATTGGATTCAAAAGCTCAATCAGCCACAAAAAAAAAAAAAAAAAAAACACTTGAAGATAGAACATATTCTAGGTACAAATATCATATTGGAATTATTTTAAAGTTAGATATATGGGAATTTTAAGTAGTATTTTATGTATTTTACGTTTCCTAATTATAGGTCTGAATATTAATAAGAAAAATCCTTTATTATATATAATCAAAAAAAATCATTAAAATTTTTTCCCTTGCTAGTTTTAAATAATTTTAAACTAATTGAAACCCAATTATATATAGAGTAATTAAAAAGTAATACTATGTTAATACATACTATGCTTTTCTTCCAGTGCACATACAAATGCAGCAAAGAAAGCTCAAGCTCGCAGAACTGCTTTTTGTATATCTTGGAGAGTTTTTTCATTTGGCCTTCAGAACCAACCTCAACTTTCACTCGGAAATGTAAATCGCAAATCGCATTTAATTCCCAAACACACCCAGCACACACACACCATTAATATACATTGTATGCACTGCTAATTAAATGGTCAACAAATTGATCAACTTTACTTAGACTGCATCGAAAGGTTTCCCCCAGTAAGGTCTTAAATTAAATTAAATTAAAATTATATTTAAATTTCAAAATACTGAAAGAAAATGACAACTTTTAAATAATATATGTATTTAGGAAATTTCAGCACTAATTTACTATTTGCAGAGATAAATGTAATCATAAAGGAAGTCTTTCCTCACTTTCTATTTTCTATTTATGTTTTTCTAATCCTATTAAAAGGCAATACCCAAACTGATAATTAAATCTTGAATAAATACGTTATAAGCTCTTCACGTTTATTTTATTTCTTATAATTTACATTGCTTAAATCCATGCTTATCCAACCGCAAGAGGATTAACCATCGGCGAACCAATTAAATGTATAAATTCAATAAAGCAAAATAAGCTTCCGCACGAAAAGTGCATCTCGTCTCGTTCGATTTCCGCATTAATAAGCCGATGCCTTTGCCGGCTTTATCTTTGGCTTTTACTTTGCTTATGTTTTGCTTTTATTTTATATTATTTCGGCTACTCCTTTGGGACACACACGGGCAGGTGGTGCCCGATCTCCGCCTCCCAGGAAACGTGTTTAAAAACCATAATCTCTGTATGAGAGCTGGGTGTGTGTATATTACTTCCTGTGCCTTGTGGCAGATGAACAAAGAGCACAGAGACAGGAAATCGTCGCGAGCAATGTAAACACAATTCACTGTCGTTTTTTAATATTGTTTTATTTTTGTTTATTATATTTTTCACGCCCGGCCATGAGTCGCCATGCATATTGATGATAATTCGTAATTTAATTAAGATCGGGGCGTCATTCTTGAGTGAAATATGTGTTCGATTGTTGAATTAAGTTTGTATAACGAAGTAACTATTTTTGGATTTCATATTTATAAATTTCTTAACTGTTACCCCTAAAAAAAATTATGTTTTAAATCCTACCCCAATAGTGTCTCAAGGACAGGGACTTTTTGGGTGTTGTTTGATGATCGTTAGGGGGTGTGTGTTGGGTTAGATAGAAAGTTGCGGTTCAATCACCTGAACAGGCACCTGATTCTACAGAGACACGCGCGGCGGCGGCGTTGATTGTTTTCGTTTGTTTTTTTTTTATCTGCAGACAGCCAGAGCAAAGGGTTCAAGGACCGACAACTGCCGACACACGCCCAACAGCCCACCTCCTTTTGCACCTCGCCGCATCCTTGGGTTTGCTCTCATCTTCACCTTAAATATATATGTTTATATGTATATTCAAATATATGTATTTAATATCATTGCTCTCTTGGGGTGACCGATTAAAGCGCACACGCTTTGGCAATAAGTATGCAGCAATAACAAAAAACAACAACAACAAATATATAAATAAACAACGGCAGCAAAAATAACAACAATAGCCAAAAGCAACAATATCGGTTCGTTACACCGATAAGAGCTTTTTTCGCTTTTTTCCAGTTTTTTGTCAAGGGTTTCATGAAAGTTCAAAGTTTTCTTTTTGGGGAAAATGCAAATGAACTTTCCACCCACCTTTAAGGGGGCAAAGAATACCATATAAAAACAATATTTTTAAAGGCATTTTAAAGGCTGCAAACATTTTTGCTTGAATTATTTTTAAATACACAATTTAAAATGAATTTAGTACAATGGTATTATTCTGCTCGTTAAAAATATACATCACGAAACTGACAGCTTGGAGCCTATTGTAGGTTGTGACTTTGTACTTTGTGTACAACAACCCAACAAACTGAATTATCTGACAGATATTTGTACCATATATGTATATCTTTCAGAATCATATTACTTTGTGAATGTAAAACGTCTCGTTTTCTTACTAAAGAATAACAAATTATAGATTTACCCTACATTTAACAACTTTTGTTTATTGTTTCTGCGCTTTTTTGTGTCTCTTTTACAGGTGAGTAAACCATCTTCTTAATGATCGCCTGACAGAAAAGAAGTTACTGTGCCTATGAGTAAGTGCCACGCCCCAAGGTTCTGTGGAATAATTTTAAAAACTGCTTTGAGAATCACTTGGAAACTGCGTACTTATTAAGAGAAAGAGAACAAATGACGGGACTTTAGAAATGTGCTTAAAATATATATACGTATACATTCACATTTAATTACTTATATTCATAACAATATTGATACAGAACTTGTGGCGTTTTAAAAACAATTAGAGCTTGGCATCGGGTACATAAATTAAAGTGGTTTCTGCACAGAAAAAAAACAAGCAATAGATTTAAAGTACTAAAAAGGCTGTTATTAAGAGAAGAAAATATATATTAGAAATATATATAAAAGCTTTTTTGGTTCGTAATTTCGGCAATTTGTAGAGATAGCTTGCAACTTCTTCTTAATAACACAATTCCTGCCCATTAATTCTCCCTTAAGTTGCAAAGGTGTTTCTCTCAGTGCAGTTGTTAGCCATCGATGGGTGTCTGAGTGGGTGTTCCCCAGTGGGTGTTCTCTAGTAAACAAGGAATCAGGTTCAATGGCCAAAACACACACACAAAACACATCAAGCCAAAATACAAAGCCCTGCCGTCCAAATGGCTTTGCCAAATTGAATCCAGAGCCCCAAAAAAACAAGTTCGATATTGCAGGGGGGTATGCGTATGCTATATAGGCTACATGCTATATAGAATATATACAACGTACATATATCGGGGTGGGTTGTGCAAGGGCGAGGGCGTCACCCCGACAAAGTCATTAACATTCTGCGGAGTTCGGATAACAAATAATTCGTTGAACCTGTGGCAAGTTCAGATAGAAAGTTGAGACGACAATCGAGGTTGGGTTGGGACGTTGAAATACCCGGGATTACAAACCATAATTGGGCAAGGACACGTGTTGTGGAATAAAGAACACCGTTTTCCAATTGCATACAATTTCCAGCGCATATAATTGAATGGCATTCTATAAAAATTACATAAATCCCCCAATGGTTGATTATGATTAAAAATCTTTTTTGCGGTTAGGCCAAGTTATATGCAAATGCCTTGAAACTTCCCTCGGTTGGTTCAGACTTTATCTCGGTCCGGACTAATACGTAATTAATTACTGGGGAAAACTTAAAAATATCTTTATTAAAACAAAAAATTATAATTTTTTTTGGATAGCAAATTATTATAGAACAAGTAATATTTGCGTTATTAGATTATAGGGAAAACCCCTGCAATTTCCCAATGCAAATTTCGCCCTTAAACGGTATAATTGACCATAAATTGGTATAACTTGGTATAATATTCAAAACTATCTCCAGCTGCAAGAGGCTCCACATAGAGTCTATATAGTGCCCTGATGTCGACCCTAGAGACAATCAATATGTCCACATCTAGCCATCTATTATTCAAGCGGTTCCCTGCGATGACAATGTCAAACTTTTCCTAGCTGACGTGGCCCAAAAGTTAAGTGTTATTAGTAGTGGGTGGGTTAGTGAGTGGAAAGCCAGTGACTCTTGCCCTATTCAATAGGGGGGTTAGGCCCAATATATATACATATTGGTCGAGAGGTCCCGGAGTGTAATTCTAATTCCTAACAACAATTCGCCGACGTAGTTTGTGGAAAGTCCGTTAAAGGGGTGGCCCAGTGGGTAAGTATATTGCAGACACTCCCATTTCCCCTCTCCCATGTTGGGTTACGTGCAGTAACAGCACTAAATTGCAGCATGTTCTACGTACGTGTTCTTTTCGGGGCATTCGACCTCCGGGCCTCCGACCCTCTCTGACCCTTCACACCCCCATTTTATTTTAAATTATTTCACCTTTTTTTACCTCCAAAATTGGCTTACACTCGAAATGCTAAAATTTCATCATACCTTCTTTCTGTAGGAGTTACATTTCTCGTACATAAATCTTGCCGGGGATCCATACATACTGGATATCTGTTTCCTTTTTATACATATGTATATATTTGACTTCTCATAAAATAATGCTCTGGTGAAGACAATATGCTTCACTTTTCCAAGCTAAATTCGAATTGATTATAATTCAAGCTAAAATTATGTAAGCGTTTTTAAACTCTTACGACTATGTATGGTATAATTAAATATTACAGTGTGTATTTAAGGGAAACTTAAAACCTTTTGTTGTCATGATATATCTTTCATAGAAACATAGCTCAGAATTTTGTGGAAAATAATGTAGACCTTTCCCACTGTCTGATCGAGACCGCGTGGGATCGGAGGAGAGCGCGAGATACGAGAGAGTACACTGGGGAAAATGATTGTGTCATTGTTTATAACAAGCAGAAGTAAGTATATTTGAACCCAAAAAATTTATATACTTGTAATCAGCCGGGTAAGCCAGGCCTGTCTGTCCATCTCTAAACAAAATTGTTCCTTAGTTGTCAACATTTTCTTAAATTAAGGTATATTTTGAGAAGGTGAATTAATCATGTGGAATATGTTCCTTTTAATTCAATACTAGGCATAGAGTACCTATATATCTATGTACCGAAGTATCTATGTATCTTTTTATCTCTGTATCTTTGTATCTTTAAATCTTAGTATCTATATCTATCTATATACCTGTGAGATACATATTTCCCCCAGTGTACTGCCCTCTCTTTGGCGCTCTCTCGTTTTCGCAGTGACGCTCATCGGCGTCGGCATCGGTTCGCTACATTCATTCATTCGCCTTTTCGCCGTCGCCGCGTACGCAGCGAATACACTGCGCGCTCCGCCGAATAAAAAAAAAAAACCATAAAAATAAATACAACTTTTATAATATTCCCACGACGCCGCGCCTTTGCGAGTGCTATATTCCCAGCAAATCGAATCGGAATCGTTACCCTTTCATTTTTGGATTTTGGCACCTTTGTTCCTGTTAGCCCCCAGCAATTAGGAGACGAGCGGAAGACGGTGGAAGGTGCAAAGCGTTTCTGCGTTTCCTGGCGGCCACCGATGCAAATCAATTACGCCAAATTTGCAGTGCAAAACAATGGCGTTGTTTGTGCAACGACAACAATTACAACAAATACAAAGGCAACAACCTCAGCAACAAACGCAACAACGAAAAACAACAGCAGCAACAACAGCTGAAATATCGCAGGAGCCCACCACACCGCAGGACATACAAATAGAGTTGGCCATTAAAAGGGAGCCGCCCCAAAAAACCGCTGCAAATAATTGCAATTAGAAAAGGGCTAACAATAAAAGGCAAAATATCGAAAAGAAAACAAAACTAAAAAGAAAAGAGTTTCAAAAATTCGTTTAAATTTCGAAAATAAATTCAAATTCCACATAGGTGGCGCCTGCGCAGTCAGAAAATAAGTGACAAATAAAATAACCCGAAAATATTAAGAAACCGAAAGAATTCTTTGCTTTTTTGTTCGAGTGCATTTCGAGTGTATGTGTGTGTACAATTTGAGTGGAAATACTTACAACAACAACAAAATATATTAATATATCCAAATAATATAAAAACCAGCAAGGCAAAAACAATGGAGCAAATCACCAACTATTTGGCTCACATGGATTACGTGTCCTTTGGCGTGGTGGCACTGCCCTGCGTGGTAATCGCTGTCTATGGATTCCTCCAGGTGGCCAGTGGCCTGGCCAAGTGCAAAAGTAAGTTCAAGACAAGTGGCAAGGGATGGGTAAATATTTAGAAATCTAGAAAGTCGAAGGCGATCGGGGAAAAGATGAGAAGTTGCCCCAAGAGTTGAAATTTGAAAGATTTAAATGTTCCGATTTGGTTATTTATTTATTTTTATTTTTTCCAACCTAATCTAAAGTTATTTGTCCATCAAAAACTTATTATTTTCTTTTGGGAAATGATCGTTGAAGTTATTTGGTAACAAAAAGAGTTACAAGTTTTAAAAGTTTCACACATTTTTTCACGGCACTGAACAGAAAAAAAACCCATTAGCTACATAATTAAAAAAGTCACAAAAAAATTTATGTTATAAAAAGATTTAATATTATTTGGCAACTTTTGGTTTGCTACATTTTTTAAATGTAATCATAAAAGTCACATAAAAAGTCTTAAGACTTTGAAATTTTTTATAAAATATTGAATTGCTATTTAAAAATGTTAAGCCATGACTCTGGGGTATACAGGAATAGTTTTATGCTATTACTGGTGAATCATGACAGGAATCTATTTCCAAGTGCAACAAGTCACAGAAAAACTCGCCTGAAGAAAGCGTCGACTTGATTTTTAATAGTTTACACTTTTTTATGGCCACTGATTGATCGACTTGAGCATTGTTAGCTGTTAGCTGTTAACTGCTGGTGATATCGCATCAATTACGTTATCTTTACGGTCTATGACCCGACTGTCATTAATCAAATTGAAACTTGGTTATATTCATATATAAGCGACATTTAAGCGTTTTATCAAGATGTTTCCAGGGGCGGGACAGAGTCTCCTAGCGGAAACGTTCCACCACAAAGCGATCAAGTAACCGCAAAGATTTCCCCACTTGATGGATCAATTAACTGCCCGGCCAAGTACAGGCACTTTTCTTGCACGCTTTTTGAAAGCTAAAGCAAGCATTTCCAGCTTAACCTAATCCACTTTGGAGCTGTGAAATGGAGCAGCAGCCCCATCATGATGGCATTTCCCAAAATGTTCTGAATTCTTCGCATAATGTTTAATCATATTTAAATGGCAATATTTAAAGAAGAAACAGCTGCGGGATTTTCCCACAATTCTCTAACACCAACTGACGCACCTCCAGGGGGGGCATCGGGCCTTGTTTTATGAACATACATATATATTTATAGCTTTAAAAACTATAAACGGGTTTGGAACTGGGAACGTAAACCCACGGGAACCCACGACACCCTGACCTATCCCTCTAAAATCGACTGAGGCGATAAGAACGAACTTCAATTGCAATTATTAAGGGGCAAAGGTAGAAACGAAAGAGTCAGTTTGCTTTAAGTCTCTTCTTCTTTTTGTAATCGAAAGATATGCCTTACTAGGAAGCGATCGTAATCAAGTTATTCGTGTCAGCTAAAATAAAAATACAAATAAAAAACCCGATGTTTACATAATAATTCCCTGAGCAACTTTCATTCGCCATTTGGGCCACACAACTAATTTGCATTGCGGAGATAAAAAAAACTTCAAGTTGCTTACTTTCTTTTCGGTTGAGAAAGGTCCGCCCTCGGCGATCTGCAAACTCTAAACCAACTACATACATATATATATATATCGTCGGCACCCAGATCAACAGTTAACATTTCCCTCTTACTCTGCTTTTTTCCTTTGATTTTGATTTTTTGCCAGCTATTTTCGGGGTTTCCTTGTGTGTTGCCATCGTCGTGCTTATTTCGCCTTGCTCTTGTTATTTCACTCTGCAAATTGAGTTCATTTATTTTTAAGTGTAGGCAGTAAATGATTTTCAATAAATTATCAGACAGACAGACAAAGAAAGAGAGAGAGAAATTGGCTATATTAATCAGTTTCAGGGAAATTAATTGCAAACTTTCGAATGCGTTTGGGGGTAATAATGATTTTCTTATTTTTCCTAATTTTAAGAAAGCCTTGAAAAATGTTTAATAAAAAAGATATATTTCTAAAAATTTAATTAAGCCTAATACTGTTTCTAAACTTTGCTTAAAGTTGTCTAAAAATGTCTAAAATAAATACTCTTAGATGCAACATTTTTTCAAGCTTCAATATATTTTTAAATTGAATGATGTTATATTTAAATTGTCATTAAAATTCTCACAAATGAGAAAAAATGCTTATAGTATAGTATATAATATATTTAGATAGCAAAGTTTACTATTTTTTTTATGGAACTTGGTCTTGTATAAACACTACAATCTTAGATTTCAAGTATATATTTATTTTTTGCTTGGTCACTCCATTATGGAAATATTTTTTCACACAGGCGGGGTTCAAGTTCAGTGCTGTAGTTTTTCTTCTTTTTTTTTTATCGCGTTGAAGAAGTTTAACCAAAGGTTGAAATATGTGCACGGTAACAAGATAATTATTTTAATTTTTTTATTACGCCTCGACAAAGTGTTTAGGCAGGCAGCTCGGCACAGAGATTTCTGAAGGAAGAACATCTGGAGCTCTGATTTTACGCGGCATTTGTTCTTATCATCTGGCTAGTATTAATTTTTTGTTATTTGTTTCGTTTCAAAATTCCATTCCCATTTGCAACAGCCAGGCACCGTGTATAATAACAAATTGTTGGCAACTTCGTGGTGGAGGCCCCTCTCCCCAGACGATGATGAAATCCCGCCGAGGCGTCATTTATAATAGTCTTTACTATATATATTTATTTTTATTATTGCCAACATCTGGCGACCGAGACGAGTGGCAAGTTCAAATCAAACATTCGCCGATTAGACAAGTTTTAGTTGTTAAATGGGAAGTAATATTAAATGTACCTAATTATTTGGATTTATTTAGGTGTAGTTCTTCAAGCACCAAGCTCAATTATAAGGTAGATTAATAGTTATATTGCTGCCTGACACGATTTAATCTTTTCGAATTTGTTATACAATAATTTATGTTTATTAATCTATGAAATGGTGTCAGCTGCCAACCACATATACTTTTATTACACAATTCGGTGTGGGATCATATGATTTTGATTATGGTTCTGCGTTTTCTTTTTCTATATTTTTGTTGCTATTTATTTAATTTATTTGAACTGCCTTGCTAATTTGCTGGCGATTCACAGTCGGCAATCTCTGAAGAACTGAAAGAATCACGAATGCGGCGTGCCTTCTACGTGAGGTATGATCGAAGTTCAAGGGGTTGGATAGGTCGTGTGTCGTGACATAATCTCTGTGGCATGGCTCCCCTTTAAAAATTAGCATAGAGTCAAAAGTGAAAAGCTTTTGGCTTTGGCCGGGTCAGCTGGCTCTGAGAGGAGGGCCCGAGAAATAATAAATATACGTGACATAAGAAAGGTCGCCAGAAAGACCAAGACCAAGACCCCGAAGAGTCAGTCTTCCATTTCCATTTCCAGTTTCTGTTTCATTTTTTGCTGCTGTTGATGATGGCCAAGACCAAAGCCAAAGCGAAAGTTTTGCCTCGATCGTCTGTATGTATGTATATATTTTGCTTTTTTGTTACTCTTTTTCTCTTTTTTTTTTTGTTTTTTTGTTGAATTCGAACTTCTTATTTAACAACAGCTTCGTTTTCACTTTGCCTTGTTGTGCTTAGCTGTTAATTTTCTGTTTGCAGCTTCTTTTTCGTTTCCTTTCATTTTTAGTTTTTTCCCTTTACTCATACTACGTGCTATAATTTATTATGAAATTCTCATCCATCTTTATTAATTTTATTAATGATCAAATGTATTACAAACTGTCAACGATTTTCTATATACTAATTTGATTAATTAAACTACATTGTTCGCTATCAATTTTGATAGACTAAAAACCCAATTTCTTTTGTGATAAACTAAATCAAGTGCTTAATGTTTGCTTTACTGTTTCGTTAGCTTTATTTTGGTCATTATGCAAACCGCCAGATTTCCTAATTAACTGTGACCGATTCGCCAAAAAGAAAACACATCAGCCACAAGCCGGGTGTCTTCAACACAAGTGATACAAGCCAAATGGGATTTAGACACAGACATTTGACAAGGGGCCGCTGCTGCCGAGGCAAGCTCACTTACTCTACTCGTATCAGCGGCTCCTCAATGGAGGAGCAGCTAAATTGCCCGATGTATTCGGAGTTGTTAACACTTTTAAACAACGCAACAGCAACTGCCACAGCCATAAAAAAAAAAAAATTTTAAAAGCCATATGCCTCTGGAACCACTTGAAAAAAATACAAATTAAAAATATTCCCGCAGGGAAATGAACTAGTACCAAAGTCTGGCTTAGCGTAACCTTAAATAATTAGAAAGCCCTTTCTTCTGTTTGTCACAAAGGCCCCCTCGGGCCGGCAAAGGTTAAACTTTTAAATTGCAAAACCGAAGTTCATTGTCCAGGTAACTTAGTCACTTATCAAATGCCAGCTGTTAACGATCTGATAAATACATATATATATATAGATAGATAAATAGATGCTATAATAAATGCGCAGAGCAAAAACATTTTAAATCAAAAGTTAATCAACATTGTGTCAGTTTTATGCCCTAATTTTGGAATATTTTATATTGAAACATAAACAAATTTGCGGCCCCCTGATTTACACATATAAACAAAGATTTGTTTTATTTTTGTACTTATTTATGAAAATGAATTAATTTATTTGTTGGCCGGCGAAAGGCAACAGCAACAATTTCAGCGTTTTATAAAGAAATTGTTGTATTTTAGAGAAATGGTCTTTATAGTTTTACATTTAAGGGGGAACACACAGGAATATATATATTATATATATGCCGGTTGGGGAAAATATATAGCACCCAGGGGGGGAAATCCGAATGTGAATTTATAATGAGTGATTAATGCTGCGAATGTATCAAATGCCAGACTAAAGACTATATTTTTAATAGAATTATTAAAGGGTTGGCTTCACATAATCCTATATATGCTACATATTAAATATAAGAGATGTGCCTGATTAATTTATTGGATTAAGAGGGGCAGTGGAAAGGTTGCCTAGTATTAACATGAGATTTATATCTCTTCGAACACACACACACACTCTCTGGCACACCCACTTGGCCCAGTTGGTGTATCTAGAACAATTTATAGATAAAATCTATTCAATTGTTGATCTTTATTTAGAACAACGAGTGGGTTGCCGTGTGATGCTGCGATTTCCTCTCTATAAAGTTATATTGTTAGGAGACTCATCTCCGCCCCACACATCCAACGCTCTATCTATATAGATAGATAGATATTCCCCCGTCCGATTTCTGCTGATCGCATTCCAAACAAATTTTCATAGCAAACAGCAAATTTGTACGCAATTTCCCTCTTTATAGTTTCGTTTTCTGCACTCTCAACTATGCTATACACTATGGCTATTGTTTTTATTATTTATTTATTTTTTTTTGTGTCGCCGCCAACTTGTTGATTTGCACATTAAACGCCTCGTATGACAAGCGTGACAAAAACAATAATAACAAAAAGACCAAAACTAAACAGAAATTGCTTAACATTCAAAACTGAAAAGTACAAACAGTGTTAATGTTTGAGCTGCTTGAGTGGTTGCATTCCGACTTGGAAATATATATTATATGTATTTTTATCAAGGTTTCAGTTGCAGAAGGGCTTTGGGTTTCCCAAAAATGTTGAAATATACATATATATATAAAATATGGGTATATAATTTATTATAATTATTATTCTTTGATTTGCGATGGGATTTACTTTTATTTCATTTTAAGGGAAAAATTACTTAGTTTTTATGTGTATTCATTTTTCTGATATTATCATAATTGTTATTTAAATACTTTATATTTAAAATATTTAGAGAAAATGTTAAGTATTTTATTATTTTATTTTATTATTTATTAATTGACATAAATCCATTTATTACTTCATTTTAATATCTATCTGTGAACACTACTCGGATTTCCATCTCGAACTTGTTTCTATTACCATAAATCTCTCTTTAATATTCTCTATTAATTTTTCAGTAGTAAAAAGCTATATAATCCTTGGTTTTATGCATATACAATATTGTTTAAGATTCATTTCCGCAATGTTTGAAATTTCATGCCGAATGGAAGGCCCAATCTTATTACAATCTTTTGTATGGTTACTACCAACGATTATTTTACTCACTTTCCCATCATGCAATTCGCTGATGTTTCCTCTTTTTAACTTCTTTTTTCTTTCCTTATATATATGCATATATATTTTCCTCGTTTCAGGCCGCCACCCCCCCCCCCCCCCCCCCCCAGGTCTTTTTTTTGAGCATTTGATTTTGTAGGCCGAAGGGGCCTTTCACTGCCGCCAGGTCTACACAGAAATACAACTAAAAAGAAAAATCGGTGGATCGTCAGATCGCCGGTTTGGGGCACTTACTGGGTGTATGAGTGTGTGTACTTAGCTGACTTCTCTTTCGTTATGTATTCGACGGCGCTATTTACTTATGTTTTTTACAAGTGCAATTGAGGTTACTTTCTATTTAAAAATTAAATAAATAAGTACGTGCATGCAAATGGAAGTTTTGAGCCACAGACAGAGTCGGAGTCAGAGCCAGAAAGTCTTTAAGTTGTCTGGGTCTCACCGTTTTCTGACCCTTTTTCTTGGCAAAAAAAATAATGTTGATATATATAACCCTTTCTCGGCGGGAGTTGTTTCCCCATAAACTTGAATAACCTCTTTAGGGACTTGTGCTTGATGCTTCCCCTTAATAAATAAATACATAAAACATGTGTATAGTTTATATATTAATTTGTACTGTGGAAACATCGGTCGTATCGGCAGCAGGCAAGGGCCTTAACAGCTGCTGCAGGAAATTCGATACAACAGGTAAATAAAATCCAGGATTTCAGGAAGTTTTTTTTAATAAATATACAGCAAATGCTTAAGACATTTTAAAAGTATATTTCAAAAAGTAAATTATTTTCCAAGAAATTTAAAGTTCTTCCTACATCTGTCCCTATTGAGTGCATTATTTCTCAACTTTGATCTTGAATTTCTTAGGTTGCTTACTTAACACTATTTGTTAATGTTTTGCCATATTTCCTACTATATTTCCCACCCGATCTCGTGGATTTTTTTGTTTTGGTTTTCTGCTGACTGCACAGCTGGCGACGTGCATCAAAATCAAAATTTGCCATCATTTCTCTAGCTGTCGTGCCCTTGTTCACTCAAGATTTCGTTAGTATTTTGTATTCTCTTTATTTTATTTTATTTATTTATGTTTTTTTCTGGGATGCTGCGCTGCTGTTTACTGTTTGTGTTCTGTCGTGTCTCGCTGCCTGCTTTTTTGTTTATTTTTATAAACTGTGGGCTCCCATTTGTATTACTTTGATTACTTGGCTTCTGCTCTGGCTTTGAGGCGAGAAATAAATCATCGAGGTTTGCGGTCTCTGCATTATATATGCGTGTTAAAAATAATAATATCCCATCCCATCCCACGAAGAGCAATGACAGCGATAACAATATTATATATCATACGTCAGCCGTGTTCTGTTTGGCTTCTATATGGTGTATAATAATAATAATAATTACCATAAATATTTTATTTTTCGCGCTTTCTATTCTCTCTCTTTGGTGCATGAATGAAGGCAAGAATCTGCCGCGTTTTCGCGCTTCAAAAAAACAAAACATACCAAAACAAAATGCGAAAACATTTTATCAAAAGTAATTTCTCAACAAGCGACCAAAACAAAATGTTTTATATATCCATCACTATTGCACAGCGCACAGAGCGAATTATATAAATTAATAATAAATAGTAAATAGTTATTGTTACAATTTTTTAAATAAATAATTAATTTTCAATAAAATTTATTTTATAAAAATATTTTTACAAGAAACAATTGTAGCTGCGAATCCTTATCAATAATCCCCTATCCTATTTTTATCCTTTGATATATCGCATATTTGTTCAATTATAATTTAATTTTCTTGTTGACTTGAAAATATACCTGACATTTCTGTCAGTGTATTTGTTTGTGTGGGCCGTGAAACTACGTGCGAGTAAGAGGAAGCTAAAGACCATGGACGTCGAAAGCAATTGCAAATTGTGATAAACTAGAGATATAGAAATATGGGTCATCCTCAATAGATAGAAATCTGTGGTGTGGTTGAGCCACTTGTTCTCTGGCCCGTTACTGTAGAAGAAACAATTTTTAAGCGATTAAATATAGCGTTTTGGCAAACGAAATTGCATTAAAAATTATATTTAATACTCTAGTTATAAAAATATTAATTAGCAAATAAAGCTAACGATAAAGATCAAAGTAAATTAGGTGAACTGAAAATGAATAATTGAACGAAGGCAAAATATAAATTTAGGTTCCTAATGCATTAAATTATTTACAAACAAAAATTAAGTAATTTTTATTTTAACAGATATAAATTGCAATGATCACAATTTAAGTTGGCCTTTTTTTACATAAAATTTGCAAATAAAGATTTCTCATAGAATGAAGATGATTTGTTTTGACAAGTGTCAAAATTTTTTGGTTCACAATATTATTACGATACTTGGGATGTTGGTAGTAGCTATATATACTTGTTGTTGTTGTTGTCAGAAAAGTGTCAGAATCAGGAAATTGTGACAGCAAGCACGCGGACGGAACGGAACGGACTCTCCTCTGCTCTTCTCTCTCATCTCAAACTTCCAATTTTAATTTTTTTAATTTCAAAATAGCCAAAACAACAACAAAATAAATACATACTATATATATATATAAGTGGCAGTAAAATACGGTAGCAAGGAAATTAGTTGATTTGTTTGGTTGCCTTTGAGTATTTAAGTAAACAGCAAATTCCATAATGTTTTCAATTAATAACAATTGTACAAAACGATGTGGAAAATGTTTTTGAGCGCCAGGCAAGTCGATTTTCTATATATAGATTAGACTGTTTATAAATTACTGATTAGCAGCAGCAGTTTATAGATTCCTGCTAAAGATTGTGTTTGTAAATTATGACTAAAGAAGGAAGTCAAGGAATTTTGTTGAATTTTATTTCTAACGAAAGATGATTCAGATTCCGATTCAAAATTCTTTACAAATTTCTTTCCCCCAAGAGCTCTGAATTCTGAGTTATTGAGATAAAAAGTTTATGGATTTGGAAGTAGCGGAAGTTCGCTTGTTTTTTTTTAAACTTTCTTCCGTTTAAGGAAATAATTGCTTGAGGCGATATTAGGTGAGCACACATTGCGTATACGCCATGTGCTCAAGTGTCGTCATAGGAAGTGAAGGAAGTGAAGCTTATCGATTTTCGAGTAAGCCGCACCACCACCAACACACATTTAAATTCAATTGTATGCCCTGTCCCATAAAGAACATTTAAAATAAAAATAAAAATAAAAAAGGCTATAAAAAGAGCAGGGTGTCCCCAAAAGGGGGACTCGGAATGGGTTTTTTTTATCAAGTAAAGAAATCAGAGTTAATATGTTTCCCTGGAGAATAAAATAACAATCAAATCTAGGAAGCGGTCACAAGCCCCTTTTCAGAAATTAAAATTATAAAAATTACAAAAATTATTCTCAAAAGCCTCGTTTATGATTGGGAAACAAATAGCCTCTCCTTTTTGTTTATTTTATTTTATTTATTTTCTTTTCTGTGGGCCAACCATGTGCCCAGCCCTTACTGGCGATAAGTCGGCAGTCAAGCATTAAATAACTAATTGGCAAGCGGCAAACAAACGTCATCGCACCGCATCAAATCGAATCGGAGCGATCTTTTTCCTTCTTTTGGGATTTATGAAGTTTTTTTTGTTTTTTTTTTTTTATTAGACCAACCCGAACAATCCCCGAATAATATATCGAACGACGACACGTCCCCAAATTGAAGAGTTTTTCTGTTTTCTTAACTTGTTACAGTAAATGTTCAATAAAAACAATAAAACTTGAATAAATTACACACTTTTTCTTAGTGATTTTTCATTTTTTTTAAGAGTACTTACTGTACTAGTTTCGTTGTTGTTATTGTTGTATTTATTTGTTTTTTGGCAGTGCCTTACATCAATCTAATTTACGTTCATGTGCGACAAAATGTGCAAAACGTTCTGGATGTTCGCGCGCGGGGCACGTAATTGAATGCGAATGACTTAATTTCCTATGGATTTCTATTCATTTCTATGGCCTGACCGCAATTATACAATACATAAAGGCCACATTAACATTTCCGGTCCGAAACATCGCTTATTACAACAATTTTTTTTGGGTGGAAATCAAAACACAGAAACTGAAAGGTTCTTAGAGACAACCCACCCTGAGGCTCACACGTGCGTGACTCTTGGCGGGTTTCGGTTTCTTTCATATTTCATATTTTTGTTTAAAAAAAAGCAACAAAAAAGGCCTAAACTGCGGAGAAAAGTTCGTTAGCAACACGTAACCCCGGTGGTGCCATTAAACCCATTATGGAAACTTGTTTCGTGGATGTGCGGTGGCTCAAGGTGATTTTCCACTCGCATTTTCGGTTGTCTCTTTTGGGTTTTGATTTTTAGGAAAACTTTCGAGCTAAAAAATAGTGAAACTACGGAAATGCAATAAATATTTATCTACTTATTCAGAAAAGTATCTCCAAGATGCTGGATAAATTATATTGAATCCTAATAAAAATTTATAAATATTTTGTTCCCTTTTTTAACCTTTTCCTTTGGACAAACTTGTACGCAAAAACTCACCGCCTGTATCTGTGTCTTCGCATCTGCATCTTTGTATAGCTGTGTATCTTTGTATCTGAGTAGCAGACATAAATGCTGCGAGTGCATCGTCATCGTGGAGGCTTAAATATCTTTGGGTCTTTGGCTCTCTTTCGTGTCTTCGGCTGTTGCCATGCGCCACCAGATATTGGAAGTTCCTCGGTTTCAGCATGGCATTCCCTCCATATACTCGTAGGATGTATGCCAACATTTCCGAATAAAAAACCCCTTTCAAAAACACACACTAAATAATGTAGAAGAGAGGAAAAGAGTAATATGATTATAAGATACGCTGACTTGAAGTTGGTTTATCTTGGGACCCCCAAAAATTTCTTTGTGAAACTTTAAGCTTCGAAAGCTGAATAAAGGCTCAAATACATAGGGTTTAAATCTAGTATAATTCTATAAACATATGGAATACAATATTTATAACTAATATATAAAATAAAGAAACCTTAAAAGTGTATACACAGTTTGCCAATCCTTTTTTTCTTTAAAGTTTTTCTACCCATTGTGTTCGTCGGTTTGGTCTTCCCTTAATGATCCCCTTATATATATACTACTTATATTCGTGCTTGATGTTCACAATTCGTGCCTACGTTCCCTTGGGATCTTTAGATCTTCATTCAGTATATATATACACTCACAATTCTGTATATATATCCGTTGGAATTCATTCAACTTTTGCTGTTGTTGCTAACTTGAACGAATATATGAATGAATCGTATTTTAGCCATAATGATGATCATGATCATGATCATGAATCATGCCTATGATGATGATGATAATGAGATGATGATGACTATGCAGTTGGTGAGTTCGGTGGCCACAAAAATAGAAACACGCGCGCCTTGCATTTCCGTTTTGGCAATGCGACCAGAAAAAAAGGAAATAAAAGTAACACAAATATATAACAGGGAGAGAAAAGGGTTAACCATAGTAATAATAAATAATAGTGATATTAAAGGGTCTCTAGAGTAGAGCTTGGGGTGATTGCAAGCACGTGCCCACAACGATCTCATCATCATCATTGGCGAACTTCTGTCGCCTTTGCAAGCTGGTTTTTCTTTATACATATATATTTTTAACATTCAGAGTTCGATTTTGTTTCGGATTTTGGGATTCAGTGCGGGGCGCCTCAATAAATCACACGCCCTAATCGACAACGATCGGCTAAGGGGGCGCGAATACCGCCTGCGAAATTCAGATTTCTCTGTTACTCTCCTCACTGAGGTAAATAGTAAATCAATAATGAATTTAAAATTTTTAAATAAAAATTAATATTTTATGTATTAATACAGAGGGTTTCTAAGAAGACTAAGGTGACTGCCTTTAAAAATTCTGTTTTTTATAAGAGTTTTTATTAAGAGTTCAATATATAATAAATTAGTAATGAGAAAGGTGCCTCTTGCTTGAAAAAAGATCTTATCCTAAGGCAGTCATCTCTTTCTGTTTGCTATTTAAGTCATTTTGTTGACCTTTTTAAATTACCTAAATTAATATAATTTTATTATTAATTTTTCTGTGCAGTATATGGGAGGCAGGGGGTGTTTTTTTTTTGGCAGTTGTACGCACATGAAACGGCGCTCGGCACGAACTGGTACCTGTTTCTCGCAGTCGTCATTTTGACTCTTTTTTTTTGCCTATAATTTTTATATATTTGTTTGTTTCTTTTTTTTTGCTTTTAATGTTGTATTTGTGATGCTGCTGCTCATTTTTCGCCATAAACAACAAATTGCCGAAGTTCCTAGATCCCCATTTATGACGGTGCCCAGTGAAAGCGAAGCATCAAATGATGAACTTTTCGTTTAATGTGCTGGCTAAAAATAGGGGCCAACAGAGAGTTCGTTCTTATTAAGTGTTAAAATTCTCACGCAAAAAAAAAGATACATGAACCACCATCCGCGAATTGCATTGGTTGAAATGTAGGTGGAAAAATATTCAGGAAGTCTAAAATGCATACAAATACATAAAAAAGGTGTGGATTTAATTAAAGAAATGCGAAATAATCATTAAATGTTTGTCAATATAATTTAAAAGGTGCACACATTTTAAATTGCCTTGCATTTTAGTCTCCAAATTAATTTAACGATTATTATAAGTGGTTGACGTCTTTAAAGGATTTCTTTAAAAGATTTGCCACGCCAATCACTTAAAAAAGGAACATAAAAACTATTTTAAATCGCATTTAACTTTGACAAAAGATGCAGACAGCCTCGAGCACAACAACAAAAAATAAAACTAATAATACTAAACTCGTTTGCAAAAGAGTTTGTTCGAAAATTTGCCGGCTATATGTCTTTAGTTGTATTTATTTATAAATAAAAAAAAAAACTGGATTTGAGAGCGGTCATCATTTTTCACATAATTATTGTTAAAAAAAAAAAAAAATCGAAATCATCACATGACCCGGTAGTGAGACGTAGGCTTTTGACTTTTGTGGAATATTATTATCAGCATGTTATCGGGGACAGTTCAAGACACTTTCAACAGAACAATCCAAACATTTGCCCAAAAGTATCAAAATTTTTGCCGTTTGTTTCGCTTCCACAAACCGACTTACACCGCAACACGCGCAACTATAACGCGGATCGAATCGAATCGAGCAAAGTTTTTCTCTCAGCCTAGTTTTCCGCAAAAGATTGGAAGGGGGAAATCAAATTGAAATCGGATGAGATCATTATCAGCATCATCACTTCACTAAGAGAGAGATACAGAGAGAAAAAGAGAACGAGGAGAATGAATGAGACGGCTTCAGTAGAATCAGGGAGCGAAATTCGGCAGGACAGCTAAGTTGGTTTCAGATAAATGTTGGGGAAATATACATGCTCATATAAAGTTATAAGATATTAAGGAATAAGGAGTAAGTTTGGCGACACTGATATTATACGCCCCTACCCCTGCATTGATCCATGAAAAGTAGTTACTCATTACTCGTCACTCTTTATCCTTTACAGCTTGCTACTCACAACTATCCTTAAATAGCATTTTAAAGATTTTTGAATAATAATGTTAAACATTTGCTCGCCCTAATCGTTATTACCCTGGTAGATCCCAAATAATTATAACACGAGGAATTAAAATAGTTCTAACTACGTGTAACTCATTATATCCCATAGGGATGCTAACTAAAAGACCATACCAAACTTTAAGCACTAGATTGAAACTAATTTGAAATGCTACTTTTACCTTAAGAATATTCGGTTAGAATATTAATCTACCTTTGTTTTCATTTACTATTTTTCCAAAATGGGATTTCCAGATCCCCATTTAAGTTATAAAACCCAACCAGCAAGGGTATGGAAAACACCCACTACGATAAATGGATACTGATACAGATACAGATACAGATACAACCGGCTGATATACATACTCGTTATCTAAGTAGGAAGCTTGTAGGGCACGTGGTCAAAACCTGGCCAAAATCCCCACAAACACGGTGTGACTTGGCCTAGGTTTTTGCATTTGCTTTTTGCCATGTGCTTGGGCTTTCTTTGGTTTTTCTACCTGACCCGAAAAAGTGGCCAGCAGTGATATAGAGAGAGATAGCAAGCAGCAACTACGGGGCGATGTCGTAGAGTTCGCCGTATTCCCGCTTTATCAGCACCGGGTGGTGTTGGTGGTGGTGGGTGATTCACTGTGTCGTCACCGAAAAGTGGATTGTGAGCGGCTTCTGCTGGGGCTCTGTGACTCTGGGTTTTTTTCGCGCTCGCGTTTATTTTCTTGGCGACCAGCTTTTTGTTTATATCTCGAGCGTTTGCTAATCGCCCCATTTAGTTGGCTTTCAACTGCAAGTGCAGACGGGTTGCCTTTCGAATGAGACACAGCGTATATACCAGAAATATATATTGTATATTCAGCAAACCAAACACAATTAATTCAATCGCGTTTATGTCTGCAGCGGTGCAATGCATTTCTTTCTCGAAGATTTCTTGCAGTTGCATCTGCCGAAGATTTGTAAGTCTAAGAATTGGAAACAAACAAAATCCAAACAAATCTATTTTCGGAAGTAATTTTACAATTAAATCGAATAAAGCTTTCTGATAAGTAACTAATCCAATTAATTGATTTCTCATTTTACAGATGATAAGATGCAGCGTTGCAATCAGAACAACAATAACAATAACAATCACCACAGTAGTAACAACACAGCCAATCAAAATAATAACAACAACAAACGCTGCTCTCAGAAATATACCGGCGGCAACAACACAAACAACCTGACAATGGTCTATCAGCAGGAGCAGCAAGGCTCCAATGGCCACAAACATGGACGCAAGAATCGCTCCAACAAACAACAGCAGCAGCAATCCTTTGGCAATATTCAGAAGCGAAACTGCGGACTAACCGGAAACGGAAGTGAGTCCTCCTCGCCGAACAACAACTGGCTGGATAGGGGCTACGGACACCGACTGGTCAATTCTTCATGCATGGAAGGTGAGTCTGCTTTGCTCTCTGCCTCTCTTAAATATTCAGTTAATTTGTTTTTTATGAACGTATACGTAATATTTTGCTCTATTCACAATTTCCAAACATTGTAAGCATTTTACTCATTAACCCACACAAATCAGGTAATTATTTAAATCGTGTGAATCATGGTAAAAGCATTTTTTCACTGCTACAACGAAAATCATTAACGAATTTCGTTGGCTTTACCGCGGTTTTAGTCAGCGATTACACCCACATTGTATCTCTGGGCAGAGACAGAAGAAACCCCGCCTTTTGTGGCTGATTCACACGATACGCTTTTGTATTTATTTGTATTTTTTTTTTTGTTTAATAAAATTCCAAGCAAATCGGCGGGCATTTTAAGTGAATCACTCAAAGCAAAATCGACGTCATCAACGGTAATGGAAATGGGGGAATGAGTTAGCGACATAGAAATGGGAATCGGAATGGTAGGGAATTCTAAAAATAATATATGAAATATTTATTTAAAGTAAATATTAAAAAGAAAACTCCAGCTCAAATGATCACATATATTGTTCATAATTTTCTATATAAATAAATTAATAACTCACACTATATACATACATACATGCTAATAAATATTATATAAAGACAAAGGGACCCCGCAACCACTTGAAACGTGAAAAGAGGCCCTCGAGCTATATCTATTTATGGTATCTGTGGGTATTTCTTATTGATCTGAGTCTATCTATAAGTATATATCTACAAGTGACAACCGAAAAAAACTCAGTTGTTAACATTTCAATTTACTTTCTGGACACTTGAAGGGTACTTAGTTATACTTATGGATCCCTTGCTATATACACAGTGACACGGCTGTTGACTTTGTACTCAAATAAGAAAATTGCAGGAAATCCTCGCTTAAGCTTAATGAACCGTGTGTATCGGAACTATTCAAGCGAGATATGTGGATGTACACTTATATGTTTATTAAAAGCGATCAGCAGGTGATTCTTTATTATTACTATTCTTCGGCTTTCGCTTTTGCTCGCATTAAAAATCAATTTAAAAATCTGATGAATGAAAGAAGGCAAAACGAAAATGAAAACGAAAGCAGAAAATTAAATAAACAAACAAAAGCATTGCAGAAAGTCGTAAAGAAATCATCACAACATAAGGAACATGAATAAAATATTCAAAAATTCTGTTTGCCAATCGGGAATTAATTTCATAATTTATGCGTATTCTATAAATTTAGCCATTTATTGATTTCCATTGTTTCAAATATCGAAAACTTTTTACTAGTTTTTTTTTAAATATTTTTTGATCAAAGAATCTGCTAGGTAAGAGGTTACAAATATCGAAAGCTTTGCTCTTCTAGTTTGTATTTTTATTTCTTTCATTTAAAGTTCTTTTTAACAAAACATGATTGATAATAATAATGATTTAAATTGATTTTTAATTCATTGTTTTCGAACTATTTTATTTTTTTAAATATTTATTTAATTTATTGATTAAAAATTATGATTTGAAAATAATTAACCTAATACGGCTATAATAGTAATCAATTTAAAATCGATTTTCTGCCTGAAAAACATATGAAAACTTGTATTCTTTGGTTTCAGTCTCTAAAATAATATGCAATATTCCATTTTATGGCTTATAATTTCCCCGAAAAAAACCTGTTTCAAGTAAATATTATTCCATGTCGAATTTTCCACATCTTCATTCAAAAACAAAAAAAAAAGCAAAAACTTTCCAGAATCATGCCTCGATATTATTTGTTATTATCGTCGAACTCAACTATATAAACTCACATACATATATACACATAAGGTGTGCACATACATATATTTGCCTTTGGGAAAGCTAAGACGCAATAGAGGAGCAACTGATTAGCGTTCAGATTTTTCAGTTCTCACAGTTAGCTGGCGCCTTTTCAAACATATATAGTATTTGTTGTATTTATGTACATACATGTTTTTCACCGTATCAGGTGTATTATTGTTGGCTATAGTATCAGTCGTCGATCGATCGCAGGTTGGCTTTTTGGTCAAACGATGAACTGCTGATAATCGCACTTGGGAGGGGAGCAATCATTGCATAACTGATCGTTTTTGTCATTGATTAGCACTTGGCCGGAAAGCTTCTCGATTCTCAATTCTCGATCTCTGGTCTCCGGTGATTGCACAAGCAAAGCATAAAAAAATTTGCACAACAGCGATAAGTGCCAAAAACAATACAAAATACACAATAATAACAATAGGAAAAAAAAAAAGAAACAAGAGTACTTGGTCTTCCGTTTTGACAATTAGAGTGATCGCGGAAGGACAAAGCTTCATCGATCTTGAAAAGGTTGTTCAAAATTATTATTTCCACTCAGAAAATATGATAACAGTCTATAGTATTTCCTTGTTTTGAAAAGAAAATAAATATTTTCTTAGAAATAATTAAAAGCCTTAAGATATGTAAAATATATATTACAAGAAATGTTTCATGAACCAAACAATAAACAATAACCAAAGATATATGTACATATATAATTTGAAGGCAAAAATTTAAATTATAATGGAAACTTCCATTTCATTTCCCGTCTAGACCAAGTTATTATTATTGCCCTCAAAGATTTAATGTTTCGTAGATTTTCCCCCCTTTGAAAACCTTTACGAAAACTAAACTCTTGACTTACACATACGTTTCCTATGAAAATGTTATGACCGATCTGGGCAATTAGTCGGCTCTTAGACATACATATATGAATGGCTCCTCATTCATTATTAGATAATTGTTTTGGCCAAAAAGAATGGGTTACCCGGCATTGTTGGCTGCGGTTTTGCGACTGCATTCTTCACGCCCCACTATATCAACGGCTCGGATTCGTAGAAAGTAGTTAGTGTTTGGTAATACGAATGTGCGAAGCTCCCAAAGAGGCAACAACTTGAACTCATTTCTCGTTGGCCACTTTTAATTGGCACACTCAGGGGAAAGCGGGGATTAAATTTAGGAAATATATACAAATTATTTAAATTAATTTATTTAATTTTTAAATAAGCCAAACTGCCAAGAATTTAAATTTCAACATTTAAAAATCTTAGAAGATGCTTGTCTATATATATTTATGAAGTCAACTGTATGCCTGTACTCATTATTAACCCATTAAAAAGATCTCTGCTGCCGCTGTAGAAATCTCAAGCCACATAACAATCGTTAAAAAGTGTTCGCAATTCCGTTTATTATTGCTCTCGGCAGCAACATCATCATCTTTATCATCATCGCATCATCATTCGCATTTCTTTGGCGATCTTTGGAATAGCTACGCTACTTAACCCCTCGTTGCCCCGCGGCAGTGTGTGCGTCCGAGATTCACCGACTTGCTGGCTATAGTCAAGGTTAACCTGTTCGGCCATTTACCCGACTGGAAAACTCTCCTATATGATCTTGGATAGATTAGGCAAAACTACGCTCAAGGGTTTAAATAAACAAAAAAAAAAAATAATAAACAAATTAATGATAAACTTCAAAATGAACCGAAAGTCTACACTAATAAATTTCATTTTTAACTCTAAACGCAGAAGAGTCTTTTAATAAAAGGATTCAAATTTAAGCAAGAATAAAGATCTCTTTCCAAAAAACAACCTTCTAATCATTCTAGGAATTAGTTAACAAAGTCAACTTAATTTTTTTCAAGGAACAAAATCGTGTTCTCAACTCAAATAAAATATATTTGCCGCCTGTGAACCTCTTAAAATAAAACAAATACGAAAAAAGCAAGGCCCCATTGTAAGTTATTCTTAGAAATTTTATCTCAAGGGTAAGTATTATTGTGGATTGTTTTTTAGGACTAATTAGGACATAAAGATATAAAGATTACCAATCGGTTGACTGATAAAAATAATATAAACCCAGAGAGAGCGAGAGACGGGAGGGTGAAATTTATACAATCCCAGTTCCCAGGTATTATCTAACGATTTGATTACAACAATGTCCAGATTGCGTGTGTACATATTGTATAAATATTATATACTATATTGTATCTAGTTTACCCTTAGATATTGTTTGAAGTTTGCTGAGCCAGCGGCCAACGATTTGATTTGCTTTTTACGGCTCGCATTTTTGGCTTGCAAATTATTATTGAATCTGTGTGCCCCCTTCTGCTGACCTCAATGCATACAACACGCACCATCTACACATATATCGCTATATATATAGTATATACATATAGCATATATATATTTGATTAATAAAACTCATATTAGTTTACATTAAAAGTGACTCGCGCGGACTATGCTTGACGGGATGTTGTGACATACGTTTGAGCGTGTTCGTTTCGGTCACAATTAACTATCGCGATGATGTTTTACGAGTATATTATCTTTGTTAATGTTATTGCTATTGTTTTTGTTTGTTTGCTATTTAGCTAAGCTCAAAGCCAGGTTTTCGGGCCGCATTAAAAATGCACGAGACCAATTGCGAGACGCTGACGACGACGATGAGGCGAGTAATTTTTGTTCGTTGGCTCTTTGGCACAGGAAGCGCCTCGAAGGTCAGCCAAAAGCAGTTGAGGAATATTAAATCTTAAAAAAAGTATATATATATATATATATATATATCCAGCTGGGGGATGCTTTAGCTCAATATAGGTCAATCCAGAAAATATAACATCGATGACGTCAGGCTGGCCATTGAAAATCAGAGCTGATAAAAGCTATCTAGACAGTCGGCGATAGCTAACTAAATATCGGTGCATGGAAACCCATTTAGTTTTTAGTTATAGTATATAGTATTTATTTATGATTTACGATCTGGGACAATTCAACACTCAACAGCTGTGTTAAGTTTATGCTCTCCTCGATTGCTGTCGCGTCGCTCTGCTGATTAAAATGTTGTATTAATTTTTTTGCTACTTTCTCACACGGAAACAATCTCTGCTGCTGGCTGTTGCCGTAGGTAACTGCACAAATATTGGGAAATAATACCTACTGGACACGCACACACATCTTATCACTGCCCGGTAACCAAATGTGGGTAGCCTTCGACTCTATAGGAGGAGACAAGACTCTAGACAGAGCAGCTGGAATCGCACTTGCGTCAAAATAATCTAACCATTGAAGGGATTTTAGAAGGAAAACAAAGTTGCTGATTGCCCAGAGATATATACAAAGTTCTTACACAAAACCAGGAGGGATATGGATTAAGTGGTACATAAATATTCTGTTTAATGTATCAATGATTATCCCTCATATTTCAGATTATTCATATTAATTGATCCAAATATTTGTATATATTACCAATGATACCCAATTTCTCGCTAGTTATTTAATGTAAAGTAACAAATTTTCGTAGCCTGGCTTGCGTGTTGTTCCCCTGCTCTAAAAAACGTTTACATCTTGTTAAGTAGTTTATTTAAATCGGTCGTATAATATAGTGTGTCACGACCGCCTTTTACAATGTATGCGTATATAGTTTATATGGCATATATATTCATAGATTATCATTTGAGCCCTTGACACGTTAGTCTTACTTATTTAACTAAACTATCTTATCGCTGGCTCTCAAGTGTTTTTATATCAGTTCAGTTTTTTTTGTTTTTAGTATTATAATAAACCAGTTTTTACCCCTTCAAAGGTTAAGGACTGCGATTTCTTTGGCGAGCATACTCCGGCCAAATGCCACTATGTTTACTTTTCAATCGGATGTATATTCTATATATTCTTTATGATACTTCTCAAGGCTTTTTAAAGAGTGTGGCGCGTGTTGGTCAGGCGATAAGGGCAGCATATAGGGTCGCCTGTCGTAAAAACGTTTGAACACAATATTCGACTCTGGCTTCCGTTGACAGATGGCCAAAACCGAACCCCATCACGCCCAAAAAAATAAAAAAATTGCCACGCCTTATCTAATCTGTGACCACGCAGCACCCCAAGCCCCTACGTGATGGTCATAATTATACAATAACTACACCATTACTATATATGTATATTGTATATACATATGTAAACAATATATTTCGATCGATCGCCAGCTGATATCATTTCTCCCCCCGATCATCCCATATCATTTGGAACCCAGATCACGTCTGGGTGCTTAGTCCGACAACGACGCGTCGTCCTTCGAGTGAAGTGAAGTCAACAAACCCACCTCGCCATATGATTTATCTATGCGCGCTTTGAAACTCAATTTTTCTCAGCCCCTCATCCTATGTATATATATACATAAGTTATGAACATTGTATATATATTTTCTGGGAGAAAAAACAAAAACAAACAAGCGTGTGTTAAGGAAGTGCTCGAGCGTGCGTTTCACTACAAGGAAGCGGATTGTGTGCGGATTGCATTTCGCAAATTTCAAAATTTCCATTGGGAAAGAGCAAAAGAGCGACAGAGATGCGGGTAGGAAGCGGATCGCTGAGTATATTCAGAGTGCCACAGATAAGAAATTGTCGTTGACGGTCGTCATAAGTCCCCCTGACTGACAGATGACACTTGACGGACTCGCAAGACATAAGTACATGTGTACATAAAGCATAACATGGTTGGAGTTGGGCTGTAGATTCAAACATCCTGGCCAGGAAATTAAAATAATCGATAGGATACATAAACGTGACTGCGGAAACTATAATTATAGACTTAAAAATAAAACTATTACGACTCACTTGGCCTTTGTCCGAAGAGTTGAAATTATATTCATAGTATCCATTGACGAAATCGACAGATTATGATTGATTATTGATCAATATCCTGGGAATTTTTCACATTTTTATTCATAGCCTGGCAACAGCTTTCATGTCTGTAATAAAAAAGAGTAATTAACGATATATTTATCATATTAGGAAATGTTACAAGATAATTAGTGGTGGATTGAAGAGGTTTATTTATATTCATATTTTACGGAGGAGAAACCGACTGATTATTATCGATATCCTGCATCCAATAAATGTGAGCATTTTGTGGAATTAATATTCATAAATTCTGGCTTAACAGCTTCCCTTATTTTATATATATCCAGCATATGAATGTATATAAATGTAAACCCAGCGAAAATGTTAGGCAACAAGTCGCAGGTTTGTGATTTGGAACAGCCCCTTAGAAACACCCAACCCCGTTCCCCTTTTTTGTGTTATTTTTTCGTTTTGTTTAAATGATTAAGTTGGGAACGATAATTGAAGTGGGAATGGGAATTAGGAGAATGAGACTACGGGAAATGATGAGTTAAATGCGGAGGCCGCGACAGCATGAAGCGCTTAATAGGTAGAAAACAGTAATAATACCAGGCGGCATCTATAATAGTCACAATAAAATGTCAATAATTGTAATGCGTCAACACACACGCACGCACACACTCCCCACGAACCCCTTTCGGGTGGCAACAAAGCCAAATAAAGCTGAATTAGCTAAATTCGAGGTAGGAACCCGCCCCATACACACATGCGTCAGTTTCCAATCATGCTTAACCTTCCCTAACTCGATTCAACACTGGAAAAATTTGTGTTACTTGACGATACTAAGAGTTGAGTTGCTTTGCTAAAAGTTCTCAATCAACTTACCCCAAGACACACTCTCTCGGAGACGGCTGGAAATATGGCCAGGACCAGGCGAATGATCCCTTCGTTGACATTTAGGCCGTCATTCCTGGCGTTGAATTGTTATAAATAATATAAATCAAAAGCTATCTGTTCAGTTCTCTTCGTGTATATTAGATAGATAGGGAGAGAGGCGCATAAATAGGAAATGAGAGCCGACTATTTGTTACGTAGAAACAGCGAAAGATCGGAAAAGCACGTGGCAGGCGTTGATAAGCGACGTTTAGCGTGTGTGCCAATGTGTGTGTGTGTGCGGCGTGTGTGCTTTGTTATCACCATTAATTTGCCTTAGCTAAAAATTTGAATTTCGAATTAAAAATGTGCATATTTTATTTTCAATGTACAAGCACAAGAATTCAAGAATTCACAGGGAGATAAGGTGTGTGAAAATTTGTAATCAATGTTTTAATTATTCTAAAAAAAATTGAAAATTTGGTTAGAATTAATGATTAACAATAAATTATGTTTAACAATAATCAAATAATCATTCCAAGAACTAGAATATTTTGAAATGCATTTTAAAACAAAAAAGAAACAATTTATGTTAATAATAACTCCCCAATTAAAGGTACAAGCTGACTAATATTTTAATAAAGTCAAATTAAATAGAATTGCCTGATCTGCTGCCTCTAATGATAGCTCCAAATGCAAACTGAACGATAAATTGACCTAAGCTTGTTATTCTGTTGCATTAACTTAGTTGGCTTCATTATATTAAATTGATTTCAATTAAAATAAATGCTGGGAGTACTAATAACGCCATTAATATATCAACCAAATGGAACAAAATTAGAAAATACAAAAAAATGAATTGTGGAAATGTTATTATTATTATTGTGATTGCGACAAATAGGTTTTATAGGTTTTGGAAATTAAATAATTAATTAATATTTAAATTATTATTTTTATAGTGGAATTTAATATTTTAAATAAATTTTCTTAATATTTAAACTAGAAGATCTTTAAAATCTACCTCTAAATATATTACTAACTTTATAAACAGCACAATTTTCCCTAAAGAATTTGTTAAAAAATAATTTTAATGTGTCTTTCTATTGTTTTCCCGTTTTAGACAAATTCTTGGGCCAACACAATTCGGGCCACCGTAATAGCACCAGCAGCGAGGCCACCAGCGAGGACATCGAGTCAAGTGGAGAGCCTTTGAGGAGGACCAAGGGCGGTGCTCTCCTGCCAGCTGGCAGCCACCAGATGGGGCTGACCAACAAGTCGCGTTCGAAGCGTCAGAAAAAGTCACGCAGCCATCAGCAGCAGCCACAACCTCAACAGCCATCAACAGAATCATCCGATTCTGGCCAAAAGTTGGCCGGGAAGGGTGGCAAGCAGAATGGCAAGTGGAATCGCCAGCAGAATGGCCAGACCACCATCAATCCCAACTATCAGCAGCAGCCGCAACAGAATCAACCAAAGCGTAGCAACAACAAGAAAAAGACAAACAATGGAAGGGGAGCTCCTAACAACAACAACAACAACCACAACACCAACGGCAAGAACGGCGGCATCCTAGACCACAACAATCTCACATCGCGCAAACATCTGGCCAGCACCAGCACTGACAGCAGCAGCAGCTCCTCCTCGGCCCTGAGTTCACCCACCAGTTCGCCCACCAGTTCACCGCATGTGAATGGCAACCGCAAGAGGATCGAGCGATCCCTGATGCCAGGAGCAGCTCTGGAGTGGCGCCGGGAGCGTGAGCGTGGCCGGCAGAACGCCAACTTTTTGGTGCCGCCACTGCGTCAGTACGAGCAACTGGATGTGGACGATAGGACATTGGTGCAGCAGCTTCGCCGCCATGTCATCGATCATCATCTGCTTCGGGTCTACGGTTATCCCGTGGATTCGGTGATCCATGACGGGGCCATCGAGATCTTCAAGTGTATGCCGCACATGAGCTTTGCCGCCGCGCTTGCCGAGACTGCGCCGGCGGTCACCGTGATCAATTACAACGACGGATTGATGCAGCGGGAACTGGAGTCAAGTGACTCGGGGAATAGCTCACCGGATTCGGAATCCGGTGGCGACTGGAGCGGCAGCGAATGCGAGTCCAGCTCGAGATCAACATCATCCTCCTCGTCCTCTTCCGCCTGCAGCAACACCTCAGCCGGCGATCTAAGCCTGACCGAGCTCAAGTACTGCCAGTACGTTCAGGTGGAGCGCAGTCTGGCCAAGCCCTGTGCCCGCTGCAAACGTCATTTTCTGGTGGACGAGCTAACCGGCGAGTATCTCTCCCAGGAGGAATGCCTATACCATTCAGGCAAGTATCAACGCTACTACGATGGCGTCTGCATGGGACGCTGGAGCTGCTGCAGCGAGACTGACGAGGCTTCGCCAGGGTGCTGTCACAGCGAGCGGCATGTGTGGACAGGGTCGGTGGTGGGCGTGAATGGACCGTACTACGACTTTGTCCGGACCCAGCATCGCGAGGAGGCGGATAGTCAGTCCGCCGCTGTGCCCGCCGTCTTTGCTTTGGACTGTGAGATGAGCTATACGGGCCGTGGATTGGATGTTACCAAGGTCTCGCTGGTGGCACTCAACGGACAACTCGTCTACGAGCACTTCGTCCGCCCCGAATGCGATATTATTGACTATAATACCCGGTATTCGGGCATCACAGAGCGTGATCTGCGCTCTGGTGGCGGGGCCAAGAGCCTAGCCGAAGTCCAGCGCGATCTCCTGCAGTTAATATCCGCCGATACCATACTGGTGGGCCATGGCCTGGACAACGATCTGCGTGCGCTGCGTCTGGTCCACAATACCCTGATCGATACATCCATCTCGTTCCCGCACTGCAGCGGCTTCCCCTACCGGCGGGCGTTGCGTCACCTGACCAAGGTCCACCTGAAGCGTGAAATCCAGAGCGGGGACGGGACCACCGGTCACAGTAGCTTCGAGGATTCCCGAGCATGCATGGAGCTGATGCTCTGGCGGATCAATCGGGAGCTTCTTGAGCCCAACTGGAGCTGGGATGATTGATTGCAGCGCCAGCCAGGGTAGGGTAGATTTAGAGGGGGGCCAGCAAGTACTTTTTAGTTGTAGGATCTAGGATCTAGGAACTAGCCACTAGCCTATTAGCCGTCGTTCGTCGTATTCAAAAAACAAATATAAATAAAAAAAAACAAGAAGAAAATATACAAAATCTCAGCCGGGAGCCCAGAGTGCCAACTGGCGATCAAAGGATATATATATGTTGGAGTGACATCTGGAGAGAGAGATGCCGTGACCTGGATACGTTGCCTATTGATAGCCAGCCGGAGGGGCGCGGCGCTTACATATATATATATATAATATATATTTATGATTATAATTATATAATTATATATGCATTATAATTATATAATTATTATATAATTATATATACAAGAAAATTAACAAATGACAATGAAAACAAATACAAAACAAAAAGAAAGCTAGTAAAGTAAAGAAATCATCTATACTATATATGTATATTGTAAGCGTATATTTATATATATGTATATGTATGTATATAAGCATGTTTTTTTTTAAGTGTTTAATTTTTTTGAACCACGAGAAAATGTACTGAAGTTTTAGCTGTGATGTTTTTTTCACTTTCTCACACATATTTACACACACATATATATACAAAAAAAGAAAAAGAAAAACCCACAAAAATATATACATACATAAATACCTAAAATCTTTTTAAAGAGAGAAACCAACCACGAAAGGAAATCCAAATACTTTTATTTTTGACCAAAACTTTCAAAGAAAAACTAAAAAATAAAGAAAAATCACTCCATTTTTAATCATACAATTTACATTTACGTTTTCGTTTTGATTTATTATTATTATTATCATTATTCTTTTTATGTTTATTATTACTTTTTAGTTTCAAGTACGAATGAAGCATCTCATACGACATAAACATGGGGAATTCGAAGGGAAAACTGTGACCTTGACTGCCTTATTATTTAGTTTTGGTCTTCTCTTTCTCCCATGTTTTGGTTTTCCTTTTTTTTTTTAATTTCCGTTTTGATTATTTATTTAAAAATGTTTTCACGCAACAAAGTTCATTGGAAAATTTACTTCAAGTGTATAATTTTTCACATTGTTCTCCACAAACCCACACACACCAACACATCATAGACCTTATATATTTTTGTTTTCTACCGAAACTCTATCGACGATTAAGCAATATTCCTGGATATCCCCTAAATAGAGAGGAATAGTTTATTCGAAAATCGATGTTCCTAGCAGCATAAGTTGAGCACAAAACAAATACACTGTAACTATGCATGTATTTATATATATATATGTATATGATATATATATATATATATATATATATATATATATATAAATATTATTGAAAAGAAAAGAAGATGCAAAAACGATACAATTGACACGAAAATAAAAGAAACAAATGATTTGTTTACAATTTCAAATATCACCTAAAAGCCACTTGTACTTATTCGAACCAGAAATGGGAAGTGTGGGAAAAAGGAAACTGGAAATATATGTATGTCTTTTGAAGGAGGGAGGCCCATAGCAGGTGTTAACTTTTTTCTCTCTTAGCCTCTCGTAGGGGGCTTGGGGGGAATTTAATTACCTTGGCAAAATGCTTAAAGAACGCGGTGTTACTTTATTGCGGCGACAATCAAGATCAAACCGCATGTTTTTTTTATTCATCTGTTTCTAATTTTTTTGTTAAGTTTTGCTTTACGTTGACTTTTTTCAACTGACTGATGTCGGCCCTGCAGTGCGAGGTCAGTGCATAAAGAGATGTAAACCCGATGAGATAATACAGTAAATCCCTAAGAAATTCCTAACTTTAAAACACAAGATTTTAAAACCATCTTCAATTCACTATACATAGTAGATATTTAAAAGTATTTTTAAACAGATTTTTTGGAATATTTTAGCCTGTAAATTTTGGGCAGTAAATATATTTCGAAAATTTATTTAATATAGATGAATTTAAGTGATAACATAATTTAAAACGACAAATTTATGATTTATTCCGTAAATACTTTTAAAATATTTACTTAATAAAATGTAGTAAGAAAATGGTTATGGAATTGCATAATATATTTAATATTAACTTACTTCAATTAGTTAATATTAAATATTAAAATATTAAAATATTGAAAAACAAATATAAAATGAAAATTGTCATTGAAAATGTATGTATACATTTTAACAATTTTCTAGTGCCTTACAAATCAGTTTCTTGTGATCAAAATTATAAAAACAAATGACATGTACCTGTTATCCAGGGTTCCCTGTACTTGGATCTGCATCATTTCGATGGCGGTAATGGCCAGACAGCTGTAATGCCAACTTGCGGAAGCATATCGCATCTGTGTGATCAGCTGAGGGCTGCTCTCGGGCTGAAAATTAAAGCCAAATATATATATGTGTTTGCCCAACTAAGTAATTAGCTAGCGGCGAGTGTCGAGATCAGGTAAGAAGGTATTTCAGGTATTTCTGCGTCGCAGGTTGCACACAAATATATGCAAATTTATATACAAAATATACAGTAGACTCTTTTACAGCGTGATGCTGCTGCTGCTAGTTAACATCTCCGAAGCAAAAGGTTATCAGCAGCCATCGCTGACGTCAGTCCACTTTTCGCCATGTTAGCATCCAAGTGCGAAAAGAAAATGCCTCAATATGTACATTTACATACATACATATATATTATATTTTATATATATGTATGTTTTTTTGTATGCAGAGTGAAGCAGTGAAAGTAGAAAGTGATTCAAGAGGTGGTGGCTTGTTAATGATGATGCTAAGGCCTCGCTGATGACGAAATATCAAGCTGCAGAGGAGTGCACTCGAAGAAATAAATATCAGCATTTAGAGCCATTTAAGCAATTTTTAGACCTTTAAGCTTCCTTTTTTGTAGGAAAATATTTGAAAAATGTCCATACATTTGTTAATTTACAAATAACAAGCAAGACAAAGTTGTTAATTATATGATAAATAATTTATATAATATAAGTTTCCATAGATTTCCTCATTCCAAGTCACAAACTTAAAAATTGCCAAAAAAAAAAGGTAAACAAAGGCAGCAGCAGGGGAAAAAAGGTAAACAAAGGCAGCAGCTTTCCAAATGTCAAAATTGACTTCCACAAAAGGGGATCGTATCTTTTCCTTTTAGGTTCCACTCTCCAGGGCGAAGAGCGACACACATGTCAAAATTGCCAAACGCAAGAGTGGATCATATTTAAATTCAACCGGCTCCCACTCTTAGGTTCCACTTTTAAGGGCGAGCACAAAAAAGCAAGTAGCTTCATATTCAAAGACAAAGACTACTAGTTAATTAAATAAATTAAAGCTTCAATTATATAAATAAGTTCAGTTTAATTAATCTTCACTTGCATTTGTCCCAAATTTACAAACTCCCCAGAAAAAAAGGTAAACAAAGACAGCAGCAAAAAAAAGGTAAACAAAGACCGCAGCTTTCCAAATGTCAAGCTTGGAAAACGAAAGAAAGGATCGCAGATCTCTTTAACTGCCTCTTTCGCTCTTAGGTTTCACTTGCAACAGCGATGGCAACATACGAAAGGACAAGAAAAGAAAAGAAAAAATGCGCGCGCAAAGATAGAAGCCGAAAGACAAAAGGAAAAAGTACAATACAGTTGTCTCACTCACCCCTTCACATTAGTTCTTGCAACAGATCCAAACGGCGAATCAGTGCACAAAAGCACACTAGGCAAATGTTCTGTACGTGAACAAGTTTCACTTGCACTGCAAAACGGACTAAAAAAATTTAAAAATATACACACACGCCAGCTGCCCTACTTTTGTTTTGGGGTTTTTCCTGGCCGTGCAGCCATTTTCGTAGCTTTTTGCGTCCGTTTTGCCCGGCGTCGCAATATGCGTGTGTCTGTGGTTTGGTTTTGGGTTTTTTGGGGATATGTAAGCTTTCCCCCACTCACTTTTCACGGGCTCGCTGTTTGTCCGCCGTAAGTCTCCGCGCTTCACTTTTCCGACCGATCTCGATGAAGACGTTTCCTCTTTCCCGCGCTTGTGGCGCAAAATGTGAATGTATGTGTGCGTTTTGGTTTACGAATGCAAAAAAGTATTGAAACTGCCCGGATTTAGTTTTTTGGGCCTGTTTGGGGCTTTGCCCCCACTCACTCACACTTCTCACGGCACGGGCTCGCTGTTCTACCGCCGTAAGATCTCCTCGCTTAATTTTACCGGCAATTTTAATGCATTTTCGCTTCCGCTCCTTTTTTACGTCCTCCGTGGCCGTTGCCGCGTTCCTCTTATACCTCTTATACGTCTCTTATACGTCTCTTATACATATCTTATACATCTCTTATAAATCTCTTATTTCTTACGCTCTCCGAAGGTCTCTCTAATGTTAATTTCGCCAATTCTGTAAAATTCGCCCGCAAAACTCTGTTAATTTCACCCGCAAAACTCTGTTAGCTGTCTGTCTGTTACGCTGTTATCCGCAACGCGCGATTCACAGCCGTTGCCGCGAGCTAGAGCTGGAAATAATATCGGCGATGTATCGATACGTCGATGTTTTATCCTGAAAAACTCTGTAAGCTTACAGAGTCTTGCGGCTGAAATCTAACCTTACAGAGTTTTGCGAGTGAAATCTAACATTACAGAATTCTGTAAATAACTGCGATCTTAAGGATGGCTATTTAGGCGCTAGAAAATCCTCTCCTCTGTTAGATTTAATAGCTAAACGCTTTACGCTCTTAATAATCCTTTCCAGTAGCGGGTAACATAATTTGCCCATCGAATCTTACAGAATTGTGTTTAACAGCGTTTTGCCTACGGAATCTATCAGCAGATAGGATTTCAAGAACGGCTGATCCTTCAAACTTGCAGTTCCCTTGACCGGAAACTGCCTTGACCGGAAACAGGAAACAAATTAATACATTTAAATAGAAACTTATGTGGCTTTCTACCACTATATATATACATTTGAAATTAATTTTTAAATTATAAGTTTAAATATGTATAAATAAATCCTACTATCAAAACATTGTATTTAATTGGAAACAATATTATTTGCTAAAAATAACATAAGCAAAATAGCAAAGCAAAACCCACCGATTGATTTTTAATCGATTTAATTTATTGGCTTTGCTTCGGGACAAAATATATATAGTATATAAGTACATATGTTTGTTGGAGACGGTTTCGGGGGAGAGGAGAATCGGATTTGGATTAGCTTTGCGGTCACCCGACCAACAACTATTGATGATCATTTGACGGATGAAGGCGATCGACTAAATATAAATTGAACGTTCGTGTTTGGCACATTTGTGCGAGAAATCGCATCAATTGTTTTAATTGTCTGCTATATATGCTATCTATGTGCATATATATGTATATCTATAGCTCTATGTATATAGCAATCTCCGAAACGAAATCTAAGGCAATAGTAGTATGAGGATTATGCAATCAACGCTCAGAGGAATTGGAAATCTGAATCTAAGTCCACAAAACGGAGAGAGGAGGCTTCTATTGTTTATAAATGTTTTAGCTCCCATGTTCCATAAAACTGCCTAAGGAACAACAAAATATTGTTTAAAAAATAATACGAAATATGTAATAGACAGCTGGATAGACTCTACTTTTAATGCTGATCAAGAATATATATGATTGACTCCTTCACTGGATTTTATGCTTCTGACTAAAATTTAATATTAATAAAAATATACAAAAATTTGAATTATTTGTATATGCTCATTTTTTGGGCAAATACAATTTTGTTCGATTAAAGTTGTACTTTGCCAAATAAAAAAAGGCTTAAGAAAATTTTCCGAACCCATCTTTGTTAAGCTAAAAACCACAACTCTTTGGCAGTTTCTAAACAGTCTTCATTTAAAATTTGATACAAAATTTATATACACTTTTCTACAGGCCTCATAGTTTACGCAAGTTTAGAGCCCTTCGAATTCTAGAGTCTTCGGAGCAGAGTTCTCGTTAGATAGCTTCCATTCCCCAAATGGGGACCACTACCCGATGCATAATGCCCATTTCCGGATAGATGTAGTAGACCTGAGGTATGGGGAAAATGTAAAAATGTATTAGTTGGATCCTGAAAAGGTCCTTGCCGGAATTATTCACCAGCAGAAGGAGCCCGCCGTCGTATTGCTGCAGTGCCAGCAATATCTCTTGCGGCAGATTATGGTTGTCATGGGGGCGGCGACGAATAGTTTTGGGGGAAAATATAGTAACTCCCTTTCAAAGCACAAAACTCTTTTCAGCTCTTTCCAATTGTTAACAGTATTTACCTTCCTGCGTCAAGGCAGAAATGTAAACAAAGTCTACAAATGTCGTCATTCCCTGGCATATCGCATATATATTTTATAAAGTTTATATAGTATAAAAAATGAGCTAAGAGCTACTACGACGTTGTGACGTGATAGCTGACATCGACCGAGGGAATATCGCTGACCAAGGAGCCCCATGACATAATTACCCAAAACGGAGCCATATTCGAGTTGTGCGCCTCCATATGGACATGCTCGTATCATAAGCTAACAGGAAAAATAGTTATATTAAAAAAATATCTGCGTTGAACTTAAAAAAAAAATTGAACATATTATATTTTGCTGGAGACATTAAGAAAATTAAGGAAATATGGAATATAGAGAAAATATGGAAATATAGAGGTATATATATTGTACCGGTTTTTAATATAGTTTTTCCATGTGTAAAAATATTTTCCTTTATAAATGATTTTCCTGAACCCCCCCCCCCCCCCCCCCATCAATGGCCCCCTGCAGTGCAATAAATTATGACGCTAATCGAACTGCAATCGAGCATGGAATCGATATAATCACAATTACCCATATGGTCGGTCTGTAATATGTTTCTGTTCCGTAATGCCATGCCTGAGTGAGTCAAATGTAAAAAATAAATATTTTATTTATTTATTTGCATGCCAACAATTAAAATATAATTAAGGAAATTCAATTTAAAATGAAAAACTGAAAGCAATTTGAGAAAAGATTTGGTATTTACATATTTTTAAATAATTTATTATTTCTTGAAAATAATATTTTGCTTTCATTTAATTATTCGATTTACTTTTTTAGGGTATAAATTATTTCTAAAAAATATCTATATATTTCCACTTGTAACATAACTTTATTAATATCAAATATCTGCCCCTTTGACTGTTTTATTTATCGCATTTTTTCACTTGTACCATGTTTGGGTCACAACTCAGGGGTTTTTCGCCCAATATCGGAATTTATTGCCCGCCGCTAGCTGTCCGCTGATCAGGTCTTAAAAAATGCAGCCACCGCCTTGGAATTTGGAATTTCTATATTTTTTCTTTGATTTCTGAATGCATTGTTGGGTCGCGGGTCTCTCGCACTTTCGCCGGTTAAAAATGGGAAATTGGAAATAAAAAGTGGGGGAAAGGTAACCAGTTTTCCGCCGTTGCCGTTGCGAATGGGAAGGGAGAACTCAAAAGTTTTAAATTTGAATTGATTTAGGAATTTGTTTAAGTGAAAACTTCTTGAAATTTCATTAAATTCTACCAAAATTTAGAATCTAAAGTTTCCCGCTCATTTTCATTGGGAAAAGTGAATGCACTGAAAACAAATAGTCAGTTACAAGCAGCCAGTGCCGGATCACATGACAGAGCCATCAAACGAACGCTTAATTCAAGTTGAAGGCTTCGGCCACGGCTCGACTGCGTCTGCTTCTGCGACTAAACAAACGCACCTTGGCTGCCCATTTCGCTGTTTAATTTTTGTTTCATGTTTTATCAACTTCTGTTGGCTCTGTGTGGTATTTACCTTGCACGGCGCGCAGCTTTTCGACACCCACGGAGCAGGTGGAGGTGGAGGAGGAGAAGTGTGGAGGCCTAACCGCACACACGTGGGTCGAGGGAGCTGCTCTTGGTGAAAGTTCAAGGCTGTTTTTGCGGCAGGTAAATGCCGGCAAAGAAGCTCAAACCCCATGGGCTTCAACCTGGCCGACCATCTGGTATAAATTGTGAATTTAATAGTGATAACTGATCACTGATTGTATTACATATAATAGGCCTCCAAGGAGCCAGCTTATCCTACGGCAGTTGGGGACAGTTGGGAAGTGAAGTCATATTAAAAGCATTGCTCGTGTTTGTTAAGTAAGGATTTTATCGAGAAATTACTATTTACTATTACTATTTTCAAATAAGCTATCTAATTCGAAACGGTATTTATTGTTCTATTTTCATTTTTTTAATATTTAAAACATTTACTTTCATTTGTATTACTTAATAAATGAACTGATATTTTTGTATGACATTAAAATCGATATGGGCTAATCCTGGGGTCGCGAACGTACGTTCGTACGCAATTAGTGCAAAAAAATTAAAGAAAAACATTTTCTGAAACTTTTTTTTTGGTTTCTGATACCATTTGGTGAGTTCTTTTCTTAGTGTAAATTATGGTTCTAATGGATTTTCCATTTTCAGCAAAATCAAAAAATCTGCGAATTGGAATGGAATATTTTAATGCAATAACTTTTCTTTTAAAAAAGAGGCATGTAGCTTTCTATCAAGTCTATTCCCAGTTAAATATCTCCATTAGTTTTTTTAAATTAAATTAAGTACGGGTCGCGAACGTCCGGGTCGCGAACGTATGATTTTTCCATCGGACTTTGGACGCTGTTTTTTATTATTTAAATACATTAGAAGATCATATATGCATTTTATGTTGAATATTTGGATTATTCTAGTGATGTTAGAAAACATAAGTCAAAGCATAATGCCTCTGATTAGAAGAAATAAGCAAAACAAAACATGCCCTTTTTTTTTTTTGCGATTTTTCGTCAAAATAATGAAAAAATGCGATTGCGAGAATATGCTTTCGAATATTTTGAAATTTGCTTTAGAATATGATAAAGGCTATCAAATTTCATATATTGGACCATATTTTAATGTAACTATGTTAATAAAATTTATTTTAGAGAAGTTTTTCACTTTTCGTCGTGGTTGACCTTTCCCCTGGATTATCCCATATGTGTTACAGTTTTTATATTTATAAAAAAAAAAATAATAACAAATCTTTAAGAATTAAATAAATATTTATAAAATAAAAATAAAAACAAAATTGATACATTTTAGAAATATAAATACAACAATAAGAAATAAGTTTCTATAGATGTTTAATTAAAATCAATTTTTATTTGATTTTATATACTTTCGAGTGTACATTATAAAGCAACAACATACAACTAATGTTTGTTTTAAGAGCAAAATTATAAATTTTGTTTTCATTACTTAGCCAACAATCGATTGCCACAGTCCGCTATCGATAGGATTGCGTCTGGAAGCGAAAGCTTTTGCACGCGAACGCTGGCCACTTCGCTGCCTAGAGCTTTTTTCCATATTGATTAGTTATGTCGCTTTTGTTGTTTACTCGCCACATTTTTGCCAGTTAATTGTGCCTAGGCGGTGCGCGGGACATAGGATAACCTAACACAGCAGCAAAAGCCGCAGCAGGAGTACGAGCAGGAGCTGCTGCTCCCGAACGTCGCCAAGGAAGAGGCAGTTAGGCAAAGGCCGTTATCGAAACGAAACCAGGTCGCAGTAGGAATCGTCGTCGTCGTAGGGAGCGAGCGAGCGCACAAAATATACACCGATGTCCGCGGGTGTGGGTGGCGGAGGGAGCATTACCACCGAGCACCACAGTCGCCTCTACTTCCTCAACTCGCCAACGGGCCGCGATCCGTTCTTCATAAAGCCAGAATATCTCAGCTATGAGAGTCCCATGCACCATGCCCTCTATCCGGGCAACCGTGGCCTCATAGAGTATAATAATTACACGAGCTCAGCGGCCGCCGCCGCTGCCGTTGCCTCCGCCTCTGCCTCTGCCACCGCCTCCTCCGTCGTCTCAGCCTCATCGGTAACCGTAACGGGTGCTGCTGGTGGGGACTCGGCTGTATCCGCTGCGAACAGCAGCAGTAGCGCCACAGTTAGCTCCAGCACACCAGGGGCAGCGGGAACAGGGTCCTCAGCAGCAGCGGCGGCATTGGGTCTGGAGAACGGCTTCCCCCAGCAGCAGCAACTTCAGGGAGGAAATCCCCACCAGCAGCAGCAGCAGCATCAAGAGGTCTCCCAGCAGCAGCAGCATCCCCTGCACCATCATCTGTCCACCGGTGTTGTCGTGGTCGGCACCGGCGGTGGCTTAAACGACGTTGTCGGCGGCGGAGGTGTTGTTCCCGGGCTGGCCAACCTTGGTGTCCCACATCTCGGGCAGCAGATATCGCTGGGCCAATCGTCGAGAGCGCAAAAAGCAGCCCGGCGGCGAAGCAACGAATCGATTGAGGCCCGCGAAAGGCGATTGGAGAGGAACGCGGCCCGAATGCGTGACAAGCGATCAAAGGAATCGGAGGCGGAGTACCGCATCCGGCTGGCCAAGAATGCGGAGGCGAACCGTGTGCGCAGGCAGAACGAAACGGAAGTACAAAGAACCCTAAGACTGATGAAGAATGCCGCACGGCAGCGGCTGCGCCGCGCCTCGGAGACAGTTGAGGAGCGCAAGAAGCGTCTGGCCAAGGCAGCGGAAAGGATGCGTGTTGCGCGAGCCAGTGCGCCCAAGGTCATCAAGCCGCCGCTAGCCGATAGGCTCAAGGGCTACTGAACGGGAAGCAGAGAGGAGCAGGCTTAAGCCGGAGCACGGAGCAGTAGGAGGTAAAGGAGGTAGAGCCATTTGTGGAGCTGGCTCCAGCAGCGGAGAGGAGAGAGGAGGAGCCTTGGTAGCTGGCCAGTGTGGAACACACACACATCTATAAATAATATATATTGTATACAATCCAGTCAAAAGCAGGAGCAGCGGGACGAGGAGAACCAGTAACCGGAAACGGAAACAAAACCAGGAGCAAGGAGGAGGTTCAATGGGGCAGCAGCAGGCGCCTCTCTAGGATTAGGGCCTGGGCAATTTTTTTTTTAATTAACATTTAAACAAGATGAAGATGAAGCAGAACGTAACGTAAAGCATAAAGTAAAGTATTTTTATAATGCATGCATTATATACGGTATATAAATATTTATATATAGATATATATAAATAGTTATGTATACACAAACACACACACCTAGAATAGTCTTAGCACACACGAGACACACACACACATATGATAACCCCCAAACTTCCCGCCCAGAGGAGGAGCAGCAACGTTTACATGGTGCCTCTGCCTCGCTGAGCAACAGGGTTCCCACTGCGTAACAGGGTATCAAAAAGCAGCCACTGATGGGTGTTTCCATAGGAGAAAGGCATAGTTCCCAGGCAACGACTGAGCTGGACGCCAATCCAAAAATCTGTCGAGGCACCCTGATGTGGCTATCAGTGGAATCAACCCCCATATGTGTGTGTATGTAACCCAAAACGGACATGGGCAGTAACATAACGACTGGCATACACACCAGTGGCGGCGACACACACACTCATAGCAATCATCACATATGAGGCATACACACACGACGACCCGAACATGGGCCTTCGTTGCCAGGCACATGACGCAGCACGCAATCCTTAGTCCTGCCACCTTCTTCCCCCTTACACACCCACGCCCACGCCCCATTCGGGGCTCACATGATAAATATATTATTCTAATTAATATTAATTAATAAACATGTAAGTTCTAGTCGAAATTTAAAATTGTTTTCTCATATTTTTTCCTTGTTGATTTATCTTCCTTCGAAAAAATACACAATACGTTTAACAATTGTTTTCGCCTTAAACTTAAGATTGAAATACATTTTTATGTATGGTAATATTCAATGTACACTAACAATAACAAGATTATAACAAAACAAAAAAAAAACCAAAAACAGACACCAACAAAAACAACAAACAACAACTGAAAACATAACGAAAGAAAGAAAATGGAATATACTTGAATAAAGTTGCATTCACAATTTTTAAATGGTTTTTGTGCTTTTCCAATGGGAACAAGGACCTATGGGTGAACTACGAAAAAGAAATTGTTTAAGATAAAAATTCGTTAAAAATGATCTGTTTTTTTATTCTTTAAAAATGTGTACTACCGAACAAAGATTTCGTATATATGTACATAAATAAAATTGTTGCACTTTTATTTTGCATCTCGTATGTAAAGGTTCGAGTCTTTGCTAAATAATAATGTAGATACTCAAGACTAAGTTATTTTTTAATGTACATATACATATGCTTTTTTTATAGCAAGCCAACAAATAAAATGTTTCATTTTACTATATTTTTAATTCTTCACAAATTTGAAAAAATTCCAATAATTTGTGTTTTGTTTAGAACAACACAGCTGTGCTTACCGAATTGAATTTCGTGTGCTTTTGGCCAAATTATGACTTTTTACTTTTGCAGTTTGCCATCTACAATTTCAGAAAATGGCTAGATCGATTCTTCTATTGATGCTGATCATGAATATACAGCGTTTATGGGGTCGAAAATGAATTATTTCCGTATTAAAACATAATTTAAAATACTGTTTAAAAGGGTCAATAGAATGAAAACGCCACCAAGCGGCCGCAGCTTGAACTAAAGCTTGTTGGCGCGGGGAAAGAGAGGGCAAGAACGCGATGGATTTGTTCGCTATTTTAGGTTTCGTTTGTTGCTTACACAATGTTTTTGCATACATCAAAAACAATAAATAAAAATTCTCTCTCTCGAGCTACAAAAACATTCATAAAAGTTCTCTCTGCGCAATTGCTATATAATTTTTAGGCAAAGAGAGAAAGAGAGAGGCTTAAGTATGCTCACTGCCTGACCACTAATGTTTATGTTAATTCTGGAATTACATTTAATAAATAAATATAAAAATATATAAAAACTTATGTTCAATAAACAGGAGCTGTTAATCTTAATGCTAGAATAAACTTTTCTGTTTTATATTATATATAATATTTATTATCTATATAATTTATATTTAATTAAAACCCTCTTAAATATATTTAATACACAAAACTTTTAAAACTAATTATATTTCTTTAGGGATTAATTTATTATTGCCGATAAATTAGGTAAATATGAGCTGAAGAAAAAACAAATACATAATTTAAAAATAAATTAAAAAGAATATATTATTTAAATTACAAATAATTTGTACAAAATAATTAAAAAATAAATGAGAGTAAACAAGACATTAGTTTTATAAGAATCAGTTTATATTTCTTCCGCTTTTTATGCTTAATAAGACCACTAATCACGTTATCCAAGGTTTTACGTATTTATCATTGTTTAGGTTTATTTTTTTAAATTAATTAAGACAAGATAAATCACACCGCATAATAAATAATAAACAATAAATAAACGAAATTTTAGATTCAAAAAGTATGCTATGAATTGTGTTGAACCTTCATTCTAGTCCTCCCATACAACTTATTTCGAACTAAAATTCTTATAAAATTCATTTATTTAAAAATATTTTGCCAACTTATGGAATTTGCATTAACATTTATTTAAAAATGGGACGCATTTATGTGCTCTTCTCAGGACTCTCAGGACTTTGTCTGCACGGCGCACTTGACTTTCTACCCTACTTTCTACGCCAGGCTTCTACGTCGGGAAATCGCGGATTACGGCTGGCGATTACGGCGAACTCGAAACTTTGGCAAAACAAAGCAATTGGAATCCGGTCAAGTGCGTTGTTGTATTCCAATGCTACATAGTGCTGTAGTGGCGTTCGACAACCACCGTTGGAATCACAGTAGTCGCCGTCGCCGTCACCGTCACAGTCACCGGCTGCCCCCGACAGCAGCTGCGCACAGAGAGGCAGAGGCTGTGTGTGGCGCAGCTCATTTTGATTTTGGATTGGGATTCCGGTGGCGGACGCCGCTGCGTCTTCATCATTCTAAATTTAAGTGCCGCTGGAGCAGCAGGAGTCGCGGCACTCGGCAGAGTAATACCAGTGAATCGAGCACAAGACCGTTGTGTTATCCGGACGGAAAGGGGACCGGAACACGAACCGAAACCGATTTTTGCTTCCTAAATTGTTGTTTTTTGGTTTTTGTTGTTGTGTGTTGTTTTTGTGTGTCTGGGTGTGTGCATAAAGGTACTTACTAGATTGTTTTTACCAAAGTGTAAAGAAAACAAACCTTAATAACAGTGAAATAAATAAAAACGAAACGTATTTGTGGAAATGCTAAACAATTTATTGTCATTACAATTAATTATTATTTTACGCTGAGCGTTACTTTGCACCCCTTTCCCCTTTGGCCCACCTTCTACCTACCCTTTCACTATCCTTTTACCCGCCTCTATCTTCTCCTACATGCCTCTTCCTTTCCCACTTTCTCTTCCTTCCTTCCTATTACGCACTTTCGCGCTCATCACACACACAGCGATTTATTGCGTAAAAAGCCAAGTGCGCAGCTAACTGCACTAGCCCTGCCACGCCCCTTCGCCTACGCCTTTGTATCCTGAATCCTGGAAGAGGGAGAGAAACCAACAGAGAGAGACACACACAGGACCGCAATGAGAGAGGGATGCTGTGTGTGCGTGTGTGTGTGTATGCGTGTTTTTGACACTTCTTCCTTGTGCATTTTAGGGATACACACAATGTGCGTGTCCAGTGAAATGGAGTGAAAACGCCAAGGACCAAAAATTAACAACCTAATAAATAAACTTAAAAAAAGAACAGTAATCAGTTTTTAAAACAAAACCGAAAGGCCCGCCCCAAGGAGGACAACAAAGGAAGCCACACGTAACTGTGTGCGTGCGGGTGTGTATGAGTGTGTGTTAGGGAACTTCCTGGTGGCAGTAAGAAATACCGTTGGATAAAAACAGGAAGCGAAAGCGGAAGCGAGCAAGATGGACAGCTCGCCGGATCTGTCGTTGAAGCTGCGACGCGGCAGCAGCGATTCGCGTGACAACTTTTACATGGACTTTGCCCAGGGCATTGACTCCGACATCGAGGAGGTGGACACAACCCAAGCCCAGGGTCAGGGCCAGGCCCAGGGGCAGGGTCAGGAGGTTCCCCAGCCACTGCCGCCACTGCCCACAGTTTCGCTGGCCGAGGAGGTAATGCTCCTGGTGGCCCCACCGCCGCCGCCACTGCCCACGCTGCTGGGCCAGCCGCTGCCCACGCTGACGGAGACGGACGACATACCGCCAACGCCCACGCCGCCGCCACAACAGGAGGAGGAGGAGGAGCAGGATGCCGAGGGCGATGAAGAGGAGGAGGAGGAGCCTGAGCACGAGGATGAGGGAGCTGGCTCTGTACTTGAACTGGACCTAATACCACCGCCACCGTTATCCCCGCTCGATGATGCCGGCCTGCGGACCGACGACGATGGCGAGGGCGAGGAGACCGATGATGCCGAGGAAGCAGTGCCCTTGCCGCAGCCCCAAGCAGCGAAAGATGAGGAGCAGCCCGAGGAGGAGGAGGACGAAGCTTCCGAAAAGGAGAAGGAGGACTCCGATGACGAAGACAAGTCAACTCCACCGCCGCCTCTACCGCCGCTGCCATCGAATCTCTCCTATGTCCAGGGACATAGTCTTGGCCAGCCGGTGACACCGCCGCTCACCAAGTCGCCATCCATTTCACCCTCGCCACCCGTGACCCCGCCGCCGTGCCCAGAGCTCAATATCAGCCGGATGGTGTCTTCGCCACCGGCTCAGTGCATCAGCCAGATACCACCGCTGACGCCCTCGTCCGAGAGCGAGAATGATGCCGAGTCCCAGCCCAATTCGCCGCCACTGCCAAATCCCCGACTGGAGCCCGAAGTTGAAGCCGAACCGGAACCGGAACCGGAGCCCGTAAGTGGAGCTCGCGAAGATTACAGCCGTTCGTTGGACAACGAGGATGAGTCCACCACAATCACCACGCCGCCAAGCAATGGCTACTCGGCCTCCTCGATCATAGCGCCGCCGCCAGAGCATTTCGTTGAGCTGGACGAGGACAGGGGCTTTATACCGCCACCGCCCCTGGACCAGCCGGATGAGGGTGAGGCTGAGGAGGATGAGGCTGAGCCCGAGCCCGAGTCCGATGATGAGGAGGATGAAGAAGAGCTGACCAAGGTGGAGACGGACGAGCTGTCCGTGGACAGGGAATCGCTCCAGGAACAGCCCGGCGACAGCATTAGCTCGCCGCGAGCGGCCAGCATAGCCAGCGGTGCCCTGGCCGGTCTCACCGGTGGTGGCAACGGCAGCCAGCGATCGGAGCAGATGAAGGGATTCCAGCAAGGCTCACAGCCGGGATCACGGGCTGGCTCTCAGCCTAGTTCCCGCATTGGCTCCCGCACAGGTTCCGTGGCCTCAGCCGGCGTCCTCTCCCCTCAGGCCTCACTCAAATCCCAGACATCGGTGCGCAGCCCCGCGGTGTCCATCAAGTCGGGATCGCAGCGGCAGAGCGTACAGAGCCCGCCGGCCGGTGAGAGTGCTCCGGCCATGCCATCGCCGCCGCTGATGCGCAGTCCGCCGCCGGAGCTGGCCCGCCAGATGCACAGTCCGCCAAGGATCACAACACCGCCGCGGGTCTGCAGTCCGCCGCTGGTCAGCAGTCCACCGAAGCTGGCCGAGACGGCGGCTGCCGCCGCTGCAGCCGGAGTTTCCAAGGAGCAGGCCAGGTGAGTGGAAGGATAGCTATCTGACAGCCAGTCTTGTCTTAAATTGAATTAGATTTGCCACAAAGTTAAGCTCTTTATTTGTATAATATTCCCCTTGGAGCTCTCCTTTTTCTTCGTTTCGAGATTAAAGTCCTTAAAACGTCTGCCTTGGGCTGAGAAGTAGTTGCAGTCCTGCCAAAGTGTTTGTTCCATGTCGTGGCTCGCATCTATCTGTAAGATCTTGTCTGGCCTGGGCTTCCCGAGGGCGCTCCTCTAATTGCATAAGCGCCCTCAGCCTGCTCCTTATCCTGGTCCTCTTTGGAGCCCCCCTCCAACTACATCGTCCTGCTGCTCGTCAGCCTCCATTAGTCGCTGCTAATAGCTCGACAAAACTGTTTAACTTATGTGCTCATGTTCTCCCAGCTGCATCGGCGATGGCCACCCATCCTGCTGCCCCTGCTCTCCCTGCTCCCTGCTGCACTCGGTTCGCTGCTCTGCTTTGGTGTTGACTGCCTGCCGCCTGCCTCACTTTACATTAATTAAACATTACGTTTCCAGAGCAACACCCGGACAAGTTTCACGCCGTAAACGGGGGCGAACACGGTGATAGACGAGGCCGGAGTGGGGTCACTGAGAGAAAAAGATCTGGGAGAAAGTCTTTGAAAACAACTGAGAGAACTAGGAACTAGTTGGAAATTAAAATAATTATTTTAAAGGGAAATGGAATTACATTAAATTGGTTTTATAAAGATTTAGAAAGGTCCCACCTCGAAAATTCCATTATTTCTTATTTATTATTATTATTATTATTTTTATATTTATTATTATTTTTTAAAGCTTCCTTTCCCTTGGCTTTCAGTGCCGGGGCCAACCTGGCGTATACGTAATGCGCGGCCTTTGAGTGCGTATACGTAACACGGGTTCAAAGGCACACGGGCCAGGCTGTGCTGCTTCGCTCGATTGGCCTGACAGGCGCAAATTGTGGTAGTAAATGGAAATGGAAACTACAAAAAAAATAAGAGAAGAGATGGGAAGGGAAGGGAAGGGAAGAGATGAAGAGCTGCTGTAGCAGCAGGTGAAAGGTGAGCCCGGCTCGCCTTGGCAGGTTGTTGTCCTCGTCCTCGTCGAGGTCTCCTGGATGTCACCTGTGTCACAGTCTGGCCCCATTGCCACGCCCATTATTGTGGCGCTAAATGCATGTGCGACTCGGCAAATTGCCCGGAGCCAACCACAATCCGCCGGAGCGGCAGGAGAGCCCCTCTGTGCGCAAAATGGGTCAATTGAAAGACCTGCCTTGTTTTCTGATGCGGTTTTTGTATTTGCTCTCATGTCCGAGAACGCCCAGGTGCTCCTCCTCCCCATTCCCTCCTTGCAGGCCGGCCTTTGTCCTGGTCCCGGTGCTGGTCCCGGGGTGAATGCATTCGCACTCATGAATACCGCATACGAAATGAAATGCCTTCCGCCCTTCGAGCCGGAAATTAATCGCTGACTTCAACTGACGAGCGGACGGAATATGTCCACTTGACTGGCGGTAGTCGGTCGTCTTCCTGATATATAGTCTATATATAGTCTGTATTTCTACATCAGAAAATGTCAGGGAGTTAAAAGGCTTAAGAGGTTTTTATTTATTTATTATCAAAAGAATTGTGAAACTGTCGAAAAAAGCTTTAAATCTTTAAAAAAATACATTTTGCGTATCTTTGAAGTCTCTTCTAAAACGATTTACAATCATCACCTCTTCCTCCTCTCTCCTTGCGTCAGTCAATTTCTATAACAAAATGCAACTTTGACGGGGAGTGTCAAGTGATCACTGTACGAGTTGGGAGAAAATGGGTACAAAAAGATGAAAAGCAGGTGCACTGTCGGGTAGTTATTCCGCCATTCCTCCACCCATTCATCAATTCTCAATTACGCAACAGTCAAGCTCATAGGGGGCCCAAGAAGGTGGTTTGTTCGGTTTGCGGGGTTAACAACCCCAACAAAAACACAACAAAAATAAATACACAAAAAAGCACGCCCTGAAGAATGCAGCACGCTTTTAGAAATCTGATTACAAGTGCGCTCGAGTGCATGACCCACACAATTGCAGCGGCACAGGCAGGCACAGTCCTTGAGTCAAGGATATGATGTGTGTTTCGTGTGTGTCCTGATGTCAAGGTTATTTACAAGCTCGGAGAGCTCTTCCCATCGCAACACTTGTTGCAAATCATCATAAGATCCAAAATGTATAGAGGTATTAGGGGAAATTCATTTCGATATATTTATAATTTATAATAAATTATTTGTATTATTAATATTCCAAGCATAAAATGTAGTATTGCGTAAATGTTATGCTTGGACTATTAATAAATTCAAAGCTACCTGATTCTTTCTATTTTCCTTTTTTTTTGGTTTTTTGAGCAAAAAATTATATTATCATATAAATATAGTATTTAAGAAAAATCGTTCTAGTTTGTATTTTTTTATATTAGTAAAATGTATATATTTAAGGGTTTATTTTATTATAAACTATAATAGTTTTTTGTAGCACATGTTATATTATTTAATTTCTTGGCCATATTTTCGCTCTGTGTAATTCCTCAGCCAGCTGTCGTTATGATGATGATGCTCAGCCTGACTTTTGAGTGGCTTCTCGGGGCACACGGCAAAGAGTATTTGACTCTAGCCTCGATTTTTGTTTGAATGCGAATAAATGATGATGCCTGGATCTGGATATTGTGGCCTGGAAGGCGTGCGAAGCAGGATGTCGTATGCCCGGACCCCACACCCCTCGTAGCCCACCTGGCTTCCGACATGTGTCATGTGGCATGTGCATGCGCTGCCCCGTTCTGCCTTAATTAAACATCCCAATCACGTACTGGAAAATATTTCATATTTCCATTACAGCGTGCCACACATCACCGGCTTTATGCTATATATGCTATATGCTATGTACATGTATGCAGCTTCAGGTACAGTCAGTACTTGATATCTAAAGCTAGAAGGTGTGAAATATGGGAAGTATCTCGAGGAATCCTCTTTGAAATTTATGATTCTCAGGCCAATAATTTTTTTTTTTTATGAAGTTTAAGCTGGTATGTATATACTTTATTTAGTTATGAAACGCACTGTTACCCAGCCGGACTGTATTCACTAGACGACGATTAGTTTCAATTGCCCCGTGGGGCCTTTTCATTAGGTTTATGCTTTTTTTGCGGTCTCTAGTCTGGATTTCAGATGGAAATCTCTGGGATTGGAATCTAAAGCGGAATCTAAAGCGGAATCTAAAGCGGAATCTAAAGCTTTATGCGTTATTAAAAGCAATTTAGGGGACAGCATTGTGAGTGGAATAATAGCGGTATTGGTTGGTGGGTTGGTGGGTTGGTGGGTTGGTGGGTATTCCCCGAAGGTCAAGGAGATACCCATGATCGGTGGCAGGGGATCGTTCTCTGGCGAAGTTCAATGCAATCGGGGAATGGAATGGAACGGAAATGTCTGGCATCGGATACAATGAATGCCCCCAAAAGCACTCGAGGGGAGACCATTATTTAATTAAGTGCTGCGGCCGCCTATATATCCGTATCTCTGTGGCTGTATCTCTGTATTTCTGTATCTCTGCATAGATGTATCTGTATCTGTATCTGCCCATCGGTTTCTCTGTATCTCTGTGTTTGTATCTGCAAAATCGGGTGCGGGGCCTGAATCCAAAGTTAAAGCCTCTGGTGGTTCAGTGAGCCCACGTCGGTCAGCAGATCCAGCCACACGCATATATATATCCCCATACTATATATATATCTCATGTCGGACTTATCATCATCCCCCTCCACCTCCTCCTCCTCCTCTTCGTCTTGCAGCTCCTTAAGTTCTGCTGCTCCTCCTGCCGGCGAGCCCTTGGAGCCGCCGCTGGCCACCGTTAGCTACCAGGATGAGCAGAAACCAAAGTCAGCGCCAGTTCCTGTGGTCACCAGCCAGCCAGTTCGGGCCCACTTTACCAGCAGTCACCATCACTACCACTTGCCGCACCAGTTCCAGCACCCCCACCACCAGAATCATCATACGCACAGTGTCCGGGTGCTCACGCCCACGGTGCCCAGCAGCTATGCCCCATCGCCAGAGGGAGGCGGTTCGCCTGGTGACCAGCGACGTCGCCTAATGACGCCCGTTTCTGTTTCCGGTTCCGGTTCCGGTGCCGGTGCTGGGCTACTAGCCGCCACATCCTCATCCTCGGCTGGGCCCGATCTGGCCGTGGCCGTGTCGCCGGGCCGGGTATCCGCTCGCTCCGGCTCGCAGCATCATGTGACCATCGATGAGTCGAGTTTGCCGCACAAGAGCAGCATTCAGGAGACACCAGGACCCAGTGGCTTGGTCGTGGGCTCCGGTGAGGGCGATGGCGACCAGGATATGGGAGGCGGCGGTGGTGGCGGAGGCGACAGCTCCTCACCGCCATCTTCGCCGGGCTGTGAGTTCCCAGGACCCCAGCCTGAGGAGGGGCAGCTGGCATTGATGTATCACTCGCACCAGCTGACCAACTATCCGGTGCTGCCGGCCATCAAGCGCACTCACCGGCCATCCTTTGTGTATCCTCCCATGCCCAGGGTCAAGGCGTAAGTAAACCGCTTTCTCAAGTATTTGTTTTTAATTTTAAGTATTGATTTCCGGAAGCATTGAATACTGAATTTAATTAATTTGATTTGGTTTGATTTTTATATTAATTTCACCCCTAACCCCATAACATAAAAACTATAATATAATTAAAAATAAATATTATTATTAATATATTAAGAATACTAATTCATCTTCATTATTATATAATATAATTGTTAAATAAAACCAAAAGAATCTACTTTAATTTGATTTTTTTATAATAAAAAATAAATATTATTATTAATATATTAATAATACTAATTCATCTTCATTATTATATAATATAATTGTTAAAGAAAACCTAAAGAATCTTCTTTAATTTGATTTTTTACCCAAAAATTTAGCTAAAACCTACGTCTCCATTTTATATTGAAAAATTCATTAATTTAATGTATTAATCTTTGAATTCATTATAGCGGCGATGCCCTGGCCACTTTATTCTCGGCACTTTATGGCAAACTATTGGTGGTAATGGGCATAGCCTTTCCCATGGCCGAGGTCATCTCCACCTACATTCCACCATCGTTCTATGAGGTGGGTTTGGATACTAAAAACACCTAGTGAAATATGCATCGATTAATGATTAAAAATGTATTAAACCCACCATTAGGTATACTACTTGTACTTGTACATAGGCAGCATGATCTTCCTGCTGTTTATGTACGCCACCTTGCTCTGGGGACGTCCCAAGCTGCCAGTGCCCATAGGTGAGGATCGCTTAAGTTAAATAATTAACTAAATAAATACTGATACATTTAATCCTGGCACAGCCACCTCTCCCAACAAGTCGACGACCAAGGCCAGTGGCACGGACAGCATGGATGAATCGGATACGGATAGCAACTCGGTGCACCGTCGCCTGCCTCCGGCCATTCCAGTGCGGCGTCCTTCGTTGCTCTCTCCTCTGGGCAGGCAGCATCACTATGGCAGCTTCTATCTGCGCATGGGGGCTGTGGGTGAGTGTCCTGGGCATATGGATTCCAAAACCCTTATCTTATGATATACTCTTCTGTGTCGCAGCCTTCGGCATTGGCAGCATGATCTACTCCGGCCTGGAATTCGGTCAGTACTTTGAGCTTAACCCAGACACCAAGTGCCACAATGTGCTGCTGGCCTTGACACCGGCCACCAGGATGGCCTTCATCTTTATTCAAATGTACTTCATCTTCCTGAACAACGAACAGATCAAAGTGTATCGTTACAAGATCATCGCTCGCTTCGGCCTAATGCACATGATCGGCACCAATCTGGCCGTGTGGCTGAATGTCCTTATCCAGGAGACAAAGCACGAGATTTTGACTTTCTACAATCCGGAGAATCGAACGCTGAGGATCTCGCACAGGATACCGGGACATTCGCGTGGACATGCCATCATACTGCACGATCCCACGGCGCACCTGAGGGTGCCGCGTGGCCTGAAGGGACCGTATCAGATCTTCGAGTGCCGCCGTACAAATATCATCGGCACTCTGGTGCAGGATGCTTCGCCGTTTCTGTTTCCCTGCACCATCGAGTACTCGCTGATCTGCGCCGCCATCCTGTACGTGATGTGGCGCAGCATCTCGCGACCGCAGACACCGAACACGCCCCAGCGTCCGGACATGATTAGCTCGCCGATGAAGCGCTCGCCGCATCACTATTCCGTGGACTGTGCCCGCGCCCACAAGGGCCTGTTCGTGGGCATTCTCATCCTGGTGCTGACCATCATTTCGCTGATCATCTTCTTTGTGCTAATCTCGCGCCCGGAGTTCGTGGCCATGGCCGTTACGGAGGTGACCATTTGCGAGCTGCTCATTTATGGCACGGCCACGATTGCCACGCTCCTGGGAATGATACAGATCCGGCACTTGCAGTACGACGCCTACAGGAGCTTCTCCCTGGACGACATCCTGTTGGTGGGTGCGCAGACCGGCTCGTTTCTGTACAATATCTTTACGGTGATTGCCGGGCACTTTACGCTGCGCAGCGATGACATGCTAGTCCCCATCAATGCCCTCGCCTCGATCGTTCAGACCGCCTGCCAGACGATGTTCATACTGGACGCCAGTCGGCGGCAGGCCGTCAGTCCGGAGCACATAAGGAAGAAGCCGGGCCGCGAAATAGTCACCTTTATGCTGGTGGTCAATCTGGCCATGTGGGCCATCAGCACGCTTGAGAAATCCCGAGCGGAATCGCATCCAATTCAATTGAACTTTTACGGTCTGTGGGCCTGGACGATCATCACGCATGTGTCAATGCCGCTGGCCATATTCTATCGCTTCCACTCGACGGTGTGCCTGTGTGAGATCTGGAAGCGGGCCTACAAGCTGAAGCCAACGTACATGTGAGAGTTTGCCCGCTCGCGCATCCAAAGCATTGCGCAGCAGCAGCAATTTTGTGAGGATCTCAAGACGAACCTGTCCTACTGCTATTGCTCCACAACGCTGGCGGGCGGTGAGCTGGAGACTGTCGAGGAGGTGGACAGTGGCGAGAGTAATTCAGCCGAAGAGCAGGCATCGGGAGGGGGAGCGGCAGCCCGAGGAGCAGGAGGAGAAGCAGGAGAGGAGGTGGTAGGGGAGCAAGGCGGCGACAGCTGTGGACTGAGGGCACCCATCCGGGCGCTGTCGCCGCAATCGCTCAACACGGAGAAGGCCTTCTGTCCGGTTTACGTGATCAATGGCGAATGAGTTTACGCGCATTTTGAGTTCATTGACGCCCTCAGCGGCCATGAGCTCAGCTTTGTCTAGGACAAGTACCACCACCACCACCACCATTAAGTAGCACCACATCACACCCACCAAAGAGACACCATTTGAGAACCACCAAAGATGAAGAGAGCAAGAGGAAGAACCAATCAGACCCCCTAAAAGCACGCCAGGCCCCTAGAGAAACATATCCCAGAGCAGAGATTAAGTAATCAAGAGCAGCGTGGTTATATGTGGCGTATACGTAATAAATATACAAGCAATACAGCAATAATGCGTATACGACCTGTGTGCCAGGGTTAAGGCGTCGTTGAGGTAGATGAAGTTGAGGCAGAGATCAGCAGAGATCAGCATTTGCCAGTTATTTGTAGATGTAGCAGTGAGTGTTCATGTTCAGCAATCCGCATAAAACATATTAAAGGAAAGTTAAACCAAAATTCACGAATATATCAAAATGGTTAAAAAGGGCTCGCACTGGAAACAAGCATTTTATATGTTTATATATACACTAAATATTATATATAAAAGTGAAGGAACTGAAACAGAATCAGAAACAGTAGCAGACTCAGATTTAAATTCAGATTCAGCGGGTTGTTGCCCCCTCTGTGGGCTAAGTTAGAGCAGCAATAACCAGGATAAAGGATATTTACTCGATATATATTTCCGGAGCCAAAGAGTTAATAGGCCAAGCAATCGTAGGAGAGAGGAAGGAGCCTCAAGGAGCAGTCATTGAACCCCACCATAAGATACACTGGACAACCAACACTGGACTACCAAGTAGACAGTTGACACACAACACAAGACATACACTCTCCCAGTCTAGCACCTAAGGATATAAGAACATATATACTCCACATAGGCATTATGTAGACGAGATGTTCTTTTGAAAAAGTCCTCCTTATACCATATTGTTGAAATATTACGTTGATCATTAAGCGAATCTGTTGAAGCTGCCGAAGAGGGTCTTCGGCGTTGTTAGGAACCTTGTTTCCTCCCACTCCTTATTCTTTATATTATGTGATAGGCAGTGTTTTTGTTTGTGCTTGTTTCTCCAAACATAATTCAGTATTAAAAGGGCTCAAAACTAAACTAGAAGAAGGACAAATCAGATTGGAAAGAAGATCACTTGCTGTAAGACGCGCACAAGAATAACATTTTAAGGAGATATAAAATAAATATGAATGTCTGTTCTTTTTTTTTATATAGTCTACCATAACGGTGTATAAGGTATCTAAGATATAGACGATGATTCCACTTACGATGCGATGAATGTATATTTTTCAATGCCAAAAAGTTTTTTATGTTATGATTGCCGGAGATTGGGTTTTTCATTTGAATCTACTCACTCATTCATTGTATATTCAAGAGAAATGCCAAAAACGAACATGAAAGCAAGGACTCAAGGAGTGAAGGAGTTAAGGCGACAAGAAGCAAGTAAAAAAAAACAAAAACAAGTATATTATATATAAATATATTTAAATTAAATTAGTTATTTCAACTAAATTTTTAACTAGAATTAACTGTAAACTTTATATGCATTTTCTTACATGTATTTATATATTGTACACCGACTCGGACACTGCTCTAAACAAGTTGAATAATGAAACCAAATCAAATTGAATCCAAAATCAAAATTTAATATGAATATATAAATATTTACAGGCCGAATGTATTAGAATTTATGGGAAACTAAGTAGTTACGATGAGCCATAGTTATCGAGGACTCATTAGAGGAACTCCCATTCCACGTAGAAACCGATAAAGTAGGATAACGAAAAACCATAAAACCGATAAGACAGAGAAGCAAAATAAGAGCGAAAAGGCAAACATACCGACAAAAAAAACGCAAGTTATACCCGGAGCATTATTTGTTCTTATTACTCAGTAAAAATCCAAAGGAAAATCAAATCAAAATAAATGTAATTATTATGGGACTCCCTTCGTATTTTGTTACCAATAAACCACTTTTTTCTGAACTACACAACCTCAAGGATTCTTAAAAATGTCATTTAAATTATATTTTAAATATTTATCTTTGCAAGGTTTCATTTCCTTAAAAAATGCAAACTATTCTTTTAACAAATTTAAAGTCCCATTTAAAAATTATTTAGATATTCTTTTTGGATATCTGCAGACATATATTAAAGTAGTTTTAGATTAAGGATTAGATTTTCCATATTTCCCTTTCAAGTGAGACAAACTGTCGCAGTTCCTTTTCCCGTTTTCAATAAACTTCGTCAACCATTTACACTTCTTTCTAAAAAAACAGCCAAGGAACTTCACATTTTCCCTTTAAATTTCTCCCCTAAATAATACTAAAAACAAATACAACTTGGACTAAGCCTAGGAAAAGCAGTTTGTATTAAGTGTTACAAGTATTAATATATATTAACAATAATGGCTATGAAGATAAAGTTAAACACCCATACAAAATCCAACATAACAACTAGTCGTCAATGTTCTGTGTTCCCCAGCAAATACCATACACCACCACCCAAAAAAATTAAATAAATAAAAAATAAAATAGAAAACAGAAAAACCCGTAATGACTATAAAAGAGCGGCAAATATGCAATAAATATCAATAATAAATTGAAACGTAATTCGATTACTATGGAAAATGGTGCCGCCCTGCCGAATTTTTCTTTGGGTAAATGGGTCAAGACATAGAGAATGTTCCACTAAAATTTGGGCCTCAGGGTGAGGTCTTCAAGAGGTCCTGCCATCGGAGGGCTTCTTCGGAGAAGACGCAGACCCCTGAAACTGTATCTCAGGCTGGGGAATATAGGCGCAGGAGCAAATACAGATACAGATACAGAGCAGAAGCCCTCCAAAATATACTCGCAGTACAGTAAAGACATAGCAAGAGAAACGTTTTGTTTTTTTTTTTTAGTTAAAAGTCTTTAGGCAAACTTTAAATTATGTTTTTGCTAGAGGTTCCAAATTAAGGCTTAAGAATATTTTTAAGCATGTATGTGTACCTAGGTTTTAATATATTGATTTAATTCTGCAAGGGTATACAAACTTCGGTGAACTGAAGATAGCTTCCTTTCTTGTTAATTTATATTTTTATGAAGCAAAGGTTTAAAAGACCTTTAAATGAGGTAAGTGAGACATTGGGCTCTCTTCGGATATTGTTTCTCTCCACAAAACTTTACTCTTAGTTACCTATACCGAACTTTCACTGTACTTTTGTAGGGAGGGTATTTGTGTATCTGTCCTTTTCACCCAAAATAGTGCGTGAACCTCATTGGAGCGGGTCAAACTAAGGAAATTTCCCCGCTTTCGCTCTCATTCCTTATCTCTCTCGGCGGCTATGTGGATGCTGTTGATGCGCCCCCTGATTTCCACTGCAGTCTGCCTGTGGATGCTGTTCTCCTCCAACTTTATATATACAAGTGTATTTCTCTGGATCCCACGTATCCGGGGCTATGTACTCGGGGACACGCGTACCGACCGGTTACCCGGGATTTGAACCACGCCCTGGCCAACCGAAAACTGGGTTAGCTCCGCTCCGAAATACACGCTTACACACACACACACACACACGCACATGAGAGCACAGGGATATATAGTACAAGCGAAATAATACATAATACAGCGATGTCTAAGCTGCAGATACAGATCCTCTTAAGACAAGCCTAAACAATATTTATTCAATTTTTTGTATGTCCAATTTCCCTAATTCAATTAGGCTGTTTTCCACCCATTTCTGCCAGGACCCCCCCGCTGTTAGTTACGTTCATTTTCCGTCAGTTTTCCTTTACATATTCGTTGAGAGTGGGCGCGCCTGCAATTAGATACAAATACGAGTGGTTCGCATACACATAAATGCACCCCGTTTGGCGGCAAAACCGAAGCCCAGAGGTGAATGTCCTTTGGCCAGGACTCGAACGCATGCGCCGCGCCCACATCCCACTGCCACTCCTCTTTTCGCAGCAAATCATTGAAAACCGTCTCCCCCCAAGGCAAGTTTTTTGTGTCAACTCCTTGGTCGCAGAGTGCATCTTGGCCGAACTTCGACTTGGACTTCCTTCCGCCCAGCAGTCACACCTTTCATGCCCCATTAGTGCACGCGGCTCCCAGGGGAGCTGGCCAGGTCCCCTGACGGCGATCCGATGGCGATAATCTGATTACCCAGCCAGAAAAGGAACAATGGATGCAGTCTTGGGCCGGGTTTGAGGGTCCACTGCAAGTCCTTTCTAATTCATCAATTAGCCTTTAGTCCAGTGGGATTGGTAAGGCAACGGAGGGTTAAATGGAACGGGTTTTTAGGGAAAGACAGATTCAAGTATTTCAATTAAGTTTTTTCCAAGCTTTGAGGTATTACGAATATCTATAAAGAATCATTTCAGATATTATTTTTAAATAAAATATAAAGTTTTTGATGTGAATATGTGTTATTTATGAGACTCTTGGCCAATGGATGTTTGTTATACTTATAATATATAATATATTCCATATAAAAGTATATTATTATATTTCAGAATAGTTTTTTAGCTATAAAAAATATCTTTATTTACATCTTAAGTTCGAACTTTTCCTTTCACAAATAAAATAAGTAAATTATTATATTATAAAAGGTTCCCTAAAAAAATTTTCTAATTTTAAATTTAATTTAAATAAATTTAATCTGCCTTTATACATGAGATATTTTTGCTTTGCAACGAATAATAAAAGTATAAGGGAGAAAGAATCCGCAACAAAAACAGGTAGAAAGGAACACACACAACAAAAATTTATACATTTTCCTTCCTCAGGAATTCGTACATTTATACCAAAATATTTATAAATAACAATACAATAAATTATTGTTTTTATATTTGTTATCTGAAGATACGAAAACAAAAACAATAGATACAGTAGCAGTAACAACAACAAGAAGCAACAGACGCTGAGGTTAACCGCACGAATATCGTAAGCGTTAGCGAATATCGTAAGCGTCGACTGCGTCGCGGCGTCGCTGCGTCACATAGTGGTAATAAAGGCACATTAAATATTATGTTTTAGTTGTGAATGGAGAAATAATAAGGGTAAAATATAAATTTAAAAAACCAAAACAAAATATATATAGAAATATTAATATTAATTAATAAATGTTTAAAGAGTGGTTTTTCGAGCGACCATCGAGTTATATTTTTCAACTTAATTAAATTTTAAAGAAGAAACATTAATTAAATTGTAAAGAGTTATTTAAAAACTTTTTCAAATATATGTATATATTTTATTCGTGGGTTTCATTTTGCTCGAAAAATTTTTTTCTTTTGATAATTTATTTATTTTTAAATTAATATTTAATTATTATTATTTTGTAATTACAATTAAATTAAAGAACTTATATACCAAATATAATTATTCATATACAACATTTTTATTTTTTCGAAAATATGCCTTTAAAGCCCAGTGTGCGTCGCTGTCTTTTGGGTTCTGCTTCGCGTTCGTCGTTCGAGCTTCCGCTTTTGCTTTGGACTTTCAGCATTTCAGTCAGATACGAATTGTTGCAAGAGCTAGTGCTGCCTCTTCAGACCGGTGCCTCATTTTTTTTGCGTCTAACCAATAATAATAATGTTTTGCCAACTAAATAATAAACCTAAGGCTAACTAATAACTGCAAGATTTGAGATTAGCGACAAGCCAACGTTCTCTGGCCGGGGAACGAGAATAATAGCAATCGCTGGAAAGTTTGTTTCGCTTTTTTTGTTTTTCCTCTAAAGCCAGTTTTAGCCACAACTAAGTTGCATTTATATAGAGTTTTTTGCTTGTAGTAATTGCTATTGTTCTTGGCTATTTGTTGCTGCAATTGCTTGCATTTTATTTAGTTTTTTTCTTGCCATGTTTTTGTTGTTGTTGTGCAGGGAACGAAAAAAAATAATAATAAACAGAAGAAGGGAAAAGTGTCAATCACGTTAAAGTTTTTTTAAACATTTTTTTGTGTTTGTTTATGAAGAAGTGCGTCGTCCATTTTGTCTGCACTACCTTGAGTGTGTGCGTGTTTTGTGTGCGCTTCCTGTGTGTCTGTGTGAGCCTGTTTCCGGTTTAGTCAATCAACAAATTTTATTTTGTTAACTCAAAAAACAGGACTCCACTACAACAATATAGAAAACCAAAAAATAAAAGGAAAAGAAGAAAAGCCAAAAAGGAAACAACAAACAAACCGTAAAACGCATAACGCATAATAACGATATAAACGCGCGCGCAACAGACGCCCTCACGCCCCCGCCCACTCTTCTCCTCCTCGCAAAACGGAAACAAAACAAAGAAATAGAAACCAGGACAGGGGAAGAGAGAGAGACAGGCAAAAAGGATAATAAAGAAGCGTAGAAAGGAAGCGGCTCGACAGGGAAACGCCGATGAGCTGAATGCCAGGATAAATCCTCAGCACAATAAAAAAAAGTAAGTCAAGTGTTGGTTCCCATAAAAAAGGCCTCAAAATATAACTGTAATCTAGCATTTAAATGAGATAGATTTCACTGAGATCTTATATTTTTTAAAGATTATAAAGCTTCTTTTTAACATAGCATTCTGTGATGATATTTACAACACTTGAGATATTATTATTTAACAAATTTAGTAAAGCAATCGAACTACTTTTTGGCAAAGCCTTTGTTAAAATGAATTTTCTCTGCTGAAATAAATTGATCAACTAAGTAAGAAGGTCTCCTTTTCATTAAGATATACCTTTAATCCTCCAATCTTTGCAAATGCGATAATCTTTGATGTCGGTAATGTTGTCAAAGATACCTTATACATATATATTTTTAACTAACGGTTGTTTGAATTGTGGTTCGAGTATCACAAGGGAGGGGCTCCACTGTAACAAGCTCTTTGATGATTCCCCAAACACCTCCTCGGCTCTTTCGAAAGCAATCAAACTGGCGGCTGCCCTTCTCGAGTTACCAACACACACATTTCTTGGTCTTCCATTAGAAAGACATTGGTTTTGTGTTTTTTTTTTCCTTTTTCGGATTTTGCTACCTTTTTCTTTGGCCCAAGGAAAACCCATAGAAGTGCCGCTGGGGCCAAGTGAGGGAAAATCTTAATTGCACAAGAGGTGCTACACAGGGGGACAAAGAAGTACAAAAAAAAGGCGGGCGGATATATATGGCAGAAGTAACAGAATTGGTACTAAGAATTGGGTCACCCTCGGCCATAATCCTCACTGATCGCACAATCTTGACAATTGCCCAGAGCTAGAGCTTTCCGTCACATAAGAAAATGACTTCATATGGCATGTGCTTTATGTCAATCCAAAATAAACTAATTTTATAGGTTTCAGTGAAGAATTTGAAATCATAATGGTTTATATATCTCACATCTTTATCATCATTAATTTAATAATTAAATCATTTTTATAATTGACCCAGTAAGTCATTGAACTTATAAAAACGTATATACTTTATAATTTAATTCCCTTCTCGAGTTTCCCCCATTTAGCATAATGAATATTAAATGTTGTTTATTGATTTCGTATGTTATTTGATCTCGTGATTCATTAACCTCTATCACTATCAAATACTTGTTACTAAAGTCACAAAATACTTTCACAATGTCATTATTTTAAACAAAGCGATCATTATCAAAGGCTGACATATGTATTCATCAGATTCCTTACTGTTGATACTATTAAAAGACAGCTTTAGTCGAGATCTTTTCTATCATGCTCATCGATTATTAGTACTTTGGCATTGATTTTGTGCGATTTATATCGATCTAAAATCATAAATATATCTCGAACACAATCGACTGGGATTCAAGGGAAAAGAAATCCGGAAAAGCATTCGCGAGGGTTGAAACAGCGACACGCGATTTCCAAGCGGTGGTTAGTTCTTAGTTCGGGTGGGTGGTGATGACGATGATGGGGTGACAGGGGTGGCACTGGACACAGCATAAAATATGGAAAACAGGATCAAAAACGAAAACAGAAAAACACAACAAAACGGAATGCATATTCTGCCTGCGAAAGTGAGTATCGTGTGCCACAGCATATATATTAACTAATGAGCTAACGACCTCCGGGGGATGGACAGCCCTCTGTGACGGGCCGAAAGACTGTGGGAGAGTGGGTGATGAACGGACCTAGAAACCCACCCACCATTCCGCACAAAAAAGCCCATAGTGCAGCACACACTCAGCAATTGATTGCTACCTTTCATGGAAGTTTACCATTAAAAAACAAGAACCAAGCTAAATGGACTCGGGAAAAACAATTTTATAAATCTGAAGTCATGGGGGGAAATCTTAAAGCCTTTGAGAACATATATTGGGATATTTCAAATAATTCTTCAATAAAATGTTACTGATAAAACATTATGACACTATATTATCTTTTCTTGGGGTTTTAAATATAATAAAACATGGATCTTATTTAACTAAATTGTATTTAAATTTTTTTTATATATTAAAATATAGAACCAGAGGGAAATTTCAACTATTTAAAAAATATATGCTTAAATTTTCGAAGAACCCTTTTTTCTTTGAGTGCGAACAGCAGACGACGGTCTGTGTTTTTGTTTATAAGGTCATCCCATTTCACGGATTGCATCCATCTGTCGCCGCCAGTTCTAATGCTCATTTCCATACCCACTGTCAGTCCCATTTCCACATGCCTCTCCCTTGGCCGTTTCCATGTCCACAGCCATTTCCATTTCCATTTCCATTTCGATTCCGATTCAGATTCTCGCAGTTTGGCATTCTTTCTTTTCAGTATACAATTGCATATCCGGTTCTCAATGTGGGCGCCGTCTCCCGTCTCGGTAGATTCATGGATCTGGATAGATCAGATTTTCATACCCCCATTTTCACTTTTATTTTCCTTTTTTTATCGTTTTCTGCGGTGTGTTTCCTTTTGTTTTCATCTCCCGGATCCGCTGAGTTTTTTTTTTGTTGTGGGTGGAGCTTATGGAGAGGTGGTTTCATAGGGGGAGGCTGTGGGATCGTCTGCCGTCTGTCATCGGACACTGTCATAAAGTAGCAGCGCCATCTCATCTCGACAATGATCTCCCAAACCAATTCCAGTGGCACAGTTTTTGTTTACAACAAAAAGCCGAAGCAACAAAATGAAACCAACTGCATTTATATTTATATATGCTTCGAGTGGGGAGAGAAAATTGTTCTTATTGGAGATTAACGACATAATTTTACAGTTATATTTTAAAGTTATTTATTTTATTTTTTTTCAGTTTCTCAGCCACAAAAAAAAAAAAAAACAAGTTCTTAAACCAAGTCTTCGCCTCTGGGCCCTCTTTTCCCTTCAGCTAGCCAAGATGAACCACATCCCCAGATTTAGATGAGTTTACGAGACTTTTTTGCAGACACCATTACGTGGTCTTGAGACCACCTGTATAATATAAAACAAAATATATAAAAAACAGTAATTTTACAGCTGTAAAAAAACCAAAATAAAAAAGCCTTTTTAGAGCTGTTAAAAAGTAAAAAAAAGACATCTTAGAACCTATTAAGGCAATGTCGGCAGTCATAAAAGGCCACTGCATTTTTCTCTAGTTTTTAGTTTTTTTCTTTTGTATTTTACTTTAGTGTTTTCTGTAGTTTTCTCGATTCTTTTTCTGCTCTGTTCCATGGCCAGAATTGTCGCATGTTCTCGTTCAAACAACCAACACAGCCTCGCAAATTGAAAGCTTGGCTAATACCATTAACATTTGACGGCTAACACCTCCCCACACTCGCGAAACCGGCGCAAAAACTAACCCAACGTTGTTAATTGCCCACAGCTAGCCTTTTTTATTTTTTGGTCAGTGCAACAAACATTATTGGCAACGAAATGCAAGCAAATCGAATCGAAACGCTAATCGTTAACTTGACCCGATTAGCCAAGAATCGATCAAGTTCTTGGCAGACTTTTGCGATTGCTATTTCTGAAATATATAAACATATACATATGCTTCTGGACTTTTAAATAAAATAATAATTAATTGATTTGATTATTAAAATCTTTACTTTATCATATTTAATTTTTGCATTTTTGTTTTCTAAAATATTCGACAAATACAAAAAGATTTGTAAGTTTTCATCTTTCTATTTTTAGGACAAGATAAAAAACAAAGAGTTATTTGTTGCAGTGCTGGATTTTTTTTATAATAAATTTATTTCATTACTAAAAGCTTTTAAGCATATTTGCTTATGAATTGTCTGCAGTTATCAAAATAAACAATTTCAATTTACCTATTTTATTAAATTTTAAACAAAAGTAACTACACAGATTTCAATTTAAATAATTATTTTCTCAAAGTATGTTATCTTTGCCTTTCAACAAATATTATTTGTTGTCTTGATTCCCTTCCAGTTTTCCAATATCATTTTAGAAACTTTATATTTATCCCAAGAATTTTTTTACCTCCCAAAAACATTTAAATTATGTTCAGCAAGCGTGTAACTTTGCTATCAAATATTTAAAATCTACATACAAATTTCCTTGAAATGGAAACCTGCATTGTCCGAGGCGTGCCGAAATATTTGAGTTTTTATGATTTTCAGTCTTGCCAAATTCCAAACAAATATTTGGTTCAATCAAGAACATCAAAATTTGCTTGGAAATCAAAAATAAATTTATGTGAGCCTCCTCCATCAGCCGCGCCCTTGAGAGGCGGCATCATCAGCAGCAGCAACAAGTGGAAATTCCAAAAGGAAAAACTGACGCGATTTTTATGACCCTCCGTCGTGATGATGACGATGCCCGATGCTGATAGATGTGTGCCAAGAAGAAGCCACTGAAGCCATCCGGGTATCTTGACAGATTGATGAGGCTAGCTGGGAAATTTCTGTGAACTTTAAATTACTCCAAAGATATCTCTGGCCCCATCCAGATTCAGGGGAAACCACTATATACATAATTAAGAGGGGGGTGGGAGACCATGGCATGTTGCGAAACATTATCTAATATTGTTTATGTTTTTGCGCATGGGAAAAATAGAATCAGAGGTCGTGTGCTATTATATACTATATATGCTGCCCCCTTTTTTCAGGCCCCTGTAAATATTTTTGGGAATGCATATCATAACAAATACCATGCAATGCGAAACGCTTCGATCATTATGCTGGCCCATGTTTGGCTTGAATTGGAAAATAAATGCATTAAATAAATGTTCATAAAGATTCTGGACCGAATAAGTAAATATTTTTCTAGACAATGTGCTTAGATTTTTAGGAAAAATGTATATGTGATGAAGGGAATATTAAATATTTGTATAATTATTCGCAAAATGCAATTTTATTACTCAAAACTGTTTTCCTGTGCTATAGAAATGATTAAGATTTTTAAAATCCTTCAAAAAGGGGTTCAAAAGGTTTACATCTTAAAAAAGTAACATCTTTGCACTAATTTGGATTTGAATTTGAATATTTTTGTATACTCTCATATTTATTATACCCTTTCAGGGTATTATAATTTCAGTCAGGAGTTTGCAAGATTATTATTTCAGAATTTTTATTTATTTACTTTTATTTTATTATTTCAGAATTTTGCTTTTAATTTTATGATTTAATTTAAGCCGAAGTTAGCTTCCTTTCCTTTATTAAAGTTAATATTTATTTTTTTATTACGGCTTTCACTGAAAATTTTTTTGCAATACACCTAAAAGATAAATAAATAATAGAGATATTCTATATATAGTGAAAAAATGCTGGGATTAAATAACGTTGAGTTTCATTAAATTTCCCTAGATTACATTTTTTTATAATTTAAAAACTTAAAAATTGCAAAAAAAAAAAAAAAAGGTAAACAAAGGCAACAAATGGCCAAAATGGAAAACCGTAAGAGAGGATCGTTATAATCTAGGGAAATTTAATTAAACTCAACCTAGATAATTATTGAATTCCAGCAATATTTAACAGAAAATAATGAATAATTAATTAAATAATTAATTAATTAAATTTGTTTTATTTACAAATCAGGAAAATAATAGAAAAAAAAATAAAATAAAATAGGTATTTAAGAAGTTAGCGATGTCGAAAGGGCCTGCAATTCGGTTTTATTATATTGATTTAATTCTGCAAGGGTATACAAACTTCTGTGAGCCGAAGATAGCTTCCTTTCTTGTTTACTAAATATTTGTATATATTCTCATAAATTAAAATAATTTTCTCTACATTTCCAGAACGACCAAATTGCGCAACCAAAAGTCTTGAACAAAAATCAACTGCTGCTGCAAACCGTATGACTGATTTATAACATTTGAGCGTACTGTAGCGATTACCTCCTTAAGAAATCTTTATACTAACTTACAACCACAAAGCATACATATATATATATATAGGGATATATACAAGCGCATATACGGCCGCATATATAGGAATGGCAAGGCAATAACTTGCGACTTTAATAAGTTTAAAAGCCAATAAACGCTAGAAGCTTCGCTTAGTACCCACAATCCCTCAACATATATCCGATATACAGCATTCACTAGCAGATATACAACAGCCAATATATCCGATAGATAGCAGAAGAGACCAAAAAGAGCAGAGGAGAATCTACAGCGAGGCGCGAAGAGAGGAATGCAGCGGTGTCCCTATATCCATGAGATGCGAGAACGACTACTGGACCAGCCGCGGGAAACACTTCAACTCGATAACATGGAGCGGGCCAATCTGCTCGACAATCGCCAATCGGCATCCGACTCCAATCAGGTCGGCACAGTGGTCAAGGTACGGGCTATTCGATATACTCGCTACAAGGATTACCTATTCCGTCCAGCTCATATGCAATATGTATCTAATGTACTACAATAATATACCACAACCAAATCGAACACACACCACCTCATTTAAACATCTTATTATTAAATATAAATATTGATTAAAAAAGATCACAAAAATGAAGTTTTAAATCGCTTTTTTCAAAAGGTTTTTTAGTATCTAGAGTGATTCTTTTGCATATTTGTTAAACATTTCAAATAATTAAAAAACAAAAAATTAATAATACGTACTAGTTAATATTTGAAAAAGGTTTTAATCATTTTCCTTTGAAAAAGTTATTAAACTTATTTCATTTCATTTACATTCACTTTTTAAAAAAGTATGTCCATTTCATTCACATAAAAACACATAAAACCCAATCCTTAATTATTATAATAAATATGGAAATTATTCAATCAGAAAAACATTAACAAGCTTGTAAATATTGCATATGATTTTAAGAACTAATGCTGTGTATGTGTGTGTGTATCGGTATGTGTGTGCGTGGCAGATTAACAATTTGTTTTGTTTTTCAAGATTTTTCTCTATATAGCCAAAGAATTTGAACCGGATACGAAATTTAACCAACTAAAATCCTTGCACGAGTTACCGATTCGCCCTTGACTTTAAGTTTCTCGAAAATCGTAATCTAAAACCTTTATCGCTAACAAAAAAAGGCGATAAGTGTCATTTTATGAATAATATAACTTCCTTGCAATAAATTGGAATTGTTTCACTCTAAAAATAATTTGTTTATAAACAGCATGCTTTAAGAAATAAACTGTTGTACAAATAATATATTCATAAATATATTGTTTTGCTTTGTAAAAGTTTAAAATTTGAGAAAATATAATTATTTAAAATATTTTTAAAATATCCACGTTATTTAATAAAATATTTATAAATATATCAGTAAATAACCTTGTACATAAATGTATATATGTATATGATATGAAATTCCAATTTATTGTTGTAAAGCCCTAGAAAGACCAATTGCTCCGTTATCTAAAACTAATACCGATTTTATGAATCCCGTGCAGCTGCAGGGCGATGGCTACCACACGAGTCCTGCCCACCAGAGGACTCCACTAGTTCCACACGATCTTGGCGAGGACTTCAATTTGGATTTCGATGATGACTTTCCCATAGATGCACGACGACCGAAAAACGCCAAGTAAGAGTGTTCCATGATTTCTCTGTAATATAATATATAATATATTATAAATCATACGCATATATTTTTGTTATAAACCCAAAAAAAGAAAAAAAGTAACCACCTTTCTGCCAGTACAAATCTATGTGTGTTTTTCCATCCACTGAATGTGTTTCGTTTCATGTGTCTGCATTATGCCGTTTCCGTTTATGTTTCACATTCACATTCGCAAGAATCCTAGAAAAGATCAAAATCAATATAAAGCTAGAGACACTATTTTCCATTCCACTCCCTTATCTGTGAGATAGAACCTTTGGTAGAAACGTAAATTGACAATTTAATCAGATAGAAACTGTTACAGCGGCAAACATCCACCGGTTCTGACGCGTCCACAGCAAAGGTCAGATTTGCTAATAATATAAACCTATCTAACCTATTTACTTTTCAAATCCGTAAATATATATAATATATAGCGACTCTCCTAACCGTATACAGTAATACCTTTCCTACTAACTCTATGAGAATAAAGACACCAAACGATATCCTAGATTAGTTCTCACCGGAGCCTAGTGGATCTTGTCCTTCACCTGCAACATGCGATAGCATCTTATAGCAGTAGTTATATATACATATATAGTTATATCAGTTCCAAGCACCGCTAACCAAATACTAAGAATACTAACACATCCTTAGGGGAATTCTACCATATAGATTCGGAATTGAGCTTAGCATTGTGTAGAAAGTCAACAGGTTGGCAACACTTAAATGTTTTTACACTCGTTAAAGTTCTGAAAAAGCTTAATTTGATGTTTCTATTTAAATTGCGGAATAATTAAATGGGACTAAGTGTCTAAAGACTATTTAAACGCATTGCTTAACTGCCTTAAAAGTAAATTCATTATTTCTATATTAACTATCCGGGTTATATTTTATTTACTATAACTTGTATCAAGTTTAGAATCAAGGGAATCGAAAGAAATGGCTAAAAAAATATCTTGAGATATGGAACATAAAATGTTAATATAAATATAAATATTTTTTTAATCAGTTAAATATCATGGAAATATCAAAGCATTTAAAGGAATTCAATGTGAACTACATTTCCTCGGGTTACCATTATTGCTAATAATTCTTTACCACAGGCGTGGCTTTCTCTCTAAAAAAAATAATCCGAAATTATGCAGGATATCCGCTTAGGGAGTTGCAAAACTATCATTCAACCTTTCTTTGTACGTGGCTTTATTTCATTTTTGTTGTATTCCATTTTATTCTTAGTTTATTTGGCAACAGCCGGGATTATAATGTCAACGAACTGGATGCCAGTGGGGCACATTGCTCAACATAAAACAAATAAGTAGGCGGAGAGTCATCCAAAATCCCTTACACAATGCTGCAAGTAGGGTGGCCTGGGGAGGGTGCCTCCTCGCTTTACTCGTTTTGGAGTTGCAAACAAATTACGCAACTTGACAAACCGACAAAGCATTACACTCGGCTGGCTGGCTGCGGCATGAACTGTCAGCGATGCATAGAGAGAGATCTCTGGCGTCTTTCAAATACCACTTGCACCCCAGCATCTGCGGGGAAATCGGGGAATCCCAGGGAAACTCAGGGAACTAGTGGGCACAGGAGACATGGCTTTGTCTCCGCCGCCCAAAGTGTCATTGTACGAATGACTTACATTCGTGAGTCGCAGCAATTTGCTAACAATGGCAGAAGGCAACGCCGGAGACAGCAAGAAACTATCGATGCTTGGCAGCTGGCCAGACAAGTCTCCATGTGGGAATATTGTACTCAAACAGAAAGTTTTGAATAAGAACATCACTTTGAAAAACATATTTATTCCATGTTAACCTATTTCACCCCTCTTTTATGGAAGAATTCGCTCAGATCTCAATGACCTCTCTAAACTAGGCTTATAAAACTTGGTCAGTAGGCTTACGTATTATCGAGGTACTTGTGTGTATACCAAAATTTGTTCAAATTAAAAAAGGTTTATGAAACTGATCCACTTTTTAAGAAAGGCCTTTGGAGGGAAAGGACTCTAGGTATCTGGCTTTACAACTAAAATTTTGGTTTCTGAAGATTTACATCACTTTAGGAATAACTTTTTTAATACTTATTGTATTGTTGCTCAATAAAAATTCTTGCTTAAAGCTCAAGTCTCCTATTTATGACCTCTCAGTCCATATTTAAAAATGTCCTCGCACCTATTTATCACCCGATTAGGCACAAGGTTTTCGGGCAGGCTCTCAAGGCTCTGTTCACTTTGTTTTAAATATAATAATAATGAAAACAAGCCCGGCCTAATGAAGACCTCGTCACTGGCCAGGGGGAGCTAAAGATATAATTAGGCAAACCGAGAACAGCCCTGTGCTGGGTGTGTGAGCAACCCTTCTTCAGAAGATGAAAGTCCACAATAAATATAGCCTGATGAGGGGTGTTCTTTCGTCATTGATCCAAATTAGGGAAGACTACAAGTCACTGATTTATGCATGTTAACAGGGGGAACTGAAATGAATATATTTAAAATTGACATGTTTTTAAAGGCAGAATATTGAGGACACTTACCTTGTAAATAAGTCGCAATTGAAGCATATTTTCTGGGTACGATAAAAGGTTGATAAATTACCCAACAAGGGTTTTATTTCCGATTTTACTGGCCCTGCCTGCTCCTGGGATTAATGTGAGTGAGTGAATGGCATTTGGGTCACACGTCCTCATCTGGCAAGGATCAGGGTGCGGCTGCCAGGACTTGATAAACCCCTTCCCGCCAGCAACTTCTCAACCATCCCATCATTAACCCACTGCAGGCCGTCTGTTGGCCGATTTTCCGGCCTTTCTCTGCCTCCCGAATGTGCAACTGCGACGCAATATGGTGAGTTGCGGCGTAAATCCTTACATTCCACTGTAGGACACTGGGAAAAAATAATAAAGAAAGGGGTTAGTGAAGAAAACAAATCTGTAAAAAAAAACATTCTTCAAGAGAATTTTTCTCTCACTACACTCATGGTTGCTTTTTTTCTTGTTCCTTTTACTGCAACCATGTTCTTCCTCATCGATGACTTGGGAGTTGGAAATTGGGAAGGGGCGCAGGCGAGTGGTAAATGCGTTAAAGGTGAGGGGGAGGACGGAAGGACGGGGAACTCTGTCGGCGAATGTGCAACCAAAACAGAATGCCGCAATGTTGTTGTGAAATGTACACAAAGCGGACGGCGCAACAGCGGGCAGAGGGCAGAGAACAGTAACACAAAAGAAAGCCGCAATGAATTTACGATAAACAAGGCGAGGACGAAGCCGAAGGACTGAGCGAGTCAGGACGAAGTGCAAACGCAGACAGCATGACGACGACGTCGTCCTTTATCGTAAGCTCTGCGACAGCGCACAGTGAGACGCCTTAAAAATGAGTTTTTTGTGATTAATAATATCTGTGAAACTTCAAAACGCCAGATATTTGGGATTCTACTATAATTCCGCTAAAAACGATATACTTTGGAATATTTCCTAAAATTTTATCAATTAATTTATGGTTTTAATATAATATAGATTTTCCAAAAATATTATCAAGTAAACCAAAAAAAGAATAAACTGAAAAATAATGTAGGCTTAAAATAAAGTAATACATGTATTTCACTTGATCTTTTAAAGAAACCTTTCACTGTGCAGGAAAGTTGCCTGATTTTGGGTGGTTTCTCTAGGGAGGGGAGGTGGTTGTAACACGTCGCAACGCAGTAACAACAACAACAACAGTAATAACAACAAAAATGGGTAGTAGTAAAATCAGTAAAGGCAGCCAGAGCATCGTGACTAAATTGAGTTTTGGGCTGTTGCTTTTCGATGACTGACTCCTGTCGCCGTTCCTACTCTGTTTCATTTCGTTCATTCCATTCCATTTGAATGGACCCCTCCTGGGATGCAGGATGCAGTTGGTAGATTCAACTGGGCGCTGATTGGCATGTCGCAGCCCCATCTCCATCTCTGCAGCAGCTTTCGCTCAGCTCGGGACTACGGGACTAAATTGACCCATTTACAACGCGGCTAACGAGTGGGAGTGTGTGTGTGTGGCGGCTACGACAAAAAATAATCGTGGATGCCGGATGAAGAACTCAATTAAAAGATATGTATTTTTCGACTAGGAGTGGAAATTAAAAAGCAAATATGGCAAAGGCAGGAAAAATTACAATTTGAATACAAAGACAGTTGTTATAAGCAATATTAAATTAAATATAAATAAATATATAATAGTAGATGGAACCTAAAAATTAATCGGCATAAAGAATACTTCTGAATTATAAAAAAATCTAATAAAATATAAAAACTAAAGGAGGAAGGTAAACTTTTACTGGCAACTTAAATCAATTATAAACTAAAGAAACCCACCAAAAATATTCCTAAAAATAAAAAATAATAACAAATAATACAAGACTTAACATTTTGGCTAAAACAAAATGTTTCCCATAATAAATACACAAAAAATCGCCATAAGGTTTTAAATATTACATTAGAAAATATTTTTAAGGGCACTTGAAGTCCAAATAAAAACCAAAATTAGAAAATAAAAATATCAACATAAATACTTGCAAGTAAAAAATAAAAATCGTCGCTTAACACAAAAGGATATAAGGGAAAAAATCGCAATGAATGGCGAAACCGAGAGCAACGGAGCGCGCACCTAAAATGTGTCCTACTTTTTGGCATACAAACAGGACCACTTTTCCCCTACGTCCTGCGTGCGAGCAGAACCGCCATATAAGCCCAGAAAGAGAGGGAAAGAAAGAGCAGCCAGAGATGGAGTAAGCAAGAGAGAGAGAGAGCAAGGATTCGGCGCAAAGCGAGGGCGGCTGCTGGCCAAAAAGGATGCTGCTCGGTGCTGGCTGCTGGATTCATCTTGGCAGGGCCCGTTTCAGTTGTAGTTGGATAGTAAAGGGTCTTGGACGTGTTGAAGCGAAGAGAACCAAACCGTTCTTTCGGAACCAGGTAGCTCCTCCAAAAGGCAACCTCTCCACAGAGGCCAGAGCCTTGCCAGAAAAGCTCGCAGCATTCATAACTTAAATAAAAAAGAAACTGTTAAAAACAAACGTTCAATTTTTTTAAGTGAGAAAAGTGAATTGTGAGAAGTGTCGATTGCATTTTTGAAGTGAAACTATGCATAAACCAAACAAGGATCCAACCAGGACTTCAAATATTCTAGAAAATATCAAAACGTTAGACGTTTTTCAGAAATTGAAACAATTTGCAGGGACTTTAGTTAATACATTCTTCAGGAAATCATAAGCCAGGCCTTCAAAAAAATAGAATAAGCAAAAAAGCAAGAAAGCAGGACTTTTGATGGCACCGGGCAATACACACAAATACTTAGGCTCTCGCACACAAACACACGCACACATACACACCAGTTAAGCAGCTTATTATACACACAGAGGAGGCCTGCTCGCTCTCGAGGACTCAAAAAATGTGAAAAAGGATGCTGGGGAGGTCGCTGTGGAGACTGCCTCCTTACATGGGTCCAATGCATACACACGGGAGCATCGGAGCATCTAAGCATGGAGTTTTCGAGCTCCACAGGATACACTTTCCCCGCCAAGTTTGCAGGGTGGATTCCGGCTTGTTTACAAGCGGAACGAGCCAGCAAAGGGAGCGAGCGAGAGAGGGCGAAGAGAGCGAGAGAGAGGTCACTAGGTCGCTCCCATCCGGGATGCAGTCCGTTTCGGAATACTGGCCACGCCTCATCTGCCATATAAGCTTTTCGGCCCAATTGCCAAAAGCATTTCAAATGCGTTCCACACAAAACCCTGCCAAAAATCACAGGAGAGACAGAAAGAGCGATAGAGTTAAATAGGGTTGGAGGGGGCTTCGATGCAAAAGAGATAGCTATTATACTATTACTATTCTGTTGCATTCTGAATCGGAATTCCACATAAATAACCCCTGCAAATTGTTTCCATTTAGTATATAATTACGAAAACAAAACTTACACAGAGAAAAAACAAAGAACCTAAGTAAAAGTTTACTCGGTGGCCGTCTTTCGATAGCTATTATCGGTAGTTATCGTAGGAATCGAAGAAACAAATCGAGAAACAACCAAAAGGCAGCACAACGGAGACCGAAACGGAAACGGAAACAATGGGCGGTGGTGAAGTGAAGGTCGCTACCGTCGATGTGGAGGGCGGCGATAACATGGCTACGCTGCCGGTCTCCCGTTCCCACACCACCGGCAGCACCGACAGCGCCGAGAAGAATAACGCCGCCAACAAGGAGATGGAGCTCAAGAATGTCATGCCGCAGCCACTGCAAAGGTGCGATAAACAATAAATTATAAGTGATAACGAGACAATTTTTCGGGGGAAAATTAGGACTATGGAAAAAGCATCTTAAAACTTTGGCGTGAGGGAGTGCATCTTTTCGAAAATATCATTATCAAATCCAAAGTCTATATGTAATTATTAAATAACCATATTCTGCAAATTTAAAGCTTAATATTTTTTTATTAAAATATAAAGCCTTGTTGATCAGAGATTGAAATTTCCCCAAAGCCTATAACAGACTTAGATGATTTTTTTGTAGTTGCTTACAAACTTTTACATATGTTTTTATGAAAACTATATTCATATTTATAAAGAAAAACGATAGTAAATTAAAACCCATGCCAACTGCTCACTTTCAACACGATTTAAACTAAATTTCCAGCAATAATTAACAGCTTTTTAGGGCTCCACAAAAAAGGGCTTTTCTTTGAGGAAAAAGGAGTTACAAATCAAGGCCGTTCCCTGCTCAGAGTTAGTCTAGTCCCTGTGTATAACAGCTTTAACCACACACACCCACTCGCCGATACACACCACACATACCCACTCTCCTGTACATAAAGTAATGCTAAGCCCAAGTATACATATATATATAACCAAAAGTGCAATCCCTGCTCTCTCTCGTAAGAGGTGTAACCCCCACGGATTTCCGCTTCCTTTCTTTCGTTGTGTGCTTTCATACATATTTATATCCACCTTGTCACAAAATAGTGATGAATCCCGCCGCCTCCCCCATGCCATAAATTGGAAATCAAACTATATATTTAATTCACATCGAATCTTATAGGGTTTGCTACACGTTCAAGCCAAATCCAAATAAGTACAGTTTTATGCCAGCGAAAATAACGGTACAGGGCACATACGAAACAAATCCGATAACGGGACCAATCGAACTATGGTAATGTGACAAGAACACCACGACCTATCCTAACAAAACAAACAGAAAAATAATAATAATAAATAATGAAAACCCAAAGCCCTTGTCCTAAAATGATCCCCTCTGTTTCATAATTACCTAAAATCACACACAACATGTTTGCGAAACTGGAATATATGTATATAGTTTTTGGATATATAGGGCAGAAGAATTAACTTGGAATTGGTCTTCTTTAATTTATTTTTAAGCTTTTTTTTATGGGAAATTCAAGAGGCTTCAAATCATTTTTAAGCGTTTACATTAAAGATATATGTAAATGATTTTAAATCTCCTGTGATATATAGTTATTCAAGAAAATCAAGATATAAATGGAATGGGATGAATATTGGAAATCTGCTTTGATGCCCTGCATAATTTAAGACTTCTCCCTTAATATTATACGATGCAAACATCGGACTTGATTCAGTTCTGGCACACACGCAGAGAAGGGAAGTGGGTTTTGGGGGGTTGGGAAAAGCTGTGTGTGTGTTTTTAAAGGAGTAACTAAACGGGGTCACAAAAATGAGGCACAGTGGAAATATTATTTATTTTATATAGGATGTAGTTATAAGTGTAATCCAAAATCTTAAATCTTTAAAGAAGGAAATACTATAATAGACATAACAGAATTTTAGGAAACATAAGAAATTATATTGAAGCCCCATTTAAATAATAATTAAAGCAATATAATATTTAATTTGGTCTTTAAAGAAGAGTTCTATAATTTTATACTATAAAACCATATTAATAACAATAATATTAGATACGAAAATCACTTAGACTTCAACGTTCAGCTCGGGCTCTGTCTGTGTGGCTAATCAAACATCAAATGGGGGCTAATTCAGCGCGGTTATGCTCTCGTGTCGTTAAGTGGAAATGCACTTGAGACCCTAGTTGCATGCCAAACACACTTTTACACTACACACTTTCCCTTGTGCACCACACACACTCACACCCACTCCTCCTCAAGACCTGCCAGCTGGGAGATGGGAATTTAGCGCTCCGCCGACAGGGAAGCGGGACAGTGGGTCAACTGGTAAATCTACATCTGGGCACAATTCTCAACACAACCACACATACCCGTACACACTCGAATTTATACACACCCTCGAAAGTTTACTCTTTTGTACATAATCGAATTGGGATGTGGCATTTTTCGGAAAACCAAGGACTAATGTCTAGTTACCTCCATCCTCCGCAGGACATCGCTGTTCATTGTGACCAGTCTGGTGTACGCGATCCTCCTGATCGTTGTCTGCATCGCCTATGTAATCAGTGATGTGACCACACACCGACTGCCAGTGCTCTACTACGAAACGTTCTTCACATATCTCTACGGCGTCAGCATACTCTTCCTCCTTTACGTATTTTGTTTCCTGCTGCAGGGTGAGTTTTCTGTTGAAAAAGAATTATATAATATATTTATGCTTTTATATATTTATAATACATATACTTTTGTTGATACAGAGAGCTCTTGCTGCAATGGTGGCAATGGCAATGGTGGCAGCAAGCCGAAACCTCAACCCAAGGAGAAGAAGTCTAAGAAAGCCAAGAATGCCGATCCCGCCGATTCGAAGGATGCGAAGGGCTCTAAGGACTCTGGCAAGGCAGCCAAAGGCGCCGCATATCAGGTGGGTATTTATGCTAAAAGTCTTTAGTTTTATAGGGTAAAAGGATATGAAAGAGAAATATTAAATAATCATATTAGTCAATGAAATATATTCATAAATAAATAAATTCCCTCCTTAGTTCAGGCATCCCTGCTAAAATCTTTGACCCTCGCTCTTGATACAATTCACATGACCCAGTGCTTAATTAAAGGCAAAGCCTTGGCCAGAGCTTAACTAATTAAAAGCCACAATTGGGTTTGGTTTTTTTAATTCCCTATATATCTATCGTTGACCTACCCCCAGGAAGCACCCGTGGACGCCGAGGTGGCCGTTACCCCGAAGAATGTGCGCAAACGCAAGACAACCCACAGCGACCCCACACATGGCAGCTTCTTCCTACGAGTGGGAGCCATCGGTGAGTGCGGCTAATGATTTCCCTCATTTCTGCGATTATATATAATTCTGTTTAATGAAACAGCTTTCGGACTGGGCGCCATGATCTACATTGGACTGGAATTTGGATCGTTCTTTGAGATACCCTTCGACTCACCCTGCCACCACATTCTGATCGGAGTGAATCCGCTGCTCCAGATGATCTTCACCTTTATGCAGATGTACTTCATCTTCATGAACGCCCGGGTAAGTCAAAGGGGCTCTCGGTGTCCAAACTTGTTAGCTCTAAACTGAAAAACTAAAGAACACTGTAAGCATATGACTACTACCTACTAAAACCTATCCTTCTACTACTGCAACTGCTACCAAATACTACCTACTACTGCTATTATCTTCGGCTATTCTATATACTATGTTAAATGTTAAAGCCATCATAAGTACACGATACTCCCAATATACTCCCAGCTCCTACTTAGAGTACCCCAGCCCCCGAAGAAGGGTAGTTCGCGAGGCGAGGTTAGTGATGATCCGCACTCGAAGCATATGTCGCGGTTGTTGAAAGTCAGGTTTCGGTTTCGGTATCCGTATCCCATTCGAACTTAATCCAAAACTCACCACGAACCTCTTTGAATTGGCGTTCAAATTGGCAGCTTTTCAGTTCAGTTCTCATCCATTCGCATCTGTTAGTTTATCTGTATCTGTATCTGCATTTGCAATCATATCACATTTGCCATTATCAATCAGTCAATATCATTTTAGCAAAAAGAGAACAGACTTTGAAACAATAACTACAAAAGGTCAATCTGATTAATGTTCAACTCTAAAAATACAAATAAATGAGATTTTTAAGTATCTCTGCGTTTGAAATTGATTTTAATGAAATAAATAAATAAAAACCAGTAAATAAACAACAAAAAACGAAATAAATTAACTTGATATAATAAAAAATACCCAACATAGAGCTAATGTTATTTAGTATTTATTAAAGATTCAAGTTATTCTTCTACATTTCCAAATAATTTAATTGCAAAAATTCCCCTCAAATCAAAACAATAATTTATATAATAGTAACTAAACATCAGACTGACTTTACATTGGGTTGATCCTTGATCCTATCTGTTTCTGAACACTGACACATTATTATAACTATATGTACTACTCGGATACCCCAGCACATACACACGCCCTAGGACCCATTGAAACAGCCACAGCTCATTCCATCCATATTCCATTCATCCATATTCAATCATATTCATTCCATCCAAACCAAATCAAATGCATAATCATTCATTCTTTTAAAAAACAAACAAAAAATTTCGAAATTTTGCTACGTAGTAAATTTAATGAACCATTTTTGTGTACATAAATCCCACAACTCCGCCCCATTCGATCGCGATCGCAGACTAGGCCGCCATTTCAGGTACGATATGCAACTCATTTTCTACTCTCTACTCTACTGTACTCTACTCTACTCTACTGTATACTGTACCCCTAACAACTCAACCCGTACACCCATACCTAAGCCCGTGTGTACCTGTACATCTACCTTCCCTCCGAAAACCCAACGCTCATTTCGCTCTCACTATAAAGTAAACTAAACCATATCTATATATATACATATGCTACGATATACGATAATCCATAGTCTAATAGCAAGTTACTATATCTCTAAGGGTTCGACCGTTTGCTTTTTGTTCCTTTGCCACCAAATGTTCTTGCAGAGAGGGAAGATATATATTTAAATGTGTTCCGATTAAGGTTTATACAAAGTAATCCTGAAAATCATTAATAAGAGGTCAAGATAGATGGAAATAACACAGATCATTACGATTTTGGGGCTTATCTCCTAGAATCGTTGTCCAAAACTATGGTAGCTGTTCCGCTTAATTCTTAGACCTATCTAGATCTTGAAAGAAGCACATATCTCTGCACGAACACCGGACAACAGTTCGTGTTGTCCTCGAACTAAGATTTTTGCCCGTAATCCAATCTACATATGTTATGTAATCAATGTACTCACAAATGTCCTAGTCACCGTAAAGCTCTCCGACGTACTCAAGCGCCCCGCGCACCCCTTTCTCTCTTTGTCTCGTTTCTTTCCCTTCTCTCTCCGTCTGCAGCTGAACATCCACCGCTTCAAGGTGATCGCTCGTTTCGGTCTGATGCACGTGGTGGCCACCAATATCTGTGTTTGGATCCGCACCCTGGTCAAGGAATCGCTGCTGGAGATCACTATCTATCATCAGAAGAACGCACCGGAGCCGGGTGCCTCCTCCATAGCTCACTCCATACGACAGCATGCGCTCCGACATGCCGGCACAGTGCTCCGCACTCATGCAGGGCCGAACAGTGAGTTTGAGGTTCTGGACGGCGAGGATTTGCTGCCCAAGGATGTGTACAAGAGCGACAATGTGCTGTCCAAGCTGGTGCGCAACACTGTGGACGGAATCTCCAAGAGCTTGGGCATGGGTGGCGATGTCGCTACCACAACCACAACCACGACGCGGGCACCGTACACCACGCCGGGCTACCAATGGCACAGCACTACTATGGCTCGCAAGCTGAAGAAGTTTATCACCAGCACCGCGGCCAGCACGGCGGCGGGCAGTGGCGGCAGTACCACCATCTCTCCGGGCACCACCATCACCACACCGAGCACTACCTTCAGTCCATTCACCACCACCAGTTCCATCATCAGTTCTACCACAAGCACAGGAAGTTCCATCATCACCGCCAGTACCACAGTCAATCCCCTGGAGAGCAGCAGCAGCAGCGGCATCTTAGGCAGCGAGTCATCGCCCTTTGGCGGCGGCCTGCAGCGCATTCTTTCCAGCGCCGCACCGCCGAGCCTGGCGCCAGTCGATGGGTTCGATTCCGCAGCAGCCACGCCCGGCAGCGGCAACTTCAATTCAAACTCATTTGTGGACTCATTCCTGGCCAGCACTCTTAGCCCGGCCATTAGCAGCACCACCGAGGGCGGTGGCGCCGGCAGCATTATGAACAATCTCTTTGGCCAGGGACCCATGGAGAATAGCTTCCAGACGTACACGGATCTGGGTCACGAGGAGTCCACCGGCCTGGTTAGCTTTGAGAATTTGGAGAGCCTGGACAATATATATCCGGCGGCTTTGTCCTCCAACATCGGCACACTCAACTCCACCGCCTGCGGACGCATCGACATTATGGGCACAATTGTTTACGACTCGGCGCCGTATCTGTATCCATTCATCATCGAGTACTCGCTGATCGGGGCGGTGGTGTTGTATGTGATGTGGAAGCACATTGGCCGCTATCCGGGCAGGATGAACGATGAGGATCTGGAGCATCGGCTGGAGGTGATGCTGTCGCGCCGAGCGGTTGCCATGGCCCAGCAGGCGCGATCCGGACGCGTCGACTGCGTTGGCTCGTCGAAGGGCCTGTTCTTCGGGCTGCTGCTGCTGGTCGGGGCCCTCATCTGCTTGATACTCTTCTTCGTCTTGGTGCGCCATCAGCAGTTCTCGCTGTTGGCCATTTACCTGGCCGACGCCAGCCACTGCATCCTGATGGCCTTTGCCATTCTAGCCATCATAGTGGGCTTTATAAGGTCGGCATGCGGTTACTCATTCGAACAATGGTTGTGCAGGGAAAATATAGAGAAATTAGGAGACTATATCGAAAGGAAAGATCTGAAAAAATATAGGAAAAAATATGGTGGTCTCGAAAGCAGCGTTAAATGTGATTATCCAGTTTTTAAATATATAAAAATATCACATTTAACGTTAACGTTCGATATTACAGAACAAATATTAGGAAAACATTTTTGTAATCGCCTTTTATTTTACTTTTTTAAATTAGTTCAGTACATCAAGCAGAAATTTAACATAAAAAAAATCGGATTTAAAACAAAAAAAACCCATTTAACGGGGAATATATTCTTATTTTTGGCAAATATAAAAAGAAAAAAATTTTTTTTGGTAACCTCTTTTAATTGACTCGATATTTCCAAAAAGAATATATGTATATTTGTCGTTCCAATATTTAACTCAAAGTTAAATTATCAATTTCTATATTTGCCTTCTTTGCTCTTTTCCTTTTTTAAAGAAAATTTAAACTTTAACTGGCTTTGGCTTTAAATTTTCGCTGTGCAGTCCATTATATCCACGATCTTAACTCTAAACTAACAAAATAATTAATAAAACCTTTCCTTAACTAAAAAAAAACAGAGTAAAGAACCTGAAATTCCGCTGCGAGGAGCAGTCAAACCTGAACGACATCTTGCTGCGCATCTCAGCCTTTGGCTTGTTCACCTACTCGGTGTTCAGCATCATTGCCGGTAGCTTGAAGGTCCTGGAGAGTGAGCCCAGCCTCCTGGTGACGACCACCGGTGGCGTGGCCGTCTTCCAGGTGATACTCCAGCTGCTGTTCATCGCGGACGTGTCCCGGCGTCGCGTCCACCTGCCGGAGCATGATCGCAGCAAACCCGGCCGCCAGATTGTCACCTTCCTACTCATCTGCAACGTGGCCATGTTCGCCATCTACACCTTCGAAGCTCAAAAAGTATTCGCCAATCCTGTAAGTAGATATGTACGTAAGCGAGACTGAGTTAAGTAAGATGATTAACGCTCTCGTTCTCTACTCGTTGTTTCAATTGTTATATCTAACTTGATATCTGTATTAACTAATGCATGCTTAGCATAAATAAATAATTATTAAGGTGAAGGAGCTATAATTAATTGCTCTTGAAATTAGATTTCGAAGTCTTTTCACTGAAATTAATTTTTAAAGCTCACTTTTTAACAGCTAGGAGTATGTATCGAGATAAAAAGTTGGATAAAATATAGAGAAATTTTGGTTTGATATAATATATGTATTTATTTGAAATACCTCAAAATATCCGATAAAAGTTATCAACTTGAAAAGGGAAATTAATTTATTAAAAAATTATTTCTTTTGCAAGTAGTCCAAGCTGGAAAACATTCATATTTATGGATTTACAATCGATTAACTTAATTTAATCATTTTATAAAGCTTAAACTGCTTTAGGTTTAATAAATGAAAATATATGTACATATATTAGAAGCTCATTAATAATAGCTAACATATTTGTATGAAATGTTAAGCGAATTTATTAAGAAACTTTTAATTTAACATTTAGTTAGGGCTGAAAATACTTCCATATTTCTACATTTTTAATCGATTTTAGCCTTTCGAAACAAGCAAATCTTAATAATAATTAAATTTTCCCTAATTTATAGTTTAAATTGTACCTATTTCCCTGCTATAACCATACATGAATTAAATTATTTAGCCATGCATGATTTATTAATGGTTTATTTGGAGGAACACCCTAATCTCAAGCTTTATCATTAACCTTAAACCCATATAAATATATCCACAGGTTCAGCTGGAGTTTTACGGCTTTGTACCCTGGTCGATCATCCAGCGCATCACACTGCCCCTGTGCATCTTCCATCGGTTCCACAGCGCCGTGACACTTGCCGAGATCTGGAAGACCACCTACAAGGCACGCCTGGAGTAAGATGGCACACATGGCAGCGTCTACAGCCTGGAGGAGGCTCTAAGGGATGCGGACGTGGGAGTTATAATGAAAATGCACCAAAACCAAAATGTAGCGAACCCAAAAAACAAAAGAAAAACAGACGCAAAAACCAGAAATCAAGTGAATGAGAAGAGTTAGTTTCTAATTACGTATTAAAAAAAAAACATATGCATATTACATATAATATATACATACATTAATGCAGATATGAATATATTATGCTTTTGTGTTCTTCGTTTTCGTTTTTTAGTTACTAAGTTCACGAACGAAACGAAATCGAACGGCAAACTGCACGATTAACAAAAAATAAATCCGATAACCTATGACCGATAGCGATAGTTCACGCCACCTCATTTGCTTCCCAAACTTTTTTTACTTTGTTAAAACTGTGGAGAAAAAGAACTTAAGAACTAAGTCATAGTTACGTTTACAGTTTTGCCCGCACGCACCCATTATGGCATCCGAGTTAAATATTTAATATTATTTTTAAAGTTTAAATTAAAAACCTTATTGTTTAGTTTACGGTTTAGTTTTAGTTTCGTCTCTAACACCGCCGCAATATCCATTGTTACTAACGAAACGAAAGTTAATATATAAATTTTATATTTGTTTTAACCCATTAAACCCTCAAACGATAACAAAAAGATAAAAACAAATTTATTAAAAATTCACATTGCAAATAAGATCGAAATTCTTCGATGACAAAATGGTTGTTTACTTTTCGCGTTGTTTCGCAATTGCGATTTTTGGGGTACAACACACTCACACACACACTCACACACACCTAAAGCAATGCCATGAAGAATGCAGCCACAGGAAACGGAAATGGAAACGAAACGATCCAGGAAACCATATCGGTTGGAACATATTCACACTCCTGTATTCGGAATCAATTTTTAAAACTTGACTTTACCACTATTTCAACAACAAAACAGTAACAGCCGAACAACAACAACAAACTGTGATGAATTCTATGATTTATTTCACATTTTTCCACCTATGTTTTTTTATTTTTCTAGTTTCTCAGTCGCAATTAATTCACGAAACTTTTGTAAGAATTTAGAAACCACAATGGCACTAAGACAACTTCATGGCCAATTGTAAAAACAAATTCCCAAAGAAAACTAAAAAAAAAAACAAAACAAACATTACTAAAACAGCAAAAAAAACAAAAAAAGAAAAAAGAAGAAAAAACAAAGAAACAAAAAATTTGTGGCGCATTCAAAGGGCCAAAAAACACACAAAAACAATAAAAAAAAAAAAAACACAAAAAACAAGAAAAAAAACATTTTTAATATATACATTATATAAAAGTTTATAAATGTCCATTTTTTTATTATTAGTAGTGATGTTAAAGAGCAAAACAACATATAATTAAACGGTAAACAAATAATAATAATAATAAATTGAAATATGTATGTATGTTATAGGAGAAGAATCTCGGCTAAAACCATTGAACTTGCAAACACAAAAAACAAAAAAAAAACTGAAAAGGCAACCAAATACTTGAACGAAACAAAATGATCAACTTTTTCCCAGTGAATCCCCGCATTTATGAACGAAACGAAGCAAGGATCGAGCAAGGATCAAGGATCTCCGTTGCAAGATTGAAACCATTGACAAGCATCAAATTGTTTACAATTTACAAAAAAACAACCAAAGAAAAAAGAGAATGAAGTTTGAGACGAAGCAAAAGCATTTTGAAATGAAAGATATATATTGCCACGTATATCTATAAATATATGTATACTAACCCACCAAATTCAAAGTATTTCAAACGTTTTATACAAGGAGACGAAGAGCCGTCTTTAACCCCAACATTATAGCCATTATCTTCTCCCCCAAAAACCTTCAAACTTGTATTCCTCTCCAGAAATATCGAAAGACCAATGGAAATGGAGGGCATTTCGTTGAAATTTGTTGGCAGAGAGAGAGAAGGACACTAACTACACACTGCCCACTTGCCCACAGAGATCGGCGATTTATAATCTATATACATATATATATATATATATAAAGCATAAACTGTAGGCGAGAGCAGCAGCAGTTCAGAGTTCAGTATCGCAGAATACGTATTCAATACTCGTCGTAATCGTAATCCAATCAAATGTAATGTGGTAGCAAAGCCAAAAAGCAAACAGAATTAAAGCCATAAGTATGTAGACTTCAGCACACACACCACACACCAAACACACATACACAGGCAGACAGACAGTCAAGATTCATGAATCAGGAATCACGAATTCTGATACCGATCGATATTTACCATATATTCAAAAGTTTGCGAATCAAATTCAGTTTGAAACTTGTACTTGCGTGTAGGCCCTTAGAGATTGTACTTGAAAGCATATATAAACATTACTTATATAGTTATATATTAATATGCAATTACAATTATTGATATATGAATATATAATTATATAAACCCATTGTTTTTGTCCTTAACATTTAGTTTAAATGTAAGATCGAATCATATTTCATGCCGTACAACAACGTGAGCCAGGAATGGAGCAGAAATATTTATTAAATGTTTCAACTAAGTTGTATAATTATAAGTGAAGACAAGTTTACATAATGGAATTATGTAAAAGGCGAAAGGATCATGATAAGTAGTATTCAAACAAAATCCCAAACAGAAAGAAAATTAACGCACAATGACAACAAAAAACAAAAATCAACAGCTAAAGCCCAACAGAACACACCCAAGATATATATATACATATATATATATATAGGCGTACTTATATATATATATACTCCGTAAGTATATAGACAATTTCAATAACTGATAAAAATATATATGCATATATATATATACAGAAGAAAAGAAAAATTTACATGCATCTCAAAAATACATTTCCCGCATTAGCCTCATCGAAAAACAAAAACCCTAAACAAATACGACTACAAAAATGTGTTTACGCGATGGAAGGAATATTATACAACCAAAAAAAATACAACCACAAGAAAAATTACAAATTATTAATTACAAATTAAGGATAATGATGGCTCAGCAAAACCAAGAAAAAAATCAACAAAGTATCCAAAAATTGTAAGCAATTTTTTAAAAACATTCGTCGTATTTTATATACGAAAAGAAAAACAAACCCACAAATACCAACAACATTTGAACAATTCCTTTTTTGTTATAGACACACACACCATACACCCCACACACACACTCATACATCACACCCACACTCGCTCAGTTGAGTTCCATTTGCATAACGAATACAAAATGAAAATGAAAGAAAGTAACAAGTTTACGGTAAACGAAGACAAGAAAGGCATACAAGTAATTTTAAATTGAATAAAAATTAGTATTAAATATGTACAACAAAAAAATTAGTGGCTTTTTATTTCTTTCAAAGGGGGTTCTTCTCTTTGACATGGAAGCAATTTAAAAACACTTTGAATCGATAATGTATAAGCTTTTTTAAACCTGGAGGATACGTGTTTCCAAAACGTCAGATTTTTTTTAACCTTAGAGTTTGCGGTATTCCTCCCTTAATTAACTCCCCTAAAAGTCAAGAGTTACAAATTTTCTCAACTATCAATTTAAATATTTCTTGGTTTTTTTATAAATAAATGTATATTTCTCTCATCACACAAGAAAAAAAAACAACTAAAAAATTAAAATAATATATTTGGAAGTCATTTTAGATGAAAACAATGTTATTTGATCACTTTTGGACTGATTCTCTGGCTCTATTCCTCTATATCTATTCGAATTGTTTTTAGCATAAAATGGTCCCACAAAATAATAAAAACAAAACAATACTTTACCCAATCAAAAGGCTGGACTGGCCACGTTTAAATTCAGCTGGAAGCTGGCCCATCTGTAGTCGCGGCTATCCGGGTCACGCACCAGGCATATCAGTGGCATCGGCTTGCCTCCCTTGCCAGGGGGCAATCCGCAGAGGAGCTGCTGCAGACCGGCGGCCGTTACATAGCCCACGGCACAAACAGAGGCTTCCGTGAAGCTAAAACCAGCGGAACGCACATAGCCAAAGACTTCGCGGCTACATTGGCGGCGAACGCTGTCCCGCATCTCTGATGGATCCGTAGGCAGCCACAGGCGGCACATTGTCTCGAATTGCGACCGCACCAACTGAGCTGTGTTGGCCGCACGGATGTGCACTCGCTTGGTGGCCGACTCCTGCAGGCGACGCTTCTCACGCACCCTTCGCGCCCGCAAACGCTTCAGTTGGAGCTTATGGCTTTGGCGCAGCTCCTTTCGCTCCCGCTCATTGAGATCCGGCACAGCGGGCTCCACGTGCACGGGTGCCGCCTCGTTGCGCTTGAGCTGCCTCCACCGGTGCTTGTGATCTGTCGCCGTGGGCAGGCAAATCAGGGCATTTTCCTTCACATGGCCACGGGCCACGAGTCGCAGTTGGATTTGGATGATGGCCTCCTCCGGCAGGGGTTCGAGCAATGGCTGGCGTCGTCTTAAGCATTCGGCGATCGCCTCCACTTCCTGGCGATGCCGCAAAACGTAGAAGACATTAGAGCCACTGGCAGCTGGAGCGGTAGATGAACGCCAGTCTCGCACCAGGTATTTCCAGGGAGCACTGAACGGACTGACCACAGCCAGTTTCCGGTAGTTCGTGCGCTTGTTGGGCGGCAGTCGGAAGTAGCGGCAACGAAGCTCATCGGCCGAGGCAGCAGATTCTTGGGCTCCCGCCACCGTGTCGGGCAAGTGCATTTCATCACCCGCCTCTCTGGCCACTAAATCCAGCTCCCTTAAGCCACCGGGCCTGGCGCCCCACATGGTTAGCGTTAACCAGAGGATCATGCCATAGCCAGCCGGTACAATCACATCCCAGCCGCAGCCATAGGTCAGCCTCTTGTAGTTGGAATCTTGAGAGCCTGGTCGCTGGATCAATATCAAGGGCACCGTCTGCATTTGCTGCTCGAAGGCACATGGTGCTCCTGGCACCACGGCATGCTGCTGACGCAGCCGTTCGTACGACTGTATGGACATGATTCCTGTGGACAGACCCTTCCGTGCCTCCTTGTCCCACAGTGGACTCTCCGGCAGATTCTTTGGCTGACACATTAGTAGATCTCCGGCAGTGCAGCATGGCTGTGCTGGAGTCGCCTCGGCTTTCGTACGCCTCTTTGGTCGCTGTAGGCGTGGATCAACGACTTGGTAGCCCATCACCAGGTTAGAAAGCAGCTCGCTGGGCGAACTCAACTGCAAAGCCGCCTGGCAGTAGTCGACGGCTTCGTCTTTCAGCTCAGTCTGTTTTGGGCGGAGGCTGGCGGCCAAGACGCGTTGCGCTCGAGGTCCCGTCAAGCGAAATCGGTTGAAGGCACGCTGCAGCAACACCAAATGAAGAGTTTCGTCCGGATTGGAGTAGATGGGCTGCGGCTCAAAGGCCTTGGTTTGTGTCCAAAAGCGCAGGGGTTTTTCTGCTGTTTTCTTTGCATTAAGATTCTTCTTCTCCTTGCTTGGTTGCTCCATTTCCTCGTCGGCCTCCGCCTCCAAAGGCAGCTTCTGTTGTTTCTTTGACTTCAGCTGAAAGACTTGCAGTAGTTGCTCAATGGTTGCTTGAGCAGCACTAGGATGCAGCCACAGCCAGAGGGTGCGTTCTGACTCCTCCTCGCTCCTGGGTGGACGCCACAGAAAGCTAGCCCGCTGAAGGGCTCCATGCGGATACTGGCAGTCAGCGAAAAGCTCAACGCTGCCCTCTCGCCGCCCGCTGACATAGGTCTTGGCCGCAATGCCCAGGCCGCACTCGGGACTCGTTAACCTGGCGAATCCTTGGCGCAAAGCGTCCAAACTCCCACGCAGCTCCACACAGCCGTAAAAAGAGATGTCCTGCAGCAGACAGTGTTGAGCGCTGGCGCGATAGCAGGCGCGGTAAGTCTTGTCGCAGCTGGCGAATGGCAACCTGTGACCCCAGCGATCGATCATGTGAAAGCGCTTTGCATGCCAGATGTGGGTCTCGAGCCAGACATGTCGTCGCTGCCGACGGATGTACTCACTCAGCAGGTTCTTGGGGCGGCGGCGATACTTCCTCGAGGGCCGCTTGCTGTTGACCGGCTGGTTGCCGCCCTTGCCCATCTGGGACTTGTGCGCCTGGCGATACTTGCGCGGCAGCCGCTTCGGGTGGTGCGACATCGCCCGGCGGCGCATGTGCTTGGGCAGCGTCTGAAAAATCAGCTTGCTGCTGCGTTGTGTCGTCTGCTCGGCTTCCGAGATCATGCCACGGATCTCCTGAAGCGCCCCGGCCGCATAGTGATACGTGGTCACGTGCGAAGGCAGCGTCACGTGGCCGCCCAGGCTGGAGTCGTATTCCAGCTTTTGGCTGCTCATCGCTGTTAGTTTAATTATCAAAATTCAATTCAAAACAAACCCAAGCTGAAATCACGCATGTGAGCCCGCTCTTTTTCATTCACAGTGTGGCCAGATGCCATTAGTGCTACATGAAGCCTCGTTTCACTGCCAATACTATCGGTGTTTATATTTATATTATATATATATATATATCTTGGGTTTTCGCACTCTATTAAATTGAATATTTCACTTTATTTGTATAAACGAAAATTTTAAATAAATACATATATCCATTAAATAATTAAATAACTAGGAAAAATACATTATTAAAATCATCAATACTATCGGCACTATCGAAACATTTATTTTTTTTACATTTTAATGATGAAAAATATGTTTACAATACTTTATTGTTAATAAATTATAATACATATTATGAAATATTTGATATTTCCTAAAATTTTAGTGGTTTTCTGTTTATTAGTTCGAAATGTCGATATTTTTGCAACACAAGCTTCTGTTGCCATTGCAGATTTACTCCATTTGCTTCTCGGGTCATAAAAAAACACTTAATTTCGAGAAAAAGCTTTTAATACCCATAAAATGGCCATTCTAAGTAAAAAACATATAAACTTAATCAAATTTCGATATTTTTCAAACACAGGCTTCTGTTGTCATTGCAGATTTACTCCTTTTGCTTCTCGGGTCAATTGCTAAAATTTTTAGAAAGACGCTTAAAATATCCATAAAATGACAATTTTAGGTCACAAACACATAAACTTATCAAAACTCGATATTTTTGAAACACAAGCTTGGTTTGGCCATTGCAGATCTACTCGTTTTTCTTTTCGAAAAAAAAGCTAAACCTTAAAAAAACTTACAAATGCCCAGAATATTGTAATGGTAAGTAAAAGGAACATAACATTTAATTTTTATACCAATGACGCTTATTTTGAATATACCTTACAATAAACTACAGAAAAAAAAACAGAAAATTGAAATATATATGTTGCGGGCTTGCAGTTGTATAAAAAGGCTATTGAGCACACAAATAAATTGTGAAAAAAATTTTAAAACATAAAATATTTAAAAACTATATTGGAAAAGACCTATAATTACAGTTATCTGCTAATTTGCAAATTATTATACAAATTATTAATTGAAAACTGCTAGATCTAGCGGGAAATAGATTGGCAGCACTAGTTGTTCTGAGTTGTGAAAATAAATGTGACCAGCTGCCGTTGAGAAGAGGAACCGCAGTATAAAGAGTATAGATCCAGACTGCCACACTGCTCGATTTGTCGCATAAAAATTTGCTTGCGTTTCTTCGTCGAATTAAACCCGTGTTTTTGTGTTGTTATTTCCCCCCAGCCAGCTAAAAGCAATCGATATGGTGAGTGGGTCAGCCTCCGATTACTATTTATTGTTTATTGTGGCCTACGGCAGTGGCGCCCTTCCGCCGCCTGAAAACTGATACTCATGTTTTTCCTTTGTTGTTTTTCTTTTTCGTTGCAGGCAGCTTACACCGAGGATCAGTTGGCTGGTGAGTGTGTGTGCGTAAGTGTGGGTGTTGGTTTGGAATTGGAAACGGTATGGAAATAGGCGCAGAAGTTGCAAAGTGCCAACAAAATTGAATAAATTGCAAATGCGCTGGCACATCGCGCGCCCTCGTCATCTCCGTCTCTTTCTCCCACCGCCTCAAGGCGGGCGCCCGCTCTGCGTTGGAATGCGGGAGTGTGAAAGCGATGACACGAAAGTATGTGTGTTACACATCTTCATAGGCGGCATATATATGCTGTGTGCATGAATCATTAATAAAACAAATACGCTGGAAGGCAGCCATACGAATACAATGATCGTGACTCACCGAAGAAAACAGCAACGGGCATGGGAACACCAGCAAATCGAAGTTATTGGTGCCCTTTCAGCTATAGGACAGAGTGTTACTCGGACCAGGTGTTCCAGTGCATGGAATCGTATGTTTTTGTACATTTATTTTGGCTCTCTTTTTGAAGTGAAATCTGTAAATGAAAATTTTAAAAACTTCCTATAATTCCTAGGTCCAAGCTATGAAAATAGTATTGATTTCCACTGAATACCAACAGTTGCTACGGATTTGTATAGGATTTGTAGTATATTAACTTAAAAAAACCCTACACTCACATCAAAATTGTTGAAAAAAATACGTATCAAGCGAAAGGAAGTCTCAGCGATAAGATATAGATAAAGGGAGGTCTACAACATGGGATAATCACTCTGTTTTTCGACACGCCGGCAGCTCGTTTCAAATAAAACTGCAATTGCAGTGGCAAAAATCACTTAAAGCGATAAGAGCCCCGGCTGCCAAACCAGCTCCAAACTGATATAAGTAAATAAAAGCCGAAAGCCAAGCTTCCATTTACGGAATGTAAACTGACTGTGTGTCAACTGCAATGGTTCGCACTTTGATTCCAATTCCCATACCGACTCCCTGCCTTTCACATCGATTCCAATCGCAATCTTTACGCAATCCTTTCTGATAACTTAATCAAAGCCAAGAGAGTGTGAGTTTTCTGGCAATTCTTGCCTCTGCTCTCCGACATTCTGACGTCAGCCCCCAACCGCATTCGACCGTGTTCATAAGTATATATACATATATATGTTAAGATGTGTATATATGTATTTCGATTCCAATTCAAACTTACCTGGCCTCTGTTTCGATGCAATCTTCAACTTTAAGCTTTTCTTGCCATTCGTCGCTGTTTTGTCATTGCCTAAAATGGACAAAAATGTGCTGAAATCGTTTGTTTTTATTGCCTTTTTTAGGATCTCGTATGTAGCATGATAACCAAAGAAAAATACGTTTTAATATCTGTACAGGTCATCGAATTTCACACACTCTTATTATTCCGACTTTTGCAGTCTGTCATTTAAACTTTTATAAACTTTAATTCATGACAAGATTTCTGTGGAAATAAGGAGTTTTTGGGGCTGAGATCAGGAGTTATTTGAGTAATTTATGATTTATATATTGAAATATTTTTAAAAGACCATAATTCGTAATTATTGCCTTTAAATAATTTTTATATTTTATTTTGTATATTTAGAAAATGTAAACATAAAGAACTTTGTTGGTATTATCAGTTGTTACTTCTTTAAAAAAAAAATTTTACAATTTCTTAAGAAATATTTAAACTTTATAATTTAAAAACTTGTACACGTAATTATATTTTCAATTAATAACATAGGCTTAAATTATTCTCACAACAAATACTTACCTTCTCAAAACCCTTGTATACTTATTTCACCAAAAACACATTCTTTAAGGTTTACTTTTTAGCTGTCGTTTTAGTTTTAAGTCCTAAAAATCTCACAACTTGTTTCTTCACTTGTTTATAAGCGACTGTCGTTAGCAATCTCTGAAAACTGAAGAAAAGAGCTCCCTCGTTTCTTCTAAAATTCACAATTTGCAATGCAGTTGCCCAGAAACCGAAACCTTGGCTTAAAAGAAACAATTTTTTCCGGCCGATCGGCCGGCGAATCGTTTTGTTTATACGAACTATAAACAAGAGTGTGAGCTTTGGCGCCGGACTTTAGGGGGAGATTTGAAGCCACTTGGCGACTGGCTGTGGAGCACTTCTCTGGTGAAGTGAGGGTATCGCATGACCAAGGAGCCGGGCTGGCAGGGGGAGGCTGGCAAGCTGGCAGGTAGGCGCCAGATCTCCAACCCGAGCCGATGGCCAGGCAGGCTGGCAATCAGTAGCTGGCAAGGCGGTCATCGGAGCGGTTCAAGATGTATTACTACACGGCACACGTGAAGCACACCTTTACCACTCTGGAAGGTGATCGAAAGAGGGAGAATTTGGAGTTCTATAAACACAAATTAATTCTTTATAATTCTTATAATATATATAATATATATCTGCTCCACAGAATTCCAGGAGGCCTTCAATCTGTTCGACAATCGTGGCGATGGCAAGATCCAGCTTAGCCAGGTGGGCGAATGCCTGAGGGCCTTGGGCCAGAATCCCACCGAGTCAGATGTGAAGAAGTGCACCCACCAGCTGAAGCCTGATGAGCGGATCTCGTTCGAGGTCTTCCTGCCAATTTATCAGGCGATTTCCAAGGCCCGGTCCGGTGATACTGCCGATGACTTCATCGAGGGACTGCGTCACTTTGACAAGGACGCCAGCGGTTACATTTCCTCCGCCGAGCTGCGCCATCTGCTCACCACGCTGGGCGAGAAACTAACCGACGAGGAGGTGGAGCAGCTGCTGGCTAACATGGAGGATCAGCAGGGCAACATCAACTATGAGGAGTTTGTGCGGATGGTAATGAGCGGTTAAGCTGCCTGCCGCTTCCTCTTATTCCCAGCTCCTCCAGCAACAGGCCACACAACACTAAACACACACACACACTCCGACCAACCTGCCAAGCTAGCTGAGCCGTTCATTCCGCCAGAAGTTCCAAAACTCCGTGATTCCCCATACTAATCTATTCGCCAGCAACGAAGACCACAAATTGCACATCGAACCAAGGATTATTGGAGCTACTGCTATTCCCACTCCCAGACTAACCAATCAATCATATAGATTCTTGATTAATCACTAATCGATGCTGAAGCGTCTGTTGAAATGCGTATTATTCTAAAGAAAACACGAAAATATAGGCAAAGTCTAAGATAAAAGTAATCAGTAATTAATTCCCGCATAGTCCCAGGCGTTCTTTTGTACCAATATCATATATCTATATCTATATTTCAATGGGAGACAGCGAGAGTATCACGAAAAGTATTTCTAAACTATATACATTACTTGATATACGAGAGTGTGTTTCGTATGTCTGAATTTAAAGGCGCATTTTGAAGTTTTACATGTTTATTTTTTTTTAATAATTTAATATTTGTATTTAATAAATAATTTAAAAAAGAAAACAAGTGAATGTGTAGGTCTTTTTACAAAAGAAACGTACTTAAATCTATTAAACCAATTGAAACCTAAGCAACTGATGTTTTTTATTGGTTTTCGGGAGAATGTGGATATTCATATACTTGTAACTTTGGCTGTATTTAAATGTTCCAATTCGTCATTTCCCACTATGTTGTACAAGATTGTTAAGAAATAAATGTTATTTTAACTTTTCCTATTAGATTAGGATTTTATTATTATTTTAAGTTCCAATAACAATTTAATATATATTCCGATCACTCAGATATTTTACAAATTTGAATTTAAATAACATTTTTAGTATTAATTGAAGTTTAATACTGCCACACGCATGACATTTCGTATATCTAGTATTTAAATTCCTTCTTGGGTATTTTTCTCAGCTTACCGCCGTGGTTTGATTTCTTTACCAGACTACGGTCAGACTTCTGTACCAAATTCAAATAAGTTTAAAACTCAAAAGTTAACACGGATATAAAATCCGAAAATAAAATGACAAACAGTAAGGAGTCATACAAATTGCTAAACGCCGAACTAATGGCCGAGGTGCAGAAGCTGCGTCTGATCGTCGCCGCCTACAAGCGCCAGGTTACGACCTTGGTGCGTGAGAATATGGGGTTGCGGGAGGCGCAGATTCTGCAGGGCGCCGGTGATCAACGACAGAATGAATCTAAGCGGCGCTGGAAACTCGACTCCAACTGTCTGGGATCGTCTTCAGTGTCTCGCGCGACCAGACCTCTATCGGCCAATAGTCGCCGCTACGGCGACATAGGCATCGCTGTGGAAGAAGCGCCTGAAATCGGAAGACTAAAGGTACTTATTGTATACAAAAGACCGTTCACCCGCCTTGGATCTATCTATTTGATCAGTCTCTCGATCTTTCTGGACAGCTAGCGACACCGCCAGTAATACCGACTATTGATGAGGATGCTACCTCCAGCGATGAGGACGATGAATGGCAACCGAATAACAAGGATACTATCATCCGCAAAATTACCCGATTCTGTTGGCGCAGAAGCAAATTCCTATAATTGGTTGGAGGATATCTGAGAAATCCGGCTCCAGGTCTGGACCCATGCTATCCCCAAAAACAAAAAAATGCAAACGAATTATTAATTCGCAAAATCCGAAATAAACATTTAAACGTTATTAGACGTTATTTTTAACCAGTGTCCTTCTTTTTTCAGTTAAAGTGTAATAGTATAATTAAAATATTAAAACAAAAAACCTTAAATATGAATAGAATTTGATTTAAACGATTTAAGAAAAGGAATTTAAAAAATTTAACAATGACATTAATATATTTAAAAAAAAAAATAAGCAAAAATCGCTTTCACAATATAATATAAATATATAAAATTTGATCGTTTCTAGAGGCATTAAGTGAAAAATGAGATAGGAAGGTGTGTTCTTTTCTTATTTTCAAAATTTATACCCTAATCGATTTCAGTGAGAACGATTAAAAAGTATCCGTTTGAAAATGTTTGTTATCGATTAACTTAAACCCAGTGGCAGCGCCGCTTGTTCCAAAACAAAAGCTTCAGAATTTAATTGCAACTGCAATTTTTGTATTAAATTCACCTTGTTACCCAGTTATATTCGTCGCAAATTGTTGTCCAAGAAGCGGAGCATGCCCAGGAACACGGTGCCGGGCGCCGGGAGTGCAGCCGGCGGAGAAGGCGGTGCCCCGGAGCCAAGTTCGCCCGTGCAGAAGGTGTGGAAGCCGGAATGTGAGTCAAACCAAAGATGGAGAAGAAGGAGGAGGAGCAACTAATCTAATCTATGTTGATTCTCTCCCCCTTCCAGTGTATAAGCTGCAGCTGGAGGCACCGGCTCCCTGTCCCCTGCGCTGCCAGCGCACGCTGCCCCTGCCGCCGGCCAAGAGCACCGCTGAGGCCGTGGAAGCCAACAATGCGGCTGGTCGACTGTATGGGTCCGAGTACCATGGCCTAATGGGCCATCTGGAGGCCGAACAGCTGCTGGCCAATGCCCGCGATGGCAGCTATCTTGTGCGGCGCAGCCCCCAATCCGATGGCTACTACACGCTCAGTCTGCGCTTTAACAAGCGTCCCAAGCACTACAAGATCTCGCACAAGCCCGGCGTGGGTCACTACCTGCACGGCCAGGACAAGCGCTTTGACACGGTCCACGACATGGTGGCCGATGGCCTGATTAACTTCCATATGCAGCTCCATGCGAGTCCCATTATCCAGCAAATTAATCAGCAGACGCGGAATTGCTACCAGCAGTCGCCCTACATGACGTTGAATGGTCGCAAGTTGAGGGCTTTGTCCAATGAAATGGGAGGTAAAGCTGGGTCCGGAGCTGTTCCAGCTACTCCTGCTGCCACCTCTGAGTCAAAGGAAGCCCCCAAGGGAGTAGGGGCAACTGTAGAAAAGCCAAAGTTGGAGGAGGAGACACCCCTGCCAGCCGTGGATCCCATGCCGCTGGTCTACGAGAAGCTGCACCACTTCAAGGTAGGATTTGGCCTAGAAAAACCTATCTATAACTATATCTATATCTTCACCAGGTGCACACCTTCAAGGGCCTGAATTGGTGCGAATTCTGCGCCAACTTCCTGTGGGGCTTCACCGCCCAGGGTGTCAAGTGCGAAGCGTGCGGCTTTGTGGCGCACACCAAGTGCTCCGAACTAGTGCCGCCCAAGTGTGTGCCGGATCTGAAGCGTATACGTGGTGTTTTCGGCACCGATCTGACCACTATGGTACAGCTGGAGCCGCATCATCTCATACCCTTCGTGGTGCGTCGCTGCGTGGAGGAGGTGGAGGCGAGGGGCATGCTGCAGGAGGGCATCTACCGGGTGTCCGGGTTTGCAGATGAGATTGAGGCCCTGAAGCTGGCCCTGGATCGAGATGGTGAGAAGACTGACATGTCAGAAACGACGTATGGGAATGTGAACGTAATAGCTGGGACGCTGAAGTTGTATCTGCGCCTGCTCCCAGTGCCACTCATCACCTTCCAGGCTTATCCCAGCTTTATGGCTGCGGGACGTAAGTGTTTTCTTATAATCCTTGCAATTTCGGATTATTTCAGTTTATATGTTTTTTAGGAAACGGCAAGCAGGCGGAGCAGCTGCAGCTGATGACCGAGGCAGTGCGTCACCTGCCGCCAGCCCACTACACTTGCCTGCAATATATGCTGGAGCACCTCAAGCGGTGAGTGCGGGGTCTCCCTAATCCGTTTTAGATTCCAGAATAATCCCCAAACCCACAGAGTGGCCTCCCACTATGCCGTGAACAAGATGAACGAGCACAACCTGGCCACCGTCTTTGCCCCCACGCTGATTGCCACGCCCCAGCACATGACCAACCTAACCGAGGAGATCTTCATGCTCTCATCCCTCATCGCCCACTGCAAGACGATCTTTGCCAGAAACTAAAACTGCGAGCGAGCGAGCCCCAAGCATTAAACAGAGCGGAGCAGCAAGCGTCAGTGAATTTCTGTCTCTGTCGCATCCGCATCTGGATGTCCTTAAAAGCACAGAAACCTTAATTACACTTTGCCAAGCATATATACATATATATTTTACTATTAACCCCATGATTCCACCAAAAATGTAGCATAAGATCAAAGGAGAAGATTTTATAGCGTATTTTGTTTCAGAATTTCAAGAAACAAGAGAAAAATAAGCAAAACGTACACATTGAATGTTGTAATTTACGAATTTAACGAATCTCGAAATATTTTTAGAAGAAGTATTTTACATATATATCACAATAAATGTATTTATTTTATTTATAAATTATAAAACTTAAAAGAGTTGTTAGGTATCTGGTAAGGAATCTAAAAGTAAAAGTCTGATTTTTCAGAAAAATTAATAAGCAGATCGAAAAAATTGTAATTCTGTGAAAATTTCAACAATTTTGTAGAAATTTGAAGAATTTCTAAACAAATTAACGTTTTAAGTTGCCCTGAAAATTACATTATAAATACAATTTCTGCTTATTTTTAACCTAGTTTATGTAATGAATCCGTTAAAAGTGGTAATATTTCGATAAGTTTGGCAGCTAGTCGGTTATTTTTTAAAATTTATGGATAAAAATATCGATTCTTCGTTAAACTCAAGGCTGCGTGTAAGAAATTGCCTCTGAAAATATTTTAGTAGTACTTCCTTTTTTCTGAGCTTCTTATTATGCAGAGGGATCCTATTAATCAATTATAAACATAAAAATAAAAGTTGTTCACAAGGAGGCTATGATAAACCTGTGTATGCCACATTCCCAATTTGAAAACGAAGTCTAGCGGATGAAAGTATTATTTTTACTAATATTTCTATATTATTTTCCGTTTTTTTTTTTTTTTGAATTGAGTACGTGAACTATACCAAGGCGCGATGAGTGACAACCAGGAGATGGGCAAGAAGGAGCGACAGAAACAGCAGAAAGATGTGCCATCATCGCCGGGCTTGGCCACCAAGATGCGAGCAACAAGTCTCAGAGAAGAGGATCCCATTGATCTGAAGCTCAAGGAGGTGAAGGACCACAAGCCGCACTTCGACGACATGACCAGCTACATGTGCGCCCTGCTCACGCCGGTGGATGGCACGACCATGACCAAGAAGTCTGTTCCAGTTCAGCAGACCTCACCGAGCAAGCCTGCGTCGCCTGGGAGGGCTGCTTCGCCAGGCAGGGGCTCATCTCCAGCCAAACCCAACTCGCCAGCTAAGCATTCCGCTTCGGCTAAGCTCCCTTCGGCAGCTAAGCCCTCGCCGCCAGCTAACTCGGCTCAGTGCACTCCAGCAGCTAGAAACTCCCTTCCTGCTGGGCACTGTTCTCTGCCTCCCAGGCAGGACTTTTCTTTGGAACCCTCCACAAGAGGTTATTCTTCCAACACGTAAGGAACTCTAATATCTTATATTTAAAAACTATTCCTATTATTGATTTCCTTTCATTCCAGGCAATTTAACCGCCTACGCCGCCTGGAAATTGAGATACCTCAATCTTCAGTTTTGTATCCTTTTGAAGAATCAATCCAGATGCCTGGTTCTCCCATTCTGGATCCATCAGAGCATAACGACCAGGTGCAGTTCATGCCGGCCACAATAACGCCCTCCGCGAACCTTGTCGAAATTGGGTCCGACCTTGAGGTGGTGAATACCTGGGAATGTTCTCCGGTCGATCCCACGCTCGAGGAGGTCATGGTGGTGGGTAACGGCCTGACCATGTTCATCCGGAATCCCGATGGCAGCTATGACTTATACACCGGCTTGCAGCCGGCGGCGCCCGAGGCGGAGAATGCTAATGTCCGGGAGATAACTTTCAGCGATGGGCCGCTAGTCATCTTGACGCGTGATGACGAGGGCAAGCTCACCTACGATCCCGATGACACGGTGGTCATCGACATAGCGGACAACAGTCTGTTTTTGCTTAACACCGAAGAGTCCTAGAAAACTTGAATCTAAGAAACTAAAACAAATTATTTATTAATATTTAAAAATTGTAAAGAAAAAGTGTTATTTTTACATCGAAACTCTGGCAGCTTTGGCTTATCTATAAATAGATTTTCACGGCTAGTGCCATCTGTGTGTGGAATTATAGCTTTTATAGAAGGAAAAATTGCCGGAAAATCTGTTATACTACAAAAAAAATTTCTGTAGTAATATTTACATTAAAAATGGTTTTACCGGCAGATGGAGCCATTGTAAAATTTGAAAAATTAGTAAAATTTTTGTTTTCGAATTTTGTACGATATTCAATTGTTTTTTAATTATAATTTATAAAGTAAATCGTGTTATATTATTCTTTATATATCGTTTTTAAGTCTTGATATAGCACCCAAACGCACCCAAAAAGGGTCGCAAATGAGACCTGCCTGCGTAGCAAATACCCTAATTTATCATAAACAAATAGCAACGAGAAAGGAAGTTATCTTCGGCTCACCGAAGTTTGTATACCTTTGCAGAATTAAATCAATATATTAAAACCGAAATTCAGACCCTTTCGACATCGCTAACTACTTAAATACCTATTTTATTTTTTTTTTCTATTATTTTCCTTATTTGTCCCATTATTTTTCTGAAAAACTTCGTTAATTGTAAATAAAACAAATTTAATTAATTAATTATTTAATTAATTATTAATTATTTTCTGTTAAATATTGCTGGAATTCAATAATTATCTAGGTTGAGTTTAATTAAATTTCCCTAGATTATAACGATCCTCTCTTGCGGTTTTCCATTTTGGCCATTTGTTGCCTTTGTTTACCTTTTTTTTGTCAATTTGTAAGTTTTTAAATTCTAAAAATAACAACTAAAATTGTATTATTATTTCTTAACTTCGCTTACGTTAAAATTATAATTAATAAGTTTGTGTATTTGGCGCCAACTGGTGAATATTGAGGAAACCAATGTCATGTATGTTAAATCTACGTTTATATATTGTAAAAAATTCGTTTTGTGATATTGCTTCTCTTTCCCATTTCTAATTTTGATTCTTCTTCTCTTCATTTTCAGCCTCCTCTCTCAGGCATTGCCAACTTGCATTATCGGTCATTGACCTCCCTCCTTGTCCGCATCTCTTGCAACCGCCGAAGCACACGGACGCGCCTCCACGCGCGGAGATGGAGGATCGGTGAAAACGCCGGAAAAACGGTGGAAAAACGCGGAAAAATTGCGGAAAACAGCGTGCCCCCGCGTAGTTATAAAATATAAGTTTAAAAAAGTGAAATTTATGCCGAAAATGGGCCGCTGTTGCGGATTTTTATTCGGCTTGGCCAAAACCCGTGCGATTTTTCGTATTTTTCGTGTGCCGCCATACCTTCAAATTAATAGAAGGCTTTTTGTTCTTTTTTTCTTGTGTTTCGCCCAAAAAATTAAGTGTTTTTATTGCCTCAAATATGTTGAAGGCTTTTTGTTCTTTCTTTTTTGTGTGTTTCGTCTGCCTTTTCGGCGGCATTTTGCAGCTGCAACAACACCGACGTGTAAGGGTGAGTGAGACGCCACTATTTTCTTAGTTGCAACTTCCTTCATTTATACGGCATTCGCGCGCGCTTTTTCCGTGTTCTTTCCTTACCACACGAGCGCCTTTTTCTCCTTGTGTGCTTCGTCCGCCTTTTCCGCGGCATTTTGCAGCTGCAACACCACCGACGTGTAAGAGTGAGTGAGACGCCACTATTTTCTTCCTTCATTTATACGGCATTCGCGAGCGCTTTTTTCGTGTTCTTTCCTTACCACACGAGCGCCTTTTTCTCCTTTGGCCTTTTCTTTCGTCTTTCCATGCCTCACGAGGAACGTATGTATTTTGTTCTTGGCTTTGTTACTTGCATCGTGTGCTCTCGCTCTGCAATGTGGAACCTAAGAGCGCGCGCTGCGCTTAAAGGGAACGATCCTCTCTTGTGGTTTCCCATTTTGGCTTTGGTAACCTGCTGCCTTTGTTTACCTTTTTTTCCCCTGCTGCTGCCTTTGTTTACCTTTTTTTCTGGGGAGTTTGTAAATTTGGGACAAATGCAAGTGAAGATTAATGAAACTGAACTTATTTATATAATTGAAGCCTTAATTTATTTAATTAACTAGTAGTCCTTGTCTTAGAATATGCAGCAACTTGCTTTTTTTGTACTCGCCTTGATAAGTGGAACCTAAGAGTGGGAGCCGGTCGAAGATAAATACGATCCACACTTTCGTTTGCCAATTTTTACATTTGGAAAGCTGCGGTCTTTGTTTACCTTTTTTTCGTGGCTGCTGCATTTGTTTTACTTCTTATTTATCATATGATTATCAACTTATCCTTGCTTGGTTCTTTTATTCTCTTGGTTTACCCTGCAAGGGTATAAGTATAATATATGATACCCCAAATTCAAAATAAAAACACCATATATAGTTTTGTTTAATATCATACATTTTATTTTATCTAACTTTCATATATATAAGTATGTTTTTGTATGGTCTTGTGGATTTGTTGTGTTTGGTTTTATCGTTTTGTTTTAAGTTTGTAGTTACTCTTTTTATAAATCTGTCAATTATGCTTGACAAAGAATGAAAGGAAAATACTAGAAAAATAGCAGCAGCGGGCAGTGGAGTTGAGGGAGTTTATAATTTTAATTTTATGTCATTTATATTTTATCCTTCATATTTGATTGCGTTGATTGATTGATTTCGATTGAATTGGGTTTGTTGTTTTACGTTTTGCTTTTTTTTTATTATGTACATTTTTTTACGCAAAAAAAAATTATTAAATTTAAGCAAAAAAAATTGAGTCTTAAATGATAAAAAGCCTTCGTTTGGAGAACCGACAACTAAATTAAATCACATTTAGCATATATATTTTAAAAATTTTCCTGACTTAAATGCTATTATTTCGTGTCTGTGTGTTTTCTATTTATAAATAATTTAATATTTACAGAAAAAAAATTATATATTTTTAAGACAATATTTAGAATATACTATCGAATATAATATATTGGTTTATGTAATATATATTTAATTAATTATATCTGTGGGTGTGTGTGCGCCTTAGGTGTATGAAAAAAATTGTTTTCCTTTTTTATGAATTTGTTTTAATTAACTTTATGCTTAGAAAATGTTCATTGTGTTCATTGCGTGGTGACACGGGGAAGGTAAGCCCTTTGGGGGGACCAAGGTACTGATTCAGGAGAGGGTCTGCTTGGAGATTCGAAAAACCCATTAAAAACACAAAATTTGTACGAAATCGGGCTTGAGTTAGGTTCGAAGAATATTACAGGGCTTGGAAATTGTTGAAACAAAATAATAAACAATCTAGTAAAGTATAAAAATCTCTAAAAACTTAAATGAAATCTCCTAAGCAGAAATGATACCTGAATCAAGCTTTAATTATATTACAAAGTTAACAAATTGTTTTAGGAACAAAGATCTTTGCTAGAAATTATTCAAAATCATAACTTCAAATCTCTTAAACAATCTCCAAAAAGACAAGGACAAATCTCCCAAACAGACTTCCTCCTCGTATCAGTAACTGCTTTCTCCCCCCAAAGCTCCCATCGCCGTGAATTATTTTGCTTCGTTGTCCTTAGAACAACACATCGATGTACATGTTTCATCTGGGCCCACTGTTGGTGGCCTGCTCCTGCTTCACCTTGAGCAGCAGCTGCTCCTTTAGCTGCACCTCATCGTCGTGATCATCGCATATGTCTATATCCCCCTCCCCATCCGCATCCGCATCGGCGTCGGCCTCATTGTTCCCATCGACTTCCTCCAAGTCCCCATCAGCATCCTTATCCAGCTCCATATCCTCGAGGTCATCCTGCTCCTCATCCGGCTCCGATTCGGCTATGGTCACCGATACAGCAGCCGCCGCTGCTGCTGCGGCTGCCGCGTTGCGTGCATTTGCTGCGGCCGCCACAGCAGCAGCTGCTGCGGCAGCAGCCACTGCTGCCTCGGCATAACCGGCGGTAGGGCCATGATGGTGCATGTGCTGCAGTGCAGCCGCATGGTGATGATGGTGATGGTGGTGTTGCTGCTGCTGTTGCGCCTGTTGCTGGGCCTGTTGCTGTACCTGCTGTTGCGCTGCTTGCTGCGCCGCCGCCGCCTGCTGCTGCTGCTGGGCCTGCTGCAGTTGCTGCAGGTGATGCAGATGCTGCTGCTGGTTGTACGGATGGTGTGGCTGCGGCCCAGCGGATCCCGATCCTTGCTGCTGCTGCTGGCCTTGTCCCTGAGCCTGTCCCGGCTGGCCCAGATGCTGCAAGGCTGAGGCATCAGCTGCTCCTCCAGCCTGGTGCAAGTGCTGCTGCTGCTGCTGGTGATGATGGGCGGCTGCTGCGGCGGCGGCTATGTGGGCATGAGCCTGCGCCTGGGCCTGGGCATGGGCATGAGCATGGGCATGGGCATGGCTGTGCTTGTGGTGATGATGATGGTGGTGGTGGTGATGGGGCCCCTTCCCCGAGGCCGGCGGCGGGGCGTCGAACAGGAGACGCGAGATCGAGAAGCTGGAAATGGGCGAGTTGTGGGTGCTGCCTGCCGAGTAGCTGGTATTGGTATCATCCGACGTCGGCGTCTCCCTGTCACTCTCGTCGCTTTTGAGGAGCTCAGCGGCCTCCAGGGATTTTTTGTGCATCCCCAGCAGCCAGGGTGCCACAGACTCATCCTCCTTGGCCGACTTGATGATAGTCTCTGGGAGCGGCAACGAGTGCCTCACCATGGCCCCATAGAGGCCGTACTCTGCCATTTTGGTGCTGTGGCCCCAGCACTTTTCCGTCTTGCGCCATTTGGCCCGTCGGTTCTGGTACCAAACCTGCAAAGAGGTCCACAAATAACACTGGTTTATTAATATTTATGCATTTTACTAGCATATTTCTTAATTATTAAAGATATTTTCGGTCAGGTTTATAATTATCTTTGCTGTGCAATTCAAAATGCAATTAAAAAGGGCTTTGGAAATGCGTCACAGGAAGGAAAGAAGCTTCCAAGGGGAGCGTCCCTATTTTTAGACAACTTTTTGTGTAGGTTAAAGACTGCTTAAAGTTCATTCAACTAAATATAAGAAATTAGTTAACTAAAAATAAATAAAGTTATTGTGAAATAATGACGTTAAGTCATTCCTGCTATAAAAAAATCGATTGTGAAACCAGCTATAATGTTCAGACATAACAAAACTGCTGATAAATCGGTTTTTCCCACAAGCTAAACAGAAATTAATTAAGAAATTAAGTGGAGAGAAAGAAATTGAGAGTTTAATACATATATTTTTCAAGGATTAAGCCTGATTGTTTAGGAAAATCGGGGCCAGGACAATAACGATTACCAGGACAGCACCCAAAACTAATTAAATTAAAGGGGAAAGGGGAACGAGGAAGGGGAGTTTTCCCTTTTCTTCTTTTCGAATCTCTCAGACAACACTTGTCACGCATCCCCCGAAAAAAAATTGCAATTCAAACTCAAGTACTTATTAGTAACAACATTAACATTAACATTAAGGGAAATGCTGCCAGCCGACGCTCGACGATTCGACATTAAACGGTCAATTTTCAATTTTCGCAGACAAGTTTGCGGGCCGCCCTGCTTCTCCCCGGGGACAACTTAATCTTCTGTTGTGAAAAGTTCAACTTTTCCCAGGGTTGTTGCTGTGCTGCGTGTGCCGCAATTCTCCAAGGACCAACAGGGACTTCTGTCTGAATCCCTTTTTTGCCACGCGGCCACGGCCTCTGCCTCTGCCTCTGCTGTCTATTTTTTGTTCAATTTTATTTCTCGGTGTGATGTCAACATTTGCATTTACAGTTGTTTGCCTTGTTTATTGTTGCACTTGAGCGGCGATCGGGACGAGCACGAAAAAAGCAAAGTGAAAACATGGCAAATTAAATCTGCTTGAGTTGACAACACTTAACACCCCTCTCACCTCCCACTTTCCACCTTCCACTTCCTTCCACAGATACCAATGCTCGGTGGTGTACAGTGGGTGCTCGGTGCTGGGTGCTGGGTGGTGGGTAGTGGGTGTGCTTTGGGTGGACAAACTCAATCAGTGTTGCTAATGCGCTGATTAATGACTTTTTAAAATGCGCCTAGCCAGGGCGAACGTGTGCTGCTATTTATGAAATTGGCACGTTATTTATTTTGTTAAGTGAATGTTTATGCAATTTCTACATATTTAATATTTATTTTGTGTCTTTCTGAAGGAATTATCAGCCTAATTTGGTATTAAGATATTATATAAGTTTCCATGCCTACAAAACATTAGTAAAAATCTAAAGTTGTATACTAATAAATTATTCAAAGGATTGAAGTCTTTTATAAAAATATAAAAATTTTATGTTGTTTAGCGTTAATGCAAAAGAAACAATAATAACGCGGACAGAGAAGCCAGAGGGATACAAAAAATGCAAATAGCAATTTGTTAAACGCTTTTGTTGCCAGCCATAACCTCTTTTGTTTAAATGTTAATTACATAATTATGCATAATCATTTTTAATTTCATTTTTTCCCCCTCTTTATGTGTGTGTGTGTGCGTTGATATTAACAGCTCATTAAAAGCGCAGGAGAAAAGAAACAGCAGAAGTGTATAATTAATGCAAGCGTTACAAACAAGGAGCAACAAAATTATGCAAAAAAAGGAAAACAACTAAAATTACATAAAAATGGCGCAAGCAATTTTCAGTTTACAATTTCAGCTGCAGTTTTTCAGAGCTACATTTAATTTTAATGCATTTTTTATGGGATTTTAATTCGAAACTCCTGAAAAACTCAAGGATAACCGGAATTTATCGAATGGATTGCTGGAAATATTTGATACTCCTTTGTTTCCTTTAATTGGGAGTTTTAAAATCTCGAGACTTTCATCTCGAGGATGCTCGAGTACAAATGCAACGCTCTCTTCCTCTTCTTTTGATGTGTGCAAGTGCAGCGATTTCCTTTGACAGTTCTTTTGTGCTTAAAAAGTTGAGAACTGGTTGAAAGTGGCAATTTCCATGCAATTTTTTAGGTAAATTTACACAATTTGAACATGCGGTGGAGTGCAATTCCTTTTGCTCTTTTGCATTTAATGCATTTTTGCCAAAAGCAAACTTTTTTTTGTTTTTTGCTTATTCCGTTTTGCGTTCTCTTAGTTTTTCGCTTTTTCCTGGGTAAATTAGCGGCATACAAGAGGAAGGGCAGCTCCCAGCTTCGTCCTTGTTGCACCTTCAAGCTAAGGCTACCAAAGTGTCAATGGTAAAATGAGTTTTTACTCACAATTTGATAATTAAAATTACAATTTAGGCATAATATATTTTTTCAATTTAAATATTTAATTGAAAGCTAAACTTTTTTGGCAAGTGTGCGAGCGAGTGAGAGGACACATTTTGGCCATGTTTCTTTTAAAGAAAAAACGGGGGAGAAATGCACAAAAAATATACAGACCAGAACCATACACTCAAAATGGAATGCAATTAAAAACGGCAGGCAAAAAACACACAAAAACCTAAGAAGACTGCAAGGAGGGGAGAGCGAGAGCAAAAGGACTTTTAATGGTGGCTTCGATCCGCCGCTGTTTTTGCATTTGCATGGCTGCCGCTGCTACTCTCTTCCTGCCTTCTCTGCCCACTTCCGTTTCCTCCTTCGGCTTCCCATCCTTCCAGTGCTGCTAATGATTGCCTCTACCCCTCTTCCTCACCCCACCTCATTCCAACCGCCTCTCCTTTCCGACTCCCGAGCCGCTTTTTTCAAGCTGTGCGCCATATTTGCACTTAATTGAAGTGTGTTTGCATGTGTATGTGTAGTTTGAGTTATTTGCGTGCAATCCTCTTTTCCCTCTCCCAATCTAGGCTCTTTTTGTTTCTGTCGTTCTTGTTGTTGTTGTTGGCTTTTAGCCAATTGTGCTTGTTAATTTGATTTTTGCACACAAACCCAGGCCAGAGAGGCTGGCAGAGACACACACGCCCACAAATAACAAGGATGCACTCTGAAAATGATTCATATGCACTGACACCCCTCACCTGCCACAACATGGCGCCATCTTGCGGCTTGCGCAAGTGGTTAAGTGGAACAATAAAAGCTATGTGCATGTCTATAATGTGATATCGGAAAGTCAGAAAATTGCTAAAAGAATAATTGTTACTTCTCCTCCTTCGATCTGGACGTTTTTTATTATTTAAGAAATTCATCTTTAATCCAAAAAGATCGGGAAATTAACGAAAACAATGATAATCAGCTCAAAATTGGATCGTGCTGCCATTCTGGCCAAAGCTAGAAGTTTTATTGGAGTGACCATGATATTGGCAACATCGTCGCATCTCTCTCCCTGTCCCTTCTCTAAGGCACGCGGAGCGTCATTTCCTGGTGGCCGCTGGACAGAACGGAGTGAAAAAAAATCGGGAAAAAAGCCGCGTCGGTATGTATGCCGGAGGATCGCGGCGGTTGAAAAGGTGACAAGCGGAGAACCCACCGCGCAAAAACAGCGAGTCGCGGAGTGAAAAGCGCTAGTGAAAGTGCTCAAAGCGAAACCCGGGCCGCTGTCGTGCGTTTTAGGTTCATAAAGAAAATCGCACAACTTTTTCATTCCTTTTTTTGTGTGCGTGTTGAGATGTATGCATGTGTGTTTTGCATTGCCAGACAAGTGCGTTGGGTTTGGATCGTGTTGCCATTCCGAAAGTTTTTTTTTGAGACACCAACTAATCCTGGCAACATCGCCCTATCTCTCTCCCTGCCCCTTCTCTAAGGCACGCGGAGCGTCATTTCCTGGTGGCCGCTGGACAGAATGGAGTGAAAAAAAAATCGGGGAAAAAAGCCGCGTCGGTATGTATGCCGGAGGATCGCGGCGGTTGAAAAGGCGAAAAGCGGAGAAGCCGCCGCTAGTGGAAGTGCTCAAAGCGAAACCCGGGCCGCTGTCGTGCGTTTTAGGTTCGCAAGGAAATTCGCAAAATTTGTTATTCCTTTTACTTGTGTGCGTGTTGAGATGTATACATGGGTGTGTGCATTGCCAGAGAAGTGCGTTGGTTTTGGCCACTTAATTTTGTTGCTTATTTATTGTCCAAGTGCAACAAAATAAAAAAGATACCCCCAATTGGAAAATCGAGTTGAGAAAATCAAGTCCAGATATATGCATGTGTGTTTTGGCCATTTTCTGGGAGTGACCAACTTATATTGGATCTGCAGCAACAACCAATGCAAGGGTGAGTGAGACAACTATATTGTATCTTTTCTGCAATCCTATTGTATCTTTGTATTCGCGCGCGCATTTTTTCTTGGAGATGTCCCTGCAAATGTCTTTCTCTTTCTGGTCCCTGAGTAAAGGTATCGTTTTTGGCTTGTCCCGGATTCGCTCTCAAATGTGGAAGTTAAGAGCGCAAGAGAGCCACTTTAAGAGAGTTCATCCCAGTTTTGGCGTTTGCCAATTTTGACATTTGGAAAGCTGCTGCCGCCTTTGTTTAGTTTATAATTTCATTGTTTTGGGCAATGGGATATTGCAATTAATACTAGGATTTGACTATATTTTATTACTATATTACGATCAGCAGGTGAAGTTAAAAAAAAATACCCCTTTAACGCCTTCATCTCAACAAGTTGTTTGCCAGGTTTAATTTGCAATTTTGTGGCTCACACCTCGTCTGCTCTTCTGCTTTGTATTGAATTTGCTTTCTTGTTTCGTTTCGTTTTTTGAGTATTTTTTGGAGTGTCGGCGAGTGCCGCTTGCCACGTTTTCTTACTTCTGATTCCGTTTTTTGTTTCGCTACTTGGACGTTGCAACTGCGATTGGTGCACTCATAATTATGTAATGAACGGAGGTCCTCATTACGTGTGGCAACACTTGCTTTTTACAGTCGTGACTGGGGTAATGGGGGAAAATGGGGGGAAATGGGGGTTGCCTTTGTGAGGACTCGGTAGAAAAAGCAACCAGGCACAGACTCCCCTTCGAATCGAAGACGCATGGGCCTCCGATTGCAATCTTTACGAGTGCGGCCATAAAAAAGAAAGCCATAAAATGGCAGCTAAGGAGACCTGCGCATCCTCAGTCCGTTGCTGGGTTGCTACGTGATGGCCCCCCCAACAAATAAAACCCGAAAGTCGCATTCCAAAATGGAGAAATTGATTTACAGAGATTGTTTTCCTGAAACAATCAATTTTAAGGGGAACTAAAGGAGTTCCAGGATATTTTCCATGCATCTAGAATCTTTCTATTTCGTTATTACCTGAATTCGATCCTCGGCCAATCCGGTTTTCATCGACAACAGCTCCCTGGCGCTCACATCTGGATAGTGTGCCTCCTTGAAGGCCTTCTCCAGCTCCTCCAGCTGACTGCTGGTGAAGATCGTTCTGCCATGTCGCCTCTTATTCTTCTTCTTGCCGCCGGGACCCGTTCCACCGGGACCGACAAGGACATCGCCTGCATGGGCTCCGAGCAGGCCACTGGCATTGCCACTAGCACCACCGGCGGCGCCAAGGAAGGCCGCCGCCTCAGCATGATGGGCATGGGCAGCGTGGGCGCCATGGGCATGCACGTGAGCATGGGCATGGGCATGAGCCTGGGCGTGGGCATGATGGGCATGATGGGCGGCGGCCGCAGCAGCGGCATGATGATGGGCAGCGGCCGCAGCAGCCGCAGCATGTTGATGGGCGGCCAGAGCGGCCGAGTGATGCGGGCCGGCGGGCGAAGAGCGATTAGCAGAGTTGCTGCCGTTGCCCCCGCCGGAGGCGGAGGAGCTCGAGGCAGAGGCACTGGTAGCTGGACCCGAGCCAGACCCGGAGCCAGCAGATCCGCCAGCGTGGCCGCCATTACTCGTTGTGGGTGAACCCAGGTGACTCAAACCATTGATAGCCACCTGGTTGGCTCCCGAGCCACTCGATCCTCCAGTGCCCGATCCGGAGGCATTGCCATTGCCTGATGAGTTGCTATTTTTGCTGGGCGACTGCTCATCACCACTGGCATTGGCCAGGCTGCTAGCGTACTCCTGACCACGTGCGGCCGCTTGTTCTGCGGGGTAAAAAAAAGGGATAAAAATCAGAATGATGTGTGGGACGCAGTTGAGACATTTTTAGGGGGTTATAAAACAATTCATTGAATCTTCGGTGAAGTCACTGAAAAAATAATATGAGTTGCAAGATTTAAAAATCTTTAAAATATATTTATTAGCAACATAAATATTTAAACCATATATTTTGCTTCAAATTCAAAGTACAGTTTTTACAGTTTATTAAGCATAACGCTCTATACCATATTATTTATTACATATTTTCCCAAATCTCTCAGTTAATTAAGCATAACTCGCTATACCATATTATTTATTATATATTTTTCTAAACCTCTCAAATTTTTAAATTTTCAAGGGTTTTTAGTCCGCTTAATTGACTTCGATATTTTTGGGCGCCTCTTTTTCTACTCGAATTCCTGGCGCTCGCTGAACACATGTCGAAGGATGTTTTCTCTCTCCCCCCCCCCCCCCCAGTTCTTTTTCCGAACCTAATCCCTGTCTCAATCCTATTTCCTTTAAATGCCAGACAATGGCCCGAACAGAGGAGATATTCGAGCTGCTAACACCACCACCGACATCAGCATAAAAAGTTGATTTTTCGCACACGATAAAGCCGGCAGCTGGAAAATTGTTCCATGTTCCATGTTTCCATCCTTCAAGCCCATTCAAAAATGAATGTCGCGCAGATTTTGACAAGTTGCCAGGATTCTTATTCAAATGTCAGCGAAGGGTTAAACCCATGTTTTCATGTTTCCATGTTTGCACCTTCCCAGAAAATTGAGAAAATAGCAACACATACACACGCACATATACAACAAATGTTTTCCTTGGAGAAAACGGAGGCAAGCAGGACGAAAATGAAAAGGACGAATGTCGGTTTCGTGTGCTGGCTTTGTTTTGACAATTAGGGTGTTAGGGTGTTAAGTGGTTTAGCCCTTTTTTCGGTCTCAAATTAAACGGGAATCGGCTAAGGGCGTTCTATTGTGAGTGCCGATCCTTGAGGATAATGACAATAATAGGGATAATTCCCCCTCTTTTGGATGGTTACTGGTTTCCGGCCACCTAATTTAACCAAAATGTATCTATTAGTTTACAATGCCATCACATTGTCTTATTGATTGATTTTGCCTTAAATTTTTTTATGGTACAACATTTAAGATTTTAATGATAATTTTAAATGAAATTATTTAAAATTGACTTATTATTAAAATATGAATTATAATGTAGAAATAATAAAATAACTGATTTAGTTTTATGTTAATGAACTTTTTTTAAGCCATCATTCATTCCCTCACCACACTGCCATTATCATCAAATGAAACTCTGGTCAACTTTTCATTAAATTAGGCACATGCCATAGCAAATTAATTTGGCCCTACGAATCCTATTCAGATCTGTATATATATATATATAGCTCGAGCAGTGCTCGTTTGAGCGTTGCTTTTATTGCCTGGCTACTTTGGCGGCATAATTAGACACACATCAATTAACAATTAGCTGGTCAGCGAACGACCACCAGCTGACCACCTACCCCCTCAACTCTGACTATACCAGACTATGTATATATATATATATACATGTATGGATTGACTCAGATCAGAGTCTGACCGTCGCAAAACTGCTTTAAAAGCACTCGCACACTTATAAATAGCGCCATGATATTGCTACATTTAGGGTATACACGTTAATATATCGGAGAATGGTGATTGAAGCGGGAGGGGGGCTGGTGAGTGGTCAGCCACTTTGGCCAGCTATCGATGTCGTCCACACTAAGAAAAATTGTTTGCTAATGTAAAACTACTTGGGAACAGAAATTACAGTATTTATAAAGCAGGAAGTTATAAATGTAGTCTTGAAATTAAATATATTGTTTAAAAAACCTTAAAAATATCTTTAAAAAATATTTTTTAATTAAAAAAATGGTTTCTATGTATATTTCGTAAAACTAAAATTAATATTATATATATTAAATATTAATATTATTATAACTACCTAAAGGTCGGATTTTACCAAAGAAATTCTCCATTTAAGATAAACTCTTATCTTTGTCAGCTTGTAAGCTATTATTTCGTTCAGTGCTGGAAGCTATCGAGTCTGGTCCAGGCCTCGACTTGAGTTCAGTTCTGAGTTCTGTTCGGTTCGTCAACTAATTTAATTTGCTGCTCGGGCAAGTCAATCGGGGGGCATGAGTTGCTTGATTTTCCGTCATGCGATATTTTGTGCCCCCTCCCCCCCACCCCTTCTCTTGCGCATTTTGCCATTTTCCTCATCCATTTTCATTCTCATTTTCGCTGAGTTTTCTTCTCTCTCATTTTCCGCCCAAATTAATTTAATATGTTCAAGCGGCATAGTAGTTCCTTCTGTTGGGGTTTTTGCGGAATGAAATGTATACGAGTGAGCATTGGGCCGGAGTCCTTTTGTGTGATCCTTGGACATTGGCCTGACTGCTATTGTGGCTCGATTAATTGTTCAATTAAGCAATATTTTGATCGAATGGCTTTTGTTTTGTGAATCCCATTAACTGCCTAGCCAAGCGGTTGCAATAATATGCCAATTTATTTGGTTATAGGTTTGTGGGTTAGATTATTTGCCCTTTGCTACCTGTCACTGGGAATTTAATGGCCAATAATAGGTGGGAATAGAGGGATTTACAAGGGGTTTGTATCTTAAAAGATAGACGTAATATCTTTCAAGTCTTGACTTTGGCAGACTCAATTTATTGGCTTTAATAATATTCCTTTAAGTTGGAACTTTATTGCATTCATTTCTGGCTGGCTTTTCCCCTTAAATTTTACAAGGGAACCTATCCCTATTGACTTGAGTTAAATTCATGATTTCAACTTCCAACTTCTGCACAACACACAACTCCTTCTGATAAATGGCAGCCGTCCAAGTAGCAGTAGCTAAACCCAATAGCAAGGACCCCCCGCCAACCTACACAGACGAAATGTAAAATTACCAATAAAGTCAAATTGAAATTGCCAGACATATTAATAAAAGCCAACCAACCAACCACCGCCATTGCCAGGCAGGCACCACCACCATTTGGGCATTGGCATCAGGAGTAAAGTACACCACGGGCACAGGGACAGGAGTTGGATCTATGCCTCGTCTTAAGCCTCTTCCTACTGCGATTACACTGGAAATTCAGAAATTTATTTGCAGTATAAACTAAAGATAAAGAATATTATTTAATCATTTGTATCATTTTTCTTATGAAAACGGCTGCTTTTTTTTAATTTTAAGCTTGCTCTTTTAGGTATGCAACTCCTTTTGCCATAGAACTTCTAGTATTTCCTCCATCTGCAGGACAAAGTTTTTTTTATATATATACTATTTTTTCGAGTGCAAAGCATTGCGTAGGAAAGCGATTTAGTGGAAGGGCCACGCGGGTGCCACCAAGGAGCAGATGAAGCAAACGGAAACCGACGCCCCCTTAGGCAACCATCGCCACCACCGCTTACCCCGTTTCCCTCTTTATCTACGATTTACTTTCCCTCCTCCTTAGCTTCTCGTTTTACTTCCCCCCCGTGCCTTGCTTTTAATTTTATTTTCACCGCCGAGCAGGGAAAAAGAAGAAAATTTCTGTTGACAGGAAATACACTCGAAATTGGCAATTTTGCATTTACGTTAATAATACTCAAGCGTATTTACTACTTACACTTACGGAGTGGGGTTTGGGGGGATTGGGTTGGTTGTCTAGGTGAAAAACGGGGACAATCGTTGGGTTGGCTGGGTGGTTGTTGCTGTGCGTTTTTCTCTACATTTTTCCTCCTCGCTTTGGCTCGTTTTTCTCTCATATATTTTTTTGGGTGGTCCCGAAATGAAAAGCGTATTTATTCGCGCCAAGAAGGGGTGGTTATATGGGGCTGCTGGGGGTTGGCTCGGCGCAGAAAGACGACAGCTAAGTATAGGAGCAAAGCCAATATGACGCGCAATTATTTGTAATGGAGACGTAAATAAGTTGAAGAAGCAAAGTGGCAAAAGAAAAATGGCAAGGCAGAGTGGCAGGAAGGAGGCAAGGCAGGTCTCTTCCCAGTGGGTGGTTCAGTGGGTGGTTTTCTGGGCCAACTTGTTAGTTGTTATACAACGGAGCGCCGCACACGTTTTGCCTTTTGTTTTTGGGGTTGCTTTTTCGGCTTGTCTCCCAAAATTTCCTGGGTGGTTGAAAAGACACCAAATTTTATGGTGGGGTTTCCACCAGTGGGTGGCTCGGTGGGTGGGTGGTTGGTGTTAAGTGCGGGCGAGTGGACGTCCCGCAGCTAGCTCGTTAACTCGATTTGCGCTCCGTTGCTATTGCTATTTTCCCTTTTTCCCCATTGCCTTTCGCCTTTGCTGTTGTAATAAATACGAAAAGGCGTTGTTTTTCCAAGATGGCGGATGGTGCGTGTGTGCGTTTACAGACACATAAATTAAAGTTTTCATTTCATCCACAAAAAAATTAAAGAAGAAATTTAATTTCTGCTAACAAATCTCATCATTTATATTTAAAATATACAAAATGGATTTAAGCTTGTAAGGAATTATTTTAAAATATGTGTTCTTATATTTAAAATAATTGTACATATTTTGTATATGCTGCAAAATAATTTAAAATACAACAAGAAAGCCTTTATAATTTTCATAAATTTTTCGCTATTAATTACTTTTATAAAAGGTTTTTTTAGGATAAACATTAAAATTATCTTTTGACTTAACCTCTAAGAAGCATAGTTTCTTTCAGTTTTTTTATAATATTAATTAATGTCTTAAATAATAACTATATTATCCTGAGCTTATTCTGGGAATTAGCATTTAACGCAGACTGCATTTGCTGTTTTTATCTTTTTATTTTTTTTTTTTTGTTTTTTTGCAAAAGCATCAATCAGGCGATGACAATTGAAGAGGAAAAGCGCTGCGACTGTTGGAGGGGGGGGCTTCGCTGGGTGTTGTGGAGCCGCGGGCTTTTCCCCGGTTACGGTTTTGTGTTACGCTTATTTTCCAATTTCGCTGCTGCTTCTCTTTTGTTTTCCTGTCTTTTTTTTAGCTTTGTAGCCATTGATTTTCTGTACTGTGCTTAAATTTGCTTACTCGCCTTGAAAACCCCCGACGACGATGACGAATTTCCCTATGTTTCCCCGCCACACCAGGCATCCACTTGACGCATTGTTGTTGTGTATTGTATTTCGATTTCCAAGCTGATTTTCTTCTGCCATTTTCCCCCTTCCTCCTTGGCCTTAGCTGTATGTGCTGTGTGTGTGTGTGTGTTCTGCTGTTTGGAAGCTTTCCGTTTCTGGCGAGGAGAGGCGCAGTGAAGCCTGAATGAAATAATTGGGTAGTTAGTGCGATTTTTCCTTTCCTTTTGCAGTTTTTCCCTCTCGAAAAGCGCTCTTCTGCCATCGCCTCGCTTTGCATTCATCCGCTTTTAATTTATTTATACGCCCGACACTTGAGGCAGGTGCTTTCCCCCTTTTTCCCAGCGATTTCCTCCGCTGCTGCGCACAAATGCTTTTCCTCTGCCTCTCCTCTAGCTTTCTTTATAATTAGACATTATTTCGCGTTCAGTTGGCCTCTGTTGTTGTCGGCAAAGTAGGCGTGGCTCGAGACTAGAGGTGGCTATTAGCTAATGAAATTCAGGTAGCAATGGTATGTATATAGTCTGAGGTACATAAGAGCAGTCAATGGTTGCGAAAAGTTTGCTTCATAAATTTTCTGCTTAAAATTGTTATTTTTTATATTTTGGAAAAAAAACTATATTTACTCTATTGATTTTGGGTTTAAAAAATGCTAATTATCTCTTAATATTTGGGTTCCAAAAATGCACAATTTATATAATATTTTCAAATTATTTTGGTAAGGAAAAATTCATTAAAAAAACAAGTAGGATTCAATACTAATGAGACCTGAGACCTTTAAATAATATTTTAAATAATAAATAGTAAATGAAGACGTTTAATATGCCAGAGAATCATTGAATGGAAAGATAATATATTTCCTATGATATTTCGGAAAAATTCGTATTATTTTAAGATTGTATAATCTTATTTATTTGCCAAATAATGTTAAGCATTCAATGCCATTTCCCCCCAGGTTTTCTACTCTATGTTTTGTTTTTTATTTATTTTTTTTAAGGGAAAAAAGTTTATGGAATCAGAAACCAAACCAAATTGTATGTTTCACTTTTGTAAAATTCATTTGGCCATAAAACAGGACAGGGGGGACGCCGTTAGCCTTTAGGAGATGACTGGAACGTTGTTCCATTTAAAATGGGCAACTAAACTCGGCACACAAACAGCACAAACAGTCGAAAAAGAGCCCAAAACGACCGAGGAAATCAACCCTTTTTGTGGTCTGTCCATTTCGGCAGCTGGTAACGTTTAACAACACTATAAATGCTGTGCGGAAATAGCGGTAAATATAAAAATACACACAAAAACACACACAAAGTGCAGAAAGGGTGTTAAAGGGTGTGCTTAAATATTTATTAACCCATCAGCACATGCGGAAGTTTTTCCCGGCCGTTTCAGTGCCGAAAACTTTGAAGAAGAGAACAGGAAGGACACCCCAAACAACCAATCCCAACCCCCTCACACACATAAATATATATGTATGTATATATGGTATGTACATATATGTATACCACATGTATGTTTTTTTTGGTGGTAACAAATTCGTGTAGCGTTGCAAATTGCTGTCAACAGGGAAATTAATAAAAAGTCAAATGCCTCTTAAAGGCAACAAAACACACACACACACGCATTGAACACCCTGAAAACTCGCCTCGGTTAAGATCAGCAAATAAAACAAGCACCAAGGACCTTTCCGGCTGGGTAATAAAATGGATTAACACGCTTAATATTCAATTTGCATTGCCGCGTATTTGCGTATTTGCAAGTCCCAAAGTCCTAGGAACTCTATATTTATATTTTTTGTTGGTTCTTTAAGTGGGCTAAACTGTAATTGCTAATTAAAAATGGGAAAATGGAATTGAAATTTTAATTATTTTGCCTTTCTGCCAAATAATTATTAATTGCTGAGCTACGAAACTTGGTCCGTGGCGAAGAAAACCAAAAAAATAAATACAAATCTTGATGTCTTCCAAGAACTTCCCTAGCACAAGCCTCAATTAATTCTCTAAGAACATTTACATTTTCCTTAATAAAAAACCGAATAACTTCTCCAAGAACATTTTTCAGATACTCAATTGAAAGGAGTTTCCCCATCTGCATTTCCTCTTGCATTCATTAAATACTTTCCCATGATGATGATGGCAAAACATTCTAATGAATCGGTTTCCCATTCTAAGGAACAATCCTTATTGGCTCTACTCCTTCATTTTCTGGGTGGATTTTTGGATTTCGACTGACTCCACAAGCACAAAAAGTTGTCCATCAGCCTTTGTCCGTTGCCAATGCACTTTTTCCCGAATGCCACTTGGCCCCAAAATACTGAAAGCTGAATGCTGTGGATGCACGGGGGCTTAACTGCAAAATCATGCAGAAAATGCTGAACACTGGGCAGGGGACGACGGGGGTCTGGGAGGATTTTAGAGTTTAACTGGCGAACAAAGCCACTTAGGCTGATCCGCTGACTAGCCTTGTAGGTTTTATGGCTTAGCTCCAATCTGCCTTCTTCTTCTTCTGTCATCATCTGAGGAGAGGACAGTGACTAGTCTCGGACTCGAACTCTCTGCGAGCAGGAAAATCTGTATGCCAGTTGTGTTGTGTTTACACGCCGCCCTCGAGTGCTTCCTAGGAAAATGACGACGATTGCAACTGCAGTGCCAGAGCCACAGCCAGAGCCGCCTGAAGTGGTTTGAGAAGAGTTAGAGATGGAGGTGCATTTGGCTGATCATGCAGCTGACAAGGAGTTGGAGGTCCAAACTCCTACTCCGGACTCCTTTCAATGCCCTGCCACTTGTTGTCATCAATTTTTTTCGGGGCTCTCTCTGTTTATCCAGCGGGGCCACTTGCAGTTCGGTTGCACTTCGCTGGAAGTTGTTTTTTTTTAGGGGAAAAACCACAACAATTATCATCATCATCCATCTATCTGCTCGTCTATATTTGTTTTCGTCGTGGCCTTTTTTACTCGTTGGAACCCATACTTGTAGTTTTCTAATTAAAAAATTATTTGGAAAATAATAGCTGCCTCGTTCCTCTTTTTTAATGTACACTTTTGACCAACTCATTGTCACATAATTAACACTTGATATAGCAATTACCAGTTTTTTTCCGGAATCTTCCCTCCAGTTTTTCTTTCTCTTTTTTTTGTTTTGGGGGGGAAAATGTGCGAAAAACTATCGAATTTCCATTGTGGTTTTTGGTGGGCAGGAAATGTGCAGGGATTTGTATCGGAAGTGCGTCCTGGCTGCCACACAATAGTATCGCAAATATTTTCCTCCTGGCCTTTTTTTGAGGATTTCTTGAGATTATTATCAAAGGCGCTGCTATTTTTTGTGGTTTTCCTCTTCTTTTCTTTAGTTATTCCCTTTTTGTGGTAATTATGGGAGGGCTACCCGAAATTGGTGCGATTGATTTTCAGTGGGAAAAGGACACGCGCAACAAGGCAATATTTTAGGGAGCCGTTTTAGAGGAAATGTTTAATATTTCTACTAAGGGATACCCTTTAAAATTATTTAACTTGGCTTAAATAATTATTTTTATACAGAAATAAAATGCAGAGCACTTAATATTTTTTACTGAGAGTAGAACCTAAAATAAATCAATAACAAAAATTTTGTTTAATATATTTTTCAATGAACAAAGGTTTAAAAATTAAATATCTTGCTTGACTGACTCAAACAATCTCAAGAAATCTCTAAAAATCTATTTAAAATACAAAAACAAATCCTAAACGACTTACTCTAATTTTAACAAGTTTTTAATCAATTGTAAATGAGGCTAAACACTCGTTCACACATTCATGGCTCATCTCCTACTTTTTTTTTTTAAGGGAAACCCAATTAGGGAAACCAATTTGTCTGCAATTATTTGCCATTAAGACAAAATCCACTTTGCTGGGCACAGAGAACAGGGGGACTTTAACCATGACTAACACAATGGCCAGGAAAAAGAAGCGCTGACAACGAAATGGCCCACAAGAATACGACTCACCCCAGAGCCAGATGTGTGAAGAAAAATAATAGCGGAAGAGACGACAAGTTAGAGAGTAAAAAATGTAAAAAAGTAAAAATAAGAAAAGAAAGCAAAATAGTTGGGGGGCATTTTACACGAAGACAGCGATACGAACAAAAGGACACAACATACGCCAAGGATCTGAAGAGAGTCCCGGGTAAATATTTATTAGATACGAGGTGAAAGGAGACGCTCTCCTCAATGGCCACTCAAATTAAGGCTAACAACGTGCAGTAGCAGCAGCAGCAGCAGCAAAGTAGCAATTTTCCTGAAGAAAAATAAAATTGAAAGGATGCTGCCAACCGATGATGTCCCAGCTGCGGTTAACCACTCGAGTCGATTTATTTTGTACACAATTTGCCTCAGAAACTAACGCCCCGTGTCCCCGAGATCCAGGATCAGCCAAGGAGCTCAACATAAAAAAGAAAAAAGGACACAACGCGCCGTTTGTTGCCTTTTTTACAGCTCACAGGAGCCCCGGGCTGCTGCTTCTGCTACTTCTGCAGCTCCTGCCACTCCTGCGACTCCTTCTGTTGTTGTGCAAACAAAGTGCGAACGGACCTTCGGCAAATAGACTACAGATAAGCAGGGAGCTGGTCATGGGCATGACCAACAAGAACACGCTCTAGGAATAGGAGTAGCACGAGATGCACAAGTGTGCAGGGAGAGAAAAGTCTTGGTTAATTTAAAGGAAAATCTATTAAAAAAAGCTAGATTAAAGATTTAATTGTATAGAATTAATAGTAATTATTAATAATAATATTGATTAATTCTGCTAGAAATTTTCTTCTGTTTCACCTCATTTCTCGCTGTGTAAAGACCAAGTGGAGACAGCTCCCGGAAAGGTCAACAGTGACAATGACAATGGCGGAATTGACTGAATGACAAACCAAGAAACCGAACAGAAACGAAGACCCAAAAACCACACAAACGGCAACGACGACAAACAAACAGATGTAAAGTGTGAAAATTTAACAAATTAAGTGCGTGTAACTCTCGGATACAATTGTATTCTGCAGAAGGAAAAACGTGCGGAAAAGAGATGGGCAATTTAGGTGAAAATTTCTGTGTGTGGGGGCGTGGCTTTTTTAGGTAGGAAATTCAGATCTTTAGGCAGGTGAACGAGGCAACATGTGTGGGAACAACACATCAAGAATAATATTGCCACAAAATAAACAACTTTAGATGTGGCTTAGGAAATGTGGCCAAAAAAGGCTCACAAAGTAATAATAACAATGTTAATTTAAAGATATGTTTTACTTGTATAGAAAATAAAGATAAGGAGAAGCATTTTAACTTAATAATATTTATTTGATAATTTTTTTTAAGCTCAAATTTTTATTTTTATTTTTTGTATTTTAATAAAAGGAATATGACTTACAGAATTGTTTAAAAATAAATTTTTATAGTTGAAAATGTATAAAGGAAAATTATGTGAAAGCCTTTGTCGTATTTGTCGGGTTTATCGTATTTATTTTTTTAATGGCTGCTCGTGCCAAGTGGAGTTTGCTAATTTCACAGAAAATTATGCGCTTAATTAGCGATACACACGTACACACACACCGACAGAGAAATCGTGCCCCAAGTGAAGTGTGTGTGAGATTTCACACTTTGCCGACAGGATGGCTGCCGCCGCGCCCCTTTATTCATGCCTCCCAACTATTTCTCATCCTACTTAACAGCTCACTGAGCAAAATTTTTTTTATTGATTTATATTCGAAATTTCACAAAAAACAAAGAATACAAAATTTTAAGGCCTTTATAATTTGGGTTGTAAAGAATTTTAAAATGATTTTGTGACCAGAAATGGCTTTACAAAAAGTGTTGTATATTATTTATATATTATTTATTTAGTAAAGCAATGAAATAATTTCTGAAATTATAATATAAAATTATTTTTTTGAAGGCTAAAAATAAGAGAATAAGCTTAAGATTTAACATTACCCTTCCTCATAGGTGAAAGGCATAAGTTAACATCTCCAATATTAAAATTCTTCTTCAAAACCAAATAAATATAAATTTCTTGTGAGTTTGGGGGTTTCTTGAGATTTTTCTACCAGTGTACCAGTGTTATTAATAAGCTCTAACCGCCAACCCTCCCTTTGGCCATGTGCTTAATCGTGTCGTTTCATTGTTTTAACTCCGATGAGAGGACGCAACTCAATTGCTTAACTCAACCCCTTTGAGCTTATTAGTTGCGCCTACGGGTGGGCACAGGACACAGGACACATCACACAGGCAAGCTAGATGCGAAGGAATCGCTGTACAGAGTATAGAATACAGAATATGAATAAATGCGGAGAGTACGGAGACAGATGCGGTTGCCACTTGGCTGCACCCGTTCAGTTGCAGATGCAACACAAAGAAGGGGTTCCTTTACACCGCTCTCACTCCCCTTCCGCTTTTAATTAGCCTCCTGTTTTATGTCTTATATTTTTTGTTTTCGCCTTGGCAAACCCCCATTTGAAGCAACTCACTTGCAAAGTGCACGTGGAGAAGCCATCGATTTTGTACATATATACATATATATATATATATATATATATATATATATAAAATCTAAAAGAAAAATTGTAGCAATCAAGCTATATAATATAGATTAGGAATATGGATCAGAATAAGTGATAAGATAATTAAATATTTGCAGAATATATATTTTTTAATTTAAATATTTATCTCTAATATTAAAAATTATTCACATAGCGTTTCCAAGTAATATTTGTAATTCGTACTTTACTAAATCATTAACTACTTTTAAATATTGGGGTATTTGAAATATTTTAAAGACAGATTTATTTAAAATATAGAAATTTTTCAAAAATATAAATCTAGAATTTTAAAGCAGAAAATATATACAAGTTAGAAATATCTAAAAAATATAATATTCTAAAAGATAGAAATATCTCAAAGATAGAAATATTTCACAAATATAAATATTTGTCTCTTTTAAAAGCGCTGTCATATAGGTATTTATAAACCAGTTTAAATATTTTTTACTACTATTTTAATTTTAAATTTAAAAGAAGGTAGTCTCCTAAAATATTATTATGCTTCATTGTATAGACTATTACTTGAAACTTGAGATATTTTAAAATATTTTAGAATTATTTAAATATACATTTTGTATACAAATATTTTAAACTTGATTTTAATGCAAAGTCAGGGATAATATGGCTTTGGACTTATTTATATTTAAAACTCTTTAAAAAACCACTTTGACTGCAATTTCTGAAACGCTTTCGACCTTTTAAAATATTTATTCATACGTTTTAATTAGTAAATATCTTCAAGATACAGATACGCGAATAAATTCATAAGGACAACTGACAGACTTAAAGTCTATTGATTGATTTAGTAACGAATCCTTAGATTGTTTTGAGTTATTTATGAGTCTAATCACTGGTCACAGGTCACTGTCACAGTTACTGGTCACGGTTCACGAACTCACCTGCAAACTGGGCGCCAAAGTGCTGCTGAAAGTGTCCTCGGAATTCGTGCGGCGTGCTAAAGCCGGGCGGCAGGAAGCCTCTCAAATAGGCGGCAGCTGCCAGGGTGGTCATGTGATGATGGTGGGCGGCAGCAGCATTGCCCGGATCCGCGGCGGCCGCATAGCCGGCGGCAGCATAAAAGTTGGCCGGATTGAAGACGGGCAGCTGGCAGTGGGCGGCTGCTGCAGCCGCGGCAGCTGCTGCGGCCGAAAGTCTAGTCACATCGGGCGACAAGGATCGCGAGTCTCGCAGGCCCTCCAATTGCTCACGCTCCCGTTCCCGCTCCCGCTGCTCCCTCTGGTGCTGCTGTTGCTGTCCGGCGGCAACGGCTGCGGCGGCCGCAATAGTGGGATTTAGCTGAAGGGACGTATTGGTCGGCGGCGGTGGGGTGGCCGCCGGTGAGGGTGGCGCTTCCGAGGGTGTGGCATTGCCGCTGGCGCCGCTTTGCTGCTGATAGGCGCCCAGGCCAAGGATTTCCTGGATAGCGAACGGGGTTCGCATTTTGGTGGCCTGCATTTTTTGCCGACGGCTTTCTTCGGTCCGCACAAAAAGTGGAGAGTGGAGAGAGAGTTCTTCCAGTTTCCGAGTTTCCAAGTTAACTTTATTGCACTTTCATTGCAAGGCGGCGGCAAGGGCAGCGGCAGAGGCTATCCTACCCATACAGATGCACACATACACGCGAACGCACACTGGAAAAAAACGTTCACTTCACGCACTTTGGGGGACTTTCGCTCATCGGTTATCGGTTTGCGATTTGCTATCGCTCTTCTTTGCGTTGCTTGTTGTTGTTGTTTCTTTGACTTGTTATTGTTATTAAATGTGTTTCTGGTTTTTAGCAATTCTGAGATACTTTTAAACCCGAACGCTGCGGCGTTCGAAAACTGACTGAAATTGAAAAGCGAATTGCACGCCAGCAAAAGCGTCGCGTCGGCGTCGACGTTGACGTAGATGTTGGCATCGCAGTCGGCGTCGCAGTTTAGCTCCCACACATGCGGCTATAGGAACAAAAATTCTGACAACGCCGCTGTGGCAGCGCCATCTTTGTGAGCGTGAGAGGGATAGCAGGCACGAATAGGTCGTCGCAGTTGTTTCGCTCACGCCGAACTAAACTTCCAAAGGTGAGGGGTAACATTCAGGTCGTCAGGTCATTCTACTCGCTCTCATTGCCGGCCCATAGTGTCTTCTCTTTCCAGACTGGAAGTCCGCTCACGGATAGTGTAAACGCTATGCATGAGAGCTATGGCTGTGTGTGTGTGTGTGCGTTTGGTAATTAAACTCAGTTTGCATTTCGGTTCGAGATTTTTGGTTTTTCGATTTCAGTTTGTTTTGCAACGCCAAGCTATATGTCCATATATGTGTGAGTGTGTGTGTGTTTGCGGGCTGTTTTTTTTTGTGTGCTTAAGTTACGATTTTTTTTTTGTTTGGTTTTTAATGATTATTAAGTGGGTTAATAAATAAATATAATTTGGGAAATGGTTAAGAGTCGGAAAATTTCTCAGAAAAGAAATCCTTTGGGTAGTGAAATATTTCCCGCCAAAATGTTTACAATAAAAATATGAAAATTTAAATTTTGTTAAAGGATTATTAATGTTTTTATTTATTTAATTAATTTGATTGCTTAAATATCTAATAATTTCTTTGAAATGGGTTTAATATACTAAGAAATTAAAGTAGATTTTTAATAGTTTTAAAGAATAATAGTAATTAATTTACTATAACTTTAATATTTGAAATACTTGTTTCACCATAAATTTTGAAAAATGGCAACTTTACTCAAAGAAGCTGGTTTTAAGTAATTAGGATTTATATGTTCTATTAAATTTTACATACTTTTTACAAAATTAAAGTCTCAAAAATAAAGTTTAAAAACTTAATTTACCGAAAACAGCACAAATTGTTTTTAACTAATTAAACTTTTAAAATATGGGATATAACACACAGGTTGGAATTGGAAGTCATTCTCTTTACCTCGCTTTTCCTTTCTCTCTTGCCTTTCTCCTCTCGGAAAGTTAAGTTTTCCAGGCATTCGTTGGAGCTCTCCCCACTTTTCTGCCGTTTCCGTTTCCGCTTGCCGCCTTCCACGTTTGTCCCCAAATTGCGAGCATTGTTCAGGCCAAAGTTGGTCATGTTAATTAAGCCTCGCTCTCGCCCTCTCTCTTTCCCTTGGCGCTATGTACGTCTCACTCTTATCGATTAGCTCGCTCTACTTCAGCCTCTATCTCTTTCTCTCTGTTGATCTCCATCTCCCTCTCTCTGAGCTGCAGTTGCAAACATTAATTAGTCGCATTGCATAATCAATATGCCATTTCAATTAACTGCTTGGTTAGCAATTAGTCAATCCAAAGAACCACCCAAAAACCTCATCCAAAATCAAGCCAAAAAGCACCCATTGAGCTACTCATTGAGCCACCCATTAAGTCACCCATAAGGCCACCCATCAGGACACCCATAAGGACACCCATAAGGACACCCATAGGCCTCCCACTATTACCATACTATTTTTCTGTGGGCTTTTTTAAGTAATTAGCATTTAGAAACTAAAACTACACAGAAAAAATTGAAATTTAGGTTTCAAATATATTTAGTTAATTTAATATTTAGCCCACCGCTTCTTTACGTGTTTAATATTAGGAAAGTAATTTTAATTCAGTCAGAAAAATAGTAAAATTAATTATCAAGATCAAGAATTTTTTTTCTTGTTATTTGCAGGTTTACCAGAGTCTGCATATAGAAATTCTTAAAGTTTTTAAACATATAACAATAAATGGTTTTAATATTATTTTTAATGTACAATAAAACAAAAACAAAGGATTATTATATTTATAATGTTTGTACACTTGATATTAGGCTTGGTGTTGGCTTTATAATTTTTTATAAAAACCTCCTTTTTCTGCTCCTTCATTTATATTTTTCTTTTATCTTCACAAGAACATTATTGAAACACATTAAAACTGACAATTTTGAAAGAGTGTCTGGCTGACTTAAGAATCGGCTTTAATCTCCACACTCGCCGTCTCGAGTGGCTTTTCTCTTTATTTGATTTCAGAGTGGAACTGGAATAAAATAAATGTTCTTGGGAGATGGGCGGAGGAAGTAACTAAAAATATATATAAATATAAAATATAATTATGGAAAAAGATAAATATTGAGGCTCAAGAAACCTATTAAAATGGGTTTTAAATAATTTAAAAATGAAATGGAAGTCTTTCTAGAAATTGAAATTAAAGAGGGCAATCCTTTCTTCCTTGCCTTGCTTGATAATTCCCAACTATTTCAATTATTCTATGTTATTGTACACCTAATATTATGATTTTAAGTAGTCAAAAAGAATAGGATATTACCAATCAATAAATGCCGTATAAAATTTTAAAAACCCCTCAATTTAGATCCTTTTTGTATATACTTATTTCCCAAAATATTATTCTCTCCAGGTATGTTTTTTGGATCCCACTCTCCCTAGTTAATTGGTTTTGCCATCCGCACACACACATACAGGATGCCGGGGCAAAAGTGGTCAGGACATAAAAAGTTCAATAAAAGGAATTTCCGTTTCGCATTGTCCTCGAGGAGCTGGCATCGTACATTATATCCCATTTCCCATTTCATATTCATAATGTAATCTCCACTTGAGCCTCAAAGAGACGTCGCATAAATCACGAATATATATGCGAATGGAGGCTAAAAGCCTTTGGAATACTTACTTATATAAATATATATATATATATGTATATAAATATTTCTTTATTTCTGGCGCTGCCTTTTTTGTTTGATGTTCGACGGCCACTTGAGATGCATTTGGTAGAACTAGGCTTCTCCTTGGGCTTCTCCTGGGTTCTCCTCAGTTCCTGGCAAGGAATGAGCTTTTATTTTTGAATACACTCCGATTATTGGTTGATTGATCCTTTGATCCCTGATATCCCGTATGTGCCATATACTCATTAGGCTAAAAGCCTATTATCGTGGCCCAACTAATTAAACCGAACGCCAGATGGCATCTGCCATCGATTGCAGCGGTTTTCTTATTTTTATTTCCCATTTGTTGTCTTTGCTCACTAGGGTTTCCCTTGGGAAATTGCATGGGCTTTTATTGTCCTTTCGGCCGCATATTAGCCGTGGCCATTGTTGTTGCTTAGCCAGCAAGGAACAGGCAAGGAGGAGGTGTCAGGATGCACTGCCATTTGACTAATTAGAAAATCTATATGTTTTCCCGAGACAAAGATTTATTTTTGGTTAGTATTTTCGAAAAGTTTATGAATATTTTTAGGTAAGAATCTAATGAAAGTGAAATTGGAGTAACTGTAAAAATTCATTAGTAAAGAATTTACAACCAATTGGTTTAATATATTTAAATAAATATATTGTATATCTGGGATAATAATTTTTGGGGCTAGATTGTTCTTCAAAAACCACTTTAAAATGGTCTAGAAATCAGTTCTAGAGTTGGTCTATTTTGTAATTTGTTAATTTTTAAAATCATTAGTAAATATAGCATGAAAAATTACAAATATTAAGTTAATGAAAGTTAAGTAAAGAAAAATTAAATATTAAGAGGATATACCTGACGATATTTAATTTATAGATATTTCCCAAGCCGAATTTAGTCTTCCAAGAATTAAAAAAAAATATCCAAATCTATTTATTTAAAATTTATTTAATTTTAAAGTATATAACTCATTAATTTACATAATAACATTGAGTAGTAAAGGGATAAAAAACATTAAAAGTCCTTCAATTCCCAAGCTAATCAACGGTTGGTCCTTGGACAAAGTGTGTTATGTCTGGACTGTACTCGCAACGCAAAACCCAACCCAAACGCAAAACCATACTCCTACCTTCTACCATTTGCCACATGGCCATTGTTCCTTCGTTCTCCCCGTCGTTATCCTGCGCTCGTTTGACACGCTCCCAAATGGTCGACGTCGCTTTGAGCCACTTGGAAATCGTTAATTTCATAATTACATGTTTCATGCACACGCTCCGTGCTCCGACTCGAGACTCCAAAATGGGGTATATATATATATATATATGTTTGTATCCTATATATATTTATATATATCCGTATATTTCGGGGCGTGTGTGAGTGGCACATAAGTGGCAGCCAGCCAGAAAGCCAACACCATTTTGGCCATAATTTAGTTTTGCCCGTCCATTAGCAGTTCAGGCCACATGATGGCGAGGTATGGGGCGGCTTCCTTTGTTGCAATGCCACTCAGCGGGAAATCAGCACCCAGGTAGGGGGTCGTTGGGGGAAGAGAGGATCGGGACGAGGTCGAAGTGGCCTCGAAGGAGCCACAACAACATAAGGCAGGGCGCACAGATGGAAACTTGTCGGGGTTTTTCTAAGCTTTGAAATATTTTTAAATTGTTTAAAAGAACTGTATATCAGTTAGGTAATAATTTAAGATTTCTTTAAATACATTTCTGTATATATAAAGGAATATTATACAATTTTTAAGTTAATATTTCATTTAAGTTCATCAGGAACTTATAATTTTTGTTAATTCTTCTAAAAATCCACAGAAAATTTTTACATATTCTGTTTGGTTAGTCAAAAAATAAAAAACAATTAAATTATTAAAAATTTTAATAATTACCTTATTTTTTTTCGGTGCCTGAAGAAACAGGAGGGGGAAGCATCGGGCAACAGAAGATGCTAAAGAAGGACGAGTGGATAATTATTAATAATTATCGCACTGGCGTGTTTTCGTTAACATTTTTTTATTTTTTGTTTTTTTTTTTGTATTTCTGCTCTGCATGTGTCATGTGTGTGTGGGTGTGCGTAAGGGTGTGCGCTTTTGTAACAGTGTGTAAGTGGTTTATATAATTGGTCAACTTCTTGGCACCTTTTCCTTGTTTTTTTTTTTTTTCTTGGCCACTTGGCTTATTCTAGGTTTTTAAAGATTTCTTTGATATTAAAAATTATAAAAATAACATAAAAATAGAAATAAATACAAATAAAATAAAATACTTCCATATAAATTTTAAGTGTTTCGCATACATAATTCCCTAATCCCGTCTAAATGTTATTAAATTTGAATTGGTTAGCCTGGCTTTGATTTTTTTCGTTGTTGTCCCCTTTGATGAGATAATCTTTACTGGCTTAAAGGCATTACTTCTGTGTTTATGCTCACCCACTCCCCCCGCCTAATCAGCAGCTGTCTCTCTTTTCAGCCCGAGTTCTGGCAGAATGGATATGCATAAATGTATATGTATGTATGTATATCCTTCAATGGTGGACGTGGGAGACCTTCACTCCTTGGCAAGAGTCGTAGAGCTCATTAAGCTTTAGGCGTATTAAGCGAATTCCGCTTCTTCTCTCTTTTTTTCAATTATTTCAGTAGAAAAAACATTTAAATGGAATTCAAAAACGCTCATAATTCAAAATTAATCCCCGAGTTGGTCGCAGTATGAAAGGAAGACGAGCCAGTGGCAGGGGTCCCGTCCTCTTGGTCCTTTGTGGACATTGCGCCTAAATGAGCACCGCTCTCTCTCTTCTTCAGCGATTCAAATGAATTAGAATCAGGATCTGAAGCTGAATCTGAATCCGAATCAGACACAGAATCATCAACTTCAAAAAGGCGAAAAACGTGGGGGCTGCTTTCTGTTTTCTGTTGACGTGGCTTTTCCCTTTGACCATTTAAGGGATTTAGGAGCCATATAGCAAAGAAAACAAATTAAAAGTAAACGCGGCTTCTGTCTATTTAAATTGCTTGCAAGGGGTTGGGTTTATTTTCTTAATTAACGCTAAAAAAATGCAACGCAACGCGTCTGAAAAATTATGTGATTTCAGAATTTTTCAATTAAAATAAAAAAGAAAACATTGAAAGAGAAAAGTCAGTGGAAGCTGTCATTCGTTTTCGCTTTTGTTAACAACTTTTCCTCAGCAGATGAGGCTCTAGAAAGATAAACAACAATTTATTCAAAACTTGTTTGGTTTTTTATTTTTTTTTTGAGCAGAAAAAATGTAATCAAAAGGCAGAAAAAATAGTTTAGAGTTTATCATCTTCCTTCTTACATAATTTCATACAGATTTTATAGCATCCCCCTTTTTATGGGAAAAGTAGCTGCCTGGCAATAGATGGCGCCACCTGGAAAAGGACACGAGTCGAGTCCTTCAAGCTTATGGTAATTTGGTGTGGTGCGCGTGCCGACTGAAGCCCCCCGAAAGCTTAAAGAAAAGCTTGGCTACGTTTGAGGAAAAGTTGGGGATTTGTGATTTCCTTTTGAAATATGCTAATTATTTTATTTATGTATCATATGTATTAATTAATATTTTTGGTAATATATTTATAATAAATATTTTTTCTAATGGGGTTTTTTTTTTAAGAAGAATTTAAGAAATACAATATTCTAAAAATATTAAAAAACTCGAATTGAAGAAATTGCAATAACATTGCAATAAATTATTTATCTGCTTGAAATTGTAGAAAAGTTTTTCAAAGTAAGCAAAGCCTCAATTAAAAGCCCCTTTTATTATTGATATAGATTATTTGTTTTTCTTTTTTAAGTTTTAATTTCTGTTAAAAAAGTTTAAAAGATTATTTTTTAAATTAAATTAAATTCAATTAAAACTTTGCCAAAAATTTTGCCAATTGCGCAATAAGCTAACTAATAGTTATCATAGCCTACTTCTGATCATACATACCAGTGAAATAAAATTCCTTTTGGAAGCCTCACCTTAACGAAATATATAGTAAGTAAATCTACTCCGAGCTGAATTTAAATTGGTTAATTTGCAGAGGCGTACTCGCTGGGGGTGGGGATCGGGCATGGGGGCATGCGAACCTGATAGCCCGATGTCTGACGGAGGACTGCCAACATTGGATGGATGCGTGACAGATGACACAGCACTACACACACACATACACACACCCACGCACACACATCGCCAGGCAAGCTTGTCTGTATCCTGATTTGATTCAACTTTATTTCGAAATGATGCCACTTAAGGACTCTCCCTCCCCTCTCTCTATCTCTCACAGTTACAGTTTGCATGCGACACACACACACGCAGGCACACATAGAGCCGCAGCCAAATACGTAGCATACTTTTTAGCATGTGCAACGTGCCAACCGAAATAAACTTGATAACAAGCAATTTCTCACGTCTCTCGAGCGTGGCAGTTGCCATTTTCGGTCGCCTCCGTTTCCTTCGCCTCGGTTGCTATTTCCGACTAACAATCACACATGCAGGAGCCAACAAAAGCTGAAATAATTACACTGCACACAAAATATATAGAGAATTTCTTAGGGAGGATAATATTAATTACATTGCACATTATTTTGAGAGGATTAAATACCGATTTATCAATGTAAAATAATATATTTGGATAAGATCGATATTTGACATACAATTCCATATTTTTTTAAGTTTGGAAAATTCGATGTCAATATATATTTTCTATAACATTCTTTTTGTGCTAATAAATTGGCGTTTTATTAAATATCCTCCTGCTATTTTCGCATTTTCCCCAGTGTAGAGTCGCTTTGCCTTTCGACTCTGGGTCTCCATGTTTTGACTTTCGACGCGTACCGTTCCGATCCGATGCTCGTTTTGCTTATCATTAGTTTAATTGGTGGCATGACGACATCATTGACATCTATTTAGCAGTCGTTGTCGCCCCTTTGATCCGTTGTCTTTTGCCATTTAATTGGATGTTGGCCGTGGCAGGCGCAGCAGGTGGGAGAGCGGGTCGAGAACAAGGACGAAGGACGATGGGGATGGGTTTCTATTTTGACATTTGACACACTTTGGACAGTGGGCGGGGCCGGAGGCATCAACAAACCTCCCCCTTTTGTTGGACTTTTAATTTGTCACTAATTTTCCTCGTCTCGTCGAATTTCATTTTGAGCTTCATTAACGCCTTCGAAGGCCAGGAAAAAACATGATTCCAATTTTGCCAACTTAATGAAAGTGTCAACTTTAACGAGCCTCAAATTGTTTTCATTTTCACTTAACAACAATAACGGCCATATATAATGATAATAATAATAATAATAATAATAACGATGTGCCGGCAGCGGATTTCCTGTCCCCTCAACGATATTGATTGCTTCATCAGTTTTTCTTCTCTCCCTCTTGCTATTTTTCCTGGGTATTTTCCTACATTTTCTTGGTGCGAACTGAAGCTTTGTTATTTGATTGATTGGAAAAATTATTCAATCTGGTCTCGTTATTTATGTGGGATTATGTCGGGGAAATTATTAATATTATTTGGGGAGGAAATTGGATTGAGAAGAGGGGTGAATAAAATAGTCCTTAAATCAATATATTTGTTTTGTTCATACGATTTTTTTAAGCAATTTCTATACCTGTAGACTTTTATTTTTTTAATCTTTTTCATCGATACTTGCTTAATTTTCGCTTTGAAACGGGTACCCATAAGGACCTTTCAAGAGAAAGAAGCTAAGAAAAAAGGAGTAGAAGCAGGAGCAGGAGAAGTGGTGGCCAAAAAGCTGCCTATTTAGACAATTGCTGTCAAAACATTTGGTAATGGATACCAGGCAGCCAGTCAGGATGTCAGGAGGATGAGTGATGCTAACTAGGACACAATGCCACTCACACACAAATACATATATCCACATAAATAAATAAATAAATGGACGGAGACGCGGCAAGTTGATTAAATTGCGTGAAGAGCTAAACGACAAACAGCCAGGATAATGGCAAGAAAGGATTAAGGATTGCCCGTGTCATGATGATCGGGTTTCGATTACACAAAAAGGAAACGCCCTGTACCCTGTCCCTCCTCACAAGTTTACTCTTCTTTTATTTTATTTGTTGTTTGTGGCGGTGGCTCCAATTCAATTGCCGCTTCCGTTGGCGCAAATGTCATTCGTCCCGAAGCCCAGGATAAAAGGGGTCCTGGTTGGTTTTAATTACGCCAAGTGATTCGCAATAAGCAAAATGGAAATCAAATGCGCCATCTTGCACATCCGCACATCTCGAGTGACATTTACCGCGTGTTTTGACAGCATACTGATTTCCGATTCCCCATTCAAAATCCAACCCTAAGCCATTTCCCATGGAGCTGCCGGAGCAGCATAGCTTCCACGGAGAACTCTGTGGGAACACCAGGGCAAAATGGCGCTTTATTATCCAAACGAATGCCTTGTAAACGGGATAAAACCCAGACCAGTGTTTTTTTTTTTTATATTTTATACTCAATTAAAATACGCTTAGAAACAAGGGGAAATTGGATATTACTTAAAAACCATGCTTTAATGTATGACATTAAATGTTATCAATTGCTAAAATATTAAAATATTATGTCATGAATTTAAGTCCTCAAATATTGAAAAGTCCTAATAATTTTGTTTTTTATTCAAATAAACAAAGAAAATAATTAAAAAATGAGAGATAAAACTTTTAAATATTTCTGAAACATTTTTTTTGTACTGCGAAACCCAACTCATCCGTTGAACACGACGAAGGGACACAAAGGACAGCCTCGTTTTCCACTTGAATTGAGCCGCCTGGCGCTGGGTTGCGTTTCCCCTTCCCCTACCGGGTTTCTACATTTATGCAATCATTATATTTTCATGCCTATTAACAAATAAATAAATCTAAAAGAATTTGCATATATATTGTGCAGGTGATTTGATCAGCGGAGTGTGCAGCAAATGATTGCGATTACCATTACGATTATGGCCACGCTTACTCCTGAATAAATCTCACCATTGTTTACTCAATTGGAAGGGGAAAAGAGAAATACAGGGAATAAATAAACACATTTATTTATGGTAAAGATATTAGGAACTTTCAACAGTTATTTAGTTAATAAATGGCCAGAAATAATCAAAGTAACTCTTTTTCTCTTTTCAATTATGGTATTAATATTTTTTTAATATTTAAATTATTATATATAATTATATTATATATTATGTTCAACAAAAACCTTAATTTTTAATTAAAAATAAATGTAGGTTAGTACTTTTACTCTCTTTTCCCCAAATAAATATCTTAAATGGAAAAAAATCCCAGATTATACATAAAATCCAATATCCCAAAGTCCATTACAATACCAGTTTGCTCATTTCCTTTGGGTTGGCAAGAATGGATCGTTTTTCCTGACACTCTACCTATTTTTTTGAAGTGGTTCAACCAATTGAATAGACAAAACCAATCACACATCCCTTGAATTTGACAATAAGTGTCCGAGGAATGGGCGAATAAATGATCATCTGGGCGGCAAATCGAGTTGGCACTCACTTAGCCGTAAGGACTCACTTTTCCGGATTTTCACACACCAGCTGGGGCGAGGCATGGCCCCTTCCTGTCCGCTTCCGCTCCCTTTTGTTGCTCAATTTGTGTCTCAATTTGCTCATTTATTCCCATACACTTGGCTTGCCATTTTCACACTTGCCAAAGGACAAATTGAGTTGGACACACGGGAAACAGGATGCGCACAGAGAAAATATATAAATTAAATGAAGTATTTTGAAATTATATAAAAAGTTTAAGGTTAATTCTGGGAAATTTAACTATAATTCATTTATTCAGTATTTCTGTTAATATAAAAAGGTTTACAAAATATTAACTCAAACTAACTATCTGAAAACTGAATTAAAAGATGGAGAATAATTTAAAGAGCATTTATGTTATTAAAAAAATGTCTTAAAATTATTGAAACCATATTTCGACTTGTTTATCGTTTATTTATATCATTTATATCAAAAACTTACACAAAAACCGTAATTATTTCATTCAAAAAACCATAATTGCTTAATTAATGTCCCATTTTTTTTTACGTGTCCTTGGGAAAACTCAATTGAACTCCACATGACAGGACAATGGGATTGGTGGCCGCAGCTGGGAATGCGAAGGATGAATCGAATATCGTTATCATTATCATTATCATTATCATTATCATTATCATTATCATTATCATTATCATTATCATTATCATTATCATTATCATTATCATTATCATTATCATTATCATTATCATTATCATTATCATTATCATTATCATTATCATTATCATTATCATTATCATTATCATTATCATTATCATTATCATTATCATTATCATTATCATTATCATTATCATTATCATTATCATTATCATTATCATTATCATTATCATTATCATTATCATTATCATTATCATTATCATTATCATTATCATTATCATTATCATTATCATTATCATTATCATTATCATTATCATTATCATTATCATTATCATTATCATTATCATTATCATTATCATTATCATTATCATTATCATTATCATTATCATTATCATTATCATTATCATTATCATTATCATTATCATTATCATTATCATTATCATTATCATTATCATTATCATTATCATTATCATTATCATTATCATTATCATTATCATTATCATTATCATTATCATTATCATTATCATTATCATTATCATTATCATTATCATTATCATTATCATTATCATTATCATTATCATTATCATTATCATTATCATTATCATTATCATTATCATTATCATTATCATTATCATTATCATTATCATTATCATTATCATTATCATTATCATTATCATTATCATTATCATTATCATTATCATTATCATTATCATTATCATTATCATTATCATTATCATTATCATTATCATTATCATTATCATTATCATTATCATTATCATTATCATTATCATTATCATTATCATTATCATTATCATTATCATTATCATTATCATTATCATTATCATTATCATTATCATTATCATTATCATTATCATTATCATTATCATTATTATCATTATCATTATCATTATCATTATCATTATCATTATCATTATCATTATCATTATCATTATCATTATCATTATCATTATCATTATCATTATCATTATCATTATCATTATCATTATCATTATCATTATCATTATCATTATCATTATCATTATCATTATCATTATCATTATCATTATCATTATCATTATCATTATCATTATCATTATCATTATCATTATCATTATCATTATCATTATCATTATCATTATCATTATCATTATCATTATCATTATCATTATCATTATCATTATCATTATCATTATCATTATCATTATCATTATCATTATCATTATCATTATCATTATCATTATCATTATCATTATCATTATCATTATCATTATCATTATCATTATCATTATCATTATCATTATCATTATCATTATCATTATCATTATCATTATCATTATCATTATCATTATCATTATCATTATCATTATCATTATCATTATCATTATCATTATCATTATCATTATCATTATCATTATCATTATCATTATCATTATCATTATCATTATCATTATCATTATCATTATCATTATCATTATCATTATCATTATCATTATCATTATAATTATCATTATCATTATCATTATCATTATCATTATCATTATCATTATCATTATCATTATCATTATATTATATTATATTATATTATATTATATTATATTATATTATATTATATTATATTATCATTATATTATATTATATTATATTATCATTATATTATTATTATATTATATTATCATTATATTATATTATATTATATTATCATTATATTATATTATCATTATCATTATATTATCATTATCATTATATTATTATTATATTATCATTATATTATTATATTATCATTATTATTATTATTATATTATCATTATTATTATTATTATTATTATATTATCATTATATTATTATTATATTATTATTATATTATCATTATCATTATCATTATCATTATCATTATATTATATTATTATTATTATATTATATTATATTATATTATCATTATCATTATCATTATCATTATATTATATTATCATTATCATTATCATTATCATTATTATCATTATCATTATTATTATCATTATCATTATCATTATATTATCATTATCATTATCATTATCATTATATTATCATTATCATTATCATTATCATTATCATTATCATTATCATTATCATTATCATTATATTATCATTATCATTATATTATCATTATCATTATCATTATCATTATCATTATCATTATATTATCATTATTAATTATCATTATTATTATATTATCATTATATTATCATTATCATTATCATTATCATTATCATTATCATTATCATTATCATTATTACATTATATTATATTATTATTATATTATATTATATTATATTATTATTATCATTATATTATTATTATTAATTATATTATCATTATATTATATTATATTATATTATATTATCATTATATTATATTATATTATTATTATTATTACATTATATTATTATTATATTATATTATATTATCATTATCATTATATTATCATTATCATTATATTATATTATATTATATTATATTATTATTATATTATCATTATTATTATCATTATATTATATTATATTATTATTATCATTATTATTATTATTATTATTATATTATATTATATTATATTATTAATTATCATTATTATTATTATTACATTACATTATTATTATTATTATTATTATTATTATATTATTATTATATTATATTATTATTATTATTATATTATATTATTATTATTATTATTATTATATTATTATTATTATTATCATTATCATTATCATTATCATTATATTATTATTATTATTATCATTATCATTATATTATTATTATATTATCATTATCATTATCATTATCATTATATTATATTATCATTATTATTATTATTATTATTATTATTATTATTATTATTATTATTATTATCATTATTATTATTATTATTATTATCATTATCATTATTATTATTATTATTATTATCATTATATTATTATTATTATTATCATTATTATTATTATTATTATTATCATTATTATTATTATTATCATTATTATTATTATTATCATTATCATTAATTATCATTATCATTATCATTATTATTATCATTATCATTATCATTATCATTATCATTATCATTATCATTATCATTATTATTATCATTATCATTATCATTATCATTATCATTATCATTATCATTATCATTATCATTATCATTATCATTATCATTATCATTATCATTATTACATTATCATTATCATTATCATTATCATTATCATTATCATTATCATTATCATTATCATTATCATTATCATTATCATTATCATTATCATTATCATTATCATTATCATTATCATTATCATTATCATTATCATTATCATTATCATTATCATTATCATTATCATTATCATTATCATTATCATTATCATTATCATTATCATTATCATTATCATTATCATTATCATTATCATTATCATTATCATTATCATTATCATTATCATTATCATTATCATTATCATTATCATTATCGTTATCCTTGCACCTTGCTACCGATACCGCCGACACTCCCATCGAATTGCTGACTAATTGCTGCCTGCTCTTTGGCGCCCGCCTTTCCCGCGGAAAAGCGGAAAAGTCAGCCGTGAAATTTTAATGATTCGTAAGTTGATACGCCTTGTGAAGGCTGCTTGTGTCGGGGGATGCAAATTAAGCGAGGTTTTTCGCTCGCTCGGCTTTGTCAACCTCTCACTAATCTGCCGAAGGACGACACTTTCTTATTGAGTATCAAAGGCGAGTGGAAAATGCCCTCTGAGGCAGAAAAAAAAATAGAAGGGCGATAACAAAAAAACCTCGGCCGGGGTGGGGTCACGTCAAAAGATTATGACAATTTTTTCACCACAAATGAACACGAAAAACCGACAGGCGACGACAGTCAAAGGAGCAATCGGCCCAGGACCAGGCAGGACTCGGGGCCATTGTTAGCTGCCGTTGACGAGGATTAACGACATTAGTGCCAGCTAGGCCAGGGAAAATAGGAAAACGACAAATGAAATCCTGAGAAAATCTGCACAACAGAGTATAAATGTAATCAATGTGGAAAGAAAACAGCGAAAATAATGATTGATTTCGATTGTTTGATTGGGTCGAGAAAAAAATGATAAAGGGAGAAATTAGTACAAAAAGAGATAGGTAAAGAAGCATATCGAATGACCCCCGGGCGAAAAAGGTTACCCATTCTAGCCCGAAAATGAACTTAGCTTCAAAAAAATTATATTATTTCTTCCACGAAAAGAGCTTAAATTGGTGAATTTTGAATTCTAATTAAGCAACTAGAGTTAAGAAAGAAGAAACAAATTTAAAATCGTTAAAAATGTGCCCAAAACAAATTCCATAAATATTTATATTAATTTTTTGATTAAGTTAAATAAACGCTTTTTTTAGTGGCATTTCAAAATTAATTTATCATTTATTCATTTACCTGCAAAATCATTATCTTTAGAGGTTCAAGTAATGGAAATTCGATTGTTAAAACTTACTTATTTCCAAGTTGAATATAAAGATTTTGCCACTCGAATTGCAACTGAGACGAAGTGGAGTGCCAGGATTTACACCCGGGAGGCGTTGTCACTTGAGATACAACCCTGGCTCTCATTAAAAATCATTTAGGAAACCCTTTATCAGCACAAGGCGAATATAATTTCAACAGGACTCCTTAAGGGTAACACCACGGGGGGCGTGAACCGAGAGCGCCAGTCGAAGAGGGGTTGCAAAAAAATGCAGCAAAAAGAATCTATAAAAATATATATATGTGTATCTGTAGAAGGCTCTGAAGTGCAGCATGCAAGGAGGCCAGAGAGCTCCTTTTGATCGAATTAAAGCGCCCAGCATGGCGTCCAAATATGGCCAACTTGGGCTCGTGAAAAAAACCACCCACTTTTCGTCTCACCTTCTGCCTTTGCCGCTTTCCACCTGCCTCGTGCTCGAGTGCAGTTTATTGTTTGATTTCGCTCTTTTGTGCATTTGCTCGCCCTTTGAAATTCAAATTGAGATTCAAATTAAAATCAAGAGCGGGCAAAACGGTTCACCATCGTCGGCGGCCATCATGGCTTTCGTTACCTTTTCTTTTCTTCTTTTTTTTCCTGATTTTTGCTCGGGTATCCGCCCAATTCGTGAAGATCAAAGTGGAGCTTCTCCCATGTGAAATGTGGAAAGCGTTGCCTCCTTTGTTATTGTGCAGCCCCTCAAAAAGCAGAAAAAACCTTAAAAAAATTAAAAGAAAATGCAAATAGAGTTGAAATAAAGACAGAAAGATGTCTGAAAGGCTTCACGCTCTGATGCGATGGACAAATTAAACTTTTCCCCTTCCTGGCTTTTGGGGGCTAAACTCTATATCAAAAGGCCATTTTTAAAAATGGCCAACACACTTTGAAGTTAAAGAAAGCTGTGAGAACGAGTCTGCAGCTGGTTGAAAGTAATTATTTTTTCAATCTGGCTAAAGCTTCTTATATATTAAAGGTCAGTTCATTTATTTATATTAATTATAAATAATACCTGAATAAACATAATGTCAACTTTTTATTTGTAAAAACTTTTTTTTTGTTGTTAACTATTGAAATTGTCTATGAAGAAAACCAAAATAATACAAATTATTTGAATTTTTAAGCACTTAAAGTAATTCCAAATTTTTCAGATTCCTGGGGGGGTTGTATGGGAATTTTTTTCGGATTCCTGTTACATTTCTTAAAGAAAATAATTTTAAATAATAATTTATTTAAATATTAAATTGAGAATCATGTTTTGAACATTTAAATGTTACAACAAATCAAATTCCTGTCAGGACTCTGGACGGATTCTGGGATAACTTCCTAGGATATCCAAATTCCTGGCTGTAGCCGCCTGTTATATAAAAATTCCTAGGGGGCTTGTAGGGAAATTCCTGTCGATTTTCCGTTACATTTCTTAAGGGGGGGGTAAGGTTTGTAATTTTTTTTTTCGAAATTTTTTTTTTATTTTTTATTACAATTGCACAAAATGTAAAGAATATTGTGTAAAAGTTGCAAGTCAATCAAATTAAAATTAACAAAGTTATAGCCAATTTAATGGAGGTCGCTTAGTGTGCACTGCATGTGCTCACAAAACTTTGAAGCGCTCTCCTGAAAAGTAGCATTTTCCAAGTCGGTGAACACGATTACAGAAAATCTACTGATCCGATCGATTTGAAATTTTGCACAAATATAGTTTAACTAATTCTACAGGTACTCACGTGGCCCTTTTTATACCATGTACCAAAGGTACAAAGGTATTATAGTTTTGTGCGAGTGCGATTTTCTGTAACAGGCAGAAGGAGGCGTGGCAGACCCCCAAAAGTTACCTAAATATTGGTCAGGACCACTAAAGGAGTCGATATAGCCATGTCCGTCTGTCCGTCCGTCCGTCCGTCCGTCTGTCCGTCTGTCCGTCTGTCCGTCTGTCCGTCTGTCTGTATGAACGCCCAGATCTCAGAGACTATAAGAGCTAGAGACATCAAACTTGGGATTTAGACTTCTTATATCTGCACGCAGATCAAGTTTGTTTTAAATTTTTGCTGCTCCCCTTTTTGGAGGAGCTATTTGAAAAAAACGTATATCTCCGAAATTTATAAAGTTATGTAAACCATATTAAAAAGCTTAATGCATTTTATCAAAATACACAGACTGTCCAAATTTTATTGCGATCGTGCCTTAAATAGCGGAGATATAGGCTTTTTACTTTATACACATTACGTGTCTACTGTCGGGACACCCGACTGTATGTCCATCTTGTTTTAATTTTTTTTTTTAATTGTATTTTTTTTTTAACAATTTATCTTTTTTTTTTTAGTAAAAAATCGGACTTTTTGCTTCAAGATGGCATAAAAAATCAGAAAAAAATTAAAAAAAAAAAAACGCTTCGGTGTTACCTCGGGACATTTATCCCTTAAGTAATGCAATTTAGTTTTTTTAAATCGCGTGATCCTGTAGGCTGTATGGATGTTCACCGCAAACCACCTTTTTTCGATGGCGGCTTACGAAATTCTTAATAGCTCTTAATTCTCTAATTGTTTCTTAACAAAAAAATACTAATAAAATAGTCGAAATATTGTGTTACTTTATGGTGTTTAAATTTTTACGCTAACTTTATCCGTTTCGCCACAAAAAATTTTTGAAAAACGGCCATTTTTGCACCGCACAAACCTTACCCCCCCCTTAAAGGGAATAAAAGGCAATAATGGGATAAAAAATGTGAACTATTTAAATATTTAATTAGGAATCATGTTTTGAAATTGTAAGTTTTACAACAAATCAAATTCCTGTCAGGATTCTAGACGGATTCTGGGATAACTTCCCAGGATATCAAAATTCCAGGCTGCAGCCTCCTGTTATACGAAAATTCCTGGGCGGCTTAAATACGAATTTTGGTTGGATTCCCGTTTACATTTCTTAAAGAAAATAATTATAAATAATGGGATAATGGGATAATGTTTTGAACATTTAAATATTACAGCAAATCAAATACCTGTACACATTTTCGGATTCCCCTGAGCTTAATATATAATTTATCCCGGATCCTTTTCAAGTTCTCTTCCCCCTCCTCGTCCCAAAAAGCCGTTGGGCAAATTACATGAATTGGTAAAAAAAGAGCGTTGCAAAAAGTGCAATAAGATGCACTCCTTTACAATCCTTTGTTAAAAACACACGTGCTATGCATTCACATATATATATATGTCCCCGAAGGATGTCCGTTCGTTTCGTTAAAGGCATATCGCAGCTCAAAGCGTTATGCAAAATAATTGTTTATGGTGTTTTAACAATTTGTACGCGAATTCTCCATAATCCTTAACCACTGGAGGAGGCGGCCCGAGTTGGAGAAAAATGCAAGCGTATATAACAATTATGTGTGTGTGCAAGGCAGCCAGGGATATCCGCGGGGATATGGAAAAATGCGTCTCATTACAGGATGATACCAGCATATATATCCTTACACACACACGCACTACAAATTCACACTCGAGGACGACGTCGTTATTCTTAATTTATAAAAGTGTGCGTTGCCGCCCGTCGTCGTCATCTTTTGAATATGCATAAAACTGGAAGGAATTTAATTTCCGACTTACCGTCGGGGTGTACTGTGCAAAAGAAGTAGGCGAAAGGTATAAATAAATAATTAAATTAATTTTTTATTGAGCACATACATTTAAGGGAATTCTTTAGCATTTTTTGGTTAGAATTGAACCTAAAGATTTCTTTCAAGACTTCAAATACTTACTGCCAATATTTTTTTAAAAATTAGGTTTTATATTTTATTTTTAATTATTTCATTCACTTGCATACATATTTCATAATAATTTAAGTCAGAAATCTGTATGCAAAATTCCATAAAAAATAAATCACTCCCTAAAATTAATTTCTGAAATTACTGAAATTACAATTAAGCATGATCTTCTCTGTGTGTACTTTTGCCATCGCTGCCATAATGAAATGTAATGCAATGTAACCGAATAACGAACCAACCAAGCGCAGCCGTTGAGCTCCCAAGCCACCCGCTTGCAATCCACCCACAAATCCCTCTAGGAATCCCCCCGCAAAAAATCTTTGTAGAAATACAGGAGGACTTGCACCACATTTACCACCTGCAGGCTGCAGTTTTTTTTCTTGCCTCAGTAATTTGCATATGCATTAATATGCTTCAAGTGTCTCGTGTCCGTATTCGCATATCCTTAGCCGAGCATATCCTTGAGTATGAATAACTCCTTTTGGTCCTTTGGCTTTTGTGCACTTGTGTGGAATCGCTGCCAGATAGAGAAGATCCTCCCCAGGCATCAGAATGATTTGGCGGCAAAAATCGGTGGTTGGAGGTGTCCTTTTAATGGTCCTCATTAAGCGATTCTGCAGAAAGAGGGGATACTTGTATTCATAATAATAACCAGCCATAGGAGATGGATTACTGCAGTTCTTCAAGGTTTAAGTAATATTTGTGAAGCTACGACAGGTTAAGGCCGCTGTATATGATGATAATGTTTCCGTTTTTATTTAGATTTTAAATATATATACATATGTACATTTTAAATTCATATTTAAATTTCAATTTTGTGAACATGTGAAAATAATGTAAGTTCAATATAAAATCAGTATTTACTGAATAAAATTGAGTAAATATCGAAAGCTGAACAAATCATAAAATATATTTATTAATGATATACATTTTTTATTATCTATTTATTATTGTTGTGCTTCTTTAATTAAGAGTAATTAAATATGTGCTCAATTTTAATGCATCCATTTTGGAATTGGAAATTTAAATTAATTTTTTCAAGTAACTTCAACTATAAAAAAAGTTATTTATTTATGCTAAAACTTTAACAAAGGGAAATTGAATAGGAAAAACTTTATTTATTTATATATTAATACAAATTTTTGCAAATAAATTAATTACCATTTTTAGCCACAGTTAACCACTAACCGTCCTGTTAACCATTAACTGTTTACCAACCCCTTTCGACCAAAATGAAATTTATAATGGCTTCTAAAAAGAGAAAGAATGAAAGGCAGCTGCTCAGCCAGTAAGAGAGGGAAGGAGTGTGACAGAGAAAGCACGAATGAGAGAACGAGCGAGGGATAGCCACAGGGTCGAGTGAGTGCGCAGGTCGCAGCGAGTGCGAGCGAGAGGGCGCGAGGGCGGGTGGCGCAAATGCAATTCATAAAATGAAAATGAATGAACCAGGTTAGCTATCAAGTGCGAGCGAGAAGTCGCTACCCGCAGTGAAAGAGAGGCAACGAGCGAAAATTAACTGGGAGGGGCGAGCAAAAAAAAAAGCGAAAAGAAACCTCCTGTCAAGGATGATTGCAAAAATCAGCACAGCAAGAAGTGCCAGGGGTTGTTGGTAAATCCACCCCACACCCAGCACAGAGGGGGTGGCAGCAGGTGGGAAACAACCACTAGAAGGTCGCCACCTTTGGTTAAACAGAGACAGCAGCCGTGCGTCCAGCAACAGGACCTGGACCTTGGCGCCAGTTAGGGTCCTGGTTGGCTGTTGCCAGCTTTCTACTCACCCCCAACACCCCGGCCGTCTGTCTCGATATTAACATCGATGATTGCGGTTATGAGAATCCGGGGATCCCACTACCAATCGCCACTCGTTCGATTCAATTTGCAATGCAGCACAGGACATTCAAAACATTCGACACTCTTCCCCAGCCCCCACAATCCTAATGAGGCATATCGCAGGCCGAGTTTTAATGAGAGGATTCATTCTTCCCTTGACTGCCTGCAATTAGACTGATTGCGGTTAAGTGCAGTCAATTAGTGGGAGGAGGAGGAGGCTTTATGCATCGCCTGCTCCGGCGACGATTGAAAATGATGGAAATTGTAATTCACATGTTTTAAATTAACAACAAGAGTGATTAACAACAAGAGTGATTAATAAAGTTACATAATTAATCTGAATGTTGAATTAATTGAATGTGAAGAACATCATCATCACTTCAAGCTTGATTAGCTGTAAATTAAATTTTAAATCAGTCCCAACTTCCTCCAATCAAAAACATTTCCGGCCCGATTCCAATGATAAGTCTATCGAGTAGTGCCTGCAATGAAATATCGAACTTATCCAATATTGAGTCCCCCCAGTCACTTCATTTGGTCTGCTGATTTCAAAGATTTTCCCTCACATATTTTTCCATGCAATTTTCGCTCTTAATTTCAGAAGGAATCACCGAGTTTTTCTTCGGTTGATTATGGCGTTTGGGGAATTGAGTTAGGGGAATCGAGTTTGGGGAATTATGATGCGTGAAATATGTGAGAGGCGGGAGGAGCAGGATGATGGGGAGTTGGAATCCATATGCAAATCTCGTTAGTGAAGTCGCAGCATCCCATCCTTATTTTCGAATAGCAAATCGTTAGCGAAAAAAGGTAACAATTGAATTTTGCTACATTTTTTCATTTTGTGCCCCACAATGGCATATTAATTTCAGATTTCAGATGTGGAACCATCATCGTCACCCGCCGAGTCCTGTAAGCCATATCGCCGAGAGTCCTTCAGCGGGCCCTATACACCGCGCCTCCTTTATGTTTTATGGCCTAACGAGTTGCAGCATCTCATTCATTATACGACGATTTGCAGTATTATGGCCTCGTTTGCAACCCATCCCGTTGGGGGCTTTCTTTTATTTTGCACTGAAATAAAATTGCGAATAAATATTTTAGAAAAATATAAAATTTATCAGGGATATTTGTAAGTGCCAGAAATAATAGGGAACTCCTAGAAAATGTATGGGGGGATGTGGTTAGTAACTCTCTTAACATCTTCTTTATGAGGCAAAACTCAGCTGAATTTACTTTATTAGTAGGTACAACTAATTTTTTACTTTTAACAGTATTTATTTTATTAAAGGAGAAAAGTAATAATATTTTTGCTGTATATCTCAGTGAAATATGTATATTTAATTTTTATTGTTTTCTGGTAATTAATTAAAAAACAGCTTCCCGGATCGTATCAGGTAATTAAAAATTCCCCAAATTAATTTACTTTCGTTTATTTTCGCGCGCGCATTTCGTTCCTTGTGGAACTTAAAATGAAAAGATATACGATCCACTTTTGTGGAAGTCAATTTTGACATTTGGAAAGTTGCTGCTTTTGTTTACCTTTTTTTTTGCTGGGGCTGCATTTGTTTTCTTTTTTTTTTATTTACCATAAAATTATTAACTTTACCTAGCTTGTTTCGCTTATCCTCTTTCTTGGTTTTCGTGCGCGCATTTTGTTCCTTGTTTCGTATATATACATACATATGTATATATAATTTTTCTGGAATATATATGCTTATATGATTTTTTATATGGTTTTTTTTTTCTTCCCGTGTGGCTGCACCCATAAAATCTAACATTTTTGCCCCGGCCAGATGAAAATTTGCATTAAGTGAAGTAGTCATCAGTTATCGGCATTAACATCGACGAACATCCAGCGTCATGATGATAGCAACGCAGCAAATTTTTGAATTCAATAGAAAAGCCTTGGGTTCATCTGTTTTTTTTTTTTTTTGTTGGGTGGGTGGGGATTTACGTGGTGCACGGTGGTGCGGCATTGTTTGCTCAAAACTCAACCTCATTTGGAGCAGAAATATGCCAACAGCACTCGGAATAATAGAGCAAACTTCAGAGACGCACAAAGGGTGGAAAAAAGGGGTGCCATTACCATTCAGAAAATGGTAGAAATGGGGGACTGGCGCCTTCTCAGTTGCCTGTTAGTTTGAACGCCAAATCAGCGACATTATAATCGTCCTCATTAACGGTCGTCCTCATCCTCGTCCTTTTGCCCATACTTGTGCCCCTCCTCATCATCGTTGTCGTTAATATCCTGGAAAACCTACCTCGTCAACTCATCAGCGTCATTAGCGAAAAGCAGCGGAAGGAAGAAAAAAATCTCACTAAAAATTGAAAAATGTATGCGGGCCAAAAGGAAAAATAACCAGCAAGAATGTAGGAGAAAATATATATATCAAATATGTAGAGTCAAAAAATATTGAAATTTTGATAGATAAATCTTTAAAATTATATTATTAGAGAATAAATGCATTCTATTCCATTTTGTTTTTAATATTTTTGAATTTATTTTTAAATGTTTCTTTTATTATTAAATTTTTGTTTCCTTCTTCATCACTTCGAAGGCTTTTAAATATATTAAATAAATATTACTAAATATTAATAAGATCTTAACAGTATATGTATTTTCAATCATAAATTTTAGGGGTTTTTTATTTAGAGATAAAGAGATATAAACTATAATAATAAACATAATAACATAATTTGGGAAAAACCTTTCAGGGGCAAAGCTGGATGCTGAAGACCTAACCGACCTCGCCAAATCAATCCATTTTCAATCCAATCCAATTCCCGGCTACCTGGCAAGTTCGCTGAGTTTTCAATTGATAATACACTTGACTGAATCCAGAGCCAGGATGGGTGCCACGCCCCCGCCAGGATCTATTCAGTGCTCACTCAGACAATTGCACCAGCACTGGTACAAAATATAGGGTTCTTCTAGAAGCAAAAATAAATCGGGGAAATACAAAATCTGAGATTATAAATTAAAGGGATTTTTAAAGAATTTTATATACAAGTTTTCATCAACGAAAATCTATTGCTAAATATGTTATTTCTTTGGCATGTCCTGCATTTTTTTAGTGCATAAATCTCTCCACTTGACAGTCAGTCGATTTGGGGAACGCAATTTTCTATTGGCAGTCAGTGGCAGGAAGCCGGGATTTCAGGGCTTCAGAACTTTAGCAGTCCCAGGATGCCACGATAATGGTCGTGGAGGTGGGAATCGAAGAGAAAAATATTATTTCCGCATTTTTTTGCAGCGCTTCTATTTATTATTATATTGTTGCTCTTAAGTGCACTTTCAAGGGGTTGTGTAAATTATTCAGCTTAATTCGAATGCGGATTGGGATTCGGAATGGCAACCACCCGCGAAAAAAAGGGGAAACCACCCTTCGGGCGTATCCTTCAGGTTTTCCATTGACTCGTTGCGATTCCCTTTGGGTGCTGCTACTCTCTCATATTTGTTTTCGCTGCTTCTTTTTTTTTCTATAAATTTGTCCTTGTTGTTGGTGCTCTCATATTTCGTTAATGGTTGCCAGGACTCTGTATATATGTATATACGTAGATATATTTTCATTTTTTTTATGTTGCTGTTGCATTGCATCGCGCAGGAAGTCATTATGGCGCACAACTGCAATGGGGAATTATACTGACTGTTGCCCTCGAGCCTGGGCTCGGGCTCGAGCTCAGGCTCCTCCTTCTCCTGCCTTTTCTTTCCGCCAAATTGAATGATATCGAATTTGGAATTCGCAATTTGTGCCGGTACAAGTTAATGGATTGTCGGAAAGTCGAGGTGGGGCAACCAATTATATAGCCCAAGGATAGAAATGATTAAAAAGCTTGAGTAAGCTAGATAGCTGGACAGTTCTGATAGAGTTTTTAGGAATTGTTTTATTTTAAAATACACGAGATGTTAGGTTTTATGTTTAGATTAAATTTTGTATTTTTTTTTTCATTGCATTTTATAATATTTTAGAATTAAAAAAAAAAGCTTTAATCGGATTTTAAATCGAATCTGGAAGGTCGAACAAATTTTGCAAGCATTTTAATATTTGAGACATGTAAGGTTTTATTTTAAAGAAATTTGCTATTTTTAATGTGAATTTATAATATTTTAGAATTTGTTAATAAATACAATTTAATTTTAAGTTAAGCTTTTATTATTTTTGTAATTGTTTAGCTTTTATAAGTTAACGAATACCTACATTTGAAGTATATATTCCACCTTTAAAGACAGCTCAGGTATTTGTATTTTCATAGACTAAAATTCATGTGTATGTCAACAGGTTTTCCGTGAATTTTCCGCCTTGGAATTTGCAATTTTCCACTTGCAGTTGACGCGAAGCTATTTCCTTCGATCTTATTGACGTAAATAAGTTGTTGCATGGCAAATATTGGCAGCTCCAAAAAGGGATACAAATACGGCTAAAATAGGGTGTGAAAAGTTGGCTTAGAAGGGGTGAAAGGGGGGGGGGGGGGGCGGAGAGGGCAGGGTTGAGTTACGAGATGTCAAATGCAGCGAACGGAAAAGCGTTTCGAGTGACAGAAGTTATTAAATCGAATCAAGTCGCAGGTGCTGTGCAATCATCATAACAATATATATCACTCAGGAGTCAGGAGTCGGGAGAATTCCTGCAGCAGCAATCTTAGTCCTTCGACTGTCACTGACAGTCGCCGGGATTGGGGAATAGAATCCTTCAAGGATTTTAACTAAACGCATTTCTATTACTATTTCCATTTGGCATTTTGTTGACTCTTCAACTGTTGGCACTGCACTTGCCACCGAGAATTACTTTCTCGCTTCATTTTCAGCCAACAAACACAGTAGGAAGTCGAGAGAGTCAAAGCTTGAGAAAATGGGTTACAAAAATGTATAAAACATTATACTAGTTTATAAAATATTTTGAGGGAAAATATTAAGTATATTACAAATATTTTGGGATCTAAAAAAGTCTTCTGTTGAATGCTAATTAAATTAATAAACATTCTAATTATTAGTAAAAATAAATATATAAATAGGTAACTAAATAAAATAAATAATAATAAATAAAGAAACAAGTAATTATAGAAAAATAAATATTTTTGAATACAAAAGTATAGAACTATTCGATTTGCTTTCAAAAAAGAATGTTTTTCATTTATTTGATTAAAAACTATTTTTTTTTTTTGATATAGATTTAATATTTATTAAAGTTCAAAAGGTGAATTTATCAATACAATTTCATAAAAATATATGAAATACTCCATACAGCTTAAAATGTTAAATTAAATAAAAGAAACTTCCGACTTGTTACCAATTTTCAGGCAGCTGAAATGTGCAAAGCCACCTGAATCCGAATTTTAATGGCAAGAAAACCAATAACAAGCCGCAGCTACCCCTGTATCCCCGGCAGTTTTTCCAGCGGTTTTTCCCCGGCGTTGTCCTTCGCCCCGCCTCGCCCGGTAGCACTTCAGGTACGACGTGTCAGAATTGGTTGACATGTTTGTGACGTGAACTGTTTGCACTTCATCCTTTTGTCAGTCGATGTGTGTGCGATGATAAAAAAATAATAATAAAATAAAAGAAACGGACCATTGTGAGCGGCATCTGTATCTGTATCTGTATCCATCAGATACGCTCGAGTATCCGTTGTCGCTGCTGCTTCTTTATTTCTACTTCCATTTATATTTCCATTTGTATCTATTTATTTGCTCATGCCGACAGATGTTGTGGCATTCACCGGTTTCTGGGAAATCGTCTCGCAAATTGCTTAATTTATATTTCATTATTTATTCTCGGTTATGAAACAGTTTCAGCTGCCCCCCCCTCAACAGAAAAAAAAAAATTAATAATAAAAATGCGTGGGTTGGAGAAATTTTCATTTGCATGGCAAAAGCAAAGAAATCGAAGAAAGAAAGAAATCAGCTTCAAAAGGAATATTTCTTGGGCTTTCCGGTTGGTGAGAAAGGGGGGTTAAAACCGGAATTAATTCATTTACAAATTTCCATTTGTGCAGCGGAGGATGAAAATTGCCGTTAAGCAATTTCTTTCCCTTTTCACATGCATAAGAGACCATTTTCTTTGGCTTTAATTTCGTAGGGCGGAGCTTATTCAAGATTTATGCGGAATAAGTATAAAATAAATATTTTGGGGTTTATTTTTCTTGGACCACCTAAGAATAAGGAAGGAAAATTTAACATTATAAATATATACTAGCAGTAATTACTAAATGTTATTATTGGCTTAATATTAAGCTTGCATTTACACTGTTTTGTGGTCACTTATGTTTTGTTTTATTAAATATATTGAAAACAATTAAATTATGTGGTAAAAATCTCTTTAAATTGAATTGAATTGAATTTTTTGAATACTTTGAATAAATTCCACACAGTTTACCACACAAAAGACGCAGGCACATGACAAACGTATTTCCTTAACTCGCAAAAATAGAAGAGAAGTCCCCCCAAAAATATATCTTCTATGTCTGAACTTCCAACTCCCACCCAAAGGGTGGGCCAGACTTGTTGACTGTATGTTTGACTGGACCGCAATGAGTGTAAATAAATAAAAGGGAAAATGGTTTGACAAGAGGATTTCACTGGAACTTAAATGTTAAAGCACTTACAAATAATATTTTGAAATATTATTTAGTGTTAATTTGTTTGATTTTAGCTTTTAGATACGGAACATGATTTATTTAAATAGCTTTTCTATGGTTGAGGGTAACAAAGTAATGGTTTTCTATAAGTTTTGAATAGGGTTTCAATTAATATTATTTAATTAAATTTATACTATATTTATTCGGTTATTTCCTTGCCAAATTTCCTTTGAATTTGCTCCCAGTGTCCTGGCACAAGGATAACACACCCACACACAGTCCTTTGCCAAACAACTTGGCCCATTGTCAAGAGGGCTCTGAAGCTTTTAGCTTAAACACACTTTGGGCCAACTACTTGGCGGAGGAGGGTTGATGCCACTGCCACTGCCATTGACATATTTGGCTCGTCTCTCGTTTAATTTAATTTATCGTTCTGATTGTGCCAAAGTGGATTGGCGAGGCGCCCCTGAAACAGAAATTAAATGCAACTTAACAAAATTGCCAACAAATCACTGGGCATCTTGGAAAGAGGACTCAAAAAGATGGTAAAGAAAATTAAATAAAAGTTTGAGGTTACGCATTCGCACCGTGGACCCACGACAAAGGGCAGGCGCAATGGCCACACACACTGTCAGTCATTAACACTCACTCACACAGTGGGAATATATAAAAAAAAATAATAAAAATAAAAAACAACAACCCTTTCAGTCCTGTGCCAAAAGCTCCCCCTACCCTCTGACTTCGGCTCCTCCTTTTCGTGTTGACACTCGAAAGCTGCATTTGTTTGCAAACTTTGCAGAGCTCGCAATCAGCAATCGTCCTGTTAGCGAATACACGAACCCAATGCTAGCTGCCTGCATCCTTGCAACATATGAACAATAAAGTCTGGTGTCTACAGTTTATTCTTTAGAGGATAATTATCAAATTAGGAATTAAGTAAACAAAAAATAATCAAGAAAGGATTATATTCTTCTTGACTTTCTTTCCATTTAGAATCCTTAAAAGAAATGCTTATATGTTTACTAAACCAATTAATTAACTTTAAGTATTTTGAACATTAACTGCTTGGCCTATTCAATCGAGAATTTATTATTAAGGGAATTTATTTTATTTTTCTTCAATACTTAGGGCATAATTTATTGAATACGAATATGAAAATTAATATATACATATATTCGTACTAAGCCATTTACTAGCTAACCGCATTATTGTATTTTCATGAATGCAAATTCTTCTTTATATATATATAAGTTTCTTAAGGCATTTCTGAGCTAAAATAAATGCCTAAGAATTAAGGACTTAATAGTAGAGGATGTAAGTAATTAATGAAAATACTTATTTAATTAAAGTCTTATTATTTCATACACAAAATTTATTGAAGGTATGTATTTTAGCAAAATGATGTTTGTTTATTTATATGTATACTTAAGTAATATACTAAGCTACAGGATAGGTGGTATTAGCCACATATTAAAGAGTTTTATTTAAAGGACACTAAAAATAAAAACCTTAAAAATATACAAATTAAATTTGTTTCATTAAATTCTGAGTCAGCTTTAAATCCCCAATTGGAGTTATTTCTTTAGCGACGAGGCTTTCTTGAGACAATCAGCCAGAGTGGGATTACCCTGATTGTCGCGCTTAATCCAGAATTTCTGTTTTATTTACTTCTCCTTTATTTTATTCTCCGGCTGGTGTGGGAGTGGGTCGCGTTTTTTGTCGAGTGCTTAACCACTTCAAAGTGCAAATGCCAAATGCACTTGAGGACACCGAATCATCAACGCTTGATTACTTATTTAGCATTTAACATTTAGCATTTGGCATTTAGGACCGGCACCCATTAGCAGCGGCGCACCTTCCTTGACAATTGTCTAATTGCAATCAGAAAATGCCTATTATGCAATCAAGGATGAATCCTGAAGCCGAATCTGAATCTGAATCTGAATACGATTTTTCTGCTGTTCACGCCACTTGTGCATTATTCAAATTTTACAATTTTCAAATGAAAAACAAAAGCAAAGGCAGGCTTTATTCAAAAAAAGAAAAAGAAAAGAAAAGAGGAGAAAAAATACGAGGCGAGGAATGAATTGGAATGGAGAGAGCACAGTCGCCGTTGCCGCAAATCCTTTTATGATAATTTCTCAAGAGTGTCGTCCTTTGATCAAGCAAGTGCCTGGCCTGGCCCGCCGTAAAAAAACTCATTCAAGCATGAATGTGAATATATGATTTCCAACCACACACACTCGTCGTCCTCATGAGGATTTAATAATTCGTTAAGCGAGATTAAAATTGCCAACTGTAGTAGCCTTCGAAGGCGGAATGAACCCTGGGTCCTGGAACCTTCTTGAATTTATTAATTGTTGTTGTGGTAATATTAACTTTTCCAAGTTTATAAAAATATTTGTTTTCGAATATTTTTAGTTAAAAAATAAGAATAATTTCTGTATTCTTTTTATTAATTGTGTTTTATAAATGTGGTTTTGTAGGATTATTAAAATATATTATTAATTATTATTGGAAGATTTTTAATTGCAGCTGACAATTTTTGTTTCTTTCAATAGATAATACTTCAGTTAATAAGTAATATTAATATTGTACATTCACTGATTCTTAGAGTTTTCTCAATTTTCCTTAATACAGTCTTATAGACAAAGATATTTGTATAATTTATTTATTTATTATTTATTTATTTATTTATTTTATTTAATGTGGGGTTAGGTACAGGTGCGTCGGCGTCAGCATCATCGTTAGCTAACGAGGTGAGGATGGGGTGTCATGATGTCCTGGTGGGTGCCCTCAATATTATATTTCGCTGCACATACACGCATTCGGTCCTCTTCACGTTATCCGTTTATAATCCTCTCAGTCTCAGTCTCTGTCTTTGTCTCCTTCTGGACCTAAAAAATTGACATATAAAGCCAAACGTTTGCCGAATTAATGTAAAAATATTTTGTTTTTTTGAATGAATATTTACTTTTGTAGCCTTTTTTTTTACACATTTTTGAAATCAATTTTTTCCTCTGTTTTCCTTTCTCTATTTTTTTCAGTGATTTTATTTAAATATTTAATTAATTAAAATTAAAATTAAATCCCTTATTAATTACGTGAATATTTTATGTACAAATTTATTTATGAACCAGTACCTTTCTCACTTGAACTCCTGTAATTGCCCAGCAATAAAGCCCAATTGATCAGTTTAGACACTGACTTGCCCTCCAGTGAGTGCACTCACTCACTCACTAGTTGTTTATTATCCATTATTTGTTATTCCCCCGTGAGCCCTATTCGATTCGAATTCACACCTTTCGGTGCGGAGGCGGATCTATATATTCTTGATGAGTACATCTATGTGGTGAAGAAGCAAGAAAAAAAATTTAATTGGTTCCAACGAAAAAGTGGCAGGCCCTTGGAAGGCAAAGCATTTTCGCGCCGTCTGCTGCCTCGTTAAAAAAGGTGAAAAACTGTTGTAATTGTTTTTACAGCCTGCAAAAGCAGAAGCGCTGCCAAAGAGCCGTCCTCGAGAGTGTGTGTAATTGGTTCTGACTGCTAAATGAACCATTTACCAATTAAACGCAAGAGCTGAGAGTCATGAGTGCACATGTGTGCTGCTGCCACCTGGCCTAGAGAGGAGCCCGTGTCTTAGCCAGGTTAAAAGCAATACATAGCCATTGATTTTATTAAAAATAATTAGTGCTGTTTTTTTTTTTAATATTTCCGAATTTGTTGAATTTTTCTTACAGTATTAGGTCAATGAGGTTTGACTGCAGATATATTTTCTCGAAAAAAAGTTAACTTTTTATAGTTTTAACAGATTACAAATCTAATTATAAAAAATATATATATATTAGCTATTTCCAATTTTAGGCACTATTTTAAAATGACTTTTATTGGCTTTAGATTAAATGATAAATTTAATTTTTAATTTAAATTCCATTAAAAAGTACTTCATTCCATACATTCAAGTGACATTTAAAGAGGGTTAAAATTTCCAAATATTCTTAATTTAAAAATTACACTTCTCACACTGCTTTCTCTAAAAACTCCGCTCGTTAGCATCCCGTTGGAGAAACGCATTAGTCAGAGGGCCAAGAACACAGAAAGCGGAGAATTGAAAAGGGAGCTCTGCCCCTTTAGCTTGAAGTTGGGTAAACGCTGGCAGTTTGCTGGGAAATCGTTGGAAAAAATGTGTATAGAGCCGGAAAACATTGGTGAAAATTGCTGAGCCATCCACCAGGCCGTATTCCACCTGTGTCAAGGAGCTGCTGCTCACCTGAAAAAAAGGGAGAAGTGATTCTCAAGTGGTTAGGTAAAAACGTTGGCGAGGATCCCCTTGCACAAGGGTAATTCATGGCCGATTGGCGTTAATCATGCAATTAATTGGGTTATATTTCAGTGTGCTGAAGGAGTCACCTGCGGAGTCACCAAATATCAGATATATTTTCCTCGTGTTTCCCACATTTATTCGAAGAGTTTCCTTTACTTTCCAAGTTACTCTATCCGTGTTCCGTTGGCCAAAAACTCAAGGGTCATGGCCTTTGTTTGTCCTAGGCCAACTGTTGCCCATCAGGATTTTCTTCTGTTATTCTTCTGCCACTCGAGGACCTCGTCACACCTTCGGGACTGGGGAAAGGTCAATGCCTAATCCCTAATCCTTCGCACCTATCGGCTTATTTACATTGCCACTTCTCTAATCTGGCCAGGATTACAATTATTAATATATATCCGGCATATTCAGCATATCCTGGTCCTGTTTGTTCTCCAAATAATATAATTACAAGTAATTGGAGGCAGGACCACGGACAATGGTGGGCACTGGAACTGGAATGTCCTGCCGAAAGGACAAGCAACCTGACAGCCTGACAACTGTTGTGTCAATATTTTGACAGAAGAATGTCAAAACCGAAGAGAGTCCTTTTGCTTTTCGTTTTCCTTTTTGTTTTTTGCTCAAAGCAGGAAGAGCCGCAGGAAGAAGAGCAGCCGTAGGATCGTAAGGATCGCAGGAATCGCACTGCTGATGAGTTAGCCTGCAAATATGCAGACAGGATAATGCCCAGAAGTAGAAGCAATGAGGGAAACGTTTGGGAATACAAATACCCTTGAAAATTGAATTGAATTATTTACTTTTTTGTTTAGAATATTTTGAGAAATTGAAATATCAAACTGGTTAGGCTTTATTTAAATAAGAAAATTATAAGTTGAAAAGCTGTGTGAAGTTTACTATATATATAGTAAATATTAATGGATGAAAATTAATTTTGGTTGTATATTTAAACCTTATAAAAACTATAATTTGTTGTTACCAGAAAATCCAAAAGATGTTGAAAAAAGACCCTTAAGACTGACTATATGCTAAATATATTCACGTAAAGATATAGCACTCTTTTACTTAACAACAATTAGAGCACACACACACATTTGACAAGTGTCCACACCTACACACACTAGCAAACATTTGCATGAAAAGACGTTATAAACAGCAAACTAAAACAGAAAAAAAAAAACAAAATAGAAATTAAGAGAAATACAGAAAAGGATGGGGGGAAAAAAAAACACAGAAACACAAAGTGCAACTCAGATGGCGGAAATGAAAAGAAATTGCATATACATAAGTATGGTTACACTGAGAATATATAAGTATATATTTACTTATATATTCTCAGTGTAACCATACTTATGTATATGCAATTTCTTTTCATATAAATAAATAAATTTAAAAATACACCAAGATCTGCTCAAAAATTAAAATAGGATTTAATGAACTGTGGTTGCTAACCCTGCCACGGGTTCTCATCTGCATTTCTGAACAAGATAATTCCAAAATCCGATAGTATTTAATTATTTTACGTAAAAATCTTTTAGGAAATGAACCTCATATTTCTTAAAATAAATTCTCTGAACCTAAAGAAGTCTACAAACAGTAGAAAATTGTAAAGGAACCATGGAAAAATTTATTTAAATATTATTTATAATTCTTTTGATTACACTTTGGTATAAATCTCGAAATAAACTAGTTTCCTTAGTTTCTTTCCGTACACCTGTCTCTGTGTGTCTGTGAGAGTGCATTTAATGAAAAAGTACTTCATTAAAAATCAACAACAACGACTCGCCCAAGTGTGTGTTGATTTCCATATGAAAAACAACAAGAAGAGAAGCTTAAATCCCACCGAGGAAATGCTAAGTACACGTACCATGTATGTAAGTGGGCCGTGGGCGGGCCCCTAGGTGGGGGCGTGCCAGCTCACTCGCGCTCACAGCTCGCCATTGTCACAGGAAATAAGTTGAGCCATAATGCCGAGGAGAAATGGAGAAAGCCCCTAGACTTTGGCTCAGAATTGAAATTAAAAATGTGTAAATGAAAAAATGAATAAATATGCATGATACAAGGGGGAGAGAAGACCAAGAAGAGCAGGGTGTGATGGGGGTACTGCAAGAATATAATTGCTACATTTCGCATTAAGCAGTTTGCATTTCCATCACCCATAAAAAAAGTCACCCCACTTCTGCTGCTGGGCAAATGGCAACAATTGAAAACTTTCTTTGATCTTTCGCATGGAAATTAATTTTCTAGCGCCTTCTTGTTCGCTTAACAATTATTATTCGCATTTGTATGTATTCCCCGATAATGGAGGCTGTAAAGTGATCAGAGCACTGGATGGGCGGCGGGGGTGTTGGTTTGGGTCATCCTTTGGACAATAAAAGTTTACATGAAAGTCTATAGGATTTGTAGAGCATATTAATTTATTTTTTTGGTTAGAGATCCAAGGAAATTCACTTCTTTGTTATTTATTATTGTTTGACAAAGCTAACAAGTTGTTATTATTTGAATATATTTCGACTCAAAAGCCTTTGATTATTGAACTTAAATACTACAAAATATAATATTAGAAAAAATGTTTTAAAATGTTAAAAAATGTTATAAAACAATCTATCAAGCTGTTCACCCATCCGAGTTCGTTGATCGCTGCTGCATTAATAAAGAAGCTTTAGGTGTGAAAAATTGTTAAGGAGGATAGGGAAGCAAAGAGATTATATATTAATTATGAATTATAAATAGTAAGTGATTATTATAACAAAATAAAAACAAATGAAACTCGTTTTAGAAAATGCAAGTAAAATTTTTGATGATAAACTGCAAATTTCTTTCACTTGGCATATTTCTCTGTCATGCAAAAATCACGTTTATATGTATACATACATATAAGTATATCTATCTATCTTCTTCACTCGCTGGTTTTATCCTTGGCCACAGCCCCCATCCTGTCAGGGGCTTTGAGTTCCTCATTTTTAGTGCTTTTTTCTCCCTTTTTCCACAGTTGCATAATCAGACCATTGCATAATTTTAGACCCACACACACCCAAGCAGAACGAAGGATGCAGTCCTCACACTATGCCTCACATTAATTATAATTTGCAGCCTGTGAGTGAGAATCACAGCTTATAATTATGCGAAAAAGTCTGCAGTGAACACGCCCACCTCATCACATTATTTTTTCCCCAAGAAATAATTGAAAATTGCGCAATTCTCACGAGTGGGAAACAGAGCAGAGAAACCCCTGTCCCCAGTTCCCATTTCCCTTCCTGGTATTTCCACCACAATTAACCAACACACATGCCACGCCCCCATTAGAATTATTTCTCTCTTTACTCGGTTTTTTCCGCCGTATATATGTATTTAATATTCTTTTTTTTTCATTTTGTGGAATTTCTCGAACAAGCGCCAACGCCCTGGCCCGAGGTAGGAAAAATTATATAGTATATATGTACATATCATACTTCATGTGTGGGCCGACGTTGCGATTATTATTATCATGATTATTATGCGCAAATTGCAAAATTTCGCGGCGGCCTAAAGAGAGGCAGAAGGAGTTTGTGAACACTAAGCAAAATAAATGAGGAATTTTAAACATTTTATTATTAATCCCTGGAGAAGCCGGGTGTGAGTTTCCATATAAATGGGTTTAAAAACCTATGAGTGATCCGGGCTATTTGGGTGTTTTTATATGGCTTATTTGGAGTATATATATTTTATTTTTTAAACAATTGCCAACAAGGGACACTTATTGGGAAAGCCAGAGGATATCAATGGAGCGATAAAAATTGATATTTTAATATGCGAAATATTTTTAATGTAATATAATAGAAAGCGAGATACACTATCTTCTGATACAACTTTCTTCTGATATAATTATCTGTCAATATTTCAATGTTAAAATCCCTGGCTCGAAATATAATTATATTATATATATTATTAATTCGATATTTAAAATTCGAAAATATCAAAGTCAATTTTGAGTGTTTTGAGTTTCTAACACATCTTAATTATAACTTTTTTTTAAATTGAAAGTACAATTTTTTATTTTATTTCAATTTACAAGAACTGTTTAGTCTCAAAATCTTAATTTTTTCTCCATTTTGGGCTGTGTAGCAAAGCCCCCATATCGTTGGCTTCGGTTTAGTCGACAAATTGCTGCGGTTTCTAGCTGCATTTTCTATTGTTTTACAAAATGGCGCGGTTTAGGCCATGGAGACGAAAAGAAAAACAAGCCCCAACTGCGACGAAGGTTGCCTTTGTTCCACTCACTTGTTGTATTTTTCTTTTTTTTTTTTTTTTTTTTTTTTTTTTTTTTGCATAATTGTAATGAAAATTCACACCGAGCGAACTTGTGGCCAAATCAGCCTCATCATTATCAGGATTATTATCAGGCAAGTGGAAACTGAGCAGCCTTTGTGTCTTGCCATAAAAGAGGATTTTAACTCTTACCAAAAAATAATAATATTAGGCAAAATGATAATTGTTTCAGGGGAATTTAAATTTAATTATAATATTTAGCAATAATACTAATAATCCCTTTCCCAATTCCCTTTGTTACCTTAATTATTTATGGTTTAAATCGAAAGAACATCAATTGCAGAGGCTGCATTTCAGCAGATTAATATTTATTGTCCTTCAGAATATCCCCGGGAAAAGCCTCATAAATTCCATCGACCTGTGGAAGAGGTCCTTTTGCCATTGAATTCTGCCACAAAATCCAAATTCAATTCGGGTCGAAGTGGTAATCTCTCACTCTCCGTTCGGTGGGGATTTGATTGCGATTGCTTGAATGAATATTCGCCGACAAACGGAGAACAAAAAAATAAAAAGCGGAGAAAAAAACGTCACAAAAACAGGAAATTAATCGAAATTCGTATCGAAAATTGTGGGATTTTTTGCAAGAGGAGGATACGGATTCGTGTAGGCAGGTTGATTGGAACGCCTCCTTGTGGGTGGTTTTTAATCCTGGCCTTCCGGCACAAAGAATCCCAAATGCAGTTGGGTTTTTGTTGGTTTTGATTTAGAAAAAAAGGCTTGTTTTATTTTTATATTATTCCTGAGAGCAGCAGATGTCAAAACAAAGGTCAAAGTTGGATTTAATTGAGAAGACACAAAAATATACAGATTTGATTCAAGTTTTTATACGCGTTTTCGTTTAAATTAGAGAACAAAATTTTGGTTAATGTTATAGTTCAGTTATAAATCTTTTTTTTTTTTTTGAGTTAAATGTAATTTTTTTTATTATTAATAATATTACAATAATATTGTGCTTAAATTCTCTCTAATTAATTTAGATATGAGAATGCATGATTGTCTGTTCGTAAACATTTATAAAATGTGTACTTTTAATATCTTAATTAAATAAACAAATAATAATAAACTCATACTTGTAGGAATTATTTTAAAAATTATTTTACTTAAGTTTTGGTTAAGCTTTAATTTTCCTGGAAAGCAAAATTCTTTTAATTTTTCTTGCGAATTAAAAATTTTTCAAAATACTCATTTTTAATATTTATATTACTACATTTTTCTTTTGAAAACGTATAAACTGAACCTAAAAATCAATTACTGGACCCAGGACATCATCATCATCTCTTCACAATTCTTCAATTCCTGAATATTTTATAATTTTCATATGCAAATCCTAGAGAGCTGTGGCCCCTTGAATGGCTCATTAGCAGCCACCTCCTCATAAAGGCAGCTAAAAAATATAAAAGAAATATGTATATAAAGCCAAGCAGGACCTCTCGGTGGCAACTCTTGCGAACGCGATGGGTCACAGCTTGAAGGCGAAATAATCAAATTTGCGTCACGGGACTCCAGAATTTTTTTTTATTATATTTTCTGCACGCGACTCTGATTTGAAAATTAACAAATAAAATGCCAGCGAGAAATCGGAGTGGTGAGAGGAGGGAGGAGGGATCAGAGAGTGGGGTGTGGGGAGTGGGCTGGAGGGAGTGGGAGAACTCAAATAATAAGTAATGATGGCAGCGGCGGAAACGCCTGCAATTTGCCACAATTGAAAGTGGCTGCCTTCCCCCTTTTTGTCGCCCAGCAAGCTGCCATGTTTTTGGTTCACTTTTTTTTTGTATTCATTCTTTGGTTTTGTTTTCTGCTCGTCGGATTTTTTTCATTATAGTACACTGTATGTGTTGGTTGTACTCCCATTTGTGCCGGGAAAAGTGTGTGCGCCCCTTTTGGTTGGCTGCCAAGTACCCGCCACCATTGAAAACATCAAAAACTCGGGCGTCTAATTGAAGTCATTCCCAGTTCCCATTCCCAGTTACCAGCTATACGAGTTCCCTGTCCCTGTCCCAGTCCACCTCCCATTTAACACTCCCTTGCCCCTGGCTGGCTGCTTTGCATAACCGAAATCCCGCTCATACAATTTGATTAACCCATAAACGAGGCGCGGGACCTTCCATCATCATTAGCGAGCCGTCAACAGGGCGATGCACTGGGCAAAATCTAGGGAGAGTTTAGGGGATAATTTCTGGGAGATTTGTGTAGGAAATTGTGGGAATTTTAGAGAGCGGTTTTTGAAAGGTTTTGAGGAGAATTTTCTGGGAGAGTTTTGTTGTTCGAGTATATTATTCATTTAATTAAAACAACATTTTAATCTTTAATCCTTAAGCTTTAAATATGAGACCTTTTATTTGTTATTTAATAAATATGGGATGAACATTTTTATAACCTTAATTAAAGTATTCTGAAAGCATTAAAACTTATAGAATTTTATAAAGTTTGATTAATATTTCCTGTATGAAAAATAAGTTGTTTTATTAACTGATAGAAAGTGGATTCATATATTTTCACTTATTTTGATTTATTTAAGGATTTTGCTTTTATTTATTTTTCTATTTTTAAGCATTCTATATATCATTTATGTAATCTCTTTTATTTTATATATTTATAGTTGTCAATGGATTGCATTATGGCATAAATGGCTTAAATGTAATTTGTATTATTGTTTTCACTGCTAAAATTCCCGCTTAGCAATTTATTTGTAATAATTCATCACTAAAATTTACTTTAAATATGTATAAATATGCTTTAAATATCTTTGAGGAAAATCTATAAAATAATTCAATAATATAAATATGAATAAAACTCATAACACAAAATGTAGCTCTTTAAATTGAAAATAAATTTGTCCAACTTTTCCTTATTCATAATTATTATGTGGCTTTCTCAAGCATTTACTTAGCTTGATAACACCTCTAATTTTACCTCAGTGCATCGGCCATCGGTGGCATGCAGCTGTGATAGTGCTTGTGCGCCTGGCCACTTCTTCCTTTACACTTCAATGGAAGTTCAAGAGTTCGCCGTTCCTTTAGTTGCGGCCATTTTTGAATTCACACCCCTCGTCCTTATTCGTTATTATTATAACAGTTTTTTCTCTCCTTATATATACATTTTTTGTTGCCCCTAATTTGTTTTGGCTCTGCATCTTTTTGTTGCCTATTTTCTAATTTCGAGGCTGCTGCAGCAACCACCCCTAATCTCACTCTCCCCCCCTTAGGTTATTGTTGTGTGTGTGGTGTGTGGTGAGTGATGTGTGTGTGCTGTGTCTAGTGTTTGCCTTTCGGTTTAGTCGAGTGTCTCGAATTCGAAGGCCTGTCCCATAAATTGGTTCGTCGTCATTGTCGAGCACACACTTCGGCCACTTCGGTAGCTCACACATCTAGATATGGTAGATATAGTGGTGTGCACTGAGCGCAAAACTGAAAAAGTATAGGAATTTGTGGATTTATTGAGCAACAGCAAAATGGGCATCACAAACTTTAGTTAAGAAAGTTCAAATGGATTCAAATGCATTTCTTTGCACAATTTGCACAAGCTCCATAAGATGTGTAGTTAAACGACTTAATATTTTTTTTTATATAAATACATTTTTTGGAATATTAATCATATCATCATATGTGTATATTAGTTTAGAATTTTGATGATGTATTGTTCCTGAGCAACATTTCTGCTTCTTTTTTCTCCCTTTAAATATAAATATTTCTCTTTTCATAGATTTACAAATATAATACGCATTAATACATTAAGTAAAATCCCTTATATTTTTTCCCAGTGCCTATTTTAGGCGAATAAACCCAACTCAGTCCCTGTCAGCGGGCATCCTCGTCGTCGAGTGTTCTCCAATGATAAATCATTTTTGCCGTCGCTTTCACACAAGCAATGATCGAGTTGTTTCAACGGCTGCCCCAGTACCTTTTTCCATTTTTTTGTATTTGGCTGTGTGTAAAAAATAGTGCAGATAATCCCATTAACTGGTACACGCCTATATACTGTCGTTATTGTCTGTGTATATAGGATACGATTAGCGGCGGTGTTTTCAATGATTGGAAACTAAAGAGCAAAAATTAAATCATTTGATTTTTAAATTTAAAGAAAATATATAAACTTTAGTTTTGTTTTAGAATAATTATAAAATAAAATTCTGGTACTCATTAAGCATTTAAAATAATTAAACGACGTCAATGGAATTCAAAGAAAGTTCAAATTTTACTATCTAATATTGTTTCAAAAACCATAAAGCTAAAAATCGGAATAAAAACAGAAAATATGAAAGAAGGTTTAAATATTATTTTAAATCGTTTTAAATTCCAAAAGTACAAAATAATATATAAAATTGATTTAAAATATAAAATATAAAATCTTTTGGCTTTTGACACGGCATTTTTATGTAACCTATAAATTAAATACATAATTCCATTAACGAAAAAAAATAAATAAATATTTTACCCTACCCTTTGGATAAATGTGTTTAGAAATATTAATTAAAACTATAAGCTAATCATTAACTTCGAACAAGAAATCGATTGACGTTTTTTAATCTAAAGCTAGAAATTAAATTAAACTAATAAAAATCAAATAAATAATTAGGCCTTTTCATTTTGACAAATATTTGTTTAGTAACATTTTCTTTAAAGCGGAAAATAATAACTGTAATATAAATATATTTTAGTGATATTTTGATGCATTTTAAGAAATTAATTTCTCATATTCCCCACCTCTTCTGGCAATTAAATCGAAAAGAAAACTTTTCCTAATTATCTTAGTTTCGGCTCCTGCCTTAGCTGTGACACAAACCATTGGCACGACGCAGGACTCGACCGTTTGTGTTGATTGCCTGCTCTGAAATTAGCCATAAAACGTGCTGTGCATACTGCTGCCATCTGTGGGCTTTAATTTGTATTTATTTTTTTTTTTTCAAAAGGCAGAAATTAAATTCTGCGCCAGAAATTAATTTTCTCACGTTTCCCAAGCGGCGCAATACAATGCGCGTAGCCGAAAAAAAAACAATTAAATAATTGAAAACTAAACTCGAAATCAGCGGCATAAACAACAATGGACAATGTGAGCAGCAGCAGAAATAACAATAACAGTAACACGAACATTAGTAAGTAATAGTAATATGATAATGATTATTATGATTCGCGGCTAATACAAAATACCCCCTTTTTGCCACTTGTGAGGTAAATAAAATTTAGGATATTTAATTTTTAGAAATTCTAATTACTCTTTGCGGTCTGTATATAAAATGTATTGAAAATTACAAAATAAATATTATTAGAATTAATTTTTCAGGCTGAAAAAAGAAGTTTAAAATATTTACTGTACAATTTATTGCAAATTACAATTTTAATAATAATAAAATGAATTTTCAAAAATAAAAATTGGGTAATTCGAAGGAGTTAGAAATTAAATTAAAATTAAAAAAAAAAAGTTCAACCTTTTATAAAAAGCTGACTTCTGTGGGTTTAAACCATAAATATTTCCCCCCATAAAACGCAGGGCATTCAAGTTTCGTAGCCGTCGCCTTTTATTTTATTATTACTATTTTTTGAGTCCATTATCGCCCGCTGCCATTATGCCATTGTGTCGCAATTAAAGTTTCAACTAATCACACGGCACACAATTGTGTGACAATAATATTTTTAACAAGATTTGTTTTTTGCCCGCTTGGGCACTTGGGGCCAACAGCGAAACAACTTAATTACACAACAATAACCGACCGGCTGCCTGTTTGTTGTTATTTATGCCGATTTGATTTATTATTATTTATTACTGATTTTTTCGTGCGATCTTCGTTTGGCAAGCAAGCCTTGCCCGTCAGTCATCGCTGAAGCTGAAGCTGAAGCCATTGCCCAAAAATAATAATAATAATCGGCGAGGGAAGCCCACACAAAAAGTAACTGAACTTTAATTGTTCATAATTAAGTTTGTCCAATTGTATATTGTCTCCCTCCCAAAACAATAATAGTTGAGTATATAAATCTCAACACATAATTGACAGGCGATTTTGGTCAACTTTCGCACTTAACGGTAATTGAATCATTCAACTACCAGAAGTGTGGAGAGCAGAAGCTTAAGACCAGGGCACCCGGTATACCCTGAATATCCCCAAATATATATGTATATAAATATATACATATATCTGTCTGTAGTATATATACCTGTATTATGTTCCCAGGTAGTCGGCCGCGCCCTGTGAGAATCGCACGTCAAAATATTTGCAAAACAAAAGCTTATAGGCCCCAGCTTCTTGGAACTCTCAGGACAGAAACACATAAACAATAAATAAATATAGATAAAAAAGACTGAGAGTCAGACTGAGACTGAACTGTAGCCAATGGCTGCCAGATGGAATCTTGTTCTTAAATGAATATATCTCGATATCCAATTTCTCTCTAATTGAAGTGTTTGAGGAAATTCAATATTTATTTTGACAGCAGGACCCCCTTCGGTAGTTGTAATTGCAAGTTAATTAACAATAAAGATAATCCTAAATTTCTTTAAATAAACGAATTCACATTAAAAACAGGACTGACAGGATTCGAAGGCCTATTGAATGAATCATCTTGAGTTCCTCGACGAGAGCAGGTTGCCCCTGAAAGTAATAAAATATCGAATTACCCCGCGAAATTCCTCAACTACGCACTGTCTCATTTTTTTCTTGAATTGCTGTTTCTGCCTCTTTCTTTGCTGGCAGACTGCGTGGATCCGAGAGCCAAAAGAATTCGATCCGTTTCGTTCTATTCGCTTCGATTCTCCATAAGTCGAGTGCTTGTTTCGCAAATTGCTTAATTGGTGTGGGCTTTCCGTTTGAGAGAGAGTTTACTGCGTTGGGGGCGTGAGAAAAGCAGCAAGAGAGGCTTTCCGTTTGCATTTCGGCATTTTGCATAATTATATAAGTGCCTATAAAATAAAATAGAAAATGTTTAAGCAGAATGTTTTTATATAGCTTTTATTTTGGGAAAACTAAATATATTGATAAAAAAAATAAATACTTTAAATTTACTGTGGATTACTAAATTACAGAATCATTGGAATTGATTTTGTTTAACTAATAGATCATATTCCCATGGCCTCTTAAGTTATATTTTAAATTTTTAACTTCTCTCGCAATTAAAACAATTAATACTATAATATCCAGTTTAATACAGACCATTAGTCTTACAATTTCTAAGCTTTGAAAAACCCTTCGCTGTGGCATTGGCAAGGAATCTCCAAGCTGAGTCCCAAATTTCAGGACAATTGCCCCACGGGAAGCCGAGTTCCTTGAGATGAGGACAATATAAAGTTCGAATATCTAAGTCTCTTGCTGCTGCTTTTTGCTTCTCCACAGCAATCCCAAGGGCTCAATAAATTTGCCAACTGCGCAGCACAGGGAAGGGAAGGATGCTTTCAAAAATTCCAAACACACACAGCACACACACTACTCTCGGCAAAATGCTAATTTACGCATTTTAATAGTACAAGTTTTTGTCAAAAATTTTAAACAGACTGCTTTTTTGTTGTGCGAGTGAGTTTACGTGTGTGTGTGTTAAAGCCATTGTTAGGCGGGCGACAAGTGTCACAGCAGAAGGACCAGAACCAAAATTAAGAGCAGGGCTACAAAAACAATTGCAACAACTGCATGTAGTTTTTACAACCGAAAAGCCCGAATCGGCGGCACTCGTTTTTTGGCCATAAATTGGCGTCCTTCATTGAAACGAAAGAGAATCCCCCGGAATCCTTCAATCCTGCCGGCCGCTCTTCCTCTCTCACTCTCTTCCTTCCACCAAACAACCCTGCCCCATACACCTTCCCTCACTCGCTCACTCACACAAAATGGGTGCCGCACACACTCTCACATTGCGGCACGCACACAACGAAACTCAGTCTTGCCACTGGAAGTGCTTTGGAAGCACTGGAAGTCGGTAAGGAAGAGCAAGCAGTACAACTAGCTAGGAACTGGAAAGGTATTGTCGCTCTGCTCACTCCAAGGCACTACCTCACGTTGCTCATGCGCCATGTTGCCGAGGGGAAGTCCCTGCTATAACCGGACCGCTCGTACTGAAGGCAGCCAGAGCGGTACAGATAGCTGCGCGACCGAGACCGCCCCTGAATATTTACCGTTGTCGGGCAGAGCAGTCAACGTCGACGACGCAGTCAGCGTTGCTAGCGCTGCTGCTGCAGATGTTGCTGCGATTGCTGCTGCTGCCGCTGCGTTTGCCATGATTTGAGGTCCTCGCAAAAACGCGGCTCTCGCCTTAGCCGCTTTGCCGGTTGCCGCTTTTACCGTTTCACTGTTTTTGTTAACTGAATGCGAATGCGAATTGCGTACTGCGAATGCTTTTCCTGGGGCCAAAGCCAACCACCAGCAACAGCAACATCACGTCGCTTTCTCGTTGCTGCGACGACAAAACTCCTGGTGCACATTAAGTCAGGCAACAGTTTAACGTGGAAATTATTGCGAATTTGTTGTGTGTTTTTGCGCGTGAGGGGAAAAAAATAATAATAAATAATAATAATAAAAAAGGCTCGTCCAAAAACAAAGCAGAGTCAGGCAGTGCACTATTTTTTTTTTTTTTCTGTTTTTATTACGGGCGGGAAAATGTCGTCTTATTAAAAACTAAAAATTTTATGTTTTAAAATAACAAATAAATAAATAAAATCAAGGAAAAGCCCAAAAAATGCCGCAACGTTCACCGTTTGCCATTCAGGAGTTGCTGGGCCTGGCGGCGGCAGCAGCTACCACGACAGAAACACCAACAACAGGGCCAACGGTCACACAAACAGAAACAAAAACAGATTTAACAACAACAGAAACAACAACAACAACATCAGCAGGAGCAGCAATGACGGCAAAAGAGCGGCAAACGCCAACGCCGCCAAAGATACAAAGATACAAAGAGGCAACACCAATAGCGGATACAACAACATCTGTTATGGAGCCACAACAACAACATCACTACAGAGATCACCATCAAATGTCCATGGCGGCCGCCTCTCGAATGGCCTACTTCAATGCCCATGCAGCAGTGGCAGCGGCCTTTATGCCCCACCAACTGGCCGCTGCCGTGCACCATCACCATCATCATCACCAGCATCCGCATTCGCATCAGCATCCGCATCCGCATTTACACCATCCGCATCCACATTCACATCCGAATCACCCAGCCGGTGGAGTGGGAGGAGCAGGAGTGCCGACCCTGCAACATCACCATCCGCATCATCCGCTCCTGCATGCGCAGGGTATGTCACCACAATTTCCACGAAATAATAAAAACAAAAACAAAGAAAAAACCCATTTGAACTAAACGCTTAAACTTATTTATAATTTAAAGGCAAACATTTTAACTAGAAAGCCTTCAGTTTTTGGTTTTTCTGTTAACAAAAATCTCAAAAATCTTTTTATAAAAATCTGTTATATGTATATATAATATATAATTGTATCATTAGGGATTCATTATTTTAAAATAGAGAGATTTCTTATTTCTTTCTTTCTACTTCTTTGAATTATTGTTTCTTTTTAATTATAAAACTAACAAAAGGTACAGGTAAAGCCCAAAACATTTCTGTATAAATTGTATCAATTTCATTTTTTAAAGATACTGAAAAAAATCCCAGCTAAAAATAAGAAATTTCTAACTATATATCTAAACTTGAATAGAAAAATTAACAGAACATTTATGAAAGGTATCAAAATTATAAATTTTTATAATGACATTTCAATTGGAGACTATTTTCGATATGTTAAAACCTCCTCTCTTTTTTCCCCCTGTGCACTTGGTACAATGACAATCAAACTTTAAGCGCAATTAGCAATCGCAACTGGTTTTGTCACCTGCCAGACGTATTGCCACAGCAGTGAGTAAAGCTGCTCACAAATACAAAATTTAAATACAAATAAAAAATATCCAAATGCACAGATATTAAATGCGATGCAGAGTGTCTGGAGTGCCGCTTAGTTAGCATAAAAAAGGAATTAATCAACGGGCCATCGTCCAGGCAAATCAGCTTTGTGACCTCAAAGCCCCGCCACAGCCTCCAAAACCACTCGACTCGAAGGCATCGCCACACACACCCACTTCCTCTGCTCCTCCACTCCCTCTTTAAGTCTACAAACTCCCCAGCTCACCACTTGCCACTCAAGTTGAGCTGCTAATTGCAATGGCAATTGACTGTTCGTGTGTGTGAGTGTATGCAAAATGTTGCACTTAGATTTCACTTGTATATGGAATCGATTTACTATTCTTAGCTATATATTATTGTTGCACGTAACCAATTTGAGGGGCAAGGAGGACTATTTGTTTAAATATTTTCTTTACCGCAAACCCCTAATATGTCAAAGTAGTATATTCATCATCATTTATTCATCTTATGTTTTATGTTTATGTAGGTTCTCACATTTCCCTTCAAAAATGATTGCTTTGACCAGGTATAGCTTTAGTTTTGATTCAGTATCCTCTCTTAAGCTATACCATATATATTTTGTACATTTTCTTCGCTTTTCTTTGACTGGGGATCGTCTCAAGGCAATGATATACACATACACCTCTGAGAAAAAACCCACACAGTCTCTGACCTGCTGTTGCTCGGCTTAAAGCTCATCTGCAAGCAGGCAGGCAGGCAGCAGAGGCATGTGGCAAATGGCAATATCATTCCAAGTTTTGGCATGACAGCGAAGACAGACAATCAGAAAGGCAGGGGACCCAAAAGATATATGCAAAGGGAGTGATACACTGCTGGAAAATAATTCAACTATCTTTTATTGATAGACTTTCGCATTAAATTATTTTTTTTGTTATTAAATTATTACATTATTTGCAAACAGCGATATAGTTGCTAAAGCTTCAACAATTAAGAATTAAGTATAAATTGGGAACCCTTTTTGGGACAATATTTATGCAATATTATTTACATTTAAAGTACTAAGTAATTGTTTAAAAACAACTAAGGTCTTTGTTTAATTTTAAACAACTAGAACTGCATTTTTAAAGCCTTATTTACGTTTATTTTTAAATTTTTTAAAAAATTTAATAAATTCATAAGAAATAAATGTTATTCTTTAAAATTTGGAACTTATCTTTTTTCCCCTTTTTTCCCCTCACTGCAGTGACCGGTTGACTCCGATAATCTTACAGATTCAAGTGGCAGCTGGGCTGTTATTATTGTTATTATTATTTTAATTAGCGTTGAAATGTTATCGTAATCTCAAAACTCCAATCGCACTGATTCACTGTGCCAATTTCACGTACATCGTCTTTGACTTTTCAATTTGGTTTTTGAATTTGTTTACGCCGCCACTTCCGGAACCTTTTCATAACATTTTATTATATACATTTTTTGTGAATTTTTTTTTATTTGCAATCTTCTTGGCTTTCTTTTCCGCTGGTTTACTCCTTCCATTTTGGCCCTGTTTCGGCATTACTCGAATTATACTGTTTTTTGTTTGCGTTTACCGATATTTTTGTGTTTAATAAATGTGAGAAAGAACCTTGTTGTTTGCTACCCTAGTTTCTTCTTTAGATAAAAAATGTTTTAACTAAAAATACTATAAATAAAACCTATAAAATATTACCTAAAGAGTTTCTATTAACTAGTAGCTTTCTTCAACCGCATTATTTATTGAGTAAAATCCACACGCCCTCTTTGAGGGAGTACCCTTTAGAGTACTCTCTATTCGAATTATAATATCAAATCCCCCACTGATATTCTTAGTTATGTTATGCTTTTTTTTTATTATTATTTTGGTTGCTGTTGCTTTCTGCTTTTCATTCGCGTCATCGTATTTAATTTTGCATATTGTTGACTTGTTCTGCTCTTTATACGGCTTTTTCGGTTGGCCACAGTTGTTGATTTTCTACCAATTTGCGTGGCCTGCGGGGTTCACCAATTAAAAAATCGCATTCGGGCGGATTTCCTGTCCGGCTAAAACAGAATTTTACACCCGAAAAAAATCTGTCTGAAGAGGAGCAGCAATTGGCGCTTGCCATTAAGTGCCTTTGATCTTTTACCAGACGATGGGTGATGGGGAAAGGAAAACCAAATCGAAAATTGGTTACCCAACAACAAAGAAGCAAAGGAAATAAAACGAACAAAATAATGTAAAGAAAAACCAACATAAAGCTGAGAAAAACCCACAGAACACAGAAAACAATAAGCGAAAAGCGATTTTTCTTCGTTTTCCCTCCAAACATTTAATTGACAATTTTCACTTTGGCTTTCTGCGCTTTGTTGTGACAGTCGTTTTGATGTGTTTGCACACACACACATCCGCACACTCACACACGCCGTTTTGCCTTGGTATTTGCGCTGAACAAAGGCTGTGCATATTTCGCATTTCGCCAAATAACTCGAGACCCGAAATTAACCATTTGGGGTTTACGCTCTGCCACGGCGCCAATACATATTTATATATATATATTTGTTTTTTAAAAAATCTTATTTTAAATTATAAACTAATGTACTGATTATTTATGCAAGAGATTTTCGAGCAGGTATTTTTATATTTTTTTCATTTATCTCTATAAAATTTGTTTTTAAAGAGAGCTGCTTTCTCTTCTCATTTGAAATATTACAAAAAAATTCTTTGTGCTTAAATCTTCAATAAAAAATAAGTAAATGCAGTTGAAAAATATGTGTACTTTAATAAATTGAAAGATAATACAGAAAACAATATTATTCATATTATTTTAAATAATCGAATTGTTATATATTTATGGTAAAATTGAAAATTATAAATAAATTGAATTGCTAATTGAACATTAATTATTAATATCATTGCCAATTTTATGATTTATCCAGTGAAACATATACATATTTAAGTAAATAACAAGCCATTTAATATTAGATAAATAAATATTATTGATACGCTTTAGTTACGTGAATTCTTAAAATAAAATAATTACTAAAAATATAATATAATATAATATATAATATATATAATAATATAATATAATATAAAAATATTTAGGGAATCAATTAGTAAGTTAAATGCCGCTCTACTTCAATTTATAGCAGGAATATAGATTTAAAGCTATTGTGTTGCAATCGGTTGTCGCCGGAACTGCTAATTGCTGCAGGTCAACTCTGCCTCCGACCCAGTAGTATCTCTGGGACATATCCAGCTCTTTGATATTTGAGCCACTCTGCTAATAGCCTGGCCCCCTCGGTTACTATATATGTTTGTGGTTCGCTCGTCTCCTTGGCTGATAAAAATATTCTTAATTGTAGTTTCGCTTCGGACTCTATGTGTGCGGTCGGGTTGTCTTTTGACTTTGCTTTGATTTTGCGTTGACGTAAATTAGAAAACGAAAAAAAAAAACTAAAAAAAAGGGAAAGAGGTAAAAAATGTGGAAAGTACTAGGAAATCGAGAGAAGGCCCTTCTGCGTTGAGTGCCACCCCTCCTACCACCACCACCACTGCCTCTGTGCCATCCACTTTTAACCCCTTTGACCTCACGCTTTCCACGCGGCATTGTCTGAGGTGTGAAAAATGTTCCTCGTCGGCGTTCAACGAGTGCAGTTATTGTTTCACTTGTTGTTGCTGCTCTTTTCCCATTATTTTTTATATTGCTTTGTTGTTGTTGTTGATTTTTTTAATAATTTTTTTCCCTGTCGTTGGCTCGTTTTTTTGGGCACTTTGTCACACTTTTTGGCTTTGATTTTTTGAATTTAAAAGTCAATTAAAGCAACTTGAAGAACGAAGTGCGGAGTACCACTCAAGGGGTTAATTTGGCCGTGTCGCTGGTTGTGTGTGTAGGGGTGTAAGTGATTCTCTTGTTTTTTTTCTGTGTGTTTTTTTAGTGTAAAACTACTTTAGCACTCGTTTTTGGTGGTTGCCCTGTAAAGTAAGCAACAATTTGTAGTTAATTCCCTAGAGTCCAGGTTAATCTCATTTATATAGACAAATATCAAAAGTATATGACATATATAAATTGGAAAATCATAAAAGATATCTGACCGCCATTTTGCGTTTTAAAGCCTTTTTTGCACGCGTTTCCGGTGGTTGCCCCATAAGGTAGGCAACACTTTCTAGTTAATTCCCTGACAGCCATTTTCCTTTTTAAAGCTACTTTGGCACTTGTTTCCGGTGGCTTCTCTATAAAGTTGGTATTTGCCTAGTCTGATTTATTTCTAATTTAATTATCTTAATTATCTTGCGCTAAGAAATATTTATCTTGCGCACTTTTCTGTATAATAAATATGGGTAAAAATTATAGGTTTATTAATATTAAAAGTTTAGTTTTTATATTAAAATTTCAAATTCTAAATCATTTTGTCGCCTCAGAAACAGAAGCAAATAAATTAAATAATTTAATTGTAAAAATTTGTGTAATAATAAAAAAAGGTGACGAATATATTTTTAAAATTCCTTCTTATTTAATTTTTAAAAACTAACAAAACAATATAATACAATGTAAAGTATTATTCCCTTATATTTTTAAAAATTCTTTATAGCTAAGTTAACCTGTACTTAGTACTTATATATATCAACATTTGTATTCATGTATTCATAAGCCGGATTGTTGTGCCTCGTCACAGGGCAATCAGACCTGGGCAATTCGTGCTCTGAAAAAATTAGAAGAAACACTCAACCAAATTATATTAAATTCCAAAACGGGGTTCTATCCTATATTCAGCTTGTAAGGCCCCTTTCAAAGGCACGCCTCTGTGCTGCGCTAATTTTATAACGCAAATAAACACGATTTAGCACTTGAGTTGCCTCGGCGGCTGCTTTTGCTTCTTCAGCGGCTCGAAAGTGGGATTTCGGAGCGGATTTGGCTTGGCTTTATATATATATATATAATTTGGTTTTTGAAACTGACATTTTCAGTGGCTTTCACCGGCAGCAACACAGCAACAATCAACAAAACTACGACTGCTAATTATTCATGAACGGCCATCTATCTGGCTATTTGGAGTGGCGGCTACTCAGCAGTTTTTTCCCCCTGTATTTTTTTGGGCTGAAAATTGTTTCAATTGCTGGCCACGATTGTGATTCACCTGGTCGAGAAACGAGTGTGTTCACTTTGGTATAAACGATGAAACACAAAACGAGAAAGATTTTTGCCTTGATTTTATGTTGGGAAAAGGAAGTGCAAGGGTTACATGTTTGAAATACATTTTTAAAATATTAAATATTTTTTAAAGAGCTGATCTTTCTTTGTTTTCAATTTATGAATACAAATGGCTCATTAAATCCTCAAACTACACTGCTCAAATTACTTGCTCAAAAGCCTCTCTTTTTTAATTAATTCACTTGATTTTCACTCACGACGCCGGAGATATGTACTCATGTACTTCGTTGTCGGAGAGGACTGGAGCGGCTACTTGGTATGACCGCCGGCGGTTGTTCACGATCGCCCTGTGCGGTCCCCCTCAGCTGTATTAGTTTTCCCCTCCCTTTTCCCTTAAGAATTTGCGGGATTTTTCCCGCTACAAGTTCGCCATAAGTCCCCAACCCTTCCGCTGTAAAAAGCGAGACCCATATCAGCTATTGTCGGGCGTTAATCAGTTTATAAATACTTCGTCACTTGCAGATTTTCCCCCTTCTGGTTTGCGTTTTGTTGTATTTTTCTTTAGATTTTGATGTTGTTTTCGTTGTTTATTTGTTCATATTCTTTAGAGAAATTTTTGCGCTATACATATATTGGATATCAAGTTTCGCCAGCGAACGGAATTCCTGGTAGAGAGCTAATAAATGCGGTTTGATTGTACGAAATCATCATCATTGTCTGGGTCGCTATTATAATACCCTTACAGACGGTTAAAAATAAAGAAAATATACATTTTCAAATTTTTGTTGTAAATTATTTAGAGCTACATAAGTATATAGAGGGTGAAACAATGTGGTTACTTAGAGTTGCTTGTATCATTATTATTTATAAGTTTATTATCATTATTTTTTATTTTATTATTATATTTTATAAATAAAACACATTTTATTTTATATACAATTTATATTTATTTATTTTAATTTTATTATCAAAGTAAATTATATTATTCAAACGAATTTATTCCTTAACAGCCTTTGCCTTAGCATATTCCGAAAAAAATTAATTTAATGACCTTAACCCTTAGCTGGCAGGGTATCTGAATTTTGTCTGGTTTAAAGAAAGGTCATTATTACTATTATTATTATTATTATTATTATTAATATAAAGTCCCATTGTTTCTACGTTGCTCGAAATGCGTCACTGAAAAACAATTGAGGGTTAACGCCAGTCGCAGTTTCAGTTCGCGACCCCGAGCCGTCAACCGATCCCGAATACAAACAAAAAAAAAAGGAAATAAAATAATAATAAAAGCAAAATGAAAAGCAAATTCAACGCGAGCTGAAACGAGACGAACGCCTTGAAACAATGAAACATCGACCAGAAATTAGCGCGGTTGTCTGTCAAATTGGATTTCGCCTTGATATGTCACTCCCCTTTATTGTTAAGGGGGTTAAGGAGGGATGCGGTTACTGCGGGAAGCGGGAACTGCAAGGAGAGCTTCTTCGCAGAAGGACAGTCTAGACTTCGACATCGAGCAAATGCCGATTTGCATTTGATAGTCATAGATACACAAAGGAGGAAGCTTGCATTATTCTTTATATGCACAAATTCATAAAATAAATATAAATAATTTAAAATAAATTTGAAAACCTATGGTTCTAGATTTAATATAAATAAATAAATGTATTAATTGATGCTTTGTAGCTTGTTTTCTCAAATAATTAATAATATAATTTATTTCTGTATTTATTTTGCTTGTATTACGTGTAATATTTTTTATGACGCTATTACTGGCTATTTCTTTCTCTCTGTGTATGAGTGTGAGCCATGTGCATGTATCGTCCTTCTTCTCCTTCTCGATTTATTGCGTTGTGGGGTTAATTCGGAGACCCTTGTCTGGCTAATAAATGCCAAGTAAGTTTCATGGGGCACAGTGGATCCTCGACAAATAAAATATATATATATTTTTTAGCATATATTAAATCCATATCTTTGTTGTCAAGTTCAGCTGGTTAAAATTTAAGCAAAGAAATTCATTAATTTTAATATATACAAAAAATATAAATAAATACTTACATTTTAATTTATAATTAAGGAATAAATAAAACGAAACTTTAATACAAGTTAAACTATTAAAAAACTACCATTTCCACTTTCTTATGTTTTATGTTACTCCTATCGTTAAAAAACATAAATCATGCTCTAAAATACGTGCTATATCAGCTCTAAATTTATTAAAAACTCTTTTAACATCTTTTATTTTTAGGATTTCCGCAGCTGAAAAACTTTGCCGCTGGAGCCGGAACTTGTTTGCCAGGTAAGTTTGCTTGATCCTTGAACCAATTAATTCCGAAAGCCCAAAGGTAGACCATGCATATGTATGCAAATCCTATCCCCTTTTGCCGATCCTTGCGAATATCCTTTGGCCGACAGGGGTCGCTGCGGCCCAATTAATGGGCATTCCTGCGCTTAATTTCGAGAGTTCTTTGGGGGAGTGGGATTTGTTCCCAAAAAGCGATGCGAAAAAAGGGTTCAGTCTGCGTAAAATTTACATGTCGCGCACATAAATTCTCCAAATTGCTAATAAAATAAACAATTTAGCTAAAGGAGAAGAGAGAGAGAGAGCGAGAAAAAAAGGAGCACACACACAACTTACACACGTGTTGGAGAAACAAATGTGAAATAATGAAATTTTCATTTTGTTGCATTCGTAACGGGCGATAAATATTTTCAACATACGCTTTTATACGCAATTTGCACGCGCATACATCTCTCCTCACATGTCCTGAGTGTACTGCGTGTCCTATCATCTCTCTGGGTGTACTTGTGAGTGTGTCTCTCTCTCTCTCGTCTTCTGGCTTAACCCTTTTTTACACACATACCAATGAACAAAGAGAAACTAAAGGCAAAAGGCGAAAGAAGTGCAAGGCTCACACACATAAATTTGTCTAATAAGAAACGCTCTGCAAACTGGTTTGAGTGGCACAGAGAAGTCCTTTGAGGGGTGGTTCAAGGATGGGGCTACCAGAGAGAAGGGGGCTTACTGAAATAGTTAAGGCGTTAAGGCGTCAATGCGCAGGGGTCGCAATGAGTGCGCCAATGAATTGAAATGTCTGCCAGTGGAACGAGCTACAAAACCTCGACATATGTCAGCAAATCAGCCAGAAATTGATGGAATACCTGAGGAGGAAAAAACGAATTAAGTTGAATTCCCTACATATTTTTATTGTTTTTCTATAATTAAATTGATTTGGTTTTATTAGCTGATTGTTAATATATACGCATATTTACTTAAAATCTCTCGCTTGAGGCTGTTGCATCCTCCTAACTCTTTCATTTAATTTTTTTTGTCAAGATCTTGGGCCTACTTAATTGCCCTTTTGTTGTTGTTGCCACTGATGATGCTGCTACTCCTCCTGATGCAGTGAGTGGCTCCTCTACTAAGACTCTAATCTCCGACTGGGCCCGGCAACACGAACTTGGCCACTTGGCCACTTGGCCGCGCATTCTTTCCATTCTGTTTTTATGGGCGAAGTGCCCTGCTTGAGTCCTCCACTCGACGCCTGCTGCATTCTTGCAGTTGCGCTGGGAAAAGTCTCGGAAAAGCCGGGGAAAAACGAAGGAGCAGCAGAAGGAGAGCCACTTTTGAGCCATTTGCTGCGAGCAGATTGCAAGACAAGATTACACAAAAGCCAAGGAAAAGGCAAGGAGATGGAGAGAGACAGAGAGAGGGAGAAAGGCTGAGACTAAGACTGACAAGTAGGGCAATTTGCCTTGAAAGGGGGTGGAAAAGTGGAAGGCGGCGGCGGTGGCTGCTGCTGCATCGTGTTGCACTTGTCATGGCCAAGATTTTAATTGGCATTTTTTCCCCTGTTGTCGACTGTCATTGCTTCCGCCCCCCCCTCCTGAGAGTCCTTTCTTCCCGAGCGTGTCTAAGTTTTATTTGCTGGCCATGTCGAATGGCACAAACCCTTTCAGAACCCTTTCCAAACCCTTAATTGAAACACGCAAGACAAACAAAATAATAAAAAAAACAATGATGTATAAAAAAGAGTACACACCACACACATGTGAGTGTGTTTAAAGCGAAACCAATCGGATTTCATGTTGCACCGGTTTCCTGAATGCGTGAACATGTTGTCAAAGATGGGTTAACACACCCAACCCGGCAACAAGGGGGTGGCAATACATAATTCATGCCTAATTTTTGGTATTTTCTTTTATATATTTTATTAATATGTTTTCAATATTTTATCAACTGAAATACAATTTTACCATTCATAAAATATGGCAATGTTTTAAATATTCACGTTTTTTATGTTTATTGTTTATTATTATTAGGAATGGGCAAGATTGTTTTTTTTTTGGGGATTTGTTATGTTGTTTACTTATTCACCGATTTTCGTCTATATCAGACACATATGTACATATGTATGTACTTATTATAAATAAGCATAAAACGTTGTTAAGGCTTCGTTCGAGAGGTCGAGGGTTCGATCTCTCTCGCAAAGGTTAAAGCTTTGCCATCTGTCAATAGAAAGATTAATACAGACATCAGGTTTTTTGAAATTAAAATGAATAATCAAAAATCTGACTTAGCTTTAATCTTTAAGCCTATAATTTTATTAGAAAGCATTATAAAATGCAGTTTCTAATTTTTTTTTCAAGGTTTTCAAAAATTTGGCAGCTTAAAACAATTATTTAAGGTTATATATAATAAAACATATACATTTAAAATAATTATTTATTAGCCTGACTCTGACTCTGCTCTGATACCGGACCCTGCAGTTTGTAATCCTAGTGTCTCTTTATTTTTATTAATTGTTATTATTTAGATATTTTTCCTTTAATTTTTCTGTAATTATCTGTAATTTTATTCAAAAATCTGCACACCCACAGAGGCTGGCAAAAAAAGTGAAAGAGCAAAAAGTTGCAAATTGTGCTACTCTTAATTTGTTTCTTTGCTGTTCATTATTTGTTATTTTAACTGTTTTTTGTCGTTGTTGTTTTTATTGTTGTTGCTGCTGCTGTGCACATAAAGTAAAGTTTGCTGAGTTCGCCCTGCGCGAACTGGCAGAGGGTTAAAGAGAATCAGTGTCATTAATTTGGCTATTTTTTAGTTTAAACTGACACCTTTTTATAGTTGAAAATAACAGTTTTAGGTTGTTTTTAATATAACAATTTAAATTTGGAAATAATCGGAATACAGAGAGTGATAATACCATGTATATAAAAATTAAAGCCATGGAGAATTGGGAATTATCAGCAAAGCAAAATGACTTTTGATCACTAGAAGGGAATAATCGCTTTCTTTCTAACATCCATTAAATCCGTCCTAAATTTGCAAGCATAATAAAATTATTTTCAATAATTATACATTATTTTATTATTTTAATCATTTTTAATTTGAATTAAAGTAATTAACAGTTATTTTTAATAGTTAATTAAAATGCAGCACTGCAAAAAAGGTCTTAGGTAGAGAAACAATCACACTAACCAACTTTGACACAAAGCTGGCTAAAATGCCGTCGTCCCCCAGGTGGGTGTTCAGGTGTTAGTACCCCCCTCCCGAGGCCCCTTAACGTTCAGGTGGCGCAACAATGGAGCTTGCTGCAAAGACGAAGCCAGTCAGTCGCACGACAAGCTAGGAATCTAATTAACAATTTTCCATTGAGTGCGCAAATTACGAGGAACAGCAACGATGGAGCTCGCGTCAAGGCTCCATCCGTTCGAAGGGGTTATCCTGCCGTGAAAGAGATAGAGATACAGGGAAAGAAAGTGAGAGAGAGAGACAGAGAGGGACGGTCATAAAGCTTTGGAGAAAGGGTCAGACAGCAGCAATTAGACGGCAACGAATGCTGGACAATGTCAAAGCGAATTTCCTGCATAAATTCCAGACAACCTGTTCCGTCTCTTCCCCCAAGGTTTGCAAGCGGAGAATCAGTTTTGGGATTTAATGGGGAATTAAGTATGGTATAGAAAGTATCTGTGGGAATGTACATACATACATATACATATATTTAGGGAATTATAGAGATAACTCTAGGGGTAAATGATGTTTGGACGTTTTCTCTAACTGAAACTAATGTCTAAGTATTGTTTTCATATGGGTTTGCACTTGTATTACATCAAAATCGAATCGTGTTCTAATAAACCCCAAAAACCCATCAAAATCTAATCCCGATAACACATTAAGGTTGGCTTTAATCGACGTGAAAGTGAGCTGTGGGCTGAAGAACCTGCTAATTGGAGCATTTACTAGGCCCCTCGCTGTATATGTAGCTATGTATACCTATAGCCTTCCCTCCCCTGGCCGATTTCTTGCGTTTGTGGTTTCTGTTTGATTCCTCAAGCAAATAATTCAATTTCGTTTCTAATTAGTACGAAAAAGGCGAGCGAAAAATGAGCAGAAAACCCTGAATGGTAGAGGGTGGGGTGGCACACACTCTAAAACACACACACACACTCGCTCAAAAACGCAGCCACTTTGGTGCTAATGCAAAAATGCAAATTGCGAATTTGCAGAACTGTGAATCCCCTTCGGTGGCGGCGGCTCTGCTCTGCTTTGGCTCTGCCTCTGTCACAGCCAGCGTTGACGGCGCGCTGCTGCTTGGCTCTGGCAACTTAGCCACTTTATTAGCGTATTTTGCCATGCAACTCTTTATGCGACACACATACATACGCATGCACACACCCATGCCAGACACACACTGACACAGACACACTAACACCTACACCCACCCATGCTGAGGCGAGGAATTAGTCATTTTGTTGGTTACTTGATGCATGGCGTGAAAAGCGGGGGAAAAGCGCGTGCCGGGAATACCCGGAAAAATATGTACTATGGATATAAGCTAAAAATGAGACGGGGAATTTTCGGGAGGAAAACGCAGTAAAAGCAGGGCACCAGCAAAAGATACACGCAGAAAAAAATGTCTCGATGTTGTAGAACTTCTAAAAAATATTTTCAAGAATGTTTATTAAATAAAAAATAATAAAATGATTTAGAAATAAATAAAATAGGTAAAAGGCAACATAAATTACTTGCCATTAAAATATAAAATTAATGGAAAACGAAACTAACTTTAATACTTATTTATAATAAATTAATAAAATAATTAAACAAAAAAAAATAAGGTCTCTTAAAAATATAAAATTAATAAAAGTTGAAACAAACTTTAATTAATTTATTTTTTAATAAAAACAAGAAATTTTAAAAATAAAAATAAAATTCTTTCTTGGGAAAACTGATGCATTTTCAATTACATATTTATAAGCTTGATGCAAGGGAAAATATAATAATACATTTTTATAAAACTAAAATATTTTATTTTTGAATCTGTAATGTGGCCAGGATAACAAAAATGGCGTAGCTCCCAGGACCGAACAAGTGGCAGTGGAACGCCTGAGAATGGAACGGATATAGGAAAATAGGATGGGGGAAAATAAATAGGAAAGACGACGATGCGGTGAGGGACGTTGGAGGTGGGGGTGGTTGGGTAGCTCCAAGTTCTCTCGCTCCCCAAGAAGTGACAAAATTTTTTATGCGCTTTTGAGCAAATTAGATTTCCTAATTAAATTTTCTAGTGAAATGCGCATAAATTTTATAAAATTCACTTGCTGGGAAGGGACTTTCTTTGTACAAAGAACGCCGGGAAGAGAAAGCGAAAAGGGAATGTGTGCAAGAGAGACGAAGGAATGTGCTGTCGCCTTTTATTTGGTTGGTGACATTTTTTTTACTCTGGCATTTTTGCGCAGCTGACGGCGTCGTTACCCTTTCGTCCTTCATCCTTCTTCGTCGTCGTCTGCTTAAAGTAATTAACTAAGAAAATTTTAATTGCTAATATGTTGTGATGCATGTGCGTGTGTGTTTGTATGCATGTTGGTATGCTGCCATGGCTGTGTGTATGGGTGTATGTTGGTGTTGGTGTTGGAGCTCATTAAAAGCGAGCTAGGGATCCCCACGTTGCCTACCTTTGTGCGTTCTGGAATTAACTTATTTCGCACTTTAACATAATTGTTAATTAGATTTTGGCAGATGACAAATTGAAATATATTATTCGGAACAATTTAAAAATAAAAAAAATACTGCTAGCTGCAAAATAATTTATCATCAAAAAGTATCCTTAAATGCTCAGTAAATAATTATTAGGTAATGGAAAAAGTAAACCAGTTCCATTTCATGAAATGCACACCACAAACGCTAATTGAATGAACCTTTATTGATTTCCTCTCTTAACGAACAATTAAATGTTCCTTAAATATTTTACTGAATTCGCTGACGAATTTCCTTCGGCTGCATTCTCTCATGCCTGGTGGTAGGTAATTCAAGATGCAGTTTTCAGCCTCCATTACACGCATTTCCACAGCATTTTCACGCACATTTAGCCGGAAAAGTGAGGGGAATAAGGAATACTTTATTTTTCATATCGAATTTCAGTGCAAATTGTTTTTTTTTTTTTTTTCGTTTTGAGAATGTGTGTATTTTGCTTGGTTTTATTTCGGTTTTGTTTTCCCCACTTTCCCAACGAGTGGTCCAGACCACTCGATCATCATCATCGATTTGTGTTTTCTGTTTTCCGGGTGCTTCAGGCCACAAGTTCGATTTGGCCAAAACACTGCTGCTTGGCAAAAAACGTCTCAAAGTCCTTAGGTCCTTCAATCCGCTAAGTGGCGATTTGGCCGTACAAGTGGCTTCGATCCTACGACTACTCCGGCTCGATTCCTAACTCCAACTCCTTCTTCGACTCATCGCCAGACTCATCAGCAGCCTCATCCTCATCATGCTCCTCATCATCGGCCCTATGCTGTGTGTGTAGGCTGCATTGAGAGGAAATATTCCACAAAAAATATGTATTTTATGTATAAGGGAAGTATGATGTTAAAAAGTTTAAGGTTGTTCAGGGAGAGAAAAGATCTTGGGGAAGGAGTAAGATTGTTTTAATATTATTTAACTTGTAGTTTTTTTATATATATTGAATAAGATTTTTCCCCAGTGCATTATCTTCACTGCCACTCATCGAAAAACTCAAACTCAAATCGCGCTTGTCAACGCTGCTACCGCCGCCTGTCATCTCCTTCCTTCGATCCTCGCTTCTCCAATCCTCCTCAGTGCCCCATGCTCATCCTCATTTCTCAGCTCCCCTCCCTCTCCTCTCCATTCGCCCTTCCCTTTAACAGTCCCAGGCCCATGCTCCTTCGGTGCTTTCACTTTTCCCCGCCTTTTCACAGCCTTCTCAAGTGGGGTTTTCCTTGGAACAAAAGATGATGTGCGGTGTGACAACCCCACAAAAAAAAGAAAATAATAAGAGAAATAAGGAGAAGAGGCCCCCGACAAGTGGGAAACTAGATACAATTATTAAATATTTAAAATAACAAGCCGCTAAAAACTACTTCAAGTCGCGCTCCTGCGACATGTGTTTTCCCATTCAGAGGGGGAAACTTCGGCAGCACGTTTTCCGGCAGCGGTCGTGGGATACTCGTCAACTAATTTGACAAGAATATACATACATATATACATAGTATATTTTTTGAGGAGTTCCTAAAGAACGAAAATGGAAAATCGTAATAAACGTAATAAAATTAAATTATAAAATCCTTTCAGGCTCTCTGGCGCCCAAGGACTTTGGCATGGAGGGACTGAACGGTTTCGGTGTGGCACCAAATAGCAAAAAGAAAAAGAAGAAGCGTCGACACAGCCGCACGATCTTCACCAGCTACCAGCTGGAGAAGCTGGAGGAGGCTTTCAAGGAGGCCCATTATCCCGATGTCTATGCTCGCGAGATGCTCTCTCTAAAAACCGAGCTGCCCGAGGATCGCATACAGGTGAGTCACCATCACTTTTTTATACCATTCCCCATTGCCAGGTAATTCAATATATGGGCTATTGTCCTGACAGAGGATATCTTTTGTCTGCGGCCTTGCCTTATTTCCTTGACGAATTAACAAACTAATTACATCCGCCGGCGGTGGAGGTGTTTGCTGTTGGCAAAACAAAAACTCGGCCAGGGAATTTGCATTTCCTTCGAGAACGCGAAGCAGATATCCTTTTGTGTTGTTTGGATGTCTCTTCGCTGATTTTTCACACCTCCTGTCAGCGTTATCAGAGCAAAGCATTTTTTTTTTTAATAATAAGCAAATCGGTAGAGCAGAATCCCTTTCAAAGACAGTTTTCACTAAGGAAGGGAGTCGCTTATAAGTAGATGCCTTGTCGCACTGAAAAAAGGAGTTACATTTAAGTTTTTAAATAAAAAGAAGGCTAAAAGAAGAATATGCCAATGTAAGGAAAATAGCAGGGAAATCAACAATTTTATTACAAACTCTTCGAGAGTACAAGGCAACAAATTGTGTGTTTTTCGTTCTTCATTTCTCCCAAATTATTACAATTTTAAGTTACATTTTTCTTGTTTAAAGTTAATAACATTACTATCCACTAAATAAACAATGAAAAACTTAATTAAATTAAGAAAACGAAGGTAAAAGTGTCCCAGGATTGTAAAAAATGCAAACTGCGAAAATCATTTAATGTTGGCAATAGCGAGTGAGAAAGTAAGAGAGAGGGATAGACCAAGAGGGGGGCGAGGAAAAAAGTAGAAAATTTCAGCCACGTTTGCGAATTTATAATTAAGCATTTTAATGGCCGTTATTGTTCTAAGTTCGTCCTCCCCGGGAGGGAGAGCGAGATGCAGCAGTGTGTCCCTGTATGTGTGTGTGTCGAGTGAACTTCAGCCAAATTGCCACCCTTAAAAGGCAAAGTCCCCTGTGTGTGTCTGTGTTTGATTAGCACGAAAAAAGGGGGGAAACTGTATAATTATGGCGCGATTTATTCGCGAATTTGCACTTTTTTGCCTTTTTCGTACTCAGTCTCTCTCTGTGGCCCTGGGTCGTCGAAAATGGTTTTAGCGGGTCTCTACTCGCAAGCTAATAGCAGGCTCTCTTTAAGGATCCGGGCACTTAGTCGTACATATACATATGTATGTATTGTAAGTACATGTATGTGTTTGTAAGCAGCAGCAAAGGGATTTCCAACCGCATTTATTGATGATTTTTACACATATTTTCTAATAAATCAAATTTTTTGTTGATATAAAACCTTCTTTTGAAGCTAAATAAAATATTTTTTATCATTTGAAAAATTAATTTCAAACTTAATAATATGTTGTAAAAATATAAGCCAAATAATGTCTTATAAAATATAATTCATCATATGAGAAATTAATTTCAAGCTTTATAATATTTTATATAGTATATATATTTTACAAGCTAATTTAATTATATTAGGCAGTGATTTCATTTTTAATAATATTTTATATATATTTTTAGGGCAATGAAATTTCTAATAATTTTTAACATATTATATTTATTTATTAGTAATTTACTTTAAAGCTTAAAATTTTTTTTTAATAATTTGAGACATTGATTTCTAGCTGCATATTTTTGTGTGTATTTCATATTTTCAGATACTATATATTATTTTTTATTATCTAAGACATTAATAGATTATTTTACACATTGATTTAATAAGCTTATATGGTAAATAACATTTAAAGTTCAGTTATTTAACATATTAAGTTAATTTATTTGCTTAAAACTATTTCTAGCCATAATTTGTGCTAATTATATATATTATAATATAGTGGCAGTCGTGCAATTAACCCACTGAGCCGGGGCTTAACCCACCGTTGCTGCCATGCATCAATAAACTTACGTTTCAACTACCATTTGGCATTTTGCATTCTGCAATTGAAATTGAATTTCGAGTGCGTAAAATTTTCCAATTACAGAACATGCACACACATACATATATATATGTATGTATGTAGAGAGAGCTCTTGCGAAGGAGCTTTTTTGTGGCTGTGCTTGGGAGCACATGGGAAATTGCGTTGCGTTTGGGTTGCTAAAAGCGAGTCCAATTAGTAGCATTACTACTAACACTTCAATTCTGGCCACTACTACGTTTGCTATCTCTGTCCAACTCGGGCAATAACGGCAATAGTCAACAAGGACAACAGCAGCAGCAGCAACAGCAACAAGGACTACATGGAGCGCCCCGGTGAAGGACAACTGAAGTAAGCAATGGCGCCAAAGTACGGCCATTTTGTGTGCTCAGTTTGGGAAAATTCAAAAGGGGTTGGGTTTGGGGCTGGGAAATCCATTGGGGAAAGGGTGCTCAGAGAGAGAGAGAGTGGGAGAGTCCTGGCAGTAGCGTAAATTTGCATTTAACGTTGTTTGCGGTGCCCACAAATGGAGGCTATCCTTGTCACCACCCTCTCTGCTCTCTCTTTCCCCCACTTTAGTTGTGCGTGTGTGTGTGTTCATGTTGGTGTGCGGCAAGGACTCAACAGTTAGACGGCCACAAAATACTCGGAAGGACCGACAACAACCGCAAAACGATGCGCAAGTACAAGAGGAGCCACGACCCAACCAATACTCGACGGAATCAATGCACTGCCAAAATATATATTAAAAAGATAAAGAAAAAAGTTTGACAAAATTCAAGGATTTTTAAAATAATAATACCTATACTTTTATTAACTTAAATATTTAATTTTAAATATATTATCGAATTTAAACATATATCCAACTTTGTTCAGTGTACGAGTGTCACTCAAAATAACGGCACTGTTTGTTAGCTTTCGAAATTTTCGGATTTTTGGCACAAACACACGCACACACACACTAACAAAGTTCCTTCGTTGCATGTGTTGCATATTTTCAGGCACTTAAGCTATTTTCCTGCAAGAGAAACACTCGCACACATATGCAGATTACCCTGACAGACGCAACAACACTCGCTTTTCCAGACCCTGTTTTAACGCCTCCCCTGGAAGTCTTCTTAAAAATCTCCCAAAAAACCCCACAAAATTCCATCCGAAAATCCCCACAAAAACCCTCTCAAAAACCACCTCTAAAACCCCCTTAAAATCTTGCTTTTTTGGTGTGCGGCAAAGGCAACTGCGACTACACACAAGTACACACTCCCTATTGATTTTAATTGAAAAATTGTTAATTTTCCATGCCAGTAGCAGTCACTACCACGCCCCCACTACCCAGTCCCCTTCCCTCCCCTCCCCTCCCCTCTATAACCCCTTTTTGCCGACGCCCAACTTTTCGAGACCCGAGAGAAGAACTTGAGGTGAACTTTTTGTGCTGCCAATTTTCGCATATACACTTTCTTGTGTGTGTGTGAGTGAGTGAATGAGTGTTTGCCTGGGTATTAGTGAGTGAGTGTGTGAGAGTGTTTTGTGCCCGGGTAATTACACCTTTTCGTGTGTGTGTGGGTTTGTGTGAATAAATTTTCAACCCCTCACAAAATTCTTAGGATGAAAATTATTCATTCGCTTTTTTGAGTTGGTTTCGAAGAGGTCCTTGAGTTCCTTTATTGCTTTTTGTAAATACATATAGATTTTTTGGGATTCCGATAGAGGAACTAAGTGATGGAAGGATAAAGAAATCTAGACTGAAGTCCAGGACTAAATCAAAGCTTAGTCTTTGCCTAAATCCTACTTCTGAAGATACAATTTGTTTGCTTTTGTAAGGCAAATATTAAAGGCCAGCATTGAAGGAAATAAATAAATTTATTTAAAATATATTTATATATTAATTAATATATTCATTAAAAACTAAATGTTCTTGTAAGGACATAAATAAAGTAAACAAAAGTTTATATGCTGTTACTTCATCATTTCTCACGAATTTCATACTTTTAAAGGGAATATTTTTCTCTCTATTTTCTCAAACTATTCCAAGTAGACCCCCAATTTTCTCTCAGTACTTGGCAGGGTGTGGGCCGTCATTGGGAGTTCTACGAAACTAATTTACTCGAGTGTCCGAGCGTCCAAGTAAACAATATCTCGATGGCAATAGCAGGCTTGCCGTGGCTCGATCCGATCGTATCGAGAGAATGTGGCCGCGTCATTGGTGCAGCTTGTTGAAGTTGTGGAGTAGCTGGAGTCCGATTGGCAGTTGGCTGGCCTGGGAACCCAAAGCCAGAGCCCTAAGAAAAGGCGGCCAACACACACGGCAACAACGGCAGACTTGCGGCAGACAGGTCGACGGGCCGATGTTGCCACTTGACGCAATTCCATCTGCATCGCCGGCGATCGTGTGTGTGCCACAGTGTTGGTCATAAAATGAAGCTGAAGCTATAGTCAAGAAAAATATCTGATTTTTTAAATATTATTTTTATAAGAATTAAAGAAGTCTAAAAAAAAACCAGTTAAAAATTAAATAAATAAATAATTATTTTTGTTTTAGATACCAATACAAGTCTGCAAACGTTCAAAGACTTGGCTCTGCAACACTGCCACCTACCTCAGCTTGCGCTTAACCCCCCCCCCCCCCCCCCCCCCAATCTTTCTTCCCCATTGTTCGCTCTTCATTCTCAGCAGTCTGCAGTCTTCGGAGGGATTCTTGGCTCATTTTTTCTCAGGCCCTGATCGTGAAACTTCTTCATTTTGTTGACTCTGCACCGAGTACCAATTCGTTTAAATGGTATCAGTTCTAAGAAAAATATTATTTTTTCATAATTTCTGGAGTGCCTTAATCTGTTGCCGAAGACTTTTTCGGTTCGATGTGCATAATCACGACGTGCTGGTTTTCTTGCTGGATGTCTTGAGTAAAAACAGACCTTAACCCCACCATCGGTCAGGGTGTTGACGTGCCCCCGCCGCACAAAATGAAACGTCAATTTCAAGAGTTTTTCCTGGTAATAATTAGTAGCTGAGGTGGGCATTTAAATACTCGTCGTCCTCCATATTTCCCTCTGGTTCCGCGTATTCGTGTACAAAAATAAGAATACTCGCCCAGCAGCCGAATAATAATGCATATAATTGCATTTTAAGTAGTTGCTGCCTGGAGTATTGTGTTACCTTCGGGCTCAAGTCAACCGACATGGTCTGGTATTTCTTCTCATTTTCTGGCTTTTACTTGTTGTATTTTTTGTGGGACTCAGGGGGAGCGTTGGATGAGTGGTTTTTAATTTTCCACACTTGAGATATCCAGAAAAAAAGCAACGGAAACACAAACAGCAAGGGAGGGCAGTACGAAAAGAAATTAGAGAGTGACCCCAGCGATTAGGAAGCTAAGATGTATTATAATTATTATTGGAAAAATATAAAAATATAAGTTTAGGGAGTATTAAATAACAATTAAGAAAGAATTTAAATAAATTTAATGAGTGCAAAAAGTGTTTAAAATATCCATATAAATAAATCTAATATTTCTTATTATTTATTTCAGCGTACTCAATTTTTTGTATATTATTTACAATAGTATCTTTGGCTCTTAAACATAATAAAAAGTCCAATATTCATCTCAATATAAATTTTTTTTAAAATTGGTATTTATAAATTGTATATATATGTACATATAAATTGCTTAAAATGTAACATTTAAAATTTATAAAAATGAAAATACCCATAGCAAACTATTAACAATTTCAAACTCAATTTGGTGAATGGTTATATATTTTATACAATTTTTAATATTTTCTTGAACTCTTAAAAATATTTAAAAGATTTTTTCCGTATACCAAGGTTAATAGTTTCTTTAGAAACAAACAAGTAAGAAAGCTACAGTCGAGTGAGCCCGACTGTGAGATACCCGCTACCCATATTTAAACCAGAAAAGCGTCAGGACGCCAGAAAAAACAGTTAATACAGTTTTGAACATAACGGAAAAATGCAAATGCAAGTGTAATATAATCACATGCATACAAATTTACATACACATGTATCTATGTGTGTAAAAACGCGTCATTATTGCATTCAAGCGGCTAATAATTATTACCATTTATTAAAATTGCTTCTCGAATATCTTATAAGATTCTTTTGCGAACACAGCCAAGAACTGATAAGAATATTTAGTTGGTCTAATTGGTCAACCAAAGGAAGCCTGCTGCCAGCAGCCGTTTGTGGCCATACAAAATTATTTCTTTAATAACTTCGACAATTTTTATCTGATCGCAACCAAATTTTCAGGGATCACACAGACTATAGTTCTTAATATACATACATATACTCTAGCTATAAAATTATACGCTTAATACGCTTTTTTATGATTTGCGGGGGCGGAAGTGGGCGTGGTAAAAATTTGAAACAAACTTGAACTGCGTGCAAGCATAAGAAATACTGTCGAAAAAAAATTAGAGCTCAATCCCTTATAGTCTCTGAGATCCAGTGTTTCATACGGACAGACGGACAGACGGACAGACAGACAGACAGACAGACAGACAGACAGACAGACAGACAGACAGACAGACAGACAGACAGACAGACAGACAGACAGACAGACGGACATGGCTAGATCGACTCGGCTGTTGATCCTGATCAAGAATATATATACTTTATAGGGTCGGAAATGCTTCCTTCTACCTGTTACATACATTTCCTGCCGGCACAAAGTTATAATACCCTTCTACCCTATGGGTAGCGGGTATAAAAATTGGCTTAAATTAACTTATATTAAAAAACATAATATTATATTAACATAAGCTGATTTTTAAATTAAATTAAAATAAAGTAAATATAATTAAATCATATATAATTCTTGCGGCATTATCACCCCATAATATTTTTGTGCACGCTTTAAAGCAACATTATAATTAAAAAACATTTAGCAGATCTCTTTGGCAGATAACAATCAAGTACTACTAATTTCCACAACAAACAATTTAAGAAAAGACCTTGTGTGGCGCATAATCCCCGTTGAATGTAGAGTTTTCAGCCTTGATAAGTGTGCATACATATATATAAAATGTAAGCAAGGGAGAGATATATCCCATTCCGTTAACCCAAAGTCAATGGCAACAATGTGCCACTGTGGTTTGTCCTAGAGTCCTTTAGACAGTAGTCGTCCCTGTAACAGTTCCCAGCCGAAAGGAAATCCCCCTGGGAGGGTTGGGAACGACAACAGCATTTCCAGGGGATGAAGACCAAAGGAAGGCCAGCAAGTGCGTAACAAGTTTTCAGGGCAGGATTTGCAGGAAGGCTGGTCAGGATTTCTGCTGCGATGACACGTGTAAGGACAGCCACCTTGTCGCAATTACACTCAGTTTTTTTTTTTTGCGAGGGGTTACTGTTGTTGGTTCTGCCTTCGTCCTTTACTTGTTATTAATTTACCGCGTTTTGTTTGCTGTTTATTTCGAGTGGAACTCCCATTGCAGAACAGAATTCGGCCACCACCCACGGTGCGAAAACGTGACCTCGGCCGCGTTTCCCCAGGCCTTGGCTTTTCCCTCCTATCGTCCGTCGCAATGGTAATGATTCATCCTGCACGCACTCACCAGTCACTCACAAGCCAGTTTACCCATTAAAAATACTTGTATCATCGAACTTATTAGTGCTCATCCGAGAATTCCGGATGCCTTCATTTTGAGCTTCTTTTTTACCAAGGTTTTCTGTACGTGCCTTCAAGTGGGAAAGTAGCTTGTTAGGCCCTCGATGCCCTCAAAAAAAGGGGCAGAGGGAAATGGAAAAGTTTTGGGGGGAATGCAAATTATAATCAATATCAGTACTTAAATGTGTGAAAATAAAAAAAATTATAAGAGTATTTTTTTCTTCTTCAAATTATTATTTTAATTATTTTCATATCTTTATTTCTTCAGTAGCTAAAAATGTTTATATTAAAGTGGAAGTGAAGCACAACAATTCGTTTAAATATATATTTAAATATAACAATCTATTTACATAATCTTTTAATCTATATTTAGTGTTCTTGAAATTCTTCTGAATTTTACCACTGCTTTGAGTCAAGTCTTATTTAATTGTAAATTTGTTTCCAAAATTAAGAAAATTGTTTACAATTTAAAGACTCAATCAAAAAAATTTTAAAAGCCAGTTTAAAGACAGCTGTCTGAATGTTGTGTTGATGTAAACCGGAAATTCAAAGAATGACTAATTTTTCAATGTACAAACACTCGGTTTCTCACAATCTTTCTCTACTTTTCGATGAGTCCAATTGGGATTTACAGAGAAAAATATTTCAAAATATATACATATATTATGTATATTATTTTATATGGTATTTTAGAGATTAAAATATCTAAAAAAATATTTCTTAACTCCCAATCTTTATAAACATATTTTCCCCAATTTATTAAATATTTCTCACTGTGCATCATATCAAGCTCGGTGTGTGGGAGCTGGAAATTGGACTGAGTCCGACTGGGATTTGCCGGGGCCGTGTTGCCCAATCTGTGGCCGATCGACGATAATGTTTATTGAGTAAATAAATACAAATGCGAGTATAACACATTCCGTTTGGATTGTCATGCGATAATTACGCCTTTCAAAGCGCGATAATAGGCCTCATTCAATCGGAGCGATCGGGGATCGAGAAAGCTCCAGCAGATTGCCCTTTTCCTTGGCTCTTTGGATTAACTGCTTGGGAATAATTTCCAGACAAGTTTTGATTTGGTTTTAATGTGGAAAAGTGTTTCAATTATCCCCCAAAACCGGGTTTTTTCACAAAGCAAATTGTGCTTTCAGTTAAATATTTTTTTGTGACTCAAAGGTGCTTCCGATAGTTGTCAGTACCAAGGATATAGATTTTAAAGGATTTTTGAAATTGAATTTTGGAATTGCATTTATAATAATTTAATTCAAGCTTTTTACAGGCCTTTTAAATATAATTCAATATACAAAAATACAAAAGGAATATAAAATTAAATATTTAATATTATTAAATAAAATCAATATAAGCATTATAAATTCATTTAAAGAACAACAAATTAGATTAACCCTCATCAAATATAAATTAGGCAAAAGCCTGTCCGAATTCGCAGTGTCATTATTCTAGAAAAAGTACAAAAAAAAAAAAAAACAATAGAAAAAACGGAAAAAAAAACATAAATAAACACCTGCGGAGGCGTACATATCGCAATTCACACATCCACACTATAAATAGTTAAATAGCTATAGAATCTGGCAGATCCATAAACGAACTGTGGCCACTCGGCAGTGCATTCAACCCACAAGGCGGCGGCGTAGCAGAGTTCAGGCGGAACGGCTTTAAGTGAATCACGAGGCCTAGTCACACTAATGGCGACCGTGATCAGTCTAATTTCGCAAAACTATGCCAAAATGTTGGTTAATTTTGCACGAAAAGCCTTTCACTTTTTGTTAGCTTTTATTCTTCCACAAATGGTATTCTTTTTTCTCTGTTTATTCTCTGCTTGCGAACAATGGAGTGTTCAGGGGGCTCTGGGAAATATAATTAAAAAGGTGTTATTATATTTTCACGCCTCGGCAGCGCGGAAAAGTCAACAGACAAAGTCTGGGCCCTGCGCGGGGTTAAAAAAAAACGTCAACGACTCTGACTCCAAGTCCGACTCCCCGAGTCCGAATTATTTGCAGAATCATCAAATTAAAGGTTTGATGTTGATTTCAACGAGCCCCGCCACAGCACGAGGATGAAGACGACGTTGCTGCACATAGTATATGCCATATATGTACTTCTATATAATATATATGTATATGTATACAAGTGTATCGAGAAACTGAACAGTCATGCACCCCCGACATAGCTCTGCCATCGAGTGTCTGTATAATTTTCGTTCGTTCTCTCCAATTGGCTGTCATAAGTTTTGAGTAGAAAATTGGTGTGCAACAGGCTGCTGCGACTGCTGCTGCTGCTGCGACTGCTGCAACAACAAATCCGATTTCATCTGGCAAAGCAAACAATAATGTTTTTGTTGCTGTTGAAAAAGGATTTCTTGATTGCGATAATGAGTTATACTTAATTTTCTACCCGATGAGCCACTTGAGAAAGCCCGAAACCTGAACAAGTCAAGGGTATTTCAGTAATAAACGAAGTCTGAGAAATATTTCTGAAAGATTAAGGCTTATAAAAAATGCAATAATTAATAAATATATCTTAAAGGTTGAAGCTTCTAAAAAATATTATATAATTAATACGTGCAATAAAAGGAGTTTCGGAAATATTTTATAAAGGTTTATAAATAAATATTAAATAATTAATACAAATAGTAACAGGGGTCTAGTAAAAATTTCTTGAATGCAAAGCATTGCAAAAATATTACATAATTAAAATATATAGTTAAAAGGGTCTGAAAAAAAAATTTATTAATTCTATTTATTTTTTGTATTATATTTAATACATATGGTATAGTAAAAAAATATTACTTAAGTAATACATATAGTAAACAGAGTCTGGAAAATATTTCTTAAAGGTTTATACCTAAAAAAAATTTTAAATAATAGAAAAATTAAAATTATATCAAAAAAAACAAAAATCATCGAATTTACTCTGGTAAAAAAAAAAAAACTTGATTTTAAAATTATAAATATGTTTCTAAACCCAGAATAAGGAAAATCTATAGCTTATGGTATATAGTTAACATGATTTAAATATATAAACGATATTTTTCTGCTGTTTCATGTGATTAAAGCCTGAGACAAACCCTGAAACTAAAACGAAGGCGAACTAAGTTCCTTCCTTCCTGCCGAGGACAATGTCCATTTGTTAAAAAAGCAAGGCGAAGTTTTGACACTTTCATTGTTTGTCCTAAACAAAGGAGAGCAAAAAGGGTAAATGTGTAAAGGATTAAAGTGAAAACAAAAAAGGGTTGCTGTTACCTGGCCACGAAAAATAGGCGCAGACCTCAAGCAATTAGGGCAAATGGCAAATAGTTTTCAGGGATACCGGGCTGGCTCCTTGATTGATGGTCACTCCGTGGAGTTTGGACTCCCTGGCAGCCATTGATTGATGTTAGCTTGTCTCTTCTATAATTTCCCATTTCCAATTTTCGACCCACTAATCCACACTTTCATCTCTTGAATTTTATAAAAAAAATGTTCAATGAAAACGAAACCGAACAATTGACATTATAAATCGCGTTTCACGCTAATTTGCAACAACAAGTGCCGGCCGCTCGCAAAGGCAAGTTAAACAATTTTACAATTTAAGCCTCACCGCTCTTCTGCCCCCGAGGGATTTCCCGTAACAAGGATTTCGAGAAAATTAATTTTATAGATTAGAAACATTCATTGTTGAGTGGTTGGATTTGTGAATCCCCAGGAGGTGGATTCTATTTCTCCCAAAAATCTTCCCACCTGCCGTAATTGAGGAATTGTCAGCGAATTATGGTCGCATAATGGACCCTGGTTTGGGGCCTCGCAGCATGATCCAGACAATTTGTACCGACTTAACCCGCAAAAGTTGTGCACTTTATCAACCGAACTGAACTGTTGCAATTTCGGATGAGGGGGGACGATGGGGAGGGCGGGGCGCCACGCGGCGCCTTCTTCTGCGGCTGACACTTCAATTGGTTTGTGTCGCCTCGCATAACCCAAACAGGCAGAGGCAGCAATGCAAAATAAATATATAAAATAATATATATACATACATAGTAGATAGAAGGGACATTGTCGAACAGGGTAATGCCCTAAAAGAGTTAAAAATGTTAAAAAAAATTAAATAACTAAAAAAATATATAAATATTTTTTCTCTTTTAAAATTAAAATGTAAAAAAAGAAAAACCACTCGGTGCAGACAACCTGAAAGGACTCGCTTGAGATGCCTTTGCACCACCTTTGTGGTGGTTACTACTGGCACAGCCCGTGAGAGTGTTTAGTGAGTGTGTGCCAGGTAGGCGGTGACATGGCGCCTGCCTCAGCCTTAGCCCCAACCTCAGCCTGGCCAGGCTCGAAATCTCTCCGCCTCCGCTGTCGGCTCGGCGTGGCTTGGCTCAGTTTGGGTTTGGCACACGCAAATCAGACAATTTGTATCCAGCGGCGAATATAATTGAAAAATGATTGGTTTACCATTAATGAAAATGATGATGACAACAGCAACAACAAGGTACGCCGACTGCTGTCATCGCCAGGCACCTGCAGTTGCGTCTTCGATTGTTTGGGTCAATCGGCCATCGAACGCAGCGCCCCGATAAACGGTTGGCGGTAATGACAATCGCGAGGGCGCACAATCACGGCGACAATCATAGCGCTGATTGAGCATCGGGCCCATTGTCACTTGTACAACAAATTGTAAAAAAATGCTATCCGATGTGAATAAGAGACAGCCGCACAAAGACGAGAGTCATTCGAAATGGTTTTGCATTATTCACCGACTTTATTGCCCATTCCATTTGGATATATTTTTCTACAAAAAATATGTCTTTACCTGCTCCTGTAAGGGTAATTTTTCAAGGATTTTGAAGGCTGAGCCAGGTGGCTAGTAACATTTTTTGAAAGGAAAATCATATAAATAATAAATAGATAAAATACTATTGATAGGCTCGATATGAATATTATAGGTTGCATTATAATTTTTGAGACCTTAGTTAGTTAATAATTTAATCAGGGGATAAATGGTCTCTTTTTTGAATTAAAATTATAAGAAAAACGTTAACATAATTATCAAAAAATTTCAGTTGGAGAAGCTTTTATAGCTTCTATATATTCAATAACTTGCTATTTTTGCAGTGTTCTTTTTCTACCCAAATACATTCCTGATTTGCGAACCCTTGGCTTCATTGTTTTGGTATTTCGGAGTCGTTTTCGACCTCAACCAAATCGCTTAAAGACTCCACTCCCCAGCAAGGCCCCACGGGTCTCCCAGTCCCTGGAAAAGCCAGAGCAAAACTAACCCACTCGTAATCTGTGTCAGGGCAGCCCGGCATTCGAGCACGTCCGGCGAGGAATTTCTATTTTGCGTAGCCAAGCCCCGGGAACTCGAGGAACGCGGGCCTTATTAACATTAAATCGCTGGCAACTGGGAGCCGCCTGTCGCCGCAAATTGGAAATTCCATCGTTAATTCTAATAAGATTATTAGTTTCCCCCCAGCAGAGGCGATGATCGAATCATTTTTCGGGCAGCGCGCCGTTGGTAGGGGATTTGTATTCCGACACCTTGCCGCCAAGTCGACTTCCGTCAGCCGGCCGCAGGACTTTGGTTAGTACTGCTAATGGTCCTGCGGTCGTGTGACCATCTCCGATCTCCCAGGCAACGCTGCGCTCTCGCGGTAAATCCAATAAGCACAAGTGTGTGTGGGTGTGTGTGTAATCCCCAGAGATCCCAAGAGTCCAGAGACCGAGATCCCGCGAGCCATTGAGTGCGAAATGAATGAAATTAGCGCGCATTAATCATAAACAAACGAGCGGAGGGTTTTTCCACCCCCTTACTGGGAGGGCGGCGAGGAGGGAAACCCCTTTCTGAACGAAGGGAACGGAAAACGAAAACAAACAAATTGCAACAGTTCTCACAGACAACCTGCTGCGACGACACGCGTGAAGAGCCACGGCCACTTGCCAATTTGCTGATGACGACGATGATCACAAGGATAACTACTCAACTGGGAAACCACCCGAAACGGCGTTCGCTTGCGGCTGCACGTTTTTATAGCAAAGTCCTTGGAAGAGATTCGTTTCTGGGAGTGATTTACGGGGTATTTTTTTGAGATTTGTATTTATTTTAAGCTAAATAAATGTGTTTGCGGCTATTGAATTTGTATACCAAAATCATTTGGTAAGAAATTTTTGAAGCTAACTATGATATATAAAGACGGAAAAGTTTCTTTTTGTATTCCTATAAAGCGAGCTAATAATTGTTAACCCTAGATGCCGATTGATCTGAAAATTGATTTAGTTTTTGGATGAGACGCTGTTGAAACCCTGACGCTGTTGAACCCCTTCAATATTTGATTTGAATATTAAGCATCCTTGCTGCAACTCTGATTTAATTAGGAATTAATAATTAGGAATTGATAGCAATTACCTCGCTTTTAGGGGCTTCCCCCGCACAAGTTGCAGCATTTATCTCGAGGGAGGGAGAAAGATCTCACAGCTCGGATTACCTAATGCACCCACTAAATGTTTCGTAATTGTTTCTAGTCAGAACAGAACCCCCCCCCCCCCCCCCCCCCCCCCCCCCCCCCCCCTTTATGATCCCCGGTGTTCGAAGCGAACGTAATTAGAAAATCGGCTCATTAATCACGAGGCATTTAAAACATCGTTTGGGCGTAATTAATAGTTCAACGGCAATGGCAATTGCTCTGTAGACTCAATGTCAAGTAAAGGTCATTAATATGACTCGTCGGCTTCCACCCTCCCTTCAAGTCCCAAAGTCAAGCCTTTAGTTCCGTTTGCGTAAATTAATTCTCGAAAAAACATACACAAACATCATTTTGTATTTACATGTTTTAATCCGTAAAGAGCTGAAAAGCTTTAGAAAGGAACAAAAAAGACCGTTAACCTCATATAAATATTGGTTATTGAAGTTTCAGCAGGGAAAATGGAAAGAAAAATGGGTAAAAATTGTAAAGATATTGGCGGAAAACTCGCGGAAGTTCAGAAGATGCTTTAAAATACGCTTCTGGGTTTATTTAATTAATAGGAAATAAAATAGAACTGAGATTTTGAATATATGTTTTTAAAGGATTTTTTACTTACTAAAATTTTATATATTGAAAATATATATCATCCTGTTTCTAACTGTCTTTCGGAACTGTGTTACCCCCTCTGGGCAGTTGGAAAAAAAACGCACTCCGCGAATGTCAATTGAGTATTGACTGCCGTTATGAAATTTCTACACGCCACGACTGCCTGACTGACTCGTACACACTGCACTCCACTCCACGGGACTCACTCCAGTCAAAGGATGCCGCAAAAGGCCGCCCTTTCCACCCAACAACTCGTTCGAGTTCATGAAGTAAACCAATAAAGGCCGCATGCCGCCGCCGCTGCCGGAAAGCCGGCCAGCAAATCCCTCAATGCATCAATCCCTCCTGCAATTGCAATCGAATGCAGGAGAGAGCGAGCTGCACACATGTCACCTGAAAAGGACCCACCACATATGCAATTTGCACAATTTTGCACCCCCAGTGAGCAGGATATCAGCAATCCCCGGAGAACTACAACCCAAACGTGAACCCAAACCCCAACCCCAACTCCAACTCCAACCAAATCCTTGTCCGGTGCAAATCCTTGCCCATTGAGAACCTTTGATTGGTTAGCAATATTTTAATTATGCGTCCAGCTTGGGTTACGGGAAAATTGGTATGACAATCCCAAAAGTGGGTGAGAGGGAGATAGTAGAAGCTAATGCTTTTTGAAAGGGTTTATACAGAAATGTATGCAATGTAGTGGGAAATATTTCAAAAAGAGGAAAAGTATTACCGTAAATTTATAGTTTCATCTCCAAAACTAAGAATTTGTTAATTATTCGAAATTAAAAGCGTATTTTCGAAATTTCAATTAAAAGGTATTTTCCTAATGCTTAAAAAATATATGTTAAATATTCCACAGTTGCCTAAAAAATAAATTAAGGAAATACCTTTTAAATTTTCATGTAATTTAATTATAGAAAATATCTTCCTTTCCCCAAGCTCTGTGACCTCATCATCGCCCAATTTCGTTCTGTCCAAAAACTTGATAGTTCGATAAATCAAATGCGTTTTCCGCCAACTGGACAATGGGGCGTGGCCTGACCACTCCCTCTTGCCTCAGGTTTCAACCTTCGTTGGCATCTTCGGTCTCGGCCCATAAATATCCTTGATCACCCCTTGCCGCGCAGCCTGTGCAGCCTGCATCCTGGATAATAATAAATTTTCAATCAGCAAATTGATGTCGTGATTCGCAGCGTATTGGAATCGAAGTTGAAATGAGAAAATCGGGGAAGTGGAGAATGGGAAATGGGAAAATCGGGGGAAATGGGAATGGTCAAGTAATCATTTACCGGCAGATTGTCCGAGCTGTTATCTATATTAAAGTAGTTAGCATTACTCTCTTCAACCCTGTCAGAAGGAGGCATGTTTTGCAAGGAAACTTGCGACCAATTAAATTAAACTACAGAAAATATTAGTTATATTCTTTAGTTTCCAATATAATTATATAATTAAGTCGATGTCATACAAGTTTTAATAGGTCTTTACTATATTTTAAAAACAATAAATGTGCTTCAAAGTAGGTAAAATTATAAACATTTAACATTTAAATTTGAGAACTAAATTTAAATTAACCCTAAAACCTTATTAAAAAACTGGCCAAATATATTCCCAAGTGCCTTGAGAGCCCTCCATTTCTGGTTTACTTTCCCCCCAAATAAGCCCCGTCATTGACAATCGAGGGTACCTTTAGGTAGGCTCCTACTCACATCAGGGGGAAATTGGGGGATAAGTGGATTTTCCGATCCGCGTCGGAACTCGGTTAGGAGCGAATTTCCGTTTTGGCAATTTATGCCATTTCCCACCTTGATTTCCGCACTCAAAGCGGACGGAGCCATACCGAATTTCCCGGACCCAGACCCACGGCCCCGCTTTTCCGGCTACCAATTTGCTGTGTGTTCTCTGGTATCATAATGACGATTCAATCTCTGGATGATGGGATGCTGGATGTTGATGTTGCTTCTGCCGGGGTCTCCAAATTGCAAAATGATATAATTCAATGAGAGTTGATTAAATTATCAGGGCAGCAGCAGCAGAGCCAGCATCAGTCCAACCCAGTCCAGCTCTGAGCAGCCTGAACCCTCCTCCTGCTGGAGGTCTTATTTGGCGCTGGCTGAACGGACGTTGCTGTTGATGGTGTTGCTGGCCTGCACTGGGGGAAAAAGTGGCTTTAATACAATTTTATAGCAATAATACCGATTTTAATAGTTTTTTTTTTATCATGAGAGACTAGGACCAAGAGTAAGGCTTCATTAATCGTCGTTTTTACTGTCACGAAAGCTTTGAAATATTTTAAATAAATGCCTAAAATAGGCTTTAAAATATTTAAACATATTTAAATTTCGATATCCAACCCATTGAGGGTCTCCTGTAAATTAGAATTTCTCTCTCTGCAGTTGCAATGTGGCTGTTGCCTGTGTGCCTTGTTAATGAAATTTTCCGCTCCTTTGGCAGAGGCTCCCGGCATCTCGCTCTGTCTCTCTTTGTGAATATTGTTTACAAACAGTGTGTGTGTGTGTGCGTGTGTGCTATTTATTATTGCAAAATGTTGCTGTTGCTGCCGGTGTGCTGCCACCTTTTGTCTGTTGTTGCAGCTGATGATGGTGACGTTGACGTTACATGATGAAATAACAAACCGGATTAATTTGATTTTGCAGCCGAGATGAAAGCTGGGATGTAGCCAGGTTGGTTGCTCTTTGCCAGGGAGCATCTTACATCTTACATGGAGGATCCTGGCGGTAGTGAGAACAGTGGCGGGTAATTTCAGAGCAGACTACGGCAGACCTCGGCTCGGCAGGAGCCCTCATCCCTGCCAGGATTTGTTTTCCACGCCGGAGTAATCTCTGAGTCACACCTAGCACAGTGCGCGTCAAGGCAGTACTGAGGGAACTGTTAACTTAGGAGGGTTTATACTGGGGTACCTCTCTTATAAGCTAATTATTTGGTTTACTTGTGAAAGAGAGACTTCTTATGACAAATTCATTAAATATTAGGACTTATTAATCTGTTCATATCATGGCTGAAACGCACTGTATCCAGACTGGCGGCACTTTGCCAAAAAAAAAAGCAAATTGTAAATTTTCTGGGCTGCAACAACGCACCGCCCTGAGTGGCTCTCCCTGCCTGCTACCTCCTGCCTTTTGCAAAACATTAAATAATATATTCATGTATATATATATATACCTCCCTCGGATTCGGGTCTGCCAATTTCTCATGCGAGCAGCATTTCCAGATTTATGACTTGGCCGATTCCAAGGCTCCTGGTGGGCATCCAAGACTGGCATCAAAAGCCAACTCGCCATGTCTTTGTATATTTTTTTGGGATTTTCCCCCACGATTTAAGGCTCCACAGGGAGAGGGAGAGAGAGTGAGGAATTAAGGAAAAATGTCGCCACAATGGCAGCCCCTTTTACCCCGGCTTAACCCTCTGATTTTACACTTTAGCCGCTTTGCATATTACGTTTTTTTTTTATTCTAGAATCCGCATTCCAGCAGCCACTTCAATTGGTTGGGCACTCGGGCAATCTTTGCTGATGTCCTAGCCAAGGACCAAGGCGAAGGGTGTCCGTGTCCGTGTCCCTGTCCATATCTCTGTTCGTGTCCCCCTTGTGTGCGCACATGACTAATAGCAGAACTAAACGATTTGATGGACCAGAAAAATGATGACTTCTTTCGCAGTGCACAAGGGTTGGCGGGCTGGCGGGTTGGGGGGTTGAGAGGCTCCTGATTCCATGGGGGTGGCTCTGCACATCCTTTTGGCCATGCTTGTGTGCTTGTGGCAAATCCTTTTATTGTGACAGCTGTTGTTGCCTCGTCCGTGCAGGCTGCTGCCTTTTGTGATCAACATTTAATGTTTTCATATTATCATCCTCGTTGCCGCCAGAGAATCGGTTTAATGTCGCGGAAGATAATCTAATTTGGTCACTTATATGCGAATATGTATATCATTTGCCATTATGTGTGTGCGGGAGGCAGCCAGGGGCGCAGGCCTTGCCGTAGGGGGAGCTACATTTTTATATGAACACTTTACAAGCTAAAATTCACTTTTTTTTATCCAGTTTAGAGTTCTTTAATTGTGAATTTACATGATTTTGATTTCGCCCTAATCTCTCAATTCAATTTCAACTCCAACAAAATATATTTCTTAAATTTATTCCCATTTAAATCCCGCTTAAAAACCCCTTGTTGCTAAGCCCCTGTTCGCTCCCTGTCTATGTCTTTGCTCGAAAGGTTTATGGGGTCCAAGTATTAGCATTTAAAAAACATTCCATTTACATTTTTTCAATTTGAATAGGTTTTTTATTTAATAATTTGCCATTTGCATACCATTTTCCACAGATTAGGGCTTCAGTTGATGGCCAATGGCCATCGAGGAGGTCAGCCTCCATATGGAGGAGCACTCAAAGGGAGGCAAATAGGTTTCCCCTGGAATAAGGCTTGTAGTTAGGAATATTAATATATATATATATATATTTAGCTATATGTATAAACTGTAAACTAATTGTTAATTAAATCTTTCTTTATTTTAAGGTGTGGTTCCAGAATCGTCGAGCCAAGTGGCGCAAAACGGAGAAAGTCTGGGGCGGCAGCACAATAATGGCCGAATATGGCCTATACGGAGCCATGGTGCGACACTCTCTCCCATTGCCAGATACGATCCTCAAGTCGGCCAAGGACAATGATGCGGTGGCACCCTGGCTACTAGGTATGGAGCAGAAATGTAAATGCAACAATCATATCGAACTCTATCGAAACTATGACCCCATACAACCATCCATAATCACAATAGACTTGATTTGAGTTACAAGACATAGAAAACATGTTTGGAAAAGCACAGAACTCTCATCAAGCTTCTCTTTCGAGATCCTTTTCCTTATATAACTCCCTTTTCTGTGTGAAATATCTCCAAACTTCCAGAGGAGCGTATAATGAAATTTCGAGCCACACAAAGGACAGTGGTTCGGGGATTATAAAACGATAGCCACCATATCCTTTATATGAAGGGGGTGGTCCTGGGCTTTACAAAATTGTGAGCATATTTGGCGGGCATGTCGAAGGATGCTTTCCCGGCCGTCATATGTTGCGCACATTTCCCGGGAATGACTTTGCGGATTAACAGAACAAGTGCCGCTGTGGGGTGGCTTCCTTTATTTGTTAATAATCGCTTAATAAATGCAAAATGCACACGCGACAAGGACGTGGCAGGGTGGCAGAGTGAAGTGAAGCGACTTCCCAATGAATTCCCGTTTTATTTGGCATTTATCGCTTATCTATTCCCATTGTGCGCTGGCCTTGAAGGGGGTGGCCCAGCCCCGGTGGCATTCCTTGGCGGATTTCGACGCTCGCAATTGAATTCCCAAGTAGCCCAAGCCGAAAGTGGCTTAGCGGGGACTTGGCCATAGTTAATCTCAAGTTTTTAATTAAGTCGATATGTCAAATTAGTTTGGCAATAGATGGGGCGCGGCATATAATTAACACCAGCGAGAAGAGATGATAAAGAGGGGAGGGATGGAAGTAGACGAAATAGCGGAAGCGATTCCGGAATCATCCCTGGACACCAGTTGGCAGTTAATAATTGACCAGCTCTTATTAATACCTCCTATTTGGGTTTATTTTGGGATTATAAAGCGTTTATTTTTTCAATGAAAACATAGGAAGTTTAATTGCAATAAAAATTAATTTATCAATAAGCTAATTTTGATGTTGAAGCCAAAATTAAAAAAAGGCACAATTAAGCCAAACATGCAGTTCAATATCAGTTTTGTGAGCTTTATAAATTTAGATATTTGGTTTAAAATTCTTAAAAATTTGGATTTTTGGAAATTCGACCTTAAATGCGAGTTTTTAGAGAAATTGTAGCTCCCCCCTTTGACCCTAAACACTTTCCCTTCAAACTTAAAAATTTTTACTATTTTTTGACTATTTTTCCCTCTTCTTTTGTGTATTTTTAATTTCTCCCTCCCCCCCCCCTCTAGGCATGCACCGCAAGTCAATCGAAGCGCAGTCGGCGCTGAAGGAAGACTCGGGGGTAAGCGACCACGAGGACTCGGCGGGCTCCAAGTCCGCCCATTCCGAGGAACTGTCGCGATCTCTATCCCACTCCCGGGCTTTAAGCTCCTCCACTGAATCACTGAATGTGGTGAGCCCGGCGCCCAGCAGCTGCACTACCTCCGCCTCCGTTTCCGCCTCTGCCTCAGCTTCGGCCTCGACCTCAACCTCGGCCCCACCCACGGCGACCACAACTCCCACGGGCGTGACCACCAATTCAGGCAGCTCGGGCAGTCCCCACATTGAGCTAAGCTCCCCCTCGCCGCAGCAGTCCCTGCAGTTGCAGCAGCATCTGTACGGAGGAGGAGGGCCTGCTCCGCCCAGCTATCATCCTCTGCTGGATGCGGCCAATGCAGCTGGAGCCGGGGCAGCGGCCTCCAGCAAGGATTTTCACCTGATTATGAATACGGCAGTGGTGGCGGCAGCCGCTGCAGCCGCCCAGCAGCAGCAACAGCAGACGCAGCAGCAACACCTTGCCGCTGCCCTCATGGAGCATGATCCGGATGCATTCAGGTGGGTTTTGGGATTGAGAAATCGAATTTCTTCGTTTATTTATTAATTTTTGATAATTAATATTTCCGCAGGAACAACTCCATTGCCTGTTTGAGGGCCAAGGCGCAGGAGCATCAGGCTCGCCTTCTCAACAACGGCGGCCTCTTCCTGCAGGTGCGCAGCTTTGCCCAGGCTCAGGCGCAGGCGCAGGCTCAGGTACAGGTACAGCAGATGCAGGCCCAATCCCAGGTCCATGTGATGCCCAGTAGTGATATGCTCAAGCTCCACGAGGAGCACAACAACAACAACAGCCAGATAACCCCGCCATCTGTGCCACTTCCCCCTCATGCGCCACACAATACTCACCTCAGCATCAAAATGGAACTTACAGGGGGAGCAGGAGGAGGAGCAGCCGTGAAGAAATGCGATGATATCTGAGCTGGAGAAACCCAAACCCACAAAAACCAAACCGAAAATGCCAAGAACCTTTTTTTTACTAGACCTAAGCCACTTTATCTGTAATTGAATATTTATTTTAATTTTTTGTTTTTTTCATATTTAATTTCAGTCACAAATTTCCAACGCAGTGAAGGAGACATCTCCAACGAATTAAGGTATTATTTTTATTATTTCTTTTTTATTTTATAATTCAATTGCAATCGGCAAGCCGAAGTTTGCTTCCGTTCTTTTTTAAAGACACGTAAAATACGCCTAAGTTTATTTTAGCTGTATACAAAAAACCGAACCGTAATATTTTTAATAAATATACTCACTTCATAATATATTTAAAAGGGTTTTTCGCATTGATATTAATCTATTTTAGTTAAAAACCAAGCAACAGAACAGCATTAAGGGAAATTTAGCATAAATCAAAAGACAGCATTCGAATTCATTTATTTCATTAAGTTTCATATGTTTTTGACTTTATTTTATATACATTATTTTGATCGTATTTGTTTATTTTAGATTTTACCCCAGCTGCCGGCGCCACCTCTTGGGCATTTCGCCAGAGTTCCTGTTACTCTATATGAAGATAAGGTTGGTGTATGTATATATGAATTAAACCAACGTACACGCAGGGCGGGCGTGGTTCAACGCGTTAAGCTGTCTGCCAAGCGCAAAGCAGCAGAGCGGCGCGAGTTCGAAACCCGCTTCCGATCATTCTTAAAAAAAAATTTTAACGTATTCTTAAGTAATAAATTTCCGTTCGCCACGCGCTTTTGTCTTACTTCTTTGGCAATAAGTGTGCTAAAAACTACGAAAGGAAAGATTAAAAGTCTCTGAAGGAAGCTGATTGGTCGTCGAATATGATTTCTAGACCTTCAGTGCCAATTGATGAGAAACATTTTTACTAACTTTTTTTGTTATTATTTTTCATATTTTTTTTTTGTTGAAAAAAAAAACAAATTTAATATTTGACCTAAAAACAAAAAAAAAATTATTTAAATAAATAAATAAAGTTTAAATCAACTTCGATTTATTTAATCATTAAAGAAACTTCTTAAATTATTAAATTAAATTAATTTATTTTTATTTTTATTTATATTTACAGCGTTAGACCCGACATAAACCGCAGGTGAGAATGAAATCCACTTCGATTTATTCATTTATTGAATTATTTAAGAAATTTCTCTGTTAATTTCTCTTTAAAAGTTTCTGGCCTTAAAATTAAATTATTTTACAGCATTTTTTTTTTGTTAGGGCTTTGCGCTGATTTAATTTTTTTCCTAACTTGAAATATTGTCTTTTACCATTTTAAGTTATGATCGTATTTTTATTTTACATTTGTCACTTGCTGTCTACGCCACCTGACGGGTTTTTTTTCATTTGAAATTTTTATCGTATTTTTATTTTACATTTGTCACCTGCTGTCTACGCCACCTGGCGGGTTTTTGCATTTGTTCCTACAATTCTACATGTAGAAACGAAGACTGAAACTGTTATACAAAAAAGTCACATTTAGGTGGCCCTTTTAAAAATTTATGGCAAAAAAGTTTACAAAACAAGCATTGTCTAAATACATTCATTTTATTTTGAATATTTGTGAGATGTTAAACAAGCAAAACAAAACATGGCCTTTTTTTGCCGGTTTTCATCAAAATAATGAAAAATTGCGATTATAAGTTAGATTATAACATAAGCTTGACTAAATATTTCCAAAGAAATACGATTATCTATTAATTAGATGCATAAAAAAACCCACAAAAAACAATTATAGTTCAATATGTACATTTGTTTCAATTTAATCTCCTGAATAATCGAATAAGAAATAATTGGCCCAAATGAAATTGTTTTGTCAGTTTTAATTTCTAATTAGGTAACTTAATATTCAGATTCACGTCCAGATGGCGTAAATTTGAAATTTGATATGAATTTTTCGTTTTTTATAGGAAATTTATAGCAACTTCGTTATTTTTTTCTGAAATTTTCGTGAAACTTCGTGAAACTTCGTGAAACTTCGTGAAACTTCTACTTTAAATACGTTGATAAAGTGTTGCACTGCTTTATACATTTATTTTCTACAGTTATTTTCAAACGATTTGGAATTTCAATGTTGCCTGACTTTGATTAAATGCGCGTTTGATTTTAAAATGATTGATTAATTAGGGATGGGGCCACCTTTGGGTGTCCCTCCCCCCTTCCTCCCACTCCTCCAATTAAGTGCTAATTATATTGGGGGCTAAAAGCTATTATTTTCTTTAAAATTCGTCTACAGCTGCCGCGGCCGACATAAATCATTCGCTCGCAGGAAGTCCTGTTGAACGAAAAGGCAAATGACCAGAAAATGTTAAGAAAATGTCCAGAAATTGTTTAGAAAAATTCAATAAGGACATTAGTCCACTCGATTGCATTTCAATCACCCAAAGATCGAAGGCAAGACGGGACTAACTGGCAAACAAGACTAATTAATTTCACTTTACGTGACTGGCATGGCCAAGGACGCTGGCAGGCAGGCAAAAGGAGCCAAATTATGGCACATTATGTATGGGCAAAGTGCTAAGAGCTGCCAGCACAGAAATAATTAAACGACCATTTAGCAAAAATGACGAGAAAAAAATAATAATTAAGTCCCATACTTCGTCAACTCGTTGTAAAAATTGCTTTTTAGGCACACAAAGCCTTAGCAATACTTCTCTGAAAGTTGTCTTAAGTCATTGGCAGGAATTTAGAAATTTGTTTTATTTATAGAAATAGGGATATAATTTAATTTTATATAATTTACTATTTATTTTATCTTTTCTCCTGGGTTTCCTTTGCATAAAATGCATGAATATATTGCGGCCTTCGTTACGCCGCTTAAATGTAGTTGGCGGAAAAGCTGGAAAGCACACACACCCGCTACACACACACACAACGAAGTATGAATAAATCGTGCCCGAAATAGACAAGAATCGGGGGCGAAAACTTCATCAAAACTGGCAACAAAAGCAATAATAATGAGGCGCCAGGCGCAGCAGCAACAAATGGCCGAGTCATAGCGAGGTCGAGGTGAGAGAACAAACCCCAGGTGTGTGTGTAGGGTGGGTTGTGGGTGGAAAGATTTTGAAAGCCAACAATGGCAACAGCTTACAAAAACCAAAACAATAATACAAGCACAACAGGGCACAGAGCACCCGATAAGGTGGCCCTCCTCTACCCGGGATGCCTGTTTATTCTCAATTTTAAGGGGGTAACGAGGACAAAGGTGTGTGTGTCAGGTGGGAGGGGAAGCCCGGAAGGGTTAGGCTTTGTCTGCTGTCTGCTGGGGTGCCAGGTTAAGTTTGTGTTTGCAACTATTGCCCGAAGCTTAAGCCGAATTGTTTGATAATAATAAACAAAAGGGAGTAAGGCGTAGGTAAACTATTGCTAAATAAATGGGAATTAGCTACGTCTTACCAAAATATTTGTGTCTCTGAAATTTACCCACCCAATTGTATGGTATTTTCATTTGTATTTTTTTCGGTTTATTTAAAATATATAAAAGTAGCTTGTGTTTTTATATTTATAAACTTAACAATTCAGCGGCTGACAGCCTGTGATTACAAACTAAAATAACTATTAGATAAATGAGAGAACATGCAGTTCTCTTGTGACGCTACAAAGCTACTTAATCAGAGTAAAAAAAGATATTTTATATACTATATGTGTGTGCGTGTATTCACGCTTTGTTAACCAGTTATCGGGGGGGCGGTAGAAGAAAAGCGGGAGAAGGCCGTACACAATGGGAATTATCTCTTTGGCATTTGCTCACTGCTCTCTGGGCTTTAGCTCCTTCACTTCTTGACTTACATATATCTTGCGACTATTAGATAACACATCCCATAACTGTCCAGCAAGAAAAGCTTTTCACACTTTCGCATTTTCAGACTTTGATTATGAAGCAGATTCTCTCTCACCAGAAGATGCTCTCAGATACGCAGATACTCGCTCTCACAGATACTCGCTCTCACAGATACTCGCACTCTCGCACACTCTGCTTTAGAACTGCGCTCTGGCCCCAAATCTGCAGTTAAATCTGGAACCCGAAATGGAACTCTATATCGTCTGGGTGGCCACATCCCGCTGGCGGCTGCGTCTGTAGTTTCCATATGCCTCCAGGCCATTGATGCTGAACGCAGTCAGTCCAAAGAACTGCCAAGTAGAGAAGGAAAGGAAGAAGGAAATTAGAGAGAGTTGGAGATGCACAGAAAGCGGAGAATTAGCGAGAATTCTCCTCGAAACAAGTTTGTGAAAGGCAAACTCGCAACTCGAACCATAAACAAGCCTCAAATTGCCATTCTCAGTTGAAATTCAACTAAACTTAACCAAATATTTATCAAAGAATGGAGCCTACAAGGGATCTCTCGTGGAATGCTATAGCTTTCATTGAACAAATACCTATAAATGCCACCTAATTTCTTAGCTCCCATTTTTGGCACACTTTATGAGTGTGATATTTGTTCAATTTTGTATCTTTTACGTAGGCGGAATGTGTGTTTTATTAATAATAAATGTCGCTTCTGTTCAAATTATAATATAGCATTTTGAATTTGTTATTTATAACAAATATTCATTAGGGAATATTGCAATGCTTTGAATCAGTCATAAATATTTCAGGGGGTAATATCATTTGTTATATATATTCAAATGATGGCGAATGTGTTGAAATAAATATTTAATATTTATTAATTAATATTTTAGATTTATTTTTTGAGAGAGTTTGAAATTTGAGTATTTAATGCCCAAGTGATGCCTCTCCCTTGGTAAATCAATTGATGAAATAATAAACAGTAAAGAAAAGCCCCAAATATGACCATATAAAATAGCTAAGCTAGGTTTTCTCTACTCCAAAATACATTGAATTAATATGTACTTGGCGGCTTAATCATTTCTAGACATATTTTAGAATAGATTTAGTAAGCAAATAAGCTACTTAAGGTATAGTTTTCTTAAAAAACAAGTACCAAACTCGGCAGTTGCCCAAGCAATTTATTCTATATCAAGGTGATGCCCAGACAGCCATAAATCCCGACTACGTGGAATGCCTTAGGTTTGGCACTGGGAACGTAAAACATGCACCCAGGCAAAGGGCACCTATGACTCACCGCCGCGGCCGTGTAGGCGCCAATGTCCAGGGACAGGACGAGGCCGGAGGCCGCAAAGTAGGCCAATGCCAGCGAAGCATGCACCGCCAGCGACCAGAGAGTCGGATCACAGCGGCAGAACTGGCGCTGCCACAGGCGCAGAAGCCGGGCCAGGAGTAGGCCGGCGGTGGCCACGAATCCAAGCGAAACCACAGCCAGGTAGAAGCTACCGCGGAAGTTGCTCACGCGCACCGGCCCGCAGACGATGCACAGAAATCCAATGAAGCTGCACAGCTGTTGAGGGGGAAAGTGAAGGAAATGAGAAAATGCTGAACAAGAAGAAGTGGAAAGCCACTCACCAGGCAGGCCAGCTTGCAGAGGCCCGGCATGCTGTGCAGATACTTGCGATCGAGGTCCTGGGTGCCCGACATCCTAGTTGCGGTTATGGGCTACGGGTTCACGCCGCTCTACAGGTGCAGCCAGTCAGAAAGCTGTGTGGGTTCCGAGGGGAGTCCGGCCGAGTAGGTAAACCAAGCGAAAACGACAGCCGCTGACCAATCTCACATTGCGCTCGCTCGCCAGCACGCACAGAACGACACTGAGGCAAAAAAACAAAAACTGGCGGCGAGCGCTCTCAGAACGCTGCCATCATCATCGTCGCCGCGTCACACTCGACGGGGCAGCAGCAACAACTATTGCCGCGTAGTGGGATTGGGAGCACTTCTAATGGGCACTTTATTTCCTTTAAGAATAGCCTATGAGCTTACTTTTTTATAAAGATTTTACCACTTATTTTTAAAGCTAGCACTTTAACTACAAAATAAAATGTAGTTATGTTTAGATATTAGTTTTTTTTTTAACTTTGAAGTGATAATCTAAGTCAAATAGTGTACAATCGAGGAATATCCGAATAATCCCCATAACCCCACTGTGCGCCGCAGAGAGCAGTGAAGAACAAAAGAGAGCGGGAGAGCCAGAGCCCCACAACACATGGCACAGTGGGGTCACATGTGCATGTGGCAACCACAAAATTGGGGCCAGTCATGGGTCATTTCTTATCAGTTCTTTTCAATTTTGACTTGTGAACTAAATATGCTTTTTAAGGCAATTGAATTGAATTATATATTTATATACATTGTCTTTATTTTATTTTTTCTATAAAATTAATCAAATTTATTACCTGCTAGGAACAGATATACCCTTGTTGCCTCAATTTAGTTCATTTGAATGTGGCTCGTGTTGGTGCGAATGTAACTTCTCCTTGTTAGTTTTTGTTTTTCCAATTTTCGTCCGGGGGTTGTTACGTGGAATATTACTCACAGACCCTCGGAGACTTAATGTGTATTTATTATGGCAGGTGAGAAAGGTAAAAGGGTGAATTTGGGAAGAATTTCCATTTCTCTGGTGACTCTTCATAGTTCCATCTTCATTGTAAATATTCCATAATGCTGGGGCTATTATGTTGCACTCTTTTCCTGGCCCATTCTCAAACTGATAAGTCTATAGTCCGCTGCAGGCGATTTCGGAACCAAACTGTTATCATTGTCCGGTCCTCTATCGCTTATCTCTATTGTTATCGCGCCGAGCTAATTCAGTGAGTCAGTAAGCACATAAATCGCCGCTGAAACTGAATCTGAAATGCAAATGTGAGCCTCCAAATCAAATGCAATTTCAGAGTGATTCACATCGCACGTCTGGCCAAACCAACCAACTCACAAACAAACGCAAACAGTTTCTGTTCTTGTGGTGGTCAAAGGTGAACTTTGAATATCCCTTTTCAAATATTTTCTAAGCTCTTGAATGGGCGTCCAGAAAAAACTAAAGCAGGTTTTGATATCACTTCAATAAGAAAAGTATCAAGTATTATAGTCAAATATATATTTTATGCATATTTTTTTTTTTATATATGTATATTATACATTATAAATAAATATAATGTATTTAAGCTAATCACCATTAAATGTCGGAACTACCCCTTTGTTCGCATAGAGCAAAAGACAAAACATTCAGACACGACGTCAAATTGAGTTATATTAATTGACTCATATTCAGGCTGGTCTGGGTGGTCCCCTCCCCCACCAGCAGCAAGGTCACTTACACAATCGCCCCCCACTGACACTGAGATTCAGCTGCAGATTCACAGAAACAGATACATTTACAGATGCCATTCGGCATTCAAAGCTTTCAGATTGAGATTTTCCAATGCGGCTGAAATGGGCACAAGGCGTAGCTATAAACCGGAAATGACGAGTGTGAAAGCTAATCCACAGCTGAAGCCGAGATTGACCCTAGACTATTCTATGGCAACCGGGAAATCTGCTCGATAAACTGGACAAAGAATTGCAGTATCCATGCTGCAGCCACCAGCTCGAGGGTAACAATCAGTCGGTTGAACAATGTGTAGGCACTTCCAGAGCGAGAGCTGTTTACACGATTTCTAAAAATAAACATTCTCATATGGCCACGAGATTTGACCTCATCGATAAACAGCGAATGAAATAGCAAAGTGGAGTTAACTGACCGGGGAAATGGGGGAAGGGAAATTCGCTCGTGTGCCGCACTGAGCGGTTTTTGCACTCGAGGGAAAATGCTGGAAAAAATAACTTGTGTTGATTACGTATGGATTTTTCCACTACGGAATGTTGACTGATTGAGGGTAATTAACATTCGGGAAAGAAGGCAACGATTCAAGTCACTTGGCGAAAAAAGAAACCAAAGATTTTGTTACGATAAACGTTGTTTGTACAAGATGATATTTATGAAGAATGATAAATATCGAGGTAAAATCATTAAAATATGATTTCCTCTGATTTTCTTGGGATCATGAAATAACAAAACTCAACCACTCAATTTAATTTTCTTTTCATATCTGTTTCTTTAAATGTTGGCTGTAGGCCAAACTTTTCCTAGACCTCATACACATGACTGAGTTTGTGCCATGCTTTCCCCGCCCTTTCCCTGGTTGTGTATGTGTTTGTGTGTTGTGCATCTAATTAGAAAAGCAGTCGCTGTATTTGGCAGCTGCAGCATAGGCGAGTTTTTGTTGGGTTTGGCCAGGATAATAGGGAACAGGCCTAAAGGAGCGTTGAAAGTACTTCAGGGGCTTTTATATTGTTAAGCCTGAAATATAAACAATTAAATCAATGATATATGTTTGTTAAGATACCAAGAATATTTCAAGTAACGTAGTCTACCTCAAATATCCAGCCCACAAGCTAGAGACAGTTTAAAACTTGTGATGGATAAAGTTAGAAAGAAAAGCTAAGACTTCTTCAGTTATTTAAAAGCCCGGAACCTGGCCATATGTTAATGTTCCTGGCTGTTCTCCCCTGCAGTTCACAGAGACTCCCCTCCTAAATGATGACAAACTTGCTACTGACTTGGCCAATTAGTCGGAAGTTGGAGTAAACCGTTTGTGGAGCACGAAGATAATTAATCGCACACTTCGAGGAAAGTCTGGGGAAAGTCAGGCTAGTTAGGGCGAGAGCAGCCGGGAAAGTCTCATTTCTCATTCTGCCGGAGCAAAAGGAAGAGTGCAAAATACTTCTTTCCCAAACGTGTCAGCCAGCTGGGAATCTGTCAGATACACGCACTTGCCAGGGCTCGATTTGAATGCAAATTTCTTGCAATCCACTAGGAATAAAAAAGTATCTTTCCTTTCCCTCTCCCTCTGCTCCGTGCCTCTGCCCTTGGGCCTGTCCTGCAGTGTCTTTTTTCCCGGGATACGACGCCATCTGCCGCGGGCTAGTTGTATCAGATGTCAGGACGAAAAAGGGCACAGTTATGCGCCTTATAAATGATTATCGTGTGCACTCGAGTGCCGGCGCCATCAATCAAGTGGGGGCCAAAGTGCAGCAGGATAGCAGACAAAACGGACTAACATGATGCTTGCTAACAAGGAGAGCCTTGGCGTTCGTGTCTCTTTTTTGCCATGAATCATTCAGCATCACTTGTGTTTAGAGTAAGCTCATTGCCAACGTTGTTTCCGTGTTTCCGTGCTGTGTGTCTTTGCCGGGTTGTCAGCCAGGATATACATGCATATACCTCCTTATGGCAATTATTTATGGAAGAAGAGCTCATGGCATTAAATATTATATATTCCTCTAAATCCCTATAAATAAACGGGGGAAAAAAACCGAAAAATTCCTAATCAATGAGCATTTAAGTATCGCCCCGCTCGGTGGTGCAGTATCGGTTTCTGCGGGTAATTTATGCTAATGAATTGCTCTCCCCTGCCACTGCACTGCCGAGCAATCAATCCGTCAATCAATCAATCTGAATACACTTTCCGCCGCAGCATCTCGAGTGTTTCGAGCTCATTAATGTCCTGTCCCAGCCTGGCCTGGCCACCCCTGCTGTCTGCACATGGCTCTCTGGGTCTGGCTTGCTTCTTCTGCTGCTCCTCAATCAATCTAAAAAATGTTGAATTCCAAATCAATTTAATTGGCATTTTATTGGTTCTTTTTCCCACTGCTATTCAGGTTTTTCCTTGGCATCTTTTGGGAGGGGAAAATTCGCCTGCGTTGGCACATTTTCTTTCTTTTTTAGCAATTTTTCCTTGGCGTGATTTTTGATCAATTTATTTTGCGGCTGGCTGAGCGATAAACTCGCGTCCGAAGACCTCGATTTTCCGCTTTCCGCCGCCAATTTTCCACTGCACCTGTTAGTGGGGGAAGGGAAAATCCCTGCAACCCAATGGTTTTCCCCCACAGAATGTGTGTGCTTTACTTTTTTTCAATTTGAATCGAGAGCGTGCCAAAGAAATGGATAAGAAAAGCCACCGCAGTCGAGGTACCGAGGAAAATTCGATTCTCAACGTGTGTGTGTGTGGCACTTAGTCCAAGGAAACAAAAACAGTGGAAAATGCACGTCTGCATACAGGATGCGGCATCTATTTTCCACTACATATGCTTGTGTCCTCATCTGCGTGAGAGCGGTCCTTGTTCGAAGGAGTCTAATTGGGAAGCCAGTTCTGGGTAACAACGATCCACAAGTGGCTCCTGGCAACTGGGCTTCGCAAAAGTTTTTTTTACTTGGGAAATTATTATAATAGTGTGTAAGGAAAACCCAAGGCTTCCAATAAATTATGAAAAATATAATTCCCATAAATTGAAACCCAAAAAAAGCATTGCAAGTATCTTAAAAATCGTTTGATTTAATTACTATAAATTTCTGAAGTATTAACCATAAATTAAATTCAAAATAAGCCTCCAAGATGTACTTAAAATATATACAACTAGATTTTACAAGTGAGATAAGCTAAGAAATAGATTCGAGATGCCATCTCTCTGCTTATTTAATGGCAATCGCGATAAATTTCGTTCTGCTTTTTGTCTTCTTCATGGAAATTCGAATTTGGAAATTTATGATTTTTCTTTTCACTCACCCTACCTTCTGAATTTGTATAGTTTTCTGATGAGTCTGCATTATGGAAAGCGCTTCGCTCCGCAGGGCCATGACCAGCCATTTATAATGATAATCGCGTACGTGAGTTTCCATTCCGATTTTTCCGCACCAGGTGTGATCCGTTGGGAAAATTGTTTGGCCTCATTGGCTGTGGGTTTTGGGCGATTTTCGTTGTTTTTTGTTGAACTGGCGGTAATCGAATGCGAGTGCAACTGCGACTGTAAATGCGAATGCAACTCAGCCAAAGGCACTATATTAGAGACATTCGTTTTGATTTGATTTTGCGAGGCTCCGATTTCTCATCAGGGGGTGGAAGCAGAGGAGTGTGGGGAGAAGATACAAGCACCTAGCTTACCGAATATTGCAACCAGAGGCGGCAGGTACGTATGCGAAAGGAAGTTATCGAGTTATCTGCAGTTAGGGAAATAATATATATCTATATAAATCAACAAATATTTGATTAATTCAAATAATAATATATCGAAATATTTTTTGTAATCCTTCGGCTTCTTTGACAATATTTATTTATAACATTAGGTAGAAAATTGTTATAAAAAAATGAATGTGTATTTAGTTAGACATTTTTAATAATAAATTAAATAATGTTAGGTAGAAAATTATTTAAAAAAAATAGAATATTAGGTAGAAAATAGATTTATCGAATTGTTTACAAATTGCCAAAATACATTTATAAGTAATATTTCATGATGGTTGTTTTTTCAAGTTCAATAACATTATTTAAAAAATATTTTTTCCTGAATGCAAATTGCATTCTGCGAGTTATTTGCCTTGCCCCCCGCTTCCGTTTTGTTATCCTGCGGGCAATGCAATTACGCAATTTATGTAATTACGACAACCAAAGTGACGTTAGCAACAAATTCTTCTTCGACTCTCAGCGGCAATTGCTGTCAAGATATCTATGGCAGCAAAAATTGAAACCTAAGCTGATGATTGGACCCACACTCGTGCGTGCACATTCTGCTGCATATAATAATCAAATTATCAGTTATGTCAACTTGCAGCTTCCACCCGCCGACTAACGATGTGCCGTCGAGATCAAACCACAAATTACATTAAGAGTTTTCAATTTGCCAGGGCAGACACACACTCTGGAAAGTGCAGAGAATGCTGGGAAAATTGTTGCTAATAGGGCGGGAGAACGGAGAGATTTTCCCCTTCACAGCTACGAGGAAAGTGACCCCTACGAGCTGGTTCTTAAAACAGGGAAAGAGCTTTAAAAATAATAGCTATTTCTTTGCTTTTATTAAATGAAATATTATATAGGTTTGAGATACTGTTTAGTTGACAGAAATCAATTTGCAAACAAAACTATGCATTCTTCCCAGCTTTTGTGTCACTGAACGCACTCAGCTGTTCACTAAGAGATTGCAATGCCCAGATGCACACTTGGCATTGGCTTACCTTGTTGCCAATCTCTGGGTTAGCCATAAAATGCAGTTGGCAACCGGGTACAATGTAGTCGGGAGCTGTATTTCAGATACAGATATAGATGCAAGATACAGCACCTACTCAGAATCAGAATTAGAAAGAAGCTCGAAGGACACGCGCCCGGCGTCTCCCACAAAAAGCCTTTCATCATAATCATAAAAAACAGCTTAGCACTTTATTTTGCGGATCTGCCAGAGAGTGGATACTAGAGGGGAACGTAGGCGGGTGGCAGGGCTTTTATTACCACTTGTTCATGGGAATATCGAACTATGCAGTTGGGTAACACATCCACATATATCTATATATCGAAAGAGAATGTTTAATTAAAAGACGAGGCAGGTGGAATGTATTTTGGGGGATTTGAAGGACCTTATGAAAGGGTATATTGCTTGGACATTTTCTATATTTATTTGAAAGATTTGCTGCATTTTTTAACCGTGTATTAATAGATTTATCCACGTTCCTGAGTAGATTTTTCATGAAATATAAATATGGAGAATTGCGTTAAAAAAGGCAATAAAAACTATCAATTATTTTATTGACTAACCCACAAGGGCGTAATAGCTAAAGATTCCTCAAAGAAAAATATCTTCCTAAAGCCAATGCAATATATATATAATTTATTGTCAAAGAAAGTATCTCAGAGAAATTCAGTTAACAAACTCTCCCTGCCTTGATAATTCTACCCTCTGATGGTTTATTATATAATATATTCGAGGAGGACTCTGTGAACTAAAATATTTGCAAAAAGAAACCTCCTTCAAGCATTTCATTTTAATTAAAGTACCAATGGCCTGACGATTGGCCCTTAAACCATATGCAGCTTTCGGTCTGTCGATGAAGACACTTGAGCTCTGCTGTTCTTTTGGTTTTTTTTTTGTGTTGCGTTCGTCCCGACGGGTTCTTAATTCTTTATTGCCGGCTCAGACGACGACGACGACTGTCGATGTCCGAGGGGAGTGCGTGTGTCTGCGATACTTTGATTGCGGCAAAACGGGGCCGTTAAATCAAAACAGCGATTCCCGCACGCGCTCTCTCGCCTATTACCATGATAAATGGCCCAAGGACGAGCAGGCGGCATTTGGAGAAAGGGATGTCGTTTAGGACGGGGCTCCTGTGTGCATTTGATTGGCAGTTCAGCATAATTGTATGTTAATAGCCGCAGCGAGGCAATGACCAAGGGGCTCAACAGCTGGCAAACTTACGTAGCTATGTAGCTATGTTATTTATTTCCAATGTTCAAGGCACTGAGGGAAAAACTGGGGGAGCTCATTTTTTATACTTCTACATATTTAAGAGATAAAGGAAAAAGTTTCTTTTAGAAGTTCTTGCATAATATTCCGGGCTAGAACCTTGCCTTTCGACATTTAGTTTCTAATTAAAGTCAGTCAGTGGAGTGAATTCCTGTGGCAGTGCACGCACACCCACACACGGCTTATGCTGTTGTCATACGCGCTTATGAGCTTGACCTTGACAGTGGAAACGCTGATAAACTAAGCCCTAATCCACTGGCATTATGTACATTCGGCACTTAGCCAGCAGACAACCGAAACCAGGGCCAGCGGGGAGGGGAGAGAGGGATGAAGGACGAAGGACGATGGGAATAAAGTAAAGCCAGCCAAGACTGGCGACTGCCCAGCTGTGTGTCTTTCATAAAAGGCTCCCTCCGAGCAGGACGACTGGCCGCCAGACTAAACCAAAACAATGCCCAAATAAAAGAAATCCGCCGAGATGAGAAAGCAGGAATTTTGTGAGGAGTCTGGGGAGACGGGAAAAAGTACCGAAGCCGGCGAAATAAAATCAATTTTCATTGTAATTGGCAACTTAAAGGCTTAAGCCATGGCTATTTCTATTATTGAGCCAGCCGCCAGATACCGCTCGGCTTTGCCCGGCTTAAAGTCCAATGAAAATTCAGACGGTAAAGGTATACATATCTTAGTCTTAAGCCGGATTATAGCATTGCAATTTAAGTTTCAATCGTCGGCGACCTCAGCTAAGCATCCGCTTTTATTTAAAATTATTATAAATATTTCTAAGCAGAAAATCAAGCTTAAACTTTATTACGAGTATAACAGATGCTTTAACAATATTCTTAAATGAATTTCCCATGCATTTTGGGGTTCATAGTTATTGGCTTTTATGGCAAGTAGCTCTCCGCGTGACTATCCTTTTTATTCATGGCGTTCGAAAGGATGCACTTTACCTGCACTTCGCATTCCCAAGCGCTGCTTGCTTGGCTTAGACAACTTGGCTTCGCGTCTGTCTTGCCATTAATTTATGGTCCTGAACGCGCGTCCTGCCAGAGCTCTAGCTTTTCCCTTAACGAATTATCCACGCTTTTTGTCGTATATCAAATTTAATGGTCCTGCTCGCCGACGACTTCGTCAGCGGATTTAATGCCGTTCGCATGTCCTAAATGGATTTTAAAGGCCCTGCTGGTTTTTGGTAGTTATCTCACCCGATTCCGCCAGAGATCGTTTGTCGTTGCTATTTTGTGTTGACAAAAGCAGACGACAGCGCCCATATGTTGTAGTTGAGCTAAAATATCCAAGGTGTCCCGGTCCCTAGTAGGTCCTGCCGTCACCTCCTTATCAATCAACATTTAAATTGAGCGCCGACAACTCTCCCCCAGAAACTTTCTCTGCAGCCATTACTTTGAAGTTCATTGGAGTGGAACTGTGCGTGTGTCTTTCCTATGAAAATACATACCTTTTGTGGTCTGTTTTTAATAAGTAGTGCACTTGATAATTTATACAAAGAAAACATTGCGTGGCTGCTGTTTGTTTTCTTGCTTTTAATTTAAGCAAAACTACAGTTAACAGGGAAATAAGTTTGAAAGTTAAGTTTCAAGCCGAACAGAGGGTTCTTAAAATATATTCATGTATATTTTTTATTTCCAAAAGAAACGGTTTTGTACTGTCAAAAATACTCCAAAAAAAACTGGAAAGTCTGCTAATATTTATATATTATAAAATATTTCTCTGCAACAATAATAAATAAATATATTCTTATTCAAGTTTTTATACAGAAAGCTATCTAAGAAAAGTCGCATCATATTTTTCAATAACATATTAATAATAAAATTAATATGACTTTACTCAGCTTCTTTTTAAATATTTAAACATATTTAGTTGTACTTTTTATTACCCAAAAAAACAGTTTTTCGATACAAAAAGTCTCTTTATATCTTTCATCAAAATATTTCCCTGAACAATCGCTTTTTAACAGCTCGAAATGCCTGGTCTTGCCATTGTTTGCATCGAGTTCATTGGCTTACCCTTCCAATTTTTAAAGCTATTCCTCGTCAGCCTTTCAACTGTCACATGCCGACGTCAGTGGGGGGAAATACAAAATGAAGTTGTCGCGTGTCGCGTTCGCTGATGATGACATGTCGCCGACGAAAGCGACAAAGAAAATGAAAGGCAAAAGAACGCTGCGGCTCTGATTCAAAAATATTTTCTGTCCCCTCAAAATCGAACAATTTTCTTGCTAGATTGGAAACGCTGAAAATTCCGTGAAGACGGTGGGAATCGCTGAAATGTCGGAATGTCCTGGCAACGGCAACGCGTTTTCTCCCCCACATCAAATTATGCTAATCAGGTGACGACTGCGTCTAAGGCGCGTAATCGATTGCTTTTCAGTTGCTGGCAAAATGAATTTAATTCACAAACACACACCCACACAAGAATTTACAAGGACACGAAACGGCGTCGCGTCTAAAAAAACTTGCTGCAGCCCATAAAAGAATGCCATGAAAAATAAGCCACAAAAGACATGGGCAAACAGGGCAAGGCTATAGCTTGAAAATGCTATCTCGTACAAAAAAATGTGTCCAACCTCGAATTCGAGCTCGAACGCGGCACAGCGTAACCAATTATGAGAGCTCCTCCTATATGTGTATATCGGGACCATTCTTCAAGTGCCCTTCGTGGCTCGAAGTTACACGATCGATACCGGGGAGACCCAGGTTCAAATCCTAGTTTGGAGATAAAGTTATACCTTATTCCCTCGTGCCCTCACTCATGCTCAAGTTGCAGTCAAGTTTGTTGCCTAAGTCTTTTGTTTGTTATTCTGGTTGGGATTATAAGTTTAGTTAGAAGGATGCAATGCAGTCAATGCAGACATTTCTTGATCAGCATCAACAGCCGAAACGATTAAGCCAGGTTAAGAGGATACAAATTTTTTTTGGCATTTTTCGAAAAAAAAATGCAAATAAAGTTTATATATTTTTAAAAATGGAAATCCAGTAAGCAGATTTATTAACGTTTTAAAAAGTAGCACATATATGCATTCCGAATTGTAATTAATGCCTTTTTGGCTGATATGAGTTTTTTAAACTTTGATTTTCATACAAAAAATTGGTATTAAAATATCGACAAATATTAAATTATCATCAGCACGAGGCGCCCCATTACATTCTCCGGGGCCAAGGCCGTCGAGTGCAATCTGTGCTGGAAGCGGCATGTGATTGCCCCGGCGGTGTACTGCATCAACTGCGAGTACTTCCTACAAATGCTCAATCAGCGCAGGTGATAATCAGGATCAGGATCAAGATCCCAGGATCTAGTACAACGTTTTAACCGTACATGGAACCCGTTAATATCAAGAAACGCATCTCTGGCACAAGTATGTACATAGCCAGGATAACTAGCCCGTAAGCAGAGGAGGCCGAGCACGAACAGCAGCGCCGCCAGGGTAATGGATAGCAAGAGGGAACACAGTCCTTCTATGGTCCCACATAAGAACTGACCGCTGTGCTTTGCACATCTCGCTGAGCCGCTGAGCCTCCTTTTGCGGGCTGTTGTCCAACGACACTCGAATTCCAATTAAAAAAATGTTCTTTTATAAATAATTATAGAAGTTTTTTTTACAATCAGCTGTAGCATTTAAAAAAAAATATAAATATTATTTACTTAACTAGTACTTAATTAGGCTTAGCTAATTGGACTTATACAGTTCCGTGTATTTAAAGTGTTTATATCTACTCATACACACATACTTATTCAGTTCTGCATATACATCCATATATATATATATATTTATAACGTTTTTTTTTTAATTTCTTCTTGCAGAATTCGAGTGACGATGAAAGGAATTGTCAAGCTTCTACATAAAAAAAATTTAAAAAACTAAATTTTTTCTAAATAAAGAAATAAATAAATAAATACAAATATACAAAGAAAGAAAAATATAAATAAATTAAGCTGCTTTATTATTTTGAAAGGAAGGGTGGAGTATTTTCAGAATTATTTTGTGAATTTATTGACTCAAATTTTTGCTCAAATTATAGTGGGGGGAAATGTCAACAGGCCAAGTTAGTATGATCATAAAACTACGATCCCATTACTCCATTAAAAAAATCGTAAATCGTCCATTACTCCATTAAAAAATCTTTGGGGGCTTGTAGACAACGAAGGAGTCATTTGCGACCCCATATAGCATATATATTCTTGATCTGCATCAACAGCCGAGTCGATTGAGCCCAATATTGGCAAAAAAAAAATCGTTCGATTTTTCGAAAATTTGGAAAGAGGTACCTCTTTCCATTTTTTCGAAAAATGGGCCAATTTTGAATTTGTTATGCAGTATGCAGGTTTGTAAAGCTGTTAAAAACTAGAATAGCAACAGTTTCCGATTTGAATTTGGACCTTTTTTGGCTGAGTTATGGAAGATTAAAGATTTTTTTTAAGATAGTCAAAAAAATCTTAAATCGTCCATAACTCAGCCAAAAATGGCTTAATTTTAAATCGGAAAGTACCGCTGTGTTAGTTTTTAACAGCTTAACAAATCTGCAAACTTTAATTTAGAAAAATTCAAAGGGGAAAAATTTTACTAAACTGGAAATTTTTGTTTTTTGGTAAAATGTGAAAGTAAGTATGCAGGTTTGTTAAGCTGTTAAAAACTAGAATAGCAGCAGTTTCCGAATTGAATTTGGACCTTTTTTGGCTGAGTTATGCACGATTAAAGTTTTTGTTCAAGATAGTCAAAAAAATCTTAAATCGTCCATAACTCTGCCAAAAATGGCTTAATTTCAAATCGGAAAGTACCGCTGTGTTAGTTTTTAACAGCTTAACAAATCTGCAAACTTTAATTTAGAAAAATTCAAAGTGGAAAAATTTTACTAAACTGGAAATTTTTGTTTTTTGGTAAAATGTGAAAGTAAGTATGCAGGTTTGTTAAGCTGTTAAAAACAAGAATAGCAGCAGTTTCCGAATTGAATTTGGACCTTTTTTGGCTGAGTTATGCACGATTAAAGTTTTTGTTCAAGATAGTCAAAAAAATCTTAAATCGTCCATAACTCAGCCAAAAATGGCTTAATTTCAAATCGTCCATAACTCTGCCAAAAATGGCTTAATTTCAAATCGGAAAGTACCGCTGTGTTAGTTTTTAACAGCTTAACAAATCTGCAAACTTTAATTTAGAAAAATTCAAAGGGGAAAAATTTTACTAAACTGGAAATTTTTGTTTTTTGGTAAAATGTGAAAGTAAGTATGCAGGTTTGTTAAGCTGTTAAAAACAAGAATAGCAGCAGTTTCCGAATTGAATTTGGACCTTTTTTGGCTGAGTTATGGACGATTTTCGATTTTTTGTACTCCATTAAAAAAAAATAGCTAGATGCGCATCACTGACAGTTAGTAAGATGCAATTTTGTCCCAACGGAGCTTCCTAGCTAGATGCGCATCACTGGTGCACATCGTCAAATCAAGAAAATTCGTAACTTTTTGAATTTTGGTACCAGGCGAACAGAAGGCAGCAGCAAGCAACCGAAAACTGTTATAAACTGTTATAAAAAACCCAAGTTTCGAACCTTTCACTCCCCAATAATAAGGTTTGGAACTTGGCTACGTGGCGCGTGATCTTACTGATTGGCTGGTATTTTTCCAGTTTTTGACTACGGTCACACTAATAAATTTGAATTTGAATTCAAATTTGAATTCAGCCGTTGCTTGCTGCTGCCTTCTGTTCGCCTAGTACCAAAATTCAAAAAGTAACGAATTTGCTTGATTTTGACGATGTGCACCAGTGATGCGCATCTAGCTAGGAAGCTCCGTTGGGACAAAATTGCATCTTACTAACTGTCAGTGATGCGCATCTAGCTAGGAAGCTCCGTTGGGACAAAATTGCATCTTACTAACTGTCAGTGATGCGCATCTAGCTATTTTTTTTTAATGGAGTACAAAAAATCGAAAATCGTCCATAACTCAGCCAAAAAAGGTCCAAATTCAAATCGGAAACCATTGCTATTCTAGTTATTAACAGCTTAACAAACCTGCATACTAACTTTCTCATTTTCACGAAAAACTAAAATTTCCTATTTTGTAAAATTTTCCCCCTTTGAGTTTTTTAAAATTAAAGTTTGCAGATTTGTTAAGCTGTTAAAAACTAACACAGCGGTACTTTCCGATTTGAAATTAAGCCATTTTTGGCTGAGTAATGGACGATTTACGATTTTTTTTAAGATAGTCAAAAAAATCTTAAATCGTCCATAACTCAGCCAAAAATGGCTTAATTTCAAATCGGAAAGTACCGCTGTGTTAGTTTTTAACAGCTTAACAAATCTGCAAACTTTAATTTAGAAAAATTCAAAGGGGAAAAATTTTACTAAATTGGAATTTTTTGTTTTTAGTTAAAATGAGAAAGAAAGTATGAGGTTTGTTAAGCTGTTAAAAACTAGAATAGAAATGGTTTCCGATTTGAATTTGAGGCTTTTTTGGCTGAGTTATGCACGATTTTCGATTTTTTGTACTCCATTAAAACAAAATAGCTAGATGCGCATCACTGACAGTTAGTCAGATGCAATTTTGTCCCAACGGAGCTTCCTAGCTAGATGCGCATCACTGGTGCACATCGTCAAATCAAGAAAATTCGTTACTTTTTGAATTTTGGTACCAGGCGAACAGAAGGCAGCAGCAAGCAACCGAAAACTGTTATAAATTGTTATAAAAAACCCAAGTTTCGAACCTTTCACTCTCCAATAATAAGGTTTGGAACTTGGCTACGTGGCGCGTGATCTTACTGATTGGCTGGTATTTTTCCAGTTTTTGACTACGGTCACACTAATAAATTTGAATTTGAATTCAAATTTGAATTCAGCCGTTGCTTGCTGCTGCCTTCTGTTCGCCTAGTACCAAAATTCAAAAAGTAACGAATTTGCTTGATTTTGACGATGTGCACCAGTGATGCGCATCTAGCTAGGAAGCTCCGTTGGGACAAAATTGCATCTTACTAACTGTCAGTGATGCGCATCTAGCTAGGAAGCTCCGTTGGGACAAAATTGCATCTTACTAACTGTCAGTGATGCGCATCTAGCTATTTTTTTTTAATGGAGTACAAAAAATCGAAAATCGTCCATAACTCAGCCAAAAAAGGTCCAAATTCAATTCGGAAACTGCTGCTATTCTTGTTTTTAACAGCTTAACAAACCTGCATACTTACTTTCACATTTTACCAAAAAACAAAAATTTCCAGTTTAGTAAAATTTTTCCCCTTTGAATTTTTCTAAATTAAAGTTTGCAGATTTGTTAAGCTGTTAAAAACTAACACAGCGGTACTTTCCGATTTGAAATTAAGCCATTTTTGGCAGAGTTATGGACGATTTAAGATTTTTTTGACTATCTTGAACAAAAACTTTAATCGTGCATAACTCAGCCAAAAAAGGTCCAAATTCAATTCGGAAACTGCTGCTATTCTAGTTTTTAACAGCTTAACAAACCTGCATACTTACTTTCACATTTTACCAAAAAACAAAAATTTCCAGTTTAGTAAAATTTTTCCCCTTTGAATTTTTCTAAATTAAAGTTTGCAGATTTGTTAAGCTGTTAAAAACTAACACAGCGGTACTTTCCGATTTAAAATTAAGCCATTTTTGGCTGAGTTATGGACGACTTAAGATTTTTTTGACTATCTTAAAAAAAATCTTTAATCTTCCATAACTCAGCCAAAAAAGGTCCAAATTCAAATCGGAAACTGTTGCTATTCTAGTTTTTAACAGCTTTACAAACCTGCATACTGCATAACAAATTCAAAATTGGCCCATTTTTCGAAAAAATGGAAAGAGGTACCTCTTTCCAAATTTTCGAAAAATCGAACGATTTTTTTTTTGCCAATATTGGGCTCAATCGACTCGGCTGTTGATGCAGATCAAGAATATATATGCTATATGGGGTCGCAAATGACTCCTTCGTTGTCTACAAGCCCCCAAAGATTTTTTTAATAGAGTAGACAAAATAAAAATTTTACTAAATTGGAAATGTTTGTTTTTTGGTAAAATGTGAAAGTAAGTATGCAGGTTTGTTAAGCTGTAAAAAACTAGAATAGCAACGGTTTCCGAATTGAATTTGGACCTTTTTTGGCTGAGTTATGAACGATTTACGATTTTTTCGAGGGACCACAAAGCGATGCCCACTTTCCTACTGCTGGCATCGATTTTAAAAGCCCGAAAAGACAATCCCAAGCCGTAAACCGTAACAGAAGCCGAGGAGGTAGGGAGTGGGGGAGCGGCCTTTGTTAACATGCTATTTTTAGCCAAAAGAAAAAATTAAAAAATTATGCAAAAATGCCTTAATTTGAAGCGTTTCGTCGTTCGCTTTCCTGATGTTTTTATTTATTCTTTTGTTTTGGGAACGGGAACGAGAAGGCAAACACGAGCACAACTAAATAAATAAACAAAGAATTGTGTAAAAAATTTTTTTAAATATATGCAGATGCACGCACGCCTCAAAAAAAAAGGGGAAATAGGGGCAAGGGACACGGACACTCTTTGCATATGAAAATGAGTTTTGTTTATACAGTTTCTGGCGTTGATTATTATTTCGTTGTATTCATTTGTCATGCTGCCAATACATCCAATACAATTAAGGCGCACTATCAATGCTGTCATAATAAATGCAAGCTCTTCGATTTGATTACATTTCAATTCGCAAACAAATCATTGTCACTTGTGTGTGATATTGGCAAATTGTATTTGTTATAGAACTTATTATGCAGAAACCCTATTTAAATACCAATTTTATGTTTACTTCTATGCGGGAATTGCATTGTGCTTTTTGATTTCTAAAAAACACTCACACTTTTAAAAAAGAATCATAGTAGCCTAATTATCTTGGCTAGCAAATTCAAGAGACAATTTGTCAATGGGTTTTTCCTTGCAGCTTTTTATCAGCAACTCATTATGAGGCGGCATTTTCCTGGTGACGGTACCAGCTTTTCATTCTCAGTTTCGTGCTCATCTAATTTTATTTCCGTGGCGCAATCAGGGGACGTAGCTTTCTAGCATCCTGCAGTTTGTGTTTGTGTCGCCTCCGCTGGGCTAGGAAATTAAATTGTGAGCACTATCCGGGATTCAGAAAGAAACCCAGGGACCCGGCGACCCGGAAGGGACCCGGCGGGTCCTGGCCATAACCGGCCTACCATTATTTTATTCATTTTTGGGAGTGCGTCGCGTCGGCTTTGTAGTGCCTCAATTTCCGTTTGGACGGAGCAGTTTATAATTAGGTGTGTGCACTTCAAAAATTGGGAAACTCTGGGGAAAATAAAAATAATTGTAAGGAAATTATTAAAAATAAATCTTTAACCTACTGCCAACTAAAATTGGTTCAGTGTAAGTCCTAGTTATTGGGTTGGATACCATGGCAGCTCTGTGTCCTTCCAGTGACCTGTCCCTGTGTGCAAATTGTTACGATCCGGCGGCAGGGTTACAGTGTGATCCGTGTGTGTAAGGTTCTCTGACAGGATAACTCCGTCTGCCACCAAAAACGACAATGTCAAGCGGAGTTCACGGCTCAGTTTTCTGTTGGAAAATGGAAAATAAAGAGCATTTTAATTGAGTGGCAGCTGGGCAGAGCGAATCAATTATTCGCGACCAGGGAAAATTTCAGATTTTTCGAAACATAACAAGAGGTATTTTCCAAACAGCTACCTTTTGGGCAAATTTAATGTAAGTAAGTTTATGATTTTTAATCTTGTAATCAGAGATAATCATTAAATATAAGTGAAATAAATATAAATTACAAATAATAAATTTAATGTAGTTTACGATAAGGTAAAACTAAAAAGATTATCGGGTAAACATAAGCTATGAAATCTGTATTTAATAGCATCTATCGTCCATATTGTTTACCGAAAGGAAACCGACTCTGAGTCAGCCACTTGACTGGCTTTATCCTTGCTCGTCTTTGTTTCTCCTCCTCCCCCTTAACCCTTCTCCAAAGTCGTCATAATATGTCAGCAGGTGGCTGGTCCCCTGGAACCGAGAGTTTTCCTCGCTTTTCCATGGCTTACGGTAAGTGAAACACGAGAAGTTGTGCTTTGTGCACCTTCCACTCGCTGAGGGGGGCTAAAAAGGTCGCAATAGAGGGCCAGGCTCCCAGCCACCGCCTCTTTTTATCCGGGCTTGGCCTGGCAGGCGGTGTGTCAGTGCAGTACGTTCCGCCCACAAAATGTTATTTTTCTTACACTGAAATATATATGCATTTAAAGGAAATGTACATATGTTCATGTAAATAAATTTGTATTTATGAATATGTGTTTTAATGGTTTAAAAAAACACCTTTTTATAGTAAGCAAAGGCAACGCTGGCTTGGATTTTTACAGTAGGCAAAAGCAGAGCTAGTTTAAATTTGCTCTGGGAGTTTACTTTTTTGCCGCCGTCACCTGATGTTGGCACTGCTGCTGCTGCTGCAAGTCCATAAACAAGGACACTGGAAATCCTTCGGCCTGGTAACCCGTGGGCTGTCAGCTGTCGGTTCTCCCAGGCGTTCTATTAGCATGGCGGCAACAGTAGCGACAAAGCAGACCGGTAAAGTGCAAGTATGAAAATTACAACCGCCACTTTGTGTCTGATAGCAAATTCTGCCCTGGTAGACACACACACGCAACCAGGATAATGAAATTAGAAAACATTACCAAAACTAACTGGACCTTTAACTGAAGCCATCATAGCATGAAATTAAATAATGGTCAGAGGCAAATATATAACTCCATTTAAGTGTTTACTAGTGACTGCGACTTTAAATTGCTTTCGAACTAAAATAAAAAGGAAAATCTTTGAGGAAAATACATTTTTCGAGCATATATGGGCAAAAAATAAGGGAATGCAATGCATATTCATTGGCAAAACCTTTTAAACTAGTGTTATCAGCTGGAGTTTCATTGAAAATAATCACTAAAATGCCTTAATTTTCACAAAATTAACTTTTTTTTTAAAGAAAATTATAAAAAGAAAGATTTGAGAAACAGTTTTGTTACAAAAAAAAATAGAAAATGGGATTGGTAAGTCGCAGGAGTTTTAAGTTGTCAGGAGGTTTTCCCAGGCCTTCGGAAATTTTCTTACGTCTCAGATGCTTTCCTTATTCTTGGGTATTGTCCTTGGTTCAGCGCTCGTTCTTAGTCCTTGATGATTATGGGCTGCCTACGGCAATGGCGCACTCCACCGCCCACGGTGGCGCCGGAGCAGCTCCACTGGCTGGCCCTCACCCACTGGTTGTTCGGGCGTTCGCAGTTCCTCTGTTCGGCCTGGCAGCGAGTCTGCAGGATGCAGCCACTCTGCTGATTCCTCCAGCAGGTGGCCACCTTGCTGTCCTGGCAGGGCCTGCGGCAATTGCGCAACCTCTTGCTACCGGCGGCATTAAGGACGCCCTTGCGAATGCGGGGCGCACACTGGCCCACGCCGGATGATCCCAGGATATTACGGCAGCGGGTCACACAGGTCTCGCGGATCGGCTCCAGTCCACTGTCTCGGCGGCGACAGTTCTTCTCACGGAGGCGGCAGGCACGCAGTTTGGTGCAGGTATTCGTGGCCTTGTTGCGAATGCACACGCTCTTGCCGGCAGAGGACAGTGAATGGCAGCGCCCAGGGCAGGGACGACGGTCGCCATCTGCTTGGCTGGAGGCGATGGCCATAACGGCGACAAGCAGGATAATAAGGCTGAGCTTGGACATGTTTTTTGATTTTCTTTCGATGGTTGATTAATGCCGTTTGGATCAGCGAATTGCGTATTTATAGGTGCCTCGGTAATGGATAGTGCATATTTCCTAAAGTTTTTTGTTCGTTAAATGAATGGAAATTAATGAATGGGGGCAGATAATAATTAATAAATGGGACAGAATGAATGAATGCCTTTTATTTTTTATCAGAGCAAAAGGTTTTTGGGTTCTGGTAGATATATAGCTTAAGCTTTTAGTATTGCTCTTGTTAGTGAGTTAATTATGTAGAGATTATGATTACTTATTATATTACACATATGTATATATATAGAATTTATCTGAAAGCTAGGTAGACACATTTGATGTAAATATTCTTTAGACTAATCCATCTTGAAGTAGATAAAATCACTCATACGCAGGGTGTTTTCACAGCTTGAATGTCTGTTTTCCCAGTAAACCAATGACCAATTTTCGTATAAAAATAAATATATATTATTCATAATTAAACATTACTTTATGTTTCATACTTAAATTGTGCTAGAGCAGCTGGCGTAACCACCAAGGAGAGGTCAATGCCTTTAAAATAAAACAAAAGTCGCTTTGAACGCGTGCCAGGCCATAATTGATCTGCAATTCGCTTCCCAGTAATTGTCCCAATGTTGGGATTGGTGGTATAAATAGTCAAGTTTTCGAGCCAAAAAATCATCAGAAGCTTTTTCAACACCAAAGAAGCACAAGAAATCCAACAAAATGCGCAGCTGCCAACTGATTTTCAGTAAGTAAAATAAAAATATTCTTTGGTAACTAAAACTTTATTAGCACATTTACATTTTTCCCCTTGCAGGCCTCTCTACGCTTCTTATGGTCTTTGTTTTGGTAACGGCCACCACCCCGCCGCGACCAACGACTACCAGAAGGTCGATCATTACCCTGGCGCCGAGGATCTGCCCCCTGCCGCCAGTGTGTGCCCGCAATAGTCCACGGGTCTGCGGACGAACCCCGGCCGGCGACTGCCAGCGCTTCACCAACATCTGCGAACTAATTTTGGCCAACAAACGCAAGCAGCCCGCTGGAGTGCGGCATACCCGCGACCTGGACTGCAAGGATGTGCGCGGCGTGGGGGCGACCAGCAGGCGTCCCTGCTACCAGCAGTGTCCTCGCCGTCTAGTGGTCTGCAAGCGATCGCCACCGGCACAGCACATTTGTGTGAGGAGCCGGGACAAGAAGCAGTGCAAAGTACTCTCCAACAATTGCCAGCTGCGCAACCAGAACTGCCACAATCGGCCCAGAAACAGTGAGTTTGTCACCACCCTTAGGGGCATTCGTAAAGCTTCTTTTTAGCTCTCTTTTAGCTCCTTGTCAAACCTCCTTTTAAGCCTCTTGTCACCTTTTTTTAAGCCACTTTTTAACCTTCTTTTTTTAATGTTTTCACAGACTGGCGGCGCACGGACAAACGGCGCTGCGGTGAACGCCAGTTGGGCGACAAGCCTGACGAATGCCAGAAGCTGCCACATACTGGAACCCGTAGGACCACCACCCGCAGGACTACCATACGCAGGACCACCACATCTGCTAGGTCGGCCTAAGAATGATAGTACATGCAAGGATCCCTGAACGCAGCTGGCTGCCTTTTTTTTAACCAATTACTGCAATACTGATTTGTACAATAAATTTTAAATAAATTCTAAAAAATAACGCAGATATGTCTTTCTTGTTAATTTTATATTGATATTATAAATATTAAGTGCCTTATTTAAGGAATAATTAGGATATTTTTTAGGACCAAACAATTCTTAAGCTGCTAGGAATTTTAAGGATATCTTCAAATGAGTTGAACTTTTGCCTGTCGAAGCTTCACTCTCCTATCTCAGGTATCATCAGGTATCATTAAATGTTCAATGTCCTTTTTGTGAAGCCTGCCAAAGAAAAATCCCCGCTAATGACCACTGTAATTTAGCAGTTTGTTTTTTACATGCATTGCCCAGACAACGACAAGGACAACAGCAACAGGAACAGCGACAGCGAAGACGACAAAGTAATAACAACTCAAATTACAATTGCCCAAGTTCATTATTATTTGGAATACACTTTTCCTCGAAGGCTTCGGCGAAGAGCCGTTCTAACTTTCCCAGGGAGCACTAATTAATTGATAGATGGAGGCCCAAATTGACTCAAATTGCATATTCAAGTTGCCAAGCAGACACTCTTACACACACATGTTTATATCTTTATATGGTTTTAGTTTTCATTTCGAGCAGAAAGTTCATTGAATTACACATATTACGCATACACAACGTGGAACAGTGAGCGGGAAAGCATTGAATTTTGGTGGGAAATTAAGAGATCTAATGTATTTTAATTATTTAATTTAATTTAAATTTTTTACCTAATTCATTTTTTGTTTCAGCATATTTTGTAAAGAAAACACAAACACTTTTTCTATGTCACGCATTACGCATACGCATCGTTGAACAGTTTGCAGCCGCTAAATTGGGCTGAAAATTAACTAGATAATATTATTTAATATTATAAATTTAGTTAGGAACACAACAGATTTTCTTTCGTTGCCCACTGTGCCCGGCAAAGTTTCTGGCCAAATTACTGGCAGCAATGCGCTAACAAGAACAACGGTATAGTCACAGTCATCACCATCAGCTCGAACTTGTCGCGAACGAAGCCCGGCATACTCGAACTTTTCCTTTTCTTTGCCAAAACTTTCTAACTTGCGTTGTGTTGTTTGTGCCTCGTTTGTTTGTTTTGTTTGGATGTTTGGGCCTTGGCAAGGCTGGCTCTTAGGCCTTTAATTAAAACGCGTCGACGCCCTTAATCAAACCAAATTCAAATCAAACAAATCCAGCTGCGGTCGAGAGTCTGTCAATGGTTGCCAGGAGGTGTGGCCTCGATTACAATGGCCGCCATACCAGAGGTACAACAGCATCTTCCGGATTAATAAAATGTTTTTGTGGGAAAAGAGCTAACCGAAGGAGTTCGATATTTATTTATTCGATGATGTTTGAAGTTGGTTTTGAGCTTGAACTAAGACCAAGTTAATGTCAAAACATAACAGGACTCTAACTAATAGCAGTCTCAGTGTTTTCCTTATTTGTATAAATATATATTGGGCACACTTCATACTTCTTTGCTGTGCATGTGCGGCTTCGAAATTTATGACAATCATCTCCATCTGTTGAACGCAAAATCGTTTGTCATTCCGATTCAACTTAATGAATGCGAATGAGTGCCAGTTAACGTCCACCTATGTATGTCCGCCTAATGCGGACACATGGGCAGGGTTATTAAAGCTAATTGCGTTGATTCATAAATTAGAAACACCTTTTGAGTGTGGGTTCGTGCCATGCCGCAGGTTGTGCTTGCGTGAGGAATGTCATATATAGAGACCCGAAATATGTGGATGTCGGCTAATGACAGACCAAAAAAGGCAAGTCCTTGTCACAAAATTAGGAGACATTTACACTCTGCACTGGCAAAAAAGTTACTATTTGTACTATTTCTATCCCTCTTAGTATTCATAACCAATTTCCAATTTACAAATAATGCTTTCTTCCTATTAACTGGTATTATTATTTAAAATTTATTAAAATGGCACAATTTTCTCTCGTTCTCTCTCCCACTTTGGCCCTGTGAATGGAGCCCTTAATTTATGAAGCTCCTGAAAGTGTGGCCCATAAGTTGCCACTTGGCCTGCCATACGCGAACCTGGCTAATAAGATGGGGATCTGGCTTTCGCCTGGCAATGTGCAGAGTCATTACTTGACACTCGGCGCAAAATGGTCGATTGTCATTGCCGCACTATTTAAAGATTATAATCGACCGGCAGTTATCCGCCTTCTAAGGCCGCGATCAACATCTGCGAAATTAGAAAAGCGGAAAATTGCTGAGAATCTGGGAACCAGGTGTCATCGATTCAAGAGGAAATGTTTTCAAAAAACAATTTAATTAAATAAATGGTTCCTCTTCAGTTATTTCAGTTTTTTTTAAGAAAATTCTCTCTCTCTCTTCTTCTAAATGGTCCTTTGCCAAATTTCATTTTGGGCAAATTGGGAAATTACAAAATGAGCTACTAACAAACATAAACTAAAACGAACTGCCTGGAAGCGACTGGCAAAATGGTAAATGGCAAATTTTGGCCGCAATTAAACATAAAACCCGAAACCCCAAAAATGCTCAGGCAAACCGCTGACAAATGAACGTGGCTCCGTCGCTTCAATAAAACTGGCAGCAATAGCAGCGGCAACATTAACAAGCCGCATTTATTTAAATTAAATGCCTGGTGCCATTTCAGGTTTGTCTTTTTTTATTTTGTTTGTAAAAGATATTTCTGGATGCCGGGGGTTTTTGTGGCCGTTACCCAAAGAGATTATTGCAGAATGTAATGAACTATTATTAATTAATTAATAAATAAAAAATATAAGTCTCTCCTTTAATTTTCCGAGTTTCCCAGATTTCCCTCTACTAAGTATGTATGTATTTCCGCATCCGCTAAAGCTGCTAATCAATGTGTGTGTTATTGCGGCTGCTGCTGCTCCTTTGGCGGCTGTGCATACATTTTATTGAAAATTAATTAGTGAGCCAAGGCAACATCATGGCTGAAAAACCTAATTGCCTTTGATTATGTATGTATCGATAAGATGCTGGGGCATTTCGGAGAGCATACGCAGTCGCACACACACACACGAAGTCGCAAGATATATAGGAGGGGAGGATGTCATTGGAGGGGGGGCGGTGGGAGGGACGTACCAGAACCAGGACTATAGACAGACATAAGCCACTCGCAGCATTAAATTGGCATTAGGTCAGGACAGTGGACCAGCAACACAGGCCTCAGCCTCAACGTTTTCAGGCCCGAATTGGATTGAACTCAGCTTGTTATTGTTGTTGTGATTAGTATGTTGGAGTTGTTGCTTATTTCGGCCAAAAGCAGAGGTTGACGTGGAGGCATAACTTGCCACATTGCCGCTTTGACTTTTATTTATTTTCTTAGACGCATTTTGAAAAGCCAATAAGCAGCTCTCTGATTGATTATCTGCTGCCCTTTCATTGTCTCCGTGTTGATGTACGGTCTAATACACACACGTAGACGGTACAGTGGGTCCTGTTAATGGTGTACTCTGGTGTCTACATTAAGGCATTTGAGATTGAAATATATGTTCGAACTTAATTATGAATATGAAAAGTATATCTTCTCTTTGTTTTAAATTTAAATAAAAGAAAAGGCTATTATTTTAAAAATTTTTGCCATTATTAAGACTAATCACATTCACAAACCATAGTTTCTTGCATTACTCTTTTGTAAGCTATATTATTAATTTTTTACCAAGACTCCCTTGCTACTACCATAGTTTTCCCTGTCAAAAATAATATCCTTGCCACCGAGACACCTCTTTGGCATTATGCCTGTCCATCAGTGGCTCTATATTTTTTCTTTTGTGTTTGTATTTTGTTTCTCTTCTCCTCTGTGGAGGGCGTCAATCAATTTTGAGTGAAATAAATGAGGCTTGGGCGGCATTTTTCGATGCTTACACTTTGGGTCCAAGGCCCGGCAAAGGCTTAACATTGTAAATTCCTCACACACACACATTATGTCCGGAGGAGTCCGTTATAAATGGCTGCCTCATCTCATCGAGGTATCGTACCCAAAATCCCATGACTTTGATGAAACCTCTCAAGTGCAGTGGCAGCGCAGAGGCAGAGGCAGATTTTCCACCAAATATTTGAGCACTTAACAGAGTGGTCTGTGGGCTGTGCCATCGCTTTTGGCCAAAGTGCATTAGATATGAATGGAAAATTGTCGCAACCTCGTTTGCTGCTGCTACCCCCCGGAAAAGTCTAATTTCCATGTGTGCGGTGCGAAAACTTTGCAGTTTTCCAAACGCAAAATGCAACACGACTTTTTGCCAGCTCTCAATTTTGTCAAAGCACATAAAATGACGAAGCAGCATGCAGTCCAGGGGATATATTGGTTTGGATTTTCCAAATTAAATACTATTTTCCGCAACAAATATTATTTTCAAATATTTCAGATTAGTAACTATTGTACAGACTGTGTTTCTGTTTAGACACCGGTAAATCTCTCACCGGCAATCTCTGCCCCGATCTGATTCATCTCCTGAGATAACATGCGCCCGATCGCGAGTAGCGACCACTTCGATCTGGCAGAGATAACCGTCGGACTTGCAGTTCTATGTTAAGTTTAGTTTAGCGGCGTGACTCTCGCGATGCATTTCGACCTGCAGTGGCTGGTTCTGACCCTGATCATGATCCTCATCAGGCTTCCGCCTGGGGCTAAAGCTAAGTCCAATAAGGACTCGAGTCTGCCTGATCATGTGACCCGTAACATGGACGCGGAGATGAATCCCTGCGACGACTTTTATGGGTATGCCTGTGGCAACTGGTCGGCTGTCCATCAGACGGATCCCTACAGGAGTATGCTGGAACAGCTGGACTATGGATACCAAAAGAGACTGGCCATTTTGCTGGAAAGGGAGTCCCAGTGAGTGCCAGGCAGCAGTGTTTTTTATTTAATAAAGACACTTTCATACTTCTTCCCCCCCAACGAAGCTCAGGCAAGGTGGCCCGCTTCCGGCAGCTGCCTAGCGATTTTTACGCCTCCTGTCGCCGCAACCTGGACATGCCGCAGGTGCTGGCCTTCCTTCGGCTGCTTGCCACCCGTCCCCAGATTGACAACAACGAGCTAACCGTGGCCCTGACCGCCGCCTTTCGCCTCAAGGTCCTGGTGGAGATGGGAGGCGACAAGATGAAGAACATTTGGTTGCAGTTGCTCCTGCGCTCTAGCCCAGAGTGGGATAGCAATGACACGAACAGGGAGCCCTTGGAACGGCAACGATTTGAGCTGATGTGGCTCGTTTCAGCGGGGCGAGACACATACTCCAGGGATTTGTTCTGGCGGGAAATGAGCCAGCTGGAAATGAACATGATGCAGGATGACGACAAAGACGAAGGCGGGGACGAGTCAACCGATAACGACGACTCCTTACTTGAGAAGCGGCATACGCCGGCCTTTTGGATGCTGCCCTGGCGGAGATCCCCGCCCAGCCTTCGCTATATCCGGCATATGGCAGCGCTGCTTACTGAAAAGACGCCGAAATTCCTGATTCTCTATATCCTACTAAGACTCAGGTTTGCCGCAGGAACAAAAGGAGGAGGAGGCGCCATGGCCTGGCAGGTGAGCCGCAGCGAGTGTGCCGAGCAGTGCCGCCAGCTGTTGAGCCATCCCTCGGTTTGGCTGCTGGAGAAGGATCAGCCCCGCTTGCAGGAGGAGCCCGTCCTTCAGGGCATCTTCCAGACCTTGAAGCACCGCTTTAGCCAGAAGCTGAGGGCCAATAGGAATGGCCTCGGCCGAAACAGCCTGAAGATCCTCCTCTCGAAGCTGGAGCACATGACTCTGCGTTTGAGTGTCCTGCCGAGGCAGAAATCGAACCATTCCCTACAGCGACGGATTGAGCGACACTACCGCGATCTGCATCTCAATGCCACCGATTATTTTGGCAATCTTCTGGCCGCCCTGCAACATTCCACAGAGCAGCAGCTAAAGCTGCACAGCGTCCTGCACCCATTGTTTCCCTGGATAAACAAAGCTAAGACCAAGCGGGGACAGCCGCTGCCAGTCGAGGTGCATGGTTTTGGCAGCTTCGGCTCGCCCTTCTACATAATGACAACGAACACGCTGGTGGTGCCGCTGTCGCTTCTAGGAACGCCGCTATACTCCCCGGGCCAGTCGGACCTGCTCTCCTACAGCTCGCTGGGCTTCATCCTGGGCCACGAGCTCTCGCACGGCTTCACCCCCGAGGCCGCCCGGATCGACTCTCGGGGAAGACAGCACCTGAGCATTGGCGTAGAGCTGCTGAGAAACAAGCGCTTTCGAGAGCAGGCCACCTGTCTGCGTTGGCGATTCGGCGCCGAGCAGCTGGAGGAGAAGTTTGCGGACGCCAATGGCCTAGAGCTGGCCTACTCGGCGTACTTTGATGCCGCCGAAGGGGATCGCCGGTGGGATGATGACTCAATCGAAACTGGATCGACTCCGAGCCATCGACGGCAGCAGTTCTTTGTAAACTTTGCCCAATTCTTCTGCTCGGATGAGGATAGCTCGCAGGACAGCGACGATCATGGGTCAGATCGGAGCAGGGTCAACGATGCGGTGGCCAATTTTGAGCCCTTCCAGCACGCATTCCATTGCCGCAAAAAGTGGTATGAAAATACGTATGGCAAAAAGCCTCAGTGTCGGCTGTATTAAACGTGAATTGCCATTTATATATTTATAAAAATACATTTATAAAAATATTATAATGCATGTATAAATGTGGTAAATAAAGAGGTTATACAAAAAACTAATAAAATAATAATTTATGCTGGAATATAGATCTCGAAAGTTTAGTTCTTTGTCATTTCTGGGGAAGATTTGAAAACATTCTCGTCTTGCCTCGCTTGGGGCATCATAAAGGGTGCGATAAAGCGCTTCCTTGGGGCGGATTGCTTTTCATTTATTCCTAAAACTATCGTTTTTTCTTCCTCTTTACTTGGGATGAAACGAGAGAGTTCCTTCGAGAACATTTCTCCTACAAAGATGTCATCCCCATGATCCCACTTACTTACCCTGAAAAGACAACTCATAAGCTTAGCTGATTATTCATTTTCCTATCTGCAATCTGAAAATCTAAAATAGAAAACGCAATTGAGGCCACTGCGGCCGTGTGACATTTAATTAGTTTAGTTATTTATTCGAAACTGGGGATGCACCGTGAAACCAAGTACAAAATTAAAACGGAAACCGAACGCAGCCGCATTCGTCACTACGTTTATGCATATGTATATTCAGATATATATACATATATTTATAGTTAACACATTCCATTCAGACATACAACGCTTAGTTATAGTAATTGTTGTAGATTTGCATTAGTTTATGATCGGCTACAGTGTGTAGCTTTAGTCGTAGGTCGCTTGACACTTAGAACATTTAAACTGGCAACTGCAATGGTAATCGCATTTTAGTTCGTAGATATTTTTTGCTTTTTGCTTTGCTTAGGCTAGTAAAAAAATCTGAGAGAACTCTGAATAAGTCTCGACATCAACTTGAAATTCGTTATGACATATATGTACATATATATTATATATATTGTTTTTATTCACACATTTAAATCAGTAAACGCTGGGGCTCGAAAGGTTTACGAATTTAAATGCTTGTTCCTAGGTCTAGCTACACTTAAAGGAAGTTCAAAATTATTTTAAAAATCAATAGTTAGTTTTTATACTTAGATCTAGCTTCGGGGACTCCTTGATAGTTGTAACTCTTGAATTTCCTGTAAGTATTCGGGGAACTTAGGCTAGCTGCTATCGTAAGGGGGTTATTTATTGTTTTAAATTATTATTTTTCCGCTTTTCCGGAGGAACGAACATCTATTTTAGACTTAGACTCGACATTTTGCGGGAATATTATTATACGAAGACATCAACACACTTCGAAAAACACACGCAGTTAAAACTTGTGTTTCGTGCATATAGAGTTCCATATTGGTATTATCTAGTCTTCGCCGCTTTCCCAGCTGAACTTAGTGGTACTGGAAAAGTGCCAAGCTGTACATTAATTCAATAAATCACACTTAGTGCCTTACATGTGGTACTATTATTATTATATTGTTAATATTATCATTATCATTCTTATTATTATAATTAATATTATTATTAGGCTGGGGATTCAGTGGGTGCAAGCCCCACATACCTTTTTTGCGACGGCAAACGGGAAGATGCGTCAGGCCTCCACTCAAAAAAAAAAAATAAATAAAAAAACAAAAAATGATCTTCTCAAAACCCAACCTAAAGCTGGTTCTCTCTTCTGTCCAAGGAGGCTAAACCCTCTTGAAACCTGGCGGCTCAGCCTGGGTTTCCCCTTCTAGGTCTTCTGCCCTAGCTCATTTCACATCCTTCGAGGACTGGGAATCCTAAGCCTTAGACATTTCTCTCCTCGGCGATAATGTCCATTGTACTGACACGTCGCTGCTGGTGCTGCGGCCCGCTGGTGCGCCGGTGGTCGCTGCTGCCACGCCGCGGCACCAACAGCACCAATTACTAGAGGACCGTCTCGTTGGTGTTGGTGCATGTGCGGGCACCGTTCACAATCGAATACTTGGTGGAGCTGTCCTTCTTGGCTACCAGCCGCCCGAGGAAAATCTCCTTGAAGGTCTCACGGAACTGACGCGACATGCCGCAGTAGATGCCAAAGTTTATGGGGTAGCTGACCACCAGGAAGAAGTTTGTCAGCAGAATGCAGATGTTGGCCAGGCCGTAGTCCAGAAACTCGATGATCAGCGAGCTCACAATGTGCATGACGGTGACCACGGCAATGGGTATCTCTGCCAGTAGGAACACCGACACGACCACGATTAGCATCAGGGTGGTGCAGTTGGACTCCCTCAGCTTCTTGCACTCCTTTTTTCGGTTCTCGCGGAAGAGCAATTTGCGCCGCTCCTGCGCCTGCCGCATGGCCGCAAACAACAGGATGTTCAGGGTCACCAGAATGATGCAGGGCAGCAGGTGGACGAAAAGCACACGGAATAGGTAGTAGCTGGTATAGTACAAATCCACGCCAATGTACTCGTGCACCCACAGAGACGTCTCCAAGTGACACACTTCTGTCTCCTGCCCATTCCACTGGATCTCCATGGGCATGTAAGTTCGGTCGAAGAACCGCGGCAGCTGGTGCAGGAAGGCCAGCAGGGCAATGTAGGCGGTGCAGCGCTTTACCCGCGGCATTGTGCACCAGGTCCTCGCCATGGGAGCGTGGCACACGTAAATGTACCTGTGGATAATCATATATTTAAATTTTTTTTTATTTCCTTTTAGAGGGAAATCATACCCTGCCACAATAAACCCCAAAATGGACTTTATCTGTAATGGGTTTTTATTTAAAGCCCAAGACCCATTTCCCCCAGAGCTCCAGTCACAGGATTCCTGCTAAACCTCCCTCCATTCCAGGAGGTAACGCGCCTAAGCGCCTTGGCCCAATATAATTTTATTTTATGGCCAGAGTCGGGGTGGAGATAAACCAATTTCCCCAGGTGAGAATTTACGATCGCAATGTGGTGACAACGAATTTGCCAAATCCTAATTTGAAGTCCTCTTTCCCCTCGCTGTCTCTCTCTCAGGATTGAATTCCGCAAAAGGGAAGACGAAGGAGTAGCTCGTGCAATCAAAGGCCAAAAAGCTAATCAAGTTGGCGCTTTATAATTTCATAATTTGAGTAATTTGTCAGGGGTCCTCCTTCTGCTCCTCGATAATAATAATTCCTTTCGTTTCCTCTGCCGGGAGACGGGGAGAAGTTAAAACTTTTTGGGCGACTTATAGTTGGCCAGAAAAACCGAAAAAATTAATAAATAAGGAGCATTTTTTAAGCGAACGACGACCTTTGATGCTGGGCCGCCCTCAAGGACCGCCGCCTGATGGTCTAATTTATGCGCATAATTATGGCCACGCCCACCGCCGTTCGTTCTGGCACTTGAAAATGTTTTTCAATCAATCTTTCATTGAACCTTTGTCAAGCAGGGATTTCATTAAAGTTGAAAGCAACAGCCAGTATTAAGGCTAAAACAGTAATAGCGAGAAAAGCAACGACCGAGAACGTTTAAGCCCTAAATGGAATTGATATTAATAAATAAATAACATTTGCTGAGCTTTCAACCCTCTCATTTTCATTGCCATTTTAACAATTTAGTTAATTTGTCCTAAAAGGATAACCTTTCTCAAAAAAGAAGGAGACCCCTGAAAAAACCACCCTTCAAACCTCAACCCTTCTAAGCAGAAAAATAAACGAGACAATAAATCAATCAAGCAAAGATTCTGCTTCTGGGAGATACACTCCTTGGGGCTTCTAACTGTCTCTACTATGTAGATGAACAAGTTATGTAAATTATAAGGATTTGTGAAGGGCAGACAACACTTGAAGTCCTTTTAGGAGAATTACTTGGCTAACTAAGGAATTTCTTAAATGGTTTAAAAAACGTATTTGGCAAAAACAAGACATTCCGTTTTTAATATTAATTTTCAACTTAAAACATTAAATTTTCGGGTTAATCCCACTATATCCGGATTTATTAATATTAACCGAGTGGTTTATTAACTGAGTGGCTCCGACCCTACACAGGGTCAATCACACAGCTAATAAGGAAGACATTAAATATTTATAGTGGCCTCGAATGGGTTTTAGACCCACTTTAAAAGTGTGCCAATGCTCCCGGTAAAAGCATATGTATTTATGTATATATAATATATAGATTCATGCTGACTTGCTTTATAATACTTTTTGTATTATGAAATTTTTATGGAGAGGCATCATCGTCACTCACTCAGGCAGTTCATTCAAGGCATTATGGGACCCACTTCCCGGTCCAGTGCGCCAATCCTCCTCCTCTCTTCCTATCACGAAGGGCCATAAAAACACTTGAAATACAATAAGTTGACAACAGCGGCAGCGGCGTCAGCAGCAGCAACAACAAAATAATAACAATAAACGCTGAATGTTTTTATCGCGCTATTTGTCCTCGGGCAATTTTCAACGCATTTCAGAGAGAGAGAGAGCGTCCTAGTCCTACTCCTGTTCGGGGGAATAACCCGTTCCCCGTTCCCTGTTCTACTATCCTATATACATTATTTAGCTATTTGGTGGTGCAGCTTCCATTCCCAAAAACCCCTCAAAACCACTTGAAAGCGAGCCCAAAGTCGCATAATGACGCAAATATTTATGACTATTCTCATAGAAAATTTCTTGTATACTTTTGTGTGTGCCTCCTCGGCGAAATTTATTTGCAAAGCTGTAAAATTTATGATCCCACGCATGAGTTTATAGAACAATGCGTTGGCCAAACCGATTTTCAAGTGGCTTCAATTCTGGATATATATTTCTCCCTTTTCTGAAGAGAGTTATCCCTGGCATGAAATTTATGTTGCCTATTTGAAATTAGTTTATTGTTTTTTCTTTTTGTTCCATAAAATATTTACAGGCTCTGTCTGTGCATTAGTGGGGCTTTATTTATGGCCTTAGTGGCGGACCAATTTGATTTTGAAGAGCATTCGCATTCGCATTCCCTTAAGAGCGTTGCTCTGAACTGTCTTATCAATCGATTGATTGTCATCTTTGGCTGTCTGCCGAAGGAGTAAGTCGCATCGCTCATACGTAGCGTTGACTGCTTGAAGTTGAGCCGATTTGTTTGTTCCTCCTTTTCCCCTTCTGTGTCTCGATTTTCTTGCCTCTGGGCCTGGCGAGAAGGCATTGACATTTTATTTTTACCACAAAAACTGATTTATTGCCGCCATTGATAAGTCAACGAGTCAGTCGGGAAGTCAGTTTGTCAGTCTGGCAGTCACTCCATTCAGTTACCTCTCAACTACGATAGGTAACCAAGGCTACCAAGCAAAGGCGTGGACCGGGGTCACTTTTATTGGCATAATTGCATATTTACCTTTGCACGGCAAGGGCCAGAGTTAGCCAAATGGAGATGGTGTGGCACATGGCTGGCATAATCTGCAAGCAAAAGAACCGTATCCGTTAGTCAAATACTATATTTTCAGGGGAATGTGTGGGTATGTCTTTGGGATTATCGGGGGGCAACCAGTACACCAGCGGCAGCGTTCTTTGTGTGACTTTTGGCATACTTTTAGGGGTTCTAAAATAAGTAAAAATGCTCCGAGACACTTGCTCAAGTTTACTTTATATGTACATCGAGTTAGGAAACCCACAAAAAATATTAAAATCTTGGGAAATATATTATATTTGTGTTAGGAATTAGCTCTGTGGTTCTAAGAATATTAATACATTTTAAGCTGGACAAAAGTTAGCTTTTCGAATTATTAGCTTTTAAAATGGTCTCCACATATTTGTTTAATATTTTGTAGAAAATTACTTAGGATTGAATTAGTTTAGTTTAGTTTTTTAAGTGTTAAGAAAACTGCATATTTAGTTTACATATTTAAGAAATTAAGATATTTACGAATTTGTAACAATTTTAATGTAAAAACTATGTTAACATTCTTCTATAATTTTTTTTTAAAGCTTTATTATTATTTGGTTAAGATTTCACTGATGATTTGGAATATACATATATGACATTGGCTCTTTGACAATTTTATAACAGTTCCGAAGGAAGCTTTCTTTCTGGTTTTCTCTTAAATTTCTTAAAGGACTTCCTTACCAGGAAATCATTTTTTTTCAGTATTTACTTATATTTAATTTTTTTACGTTTCTCTGGCCGAGCACTTTCACTAATGATTTGTGAGCCAGCATTTTCCTGCTAAATTTTGCAGAACTCAAATCAGATTTGTGGTCTTCAACTGCATTAGCTTCAGAGTCGTAAGTCGGGCACCTGGCAATGCTTACATTGCAGAAAAAAAAGGTGTATATGTAATCGGAATATATAGATTATATAGAATTTTTAGAACCCATATGAACCCATATATATAAATAAAAAAAAAAGTAAAGGGTAGCTTTATTTTCTATCCCTGTTGATTGGCCATTTGCCGGTTCCTCCGGCCAGGTGTCGGCTCTATTTATGGATCGTAATGAGAGCGGCTCCTGCGGCTGACAGGCGGAGGCACTCCGAACGGAATGTGTGTAGAGTGGCTGAAGGTAGTGTGTGTTTGACACCGGGCTCGGGCCATGCACAATCTGTGCTCTAATCCGGTTTATGGTATGTGTCTGCGCTGGCTGCCTTCGTGCGGCTGCAATTACACGGACACGGCCAGGATACGGCCACTGCATGCTGGGGATACTTTACAATGAAATGGTTAGGACCCCGCCCCCCGTTTACATTAACATGGTCATTATACGCTGTAGAAAGTCGGCTAAGTCGGGACAGAAACGTGCTGCTGGCACGAATGTATATATAAATTCCAGCTCCAACGAAAATGAAACGTAGAAAATCTTCAACTTTGAGGCTGCTGCAATGGCCGCTTGGCGATTATTACCGAAACGCCGCTCCGCCAAAGGATGTGAGTTGAATTTTATGGTAGTCATACGCAGAGATAGTCAAAGGACCTCACATCGTTTTACCCCCTTTTTGCCACCCAGTCAATCTCGGGCCCCATCCAGTCCCGAAATCCATCCTCCTCCTATCCTTCAGACCTTCAGCCCAGCATGGAATTTAGCTGGTACAAATCCCCAGAGAGTCCACTAACAGCACGTAGCAATGGCAGGCACAACAAGTCGGCACAGTGGGGCGAACTAGCAGGAAAATTTGGGGAGAGTACAAATAATTGTGGCTGGAAATTAAGGAAAATTTTTGAGGGAACAACTTGCTATTAATTTAAGGCCTTTAAGGATGTTTCAGTTACTCACTTTCCACTTGGGTAATTCTCCAGTAGTTCTGTAGGTTTTGAAGAAATAATTCCAAAATGGAAAAATGGTGAAAATGGGTCGGGAAAACCCACTATGCCTCTGCAGCTTTATCAGCTTGACACTACTCCGTTGAAGTGAGTAAACAGTTTTGTTTTTGCCACCCCCAAATCTGCGCCCTTCGAGTGCCATAAATTGAAAATGTTGATTAATCAAGGCAAACGTGCCGAGGAAAAGCGGGGGAAAGCAGAGTTTGCTTGATAATGGGGGAAAAATGCTATCGAATGAATAAGTGTTGCGAATGGCTGAATGAATGGGGCGAATCCAGGAGCAGGTGGCAAGTGGCAGAGCCAGCGCCTGCCATTCTTTCATTATGCTCACAGAAATGACACTCACTAAGGGAAAATCTGAGAAAATGGGCAGAGGGCTGAGTGCTCAGAACGCGAGTGTAACTTGGCATCAAATGCGATGAAGACAACGATAACGCGATGGGAGCCAAAACAAAGCATCATACATCAGACGTGGGAGACAAAGGCGAGAAAGGTGGGGAGTTCCGTCGGTGCCACCGCTTTTTCCTCCGTTCCCCGTTTCAAGCCAAGCATTTTATTTAGGTCAATGAGCGTACTGTGTCTTTTTTGGGGGAGAGCGGAATATGAAAACGTGGCCAGAAGCCAAAATAAACAGTTTGCAGGCCCTCCCATTGCCTTGGCCAGCCTTGGCAATTAGTTTGTGGGAAGAAAATACACACACACAGAGCGCTCTCAACGTTGGCGACATAAATTAAATTTTTCTAAAAGAGAGTCCATTGAATTTTCTATATATTTCAGAAACTCATTGCCTTGCAAAATAAATTGTTAAATACTAATTTCGATTTATTTAAAGTTTTATTGAAAAAATGTCGTCATTTCCCTGTGTTCCTTTCCCTTTTAAGCAAAATCTCTCTTTTAGCTGATTATTTTTGCCTTTAATATACGATTTATATATAATAATTCTGGTTCTTCAGATATATTTTCACTTTATGTATAAAAATTAAATTTAGGCTGCTTTTGACTCTCCTGCTTATCAATAGCTTCCCTCGCGTTCAAAAACTTATCAAAAACGTGAATATTTTTGCCCAGTGTAAAACATCTTTTGTGTTGACTTACCTCATTGAAAATACTGTAGGCCAGACACATGGATACCGGTTGCAGGGGCTTATAGTGATTGCCGAATGTGTACATATACCAGAGGCCGGGGGCCGGAAATATAACCGTCAGCATATCGCATATAGCCATGCCTGTAAGAGGGAGAAAGAGAAAGATAGTGAGGGAGACGGACAGTTGAAATGGGAAATTATGGTAATGGTTAATGCAAATGATACGATTTTCAGCGATTTTCAATGCAAATTGATTGTGTGATTGGACATTGCCACCGATGATGCTGATGCCGATGCCAGCGTCGGTGTGTAATCTGATTGCGGGTCTAATAATCGATTCACTGATCAATTATTCAGGGTTTTGCTGTTGCTAAATTAGGTAAACTGGTGTCGATGCTGGATAACCTTTGACCAGGGAGGCTTAATTGTGAGTGAAATCAAATGTGGAATCAGTTGTTGACTTTTGAAATATTTAAATTCTTGAAAATATAAACAATAAGTGAACTATATATAATTTTAGATTTGATTCTTAAGTAATTGGATCCCTGAAAACTCCCTAAACCTTAGCCTTAGCCACTAATCGACTTCTGTTCTGGGTTCCTGTGGTGTCCTTTGCTGTTTCTGTTTTTGCCTGTGACCCATTGTCATTTAAACCTAGCGAATGTGTTTAAGTGACTGACACACACACCCCGACGACCTGACCTTTGTGCACTCATTGGACGAACAGTCCTTCTGTCTGCGCATTTTGCTGGGGTTTTACACAGGGGAAAATAGAGGAACACTAAAGAATACGAAATTCCATATTTTAGCTTGAACTGTTTTATTGTCTCTTCTAAATTGTTTTCAGTGCCTAATTCCCTTTGCTCTTGAGCGGTTTGGGCCATTTTCTACCGCTGCTGCCCCTCTTGTGGTTGCCTGCTACAGGAACCCCGAGTGCCCAGATCTCCGTGTTCTCTGTCATTAGGTCCGATTTGCGATTAGCCTTGGCCTGCGCTTGACACCAGTTTCTGGGCAGGGACTCTGAGGTCGTTCTCCTCTGGGTGTGTATGTGGCACTTAACCCATTGACAGTGAAATAATTTAAAGTCGAAGCTTTCAAGGGATTTATATTGGATGTTTCCCAGGGATTTGCTACCTCCGTCCTTAGATTTTTTCATAAATCAGCGGCAAAAACAGCGCACTATGCTTCCCAGACACTGCCATTAGAATTACACGGGCTATTAGAATATCTCAGCATTACGCCAAGTTAGAGGGCTGTCAAGAGATCGGGTATAAATGTACATATGTACATTATAAAGATACATATATGTATATGTCGCAGCTATTTGGAAATCTCACAAAACTTCTGCCTGATTTAACATTGTTTGTGTGGCGGCACAAAAAGAAATCCACCTGCAACATGGCTCGTTCCTTCCGATTTATGGAAACCTAAACAAAGAAGACTCACCCATCAGCACAAAGTTGGTGGGCGTGGCCATGCTCTTCTTGCTCAGCACCAGCACGATCAGCGTGTTCGATATAATTGTGATAATCATGAGGAAGGGCATGCAGTAGCCGTACAGCGGCAGGGCATAGTCCAGCGGGGAGTCACAGGTGAGATTCCAATAGCTCATATTCCCCTCCATTTGCCGGCAACTCCCGCCTATGGACTGCTGGTAGTTGCTATAGTCGTCATAGCCATCACTGGTGTTCAGATTCGTGTTTATGTTCATGCCCATGCCATAGTCTAGGAGGCTGAACCGATTTGACTCATTTTCGGCCACATCAGAGGGATGCAGCAGGTGCAGGATACCCGGGGGATCATCAGCCGCAACAGAGATATCCGGCGGCAGACTGCCAGAGGGGGCGAGGCGAGAAGCAGCCGAAGCTGCGGATGCTGCAGAGGACACGGCATTGGCACTCCACTGATACAGCACCTCTGTGGCGGATATGTCATACGGATAGCCGGAGTTGGTGCCGCCAGAATCGGATGCAAAACCAGGTCTAGCGGTCGACACCGTAAGGTTGTCCATCGTTGAGAGAGAGGGCTCAATTTTTTCCGTGAGTTTTCCCCAGGTGTTGCCAGGCGCCTCAGTTAGCAGGGGAGCCAAACCCGTCCGGCATGGCTAAAACTGCGTTGGTAGAAGGAGAAATAAAACAATAAATCAGATTACAAATAAAATTAAGTGGACAAAAAATTGCCATATTAAAATATACTCTAAATATACTTTAAGTATACTCTAAATATACTTTATTTCCCTTGTTTTGTTATTTTAATCACATACTTAAAACTATTCAACATTTAAAGACATTATTTTAGGAAAGAAACCACTCTCCTTTCTAGTTGTCTGGGTCCCTTCTGGTGCAGCAAATTAAGGTGCAATTGGAATGTTATTTTACTGAAAGTAAATTAGGACAAGAATAGCTTTGATTTCCACCAACTTGTGGGCTAGATTCCCTCTGCTTAATGGACAAAGTTTGCTTCAGATTTGGGAATCAAACAAATGTGGCAAACTTTCATATTTCTTTTCTGAGCCATTTCAATTCGGATTTCCATTTTGATTTCGATTTTCGATTTGCGAAAAGGTTTGGTCGGGGAAACAACAGTTTTGTTTATTTGTCAGGCGAGCAGCCAGACTCCCAATATTCAAATCGGTTATGTATTCCTTTTAGTTATTCCTAGAACGTTCCTTGTTTGATTTGTGTTTCCTGAGAGGGAGAGGTATTGTGTATATTCCTCTTGATTGCCTGAATTATTGATAAAATACATGATTCAGCTAATTAAATTGCCCGATTTTGGGAAATGATAACTCAAGGGAGACAACAGTTTGTTGGGGACTCCCAAGAAGAAATTACTACGTTTTACATATATTCATGGAGTAAAAAGGGTTCAAGAAAATACTATAAATAAGATTTCTTATATATTTTTTAATTAAATGTATAAAAAAAAATTAACTTAATGTTCTTTATAGTAATTTTTGTATACACAAAAGGGGCTTACAATTTGTATAATAAATAACCATAAGTTGAAACCTTTTAATACATTTTCCCTGAGATAAATGGCTTAGACTCCCAGATAGGGGTTGAAATTTAATGTAGTTTTGGAAATTAACCCTCTGTGGCCCTCATATTTTGAATGGCTAACGACTGTGCTGTCCCCTTTATAATCACTTTCATGATAAGTTCTGTACTGAATGCCAAAGATCGTATCTCTGAACTCCAATCACCCAGCAAGATAGAAACTTTTGGTGGCCATCATGATCTCAAAAAAGCCAGCTTATAACCGGGCATTCCGCATGTTTATGTCATGTCTTTATTCTCCCCCCTTTTCACTGGTTTTATTTTGCGCATTCCCAATCCGTAAAACTCGCCCGAACTTTTGCTAATATATTTATTTCTCTGTTTTGCTATTTTCCTATTTTCCACTTTTCTCGTCATGGTCACGCTGACCCACATAAGCCCAAGAAAAAGAATGAGCACGGGGGTCAGAGGTTAGGGGTTGTCTTCAAGAAAAGAAAAACCAAGAAAAACCCATTCATTGGCATATTTCTCGCCGTTGGCAGCATGTTCTACATGCCTAATGCCCCCTAAGTGGGTTATCTCCAGCAAGTTGGAAAATGTGGCTGGAAAATGCGGGAGAAGTAAGGGGGAAATTACTAAATCGGATTAGCAGCTCAAATTTAAACCAATAATATGTGCCCAGATGCTCAATTGAGGCGGCAAAAAGCAATTAAAATGCATTTGAAATTGACATAAATGCAATTAAGCTGCTATTTTTTATCGTTTACCTATAAATAAATTTAACCTAAGCTGTGTAATTGAAATGTCGGTGTAATTTTTTTATGGAGCTCCCAATGACTTAATTTATGTACACTGCTGCACATTTATGTAAATTATGTAAATTTCAGATTACTAATCGTTGGCCCGCGAACAATGCAATTCGAACACAATTGAATGAATTATTAAATTAGTTCCAGCTATTTTGCCGCGGCTTAAGAGCGATCGGATCGGTTCGGAAAGGCGGAAGGCGGGGAAATTGGGCAGGGACAGGGGGAAGAGATAACCAAACAGAATAATGCCATTAATGGTTGGCTGGCAATCGAATGTCGCGGAGAAAACATGCTAAGTGCAATCACGGAACGGACCGAGTGGGAATGAAAGGGAGCCAGGCGACATGGAATGAACGGAAAAGGAATCGCATAAGCTGACAGAGTCTGTGAAAACCAAAGCGGAAATAACTCGTTAGCTCGGCTCCCTCGGTTTTCGCTCCGTCTCTCTTTTTAATTAGCCTTCCTTGAAGCTCTCCTCACCGCTCGTCGAAGGGAAAACCGCTGGAAAATTTCACTCGACTAGAGCCAAGCCACCATTTTACACGCATTCCCCGCAGATTTTCCAACTTCATTTGCTTGCTTGTTTGTGGAAAATGCCAATTCCATTTACAAGTTTTGCATATATACAACAGGTCAAAGTAATATGTATACGAGGTGAAGAGGCATGAATCTTACAACTTTTTAAATAAGCTTTCCTAGGCGAAATCCAAGTCTAATTTCTTTGAAATTAACCCAATCTGTCAACACTACTGGACTGTCTTAGATTGAGTGGCTTGGCTGCGATTAGGCTTTTCAACTTAAAGGCTCTCTGGAGAAGGCAGATGGCATATCGATTGCTCCGTTCCCTCTTCGTGTTTCATACTCTAATTATTAAGGCTTTTCTTTTGACACTCGCTCTGCTTTTGCTTTTGATTCTGATATGTTATCTACTGCCGTCTCGCTTTTCCCGCCTTTCCCGCACACAGAGACATTAGCCGCCATCGTTGATCCATTACTACGTGAGCGCGCCTCCACGAGTGGGGAAGATGGTGAAAAACTTTAACTAGGACAACGCAGATGCGAATCTCTCTTGCAAACAACAAAGGCACTGAGGAAAAAGAGGATTAAATTGATTTGATGCCTCTGGAAATGTCTAAAAATAATTATTATTCTCTAACATATTTTTATTATGTGTATAAAAAATGTCACGTTAACCTAGGAAACACCCCAGGTCATATAGTAAGGCAGCTAATTTTCTCTCAATGCACACACGTACACTATCCTGCACGCGCCCACACTTATGCATAGTCAAGTCATCATCATAAAGCGATTAGTGGAACTAAAACTGCCATTAAAATGCCTCGGCTTCCGCCTCCTTCGCCTGCGGCCGCCCCACCCTCCTTCTTTGGCTAGACCCCAAGGACATCCCTGGCGGCCCCCTAAATGAATTTTTTATATATATATATTGTGTGTGCTTCAGACTTCAGGGGACCCTTAATTCCGACTGAATCATAGTGTAATTGATGGAAGGGTCAACGGTTTTTTACAGGGGGATCCTGTAAATTTCTTAGTTACTATTTGCATTCACAATAAATCCCTCCAAATTCATAGCTCTTACATCCTTTTTACTTTAGTTTTTAGTACCTTTTTTGGTAAGGATACCCATTATTGCCAACTTCGTCTATCATTTCAAGCGGTTTTTCTCTCTCTTCTCCTTCAAAAGAAGAAAGTGTTATGACTTGCGATCCATTTTCCAAACGTTTTCCTCTCCGATTTCCTTTTCGTTTTTCCAAATATCTGTCCCCTGTTGTAAGCTACGTATGTAAGCTGCAAGGTCGCAATCGAGGAGCTGCACTGCTAGCATTTGGGATGTCATTTTCGCACCATTTTCCACATTGCCACCGACCACGCCCACTTTGCCGTTTACAGAACTTGTTTTCCCAAAGCCCACAGCAATGACACAGAAAATAAAAACAAAAACAACCAGAAAAGTCGATCAAATAGAACGATGTCGGCGGAAAAGCTGGCTAAGAGCAGGGGGCCGATGGTGGCTTTTGTAGATGAACTTAATTGTACTTTTTACCAAGAAAAAAAATGGGAAATTCCCCTTAAGCGTGGGGAAATGGGAGCGGGACTGAGCCTTAGGCTACTAGGGGAATTTGTGTGTGTGCCTTCGAATGGCTTAAGTAATTTTCCATTTTCCATTTAGGCGACTCTTCCCCTGCCTCTACTGAAATTTTTGTCTCTTGGCTTTCATTTTTTGTAATGTTTGTTTTCCCTGGCATCTCCTTGTTTTCTCTGCGGCTGCTCTTGAACTTTTCTTGTCGTTTTTTTGCTTTTGCTTTCCTCTCACTGCAATGAATAAATTTCACAGCCAGCGGCTAGAGGCGGCAGAGGAAAAGTCACATAATTAATTCACCGAAATAATAATAAATGAAAATGTGGAGAATGTACAAACATAACGTCACTTTCGCCCGAGTTCCTTTCACGCCAATTTGTAAACTTAATCATTTGCCATCGTTTAGAGGATAAGACTTGGTCGGCTTTATACAGATAGGAAACTTCCCAGACATGTTGAATTAGTACTTCACATACGTTAAGGATAGGCGCTATTCGCTACTCCCTGGCCGCTTAGCGTCGCTTAAAGCGTTTAGAGTTTTCCCAGGCGTAATCGCCAAAGAGAAAACTTTTTCGATTTGGGAATTAAAATAAAAAGGCATCATCTATAACAATGGCTGACTGACTGGCCTCTGGCTAAGGAGGATTTTCCACCGAAACTTGCTAGGACCTCGGGCTCTCTCTTCTAGAAAATAAACTTTTTTCTGGCCACTCTGCACGCATCACTGGCATTAAATGGGGGAGAGCCAGCTTTTCCCTGGAAAACTATGCTCGCGGAAAAGCCGCCTAGATAAGTGATAAGCCGCCACACACAAATTGCCAGCACCACTCCAGGGCAGCCGGGAGAGGAAAAAGCAGAAGTAGGGGCACCTTACGTATCTGGGGCACATAAAAAGGATTAAGTGTCTGGCTCGACATGACAGGCGGCAGCCACCTTGCAAGATACTAAAAGGGAAAAAAGCAGTGCCACAGCCGGAATCTCAATCTGAATCGAGAATTCATGCGATTCCGAGTGGCATCCGCCACATTTCACAGCAAAAATTCTCCAGAAATGCCAAAGGACACGTTTCTCTCTCTCTCTCTGTGTGTAAAATATTCTTCAGTGGTCATGTAGCAGATTATGCGGCATTAACTGATTAATTTCGGAGAGTGTCTACATGCTTTGAAAACTAGATACTGTCATTTGAGAGGCAATTGGAAATATAGTATATGGCATTTTGAGCCAGTAAGGCGGGCCAAGTGAGTCGGTTTTAGCCTAAAGAAGCAGACAGTAGCTAAGGACTTGTATGATTAAGTACAAAGTTGACTTCTATAGATATATATATCTTTAATACAAGAGTATAGCCCAAGGGAATGCAGTCCCCTTCCGCATTGCAGTTAAAACATTCAAATATAATTATATTATTTAAGTATCTGCGGCAGCTTTCCCTCCTTTCCCACCTGTGCTTTTTTTTATTACATATTCAATTTGAATGCCACCGGCTTAGCCGTAAAATGGCGGCGTACGGCTTCCGTTTGCTCCTGGCGCCGGAAATGAAGTGGAAAATGCTGATTCAAATATAAAAACCACGCCGCCATGGCGTGGTTCAACGACCTTAACCTCGAGGACAGCTGAGTTTACCTACATTTAAATAAATACGAAATATTGCCACAGAGGGGTGCGTGTGTAATGCAGTTGGTTATTCCAAATGGCACGCACTTACATCGCAAAGCTTTTGGCGGCGGCATTATGCTTACCGTTAAAGTTGTCCTTCGGCTTTGTCATTGCCTTTGCCGAGCAACTGCAAAATATGCAAATGCCGGGTGACCGTGACACACCGTTCAGTGTGTGTGTAAAATAATGGAAAAACAAGTATACGCAGAGTATAACCAAAGCCAGATCGATCGGAGTTAGGAGCAACTCATTAACTTGGTAATGTACATATTGAGGATTCTTGGAAGTTACTTGGGACTTGAGAGAATCCTCTCTTATGGAAATACCTGGAAAATATATGGCAAGATCTGCTAGAAGGTCATATCTAATATATAATATAATTTTAAATTTGTGTAATGCACAAAAAAATAAATTTAACTTCAAACCAAATTTAAATATTTAATTCTTAGAAAAACCCATAGGCACTAAGGCTTATCCCTGTCTAGATTTATACAACTAGTTAAACCCCAAGAGTAGGAAGAAAATGCGGCAAAATCACAGCGGGTGCTGGCCAAGATTTCGCGGGTTATTCCCGGAATATACATAATGAGGTCTTTCCCAAGTGCCTCTCTCAAGCTGTGCCAGGCCTTCGCCGAGAATCTCTGGAAATTTATTAAGCCAGACCTGAAATAATTTCGCAAGTAATTGCCATTGTCATTCGCTTGTCAGAGAACGGGAGAAATCGGAGTTAGAAAATCGAGAAACCTCACTCACAAATCTAATTCAGCTAGTCAAGTCCCCCAAGCCCTTTGAGATCTTTTCAATTTCGGCCAAGTTCCTCTTCATGTAATTCGAGTTTACAGGGAGTCTCAGTAGTGTCTTTCAACTAGCACGTGCTGGCTATGCATAGGCAAGTAACAATAAGGATCGGTTAATATATACCTTTTAAAAGGCATTACAACTTGAAAGAAATATGCAGTATCTTTCTTTTAAATTATATATTTTAAATATATATTAAATTTAAATATACAAAAAATATATGCATATATATATAAATAAATATATAAAATATCTTATTAAATTTTCTAAATACTATTTTTTAAAACCGCATAAGTGCCCTATACAGGGTGTAGGAGGAGCACATCCTGCAAACATCCACAGGCAAATGCGTCGTTAACATATGTTGTAGTCGAGTTTCGCAACCAAATTTATCCACACACACAGACATGCCAATATGTTTATTCCCCATGGTGTGTGTCGTGTGTGTGTGTGAAGCTTCTTCTATAAAAATTTGCGAAATGTTTGTGGAAAATGTACGAGTTTTCCTCTAGAGAGACAGAGAGGAGGAGAAGGCGGGGCTAAATTTGTTGGGCCGCCGTTGCCGCCTCCATTGAAAAGTGGCTAAAGTGTTGCAGGAAAAGACACACCCACTCAGTGAAAAAAACAGGCAAGGAAAATAGCATAGACAAGCTGTGTGTGTGGTGAAAGCGGTGCAGGCGGGAAAACACACTGCCAGCACAAGCCACAAACACATGTGTGCCCCAAGTTAAGCACAAAAAATTTAAAACGTCCACAAGAACATCATTTAAACTTAAAGTAAAGGTCCCCAAATCGTATTTATTCGAATATATAGCCTTAAATAATGAGGAAATCCCCTTCAATAATGTTGAAATATATTAATTAATCTTACAAATTGTATACCTAACAAGTCGAAAGTTGGCCAAGCCCTGGAAAAACCCGAAACTGAAAATAATCCCCACCGAACTTGGTCGAGAAACTTTCAGCTTTTTTCTTTTTTTTTTTGTGTTATGAAACGTGGGCGTTAATCCAGCCGATAACTTTTCCATTTCTACATAAAACCAATCCAGGAGTCGGCTACGCTTTTGGCTAAAAAAAAAAACACAAATTTAGAAAAATTTGCCAACAAAAAATCCGCTAATGTCTAACAACATTTTTTCTATGCCATTGTTGCCAGTGGCCACTGGGGAGAGCTTGAGCGGAAAATGGGAAAAGTCGTCCACTTGGGTGCCAAATTGAAATAGTTGCAGGGCCACTTGGTCGATTATACGAAAAATTAGACAGACACAAAAAAGGACTTTCTGATCCCTGGACTGATCTCAGCTTTATTGTAGACTTTGAATAAAGTAAATTTTAAATTTAAAGTAAAATTTTAAATGTAAATGAAAAAATAAATTTTAATATTAATAAACATTTTACAGGAAAATACGGAAAATAAAATTTAAAAAAATATATATACATATATAAAATGAAAAACAAATAACATATTTTTTTGGCCTTCTCTTCTTGGCTTGACGTCACTGGGCCTGGCCACAAAATTTAATAACAAATAGTGTCCATCAAGCGAACAGACAGCAGCCAAGATTATCGGCCAACAAAAAACCGAAAAATACAACCAGCAAAACAAAAAGCATTAATTCTGTCTGTCAGTCACATTTGACAAGCATTTGATAGAAGATGATGATGATACGAGAATGTTTGGCATTCACTCTGGTTTTATCTATCATATATAGTATATATTTCCAACTCAATTAAACCGATTTAAGGCCTTTCAGCAATTATAATTCCCTCAAGAAATGCGAAACCGCATGCAAAAATCAATAAATAACCGAGAACCGAATGGGGAAAATGTGAAATCTAGATGAGAGGCCACAAAAATTTGCCATGAAATGTAATTGAAACCCCGGGATGATGGGAACAACTTTTTTTCTGAGCTTAAATAATAGAGAAACACGACCGTAAACAACCTGAAAACTAAACTGAAACAAAAGTGCGAAATAGAAACAGAAAGTTGAACGAATGTAAATATGTGGAAAACCATTGAGAAATGATTTATATATTTATTTTTTAACAGAAAATCAACCATAGTTAATATATCTTTTTTTTAATTTTATAAATTTTTTCTATATATTTTTCATCACCAACAAAGGTCGCTAAGCTCGCTTTAAGCCAAATTGCATTGACAATTTTCCGAAGAAAAACTGCCCTAACCCCTTAAACCCATGCACATGAAAAATAAACGAAACTCCATTCGAATTTTGTGGTTTGTTGGAAAAAGTATAATACCTCACCTTACTTCTATTTAATATATAATTCATATTTCTAGGTTTAAAATAGGTAAAAGCCCTTAGCTAGACACCATATTGTTCTACCTTCTCCCCGAAATAATTTTTCCAAATTGAATTGCGTCAATGGGCAATTGGTAAATCAATTTTGGATAAACAAGAGATACATATGTATTTGAACTTCACAAGAGGTGAGTGTATATATATCCAGGGCCTGGTGGGCGGTCAAAGTGCCAAGCGATTTACGATCTTGGTCGAGATATATGGTTCCGAGCATGTCCATATATCTATATCTGTATAATTTGATTTAATTAGCTCAGTCCCCGCTCTCGCAGGCTGCCAATTAGTCTGGCTTCGTTGGCGCCTCCACAGCTCCGTATTCCTATTTTGTTTCTATTCCATTTTTGTTATGCTTTTTTGCTGCTTTTTTGAATGTATATATATATACATATATATTTTTGTTGTTCTCCCATTTTTGTTTCTCTATTTCGGTGGGTGCCCCTTGTTATTTGCCGCTGGCCAGCTGAGCTGTGGGCCAACTTTTGATTGACTTGGCCCAAACAAAAGCTGCGAGTTGTGCGCCCAATTGGATTTAATTATGCAAAGATATTTATCTAGTCCGCTCTCCTCCGGGGCTTCTCTCGGCCTGTGTCTCCTTGGTTTTGTTGCGGGTGAGAAAGTGGGGGGTGGCGGAAAGCGCTCCGGAGGAGGCACAACTTAAAGACACAAAATCTAAACCCAGTGCAAGCTGTTGCGATATGCACGAGAAACTTTTACTATAAATTGCCTTTACAAATTGGAGTATCTGTACTCTAAACCCCCCAGAATAAAGTTAAGAAAACTAAAAGATTCCATTGGGGAGATAAGTGGACTAAATATGGTGGCCCTTCGTCAATGCAAAGTGCAGGATTTTAACTCGAATATTATTCATATTATTCTATTAATTTTGTACACGCCAATATTATGGATATGGAGTCCAGCTTTTCCCCAAACTGTATCTTTAATTAAAACCGAAACACTGCCGAAAGCCTTATAATTACGGTGTAGATACAGATCCGCAGATATATCGCTCAAAAAAGAGGCGATGTTCAATTATTTTAGATGCCCCAATTAATGGACTCGCTTTTGTCCAAGAGCGAATCCTATTTCTACTTCCACATCTTCACTCCCATTTTCATTTCCGAAAAAGTGCAGACATCCGCCGGTTCGCGTGGATTTTCCAAAGCATATTTTACAGTTGAACACTCGCGTCGCCCGCCTTATTTATTATTCTTGTTCAGTTCATAAGTCGCGGCGGCGGCAGGAGCCACCGACAGCTTCCCCATTCTGGGGAGAAGCCCAGAACCAGACCAGAGTCAGAATCCTTGGCCAGGGCGGAACAAAGAGCACGATGGGAAGACCTTCAAATATTGTCACGAATTGTGGGCGAAATGAACTACAGTCCGGGGCACGTGTCAGGCCAGACCAGGAGGGTGGGCAGAAGGGACCGCCTGTTCCCTAATTAAGTCAAAAGTAAACATGAAAAATATGTCAGCCAAGTAGAAACGAATCAAAATGGCTTGCGAACAGGCAGAGCGTCCAATGAACTAAATGTTGCTCTGCACAGGGAAAGGATCAGGGATCGGGAGAAGATACAACACTTTTCCTAGACTCAATTTTTCTTGGAGAACCAACTGAGACTCTTTATGTTCGGCAGTCAATACTTGACATTATTAAGCGAATTTATTTTATACAAAATTTAAAAATTGTTCCCAAAAATTCCAAACATATATTTCAAATTATTTCATGGACTACTCCCTCACTTATTCTTCTGCCGCCGCCTCCTAGTCAGCGTTTAACTGTATGCGTTCATAAATAAAATAAACATAGTACCTGGCAGAAGTATTAACTGAAACTGACGAGAATAATAATAACAATAATCTAGAAGAGAGGCCAACAGCCATGGGCTCTGGGCCCAGAAAGTAGGCCAGTTTTCCCGTCTTCGTAACGGGAAAGCAAAATCACTTAAGTCCCGGCCTACAGCTCCCAGTGGCCTCATAAATATGACCCAGAAGCCAAGGACAGGCTTAGAATAGGCTGAAGTAATAATTGAAGATGAAAGCAAATAATTATTAATAATATATATAAATATATATTCTCCTGGAAATTTGCATTAACTTTCCAAATATTTTAATAATATTTAAGATAAAGTCCGGAAAATACATTTTCTTTAAATTTTGTTCTGAATAATTTTGGGTATTTAAAGAACAGTTCCTTTTGCGAAAGTACACATCAGCCAGACAATTATTTGTTACACAATCTTAACTTAGTTCTCCTAGGGGAGTGTTTACGGCCAGATAATATAAATAATATGCACAGACACAGCCCAGAGCTAAACTAAGTAGCCATTACATAAAAATAATGTATATCCTCGACATTAAACAATTTTAATCGAGGTTATATTCTAAATTTTAAATATGTAATTAGAAATAATTAGTATTTCTCAAAGGGAATTTGAAATATCAAGCTGTAATATATAATATACTATTTTATCCAGATTTTAATCTCTATATAACCCGATCAGTATTGGGCATAACTTGATGCCTTGATTCCTCGTAATGAGCATTTGTCGCAGACCGCATAAGTACGTGCCAAACGTCGACGTCTGAAATGAGATGCCAAGGCGATGAAAAGCCGAGAAAAATGTGGGAAAAAGCTATGTAGAAATGTGAGAAAAGTCAGTAACACCAGCCGGTAGTCGACGACAGTCCAGCTGCCGAACAAAATCAATCGAAGTGAATCAATTACGCCGTTTGCCAGTATCTGGTCGAATCTCTCTGTCGTCAGAAGTCACTCGTTCGTCGTCTATCCTCCTGCTGCTGATGCCGAATCCTTACGAATTCACATACGAATCCTGCCGAAGTCAAGTATATATAGCGAGTTTGGTAATCGTGACAAATCCCGCCACTTCCACTTTATTGAAGCGCCGGCATCGAGGCCATCAAAAGCATCGAAGCTATCGCAGTCATCGATACCAAGTGGGCATAATTATACAAACGCATACAGATATATACGTATATATATATACATATATATATGCCTCAGTGGGTCCATGAACTGTTAATTTCTATGGAAATGTCGTTTGGTCCAGCTGCCTTTGTCTTTGTCTCAGTCTTAGTCGAAGTCGAAGTCTCACTCTCGTTTCTGTCTCCTTCGTCATCACCACAGTGTCCGTCTCGGGAGTCTTGCTCATTTGACTTCTGGCGACGGGTTCACTTAACCAATCTGAGTGATTTTTGGCCACAATCTGAAGGTCTTTGGGCTAAAGCTTGGACGTATTTTCTAGTTTTTCCTAATCACAGAGCTAGATTGGGATTTATTGCGAAAACCTAACTTTATTTAGTTGATTGTTTTTTATATTTAATTTGTGAAGAATTACATTTACATTTCTTTAAGAAGATTAGCATAAGAAATTTGTATGCCATATCCTTGGATTAAACACCCTTTATTTTATATATTTTATTTGAACCCTGAAGATTTTGTTCCTTTGTCATTGGGGTTATTTTCTCTTCTGCCTGCAGGACTCTCTCTCTGTTTCTAGTTTGAATTTTCTGTAGCTGGATTACCGACTGACGTTGTTATTTGTTGCTGATTTTATATTTTTCCTTTAGTTGGCTGATGTTGCAGAGCTTCTATTTTTCAGCTGCGGTTTCAGACTTCTTGGCCTTTTGCGGTCTTATTTTTTTTGCTGCTTCACAGCACCTTGTGCACTGCTATAAATATTTTTTCTACTAAGGAATGTATATACACTTTGGTGACCTATAAGAAAAAAAGTTTCTCTTTGACTGCTTCTATATTTAACATTAATTTGTCTTATTTGGCAGTTAGAAATTGTATATATACATTTCTCTCTGTGTGACTGTGGCTTGCATATAATGTTGTTGCTGTTAATATTGCAGCTGCTGCTCCTTGCTCTTCCAATAAAACTAGGCTAAGCAGATTCTGCTTTCGTGGTTTTCCTTCTATTATTTTTTCGTCCACAGTCAATATTCTTGTTGCTCTGCCGAGTTTTTTTGAGAAAATATTGTTGTTATTGCTGTTGGTGTTCGCCTCGCATCGTTGGCTGTTGTTGACAGGCTTTCAAGAGACCCAGAGACCTCAAGACCCAAACACTCTCTGAACGAGACATACATAAAGATATATGTATATAGGATATATATAAAGAGAGATAGGTGTACCCCTTGAAATACCCGGTAAAGAAAAGACATACCTGTAGCAATTTTTGGAATTTTTAAGTTACTGGAAAATCGTGATCTTTAATTGATTCTCCCCAAGATTAACCCACCCAAAAAGTGTGCTTTAAATAATCCTGTACATCCTGGCCACCCAAACTCAGTATACTTTGACCTCCTAGGTATAGGAGGTATATACATATACATACGTCTATACCTATAAATATATATATATATATATATATATACACAACACGCAGACACGCACAACAAACTTGGCACAACAAACTTGGCACCTTTTAAATTGAGTTTTTATATTGAGACGCTTGACAGACGAGCGGCCAACGGTAATTGAATTAGATGTGTCCCCACTCGCCCCCTTGCTCCCTTCGGATCCCCTTTTAACCGTCCTCTTCGCCACTCCTAACTTCGGTTATTTTTTAACTGATTATGCCAGTAATTAAATGCACTTTATTAATAACCATCATCAGATGATTACCATAAACTACATATGTGTACATATATACATGTTGATGAGCTTAAATGCCAAGTTCCGCTTAGACTATAGTAAAAATAACCAATTGAGGCAGTTTAAGGAACGCACACTGCAAGTACTAGTGAGAGCCATATTAATTTGGAACTGCTGGTTATTTACATCACCATCCAGACATAAATCTTAGCTAGCTAGCTGAGTAAACACACTTATCTTGGTGTTATTTATGTCGAAATAAGTTAGTAAACACACTCTGGCAACTGGACAAGATGTAATTTATATTTAATATACTCTAAATAAATTAAATATTTTAAAGTTTAGGCTTGTATTTTGTCTTCTCACTTACACATACCATCTGTAACTATTTTATTTCCCTTTCATTAATCTGCTTTCAAGTGTAAATAATAAATAAGTTATAAGCATATTCTGCGCATATACATTCACAATATATATATATTATTTAGAGCATATTATACAGATATATATATATATATATATATATATATTATATATGTATAATATGCTCTAAATAATTTAGATATAATATTTCAGAGCCTCTGTAGCTTAAATATTTCTTTTAAAATTCATTTTTTCACCTGTAACTATTTTATTTCCCTTTTTTCCTATCCATTCAAGTGTAATTAATAAATGTTTGCACAAAACTCATAGACAGCTTATATTCCGCTCCCAGATTGGACTTGTGATTCGCACGAAAGCTCAAACTCAACTGCAGTTTATATCAAAAACTTAAACCAGAATCTGTGTGAATGTCATGCAATCCGCCCACGGAAATTTCCTGTCACAAAAACACATCAAAACTAGTTAGCTGACGTTGCTAAATAAAATTCTTTGACGACGACATCCTAGCACATCATAGCGAAAGTCTTTTCCTCGAGCGATGAGCACTTTATGAAAAATTTTCATCAATTTGATTTACACCTTGCGATGCCTGAAAGCGAAGGCCAAACTGCAAATATCACGCATACGCAGTGTTTTGTCGAGAAAGAAAAGCAGTAAAGCCGTTTGTATCGACCAATTTATTGACGATGGTGTGTGCACAGATATCTCTCCATTGAGCCCTACATGCTTCGATGTTTTTAACTGGAAAACCAATTCTGACCATTATGTGGAGTGGCTTTTCTTCTTTAGGGGCAATAAATGCACAAATATTTGAGCACTGAGAGGAAGTTACAAGGACTTTTGGAGATTAAATTAATATTTATTTTATATATTTTCTATTTGAAATGTATTATATTTAATAGGTATTTGTTTAATATAAATATTATTTGTCTGAAAATGTATCTCTATTTGATGTATTCTTAGGCAACTTCGAGTGGTCCTGTGACTTTCTTGCAGTGTCCACAGCCCCTTTTTTTTTGCTGTCCTGTGTACTGTATCCTGTGAGCACTCAACAAATATGCAGGCTGTATGGCAAATATACCAGAGCGAAGCAGCCATGTTGCATGTTGGCATAGAGGAGATCTCCTACTGGAACAATAAGGCAATATTGGATGGAAAGCGTGGCAGCGCTTTTTCTTTAGGCTTTTTTCACTGGCCCCCATGGAATCCGTGTGGGCCAAAGGAATATGCGTGCGTGTGTGTATGTGTTTAGGGAGATTTGCCTTAATTAAATTCCGGCATAAAAGGATTTTGGCGTGTCGCCTTATGTCTTTTGATAAAAGTCTTAGCGGGCTTACTAGGGGCCAACTACAGATTTTAATTACGGCTATAAATCATATAGAAGTCGGTAGGGGATGCTCGACTTCCCATTTCGCATTTCCCGTTATCATCCCCTCTCTTCCACTCTTAGAACATTAATTGCAAGCATATGGATGGGGGAATGCTGCCCAGCAGGGTTATCTCATAGTTAACTCACATGAAAAGTAGGGCGATAATTTTGACAGATTTCTATAGAAGATTATTCTAAATAAACCTACTGTGACGCTGCAAACAAATGTGTTATAAATCTACAACAAAATTTAACAACTAAAATAAAGAATTCTCTAATTCCAATTTTGTTCAGTATATTTCATGAGCTTTCTACTTCAAATTCTTTGCCCCCAATTAGTGCAGTTCTATTGTTAGCCGCCCAATCATCCGGATGGATGCCTTCGCTGTTCGTGGCCTAAAATTTACAGCACACAAAAATTGGACATTAAAAAGTTCACTTAATAGTTGTTAGTTATCCCCTCCCCCCACGTCTCCGACCTCTGGCCTTCTCTCATCCAGTGAACGTGCCGGGAATTCATCATCAGCAAGTGAAATGCCAGCAGCGCAACATCAACACGCCTCGAAAAATTCTGGCCTGAAACAATGTTCCGGCTTATGCTTTATGGCTTCATTGTGCCAGAACTATGATAATTATGGCACACTTTCCAAAGAGAAAGAATGGAAGGAGGGATCTGGTATGAATCCATTTGGCCAAAATAGGCTAATAAATTCATAAGTGCAAAGTTGACACTACAATTGCCATGGTTACTACGAAGAAGCTGTGCATTTGTGTGACTAAAAAAGGGAAAAGTAAAAGGGAAAAGGATTATTTTTAACAAAGAATTCATCTTATGTACGTATTTCCCTTAAGACCCAGAAGGCCTGACTAGTTCCTGGTTCTTCGACACCCTTAAGAAGCCACGTAATCAATCCCCTTGACAAAGCAACTTTTCTTGTTTCCCTAAAAAAAACTTTCTTTTTGCTTTCTCCTACTGAAAGTAAAACCAAACCCCCCATCATGTTTAGCGGAAAAGGACTCGTAGTGGGGGAAATCCGCCATAAAACCGTTGTGCTAATTGCATACAAGGGTCATCGCTGCCGCATCTTCGCACTTTACAACTTTTTTAATGGCTGTCAACAGAGCTTGTGAGGAATCGCATGTAAATAAATATATAAATGAGTATATATATATATATCTGCTTTTTGTGGGCATTTGCTTGATATTTGCTAGATATTCGCAGATATATATATATATATATATATATTTCTCGCATGAAGTCGACTAAATGCCTCTTTGCGTGATAATCTGCGGCAACAGATCTTGGCCAGACTGGCGCGTGTTGCAAATAAATTCGGCGTTTCGGCTTTTGGCCCCTTTGTTTTTGCCCACTTGTTTGCTGAACATTTTAAAATCGAAATTTATACAAAACTCGTCAGCGGCAGCAGAGGTCACGATGCGATGGCTGTCTCGCTTCGTTCATTGTCCAACATTGCTGCCATCGTTACCACAGTAATCACCCACTAAAAAAACACCGCCCACAGCCCCACGCCCCACTGGCTTGGCTTGTAAAAGCCAGGCAAGAGGCAAATTTACGATTGACCAAAAGTCATCGCACCAGCAGAATCCTAAATCATTGCGTTTTATGATTATCGCCTGGAAGAGATAGATATCTGCATATATCCACAAGTGCGTAAGAAATGTCTAATAAAGTATAACTTATATATATATATATATTAGCAATATTTTAATATTTATACCGTTATTTCAAAATTGCAAATGTTCAACAGGGATAAGGATGGGGCTGTAAAAAGAGTATTTCAAGGGAAATAAATTTTAATAATTAATTTAGATGATTTTTTGAAATGTTAATAAATTAATAAGACATTTTTAGCTTCCTAGCTTTCGTGTACGTATAAATTTTAAATAAATATTTGGGAATATTATTTGAAGAGTATTATAAGTAGGTAGTAGTTCGGACATTAATAACAGGAATGTATACTAGCAAAAAGAGATAATGGAAATAGAAAGGATAAAACAAATTATGTATAATACTAATACTATTTATTATCTTGCCTTAAAAATGGCCTTTATTACACACAACAAATGTTGCCATTTTATGTGTTTCGATTGAATTTACATGGATGTAATGAATAAGTAACGACGCCAGATTTTAATATGCGAGAGAATGCATTTCCACTTTGAGGCAGAAATGTAATCAATCTTGTATGAAAAGTCTCAATTGAATAATGCCCAGCTAGTTGCAATTTATTTTAATTCAATCCATGGAAAAGGGAGAATAGTTTTTACGTTATTTTTTCGTAGTATTCCTTAGTTCCTTTCAAAATAACTTCAAAGTGGGTCTCAATGAAGTCTGGCGCCTGCCGCCTACCAGGGGAAGGGACGACCTTCCAAAGCTTCCTAGGATCCCAGGATCCCTGCCATCAGTCCCTATAATTTGAGCATAATTTGGGATTTACATTCCATTCAGAGTACCTTCTCCTCATGAATCCTGAACAATGAATCGGGGTCGATGACTAATGTGCTGCTCCTTGGGGTTGATTCGTAATTTATTTTGGGACGCGCGCTAGGACCGGCCGGTCAGTTATTACATTTTAAATAAGGTCAACAAAATATTTTTCGAGGTCTCCTGCTAATTGCTAAAGGTTCGATTTTCTTGCTTGCTCCTTTGCGGGGCCCCACTCAAACGCTCAAATTTCCATAAATTCTGTCCAAGAGCTTTCTTGTGCTTTTTCGCCGAAAAGGGGACAATGTGTGAACATCAAAATAAACGGATAGGGGAGAAGGGACATTGAGGTCCTGGGAAATTTCCGCTTCTCTTTGTTTCAACTTGCCAAACTATAGATATACCAACCTCCACCGCCTTTCCATCAAACATCTAAAAAGTGTTAATCAAAATATGCAAAGAATAGAATAAATACAAATCAGGCAAAATCACAATAGAGCTGACAGTGTTCTTTCCTTCAAAAAAACAAGGAACCAAAAGATTGCCCTAAGTTAGTTTCCACACAACTTTAAACCTACAAAGATCTCTCATACGCCATATGGTGCAGACAGATTGATTGTATTTTCCAGACAACACACAATTTCCCCAATGAGACTCAATCAATGGCAAGTCAAGTTTTGGAGAAAAGTTGACCCAAAAAATATTCTTTTTTTGTCATTCTAATCACTGGTATTAGGCAGAGACTGCAGAAGCAGTAGCTTTCACTCGCCTGGCAAGGATGCCTGGCAAGGATTCTTATTTGAAAAACTATTTCTTTTTGGCCCGCATTTAATTGCTGTCCCAGAAATCTACAGCACGCTAGCCAAGTTGTTGTCCCAGCGTCCGTTGTCGTTGTTTGATTTCGCTAAGCGATTCTCTAACACGAAAGTAATTGCACTTTTTTTTACCTCGAGATAAGGCGTTGTTTTAAATTGAAACTGGCAGATGGATGGACAGATGGATGTCCAAGCCAACGGGGGAATAGAAGGCAAAACAACTGTCAGATGCCAGTTGCCAGTAGCATAAGAGCAAATTCAGGTCGACATTTAGCACTTTAATGTTCGCTATGCTAAGTCTTTAGGTTCAATTTAATAATTATATGTATAAAGTATGGTAAATACTCCACATAATACAACATGTTCACAACAAAATTACCCATCATAAAAATAAATTATTGCTTACTGGAACATATTAAAAATATATTTATATTTAGATTTTAGATTAAAATCAAAGTGAACTTATTAATGAAGACACGACATTGAACATTTTCCCCTAAAAAATTATATATTCTGTTTCTATTATGAAAACAAAGACTATTCTTACAAATAAAACCTGTTTGTTTATTAAAGTTGTTATCCAATTAACTAATCGAAGCTTAAATCAACTTCAAGATTGTTGGAAAATCCCGGCTCAAATAGGGAAGATGCAGTGAAATGTCCGAAAGGAAATCTGTGCGTGTCTGCGGGACTAATGGACAGGCGGGCACTGCGATTCGATAGGTCTGTCTGGGAATCCGGTAAACAATTGGCATGGGCGGTCAGTTCTAGGGCATATTAGCAACGTTTGAACAATCATTACTTTGGCGTCTCAAATGTGTTAATAATACAATTTTAGGAAGGGAACAATTGGTAAAAAGGAAAAACGAGCGGAAAATTTACGGTGCGTGTTGTGAGGCCTCAATATGCTGGACTACAAGCGAAATTGTGTGGCCTTTGCCAGACTATTTTGAAAAGGGTTTGACATTTAAGGCACACTCGGAAACACACCCTTGTCCCTTGTCCCCCTCCGAAATGACAAAACGATGTCTGAACGAGCTCCGAACGAGCGTACGCAAAAAATAAACGTTGAGTAAAATATAAAATAAATAAAATAAAGCAAAACTCTGCAGCTGCCTGAGGATATCCTGCCCCGATATGCTGGGGAGTATATCCTTCCTCGACTTTAACACACGCACACACATCTGCATTCTGCCTGCTGACCAGCGTAGCCAAAAATGAGCACTAAAACGCTCACACAACAACCTTTTCTCAACCAACAAAAACCGACATAAAAAATACAGAGGAAAATATAACAACAATGGTACAGTGGTTAAAAAATATTACAAAGTTTTAGTCACGATTAATAAAAATTTTTAAATATATATGTTTAACATTGTATAATAAGAAAGATATGAGTTTGTTCCTTTCTTTTCTGTTTACAAATTAATACAACGTTAAAAGCTTTGTCTGCCACTGTCCTTTGTCCGGACTTCAAACGGAGATGCAGAGCACAGCGTGTTATACATTCATTACACACACTCGCACACCCGCACACAAAAAAAAAAAATAAATAAATAGCAAAAAAAAAAGGTAAACGGACCTTTTTGTTAAATGTCTCAATTGGCGCAGGAGCGGAGCCGTTTGATGCTTAATGTGCTTAATGTTTTATGCAGGGCAGCTCAGGAAACGCACAGGGCAGAGTACAAGCGCCACAAATAATATATTTAATTTATTCATATAAAGACGAGCCCCCTGTTGTCCACTTAGCCCTGTCTCAGGCGTTATAAATGATTCCCGGAATCGCTTTTAAATATCGCCCAACCATGCACAGCTAGAAAAAATGGAAAAAAGATATTGAACTAAATATTTTATAGATAACCATTTAAGGGATATTATTACACTTTTGCTAGCTAATTTATTGAACCTATCATTTAATCACAGAAACTTGCCCCGTTTTCTTGTGCGAGTTTTCTTTTTCCTTCTCGCCTTTCCCTCCTTTCTTCCTTTCCCCGCTGCAGTTTTTTTTTTTTGTTTTTTTGTCTTTGATTAAGTAGCTGGGCGTGCCAGCAGCTGTTTTGGTCAGTGAAAAGGCGTGTCCACGCCTTTACCACCCTAAACCATATCGGGAACATAAATTTATGTATGAGTATATATAAGTATATATTACATATACATATATAGTTCCTGCTGCCAGAAGGGAAGGGTGTTGCAGGTTGAAAAATATTCTAAAATGTCTCATTAATACCAGGAATCTGTATCGTTAATCGATCGGTTTACATTAAGATGTATGGAACCCTAATCTGTTGGTAGTACGATTGCCATACTTGATCAAAGTTATTTGCTTCTCTCTGTCTGCGTTTCGCTATTATTATGCCTTTGTTTTTTTGTATTATCCTTAAAACTCGTATCCAGTCTGTAGCCTTTAGTCTCCTACCCATTTTAGGCATTTTAATGGCCCAACTTGTCGTCGTTGCCATACTAGATTGTCAACGTGTCTAGTCATCGGTTTTACGCACCACTTGTTCTATAACCTCTCTTCCCTCATGTGTAGTATATATAGGCGATATCTGCTAGACTTTGATTTTGGTTGCCGGAGAGACACAGTCTCGAATTTACATATTTATTTCGTTCGATTCATACGCACACACACGCAGCATGGGGGACATTAAGGACCTGTACCTAGTCCTTGTGCCGGCATAGTGGCTACTAGCTCGCAGGCACAAGTGCCGTCTAAATGAAATTGATTTTGAGTGCAATCTGCTTATCCTGCTCTACTCTCTCGTCTAATGGCAAAATAAGGGAAATTAACGGAAAGAGCTCTTCGATTTTATTTTATTATTCACTTCAGACATCCGCCATTCCGCCGTTCCGCCTCTTGCATAATTTTCTGGCCAAGGTAAAACCAAGCTTAATTTGCGTTTGATGTAAGTCTTTTATGGCATTAAAAACAGAATAAGGAATCGACTTTAAAGCCAGAAACTCTAATATGTATGTGAGTTCCAAATCGGGTTATCGACATTGCTTGCATTTACTTTATGAAAAATAAGATTTAAATGCGGAAAAAGCTGCTTAAAGTCAACTTCAAAGTTTATTTTTGATATTAAATATTTCATACATTTCTATTTGTGGCAAAGGAGATGTAGGGGTTTTTCTATCATATGTATAATAATGTATGAAATGTAGAATTGCGTATGTTAATGAGTTAGTTAATATATTATAATATAATATTAATAAATATAATAAAATAAAACAATTTTAATAAGTTTTCAGCTGAATTAATCACATATTATTTAAACTAATAAAATATACTGAAAATATATCTCCATGATAAAAATACATTTTTTTCCTAGCTAACAAAAAGTATTAAATTTCCTCTTAACCTAAAAATAACAACCATTTTAGTTTCAAATTAAACAGAAGTTGTTCCAGGTCAGATAAAAATTCAGCTACAATCTGAAAAAACTGTACTTAATACCTTTGAGACTGACAGATCCTGTTGCTACTGGCCATCAATTTATACTCTTTTTAATGTCACTTTCATAGATTTGTAAAACACTATCCTGGCAAACAATTCCACTTGCCTTTCTTGCCAAATGTTCCACCCTTTAGAGTGGGAAGTGCCCATAAAGCAGACACTTCCTTGACGCCTGGGAAACTTCTGCAGCAATCTGGGAAACTTTGCTGCTGCATACCTTTCAGCGGCGCCTCAAGGGCGAGCAACTAGGACTCGTATCTATGCTAGCAATCAGCGGGAATTGCTATCGTGTGTTGTTGCAAGTTGCTGGCTGTGGATTTTCCGCGGGGCAACACGCTCATTTAGCTGCGTTTTTCCACTTGGCATCGTGCGTAATTTTTTCAGCTGGCTTGCACCAGAAAAATGCAACCGTTTTCTCTCCCTAAAACAAGGATTTCCTCTACATTTTTTTACACAAAACTGACTCCGCCCCGTAAATGTTTTATTCCGACTTGTATTAGCGTAATTTCTGAGTGGCGGCGAGCTGTGATTGCTGTCCCTTCTGGCAAGGGAAAACAAAAAAAAAAAAAGCGGAAAAGAAAAAGGGAAAAAGCCAAGCGGCACCCCTGCATTAAGCAATCTTTTGAAGTTCATTAATTTTTATGCCACAACTTGGCATTCACGAAGAGGATCTTGGAGCTCACTTGAATGCAAATCTCAGGTTGCTTTTGTTGAGCTATAATAAAAAATATATAATTCGCCAGGAATTTTTATATTTACGAGTATGGCCCAAAATCCTGCGGCGCGTTTTGCCACTTCAAGTAAATGTTGTTCCAGTCAGAACTTAATATATGAATGTATAACTGTATATATATATATACAAAGCAAACTGTTGCAAACCAAAGAGAGTACCATAAATTCAGAAAAATATATTATCCCAGCACGAAAGCTGACAGCGCGCGGCCACGCTGCGTATGAGTGATATTTGGAAGGGAGTCCTCAAGGTGGCGAAAAAGTGAGAAAGTCGCACGCAGACGGTCAAATACGCGAACAAATAAACTTTAACAAGGCTCAGACATTAAATTGATAAATAAGGCAAGAAGACCAACACACAAAACTGAAGATAGTTTTTGAAACTTGTTTTTATAGAAATTTAGGAGTTTTTCGCACTTTTAAACCTTTTAATTTATATTTTCAATATTTTTTGTTCGAGTTCATAAATATTTTCATGTCTAGGAAAGCATTTTGAAAAATATGTTTAAAACATTCTTATCTTTTCCTATAGTTTATGTTGCTAAAAGTTACTAAATCTTCCTAGAACCTGAAAATAATTGAATTAAGGCAAATCCCATGATTAACTTACACACAAAAAAACAAAGAAAACTAAACTAAATAATTTATTTACTCTTCAAAGTGGACACTGAGACATCTCAAGCGCAGGTCTGCGACTTAAATTACACCTGACAGTTTAGGGCATTAGCTACCTGTCACAGGTACGAGCAGAAATGTCGCCCAATTATACATACATTGCTAGCATCAATAATAAACAGCGATCCGAGAGGGCCAAATTGAAGCTGGCACAGCGTTAACAAGGCCAAATCACAGCCCGGTCATATTACACTTGGTTACATATATACATATATAAATATATCTGTAGTACGTTATAGGGCACGTCCTGCGACAATAGCTCGTTATATCATACGGCTTTCATTTTAGCCATGTGTTTGCCAAGCTCATATGCAAATTCAGTTTTGCCTTTCATAAGACCCGCACATCAACTTTTTATAATGCCCGCATATGCCAATAAAAGAGGTCGGAACATCCCGCCAGCAGGGCAAACGAGGGAAAGAACTAGAGAAGAGAGAACAGAAAATAGCAATAACTTGCTCCAATTAATTTCCCGCCTCAATTTTCCTCAATTTAACAGTTTTCTTATCGCTTAATCCATGAGTATACAAATAGGTCGCTATTTCTTTTGAAAAGGTAAAAGGTATTTAAATATTTTTATAAACAATAAAAACTATAGAAACTATATGTTTCTTTATTTAATTTATTTCCATATTTATTTAAACAATAAAAACTGTAGATATGTACATAATGACCCATCTAGCTCGAAGTACCATTACTTAAAGAGTAAAAATAAGAAAACTGAATTTAAATCTATACATTATTTTCTTTGTTCTGAATACTCAAATTTATAACATTTTCCTTTTACTTCTACTATTTGGTCATGTGCTGTGTGTGAGTCAAATAATTGTGGTAAGTGTACACAACACACATATGTATGTAGATATGTATACATATATATACATATAAAGACTATTTTTTTGTGTGGCAACTAATTGGCGCACATAATTGTCAGAGGGTGTGGGCTTGTTTCCTTGGTTTTACCCTCAGACCTGGAGAAAACCTCAAGCAAATATGTAATTGAGGCTTTCTCCTCATAAAACTTGCCACCGTTCCCCACAGCTTTTCCCCCGAAATTAATACATTGTCTGAAGTGGCGGTTGCTGTTTTTGGGTTGTACTTCTTCTGCGTTTACTTAAGTTACATTTTATGCTCAGTTTATATTTTGCCAGGGAATGGTTATTGGCCCGTTTCCTATATCTATGTAGGTGTCTGTATCTATACGAGCGCATCTGCATCACTATCGTGTAATTCCTTGCGGTGTAACTTCCCTTGCTTTTTATTGGTAAAAGTACTTGAGTTTTCTGCTTATTCGTAAAAAAAAGTAAGAAAACATAAAAAAAAATTAAATCTAGGTAGTGAGATACACGTTTGTCCCTAAAAAAAATATTTTTGGAAACACCTGAATATATCAATATCAACAGTATCTCAACTTTACAACTCCACTTGGCGGCTTCCCAACTTGTAAGTTGGCTGCTGCATCCTTGGGGAATCTTTGAATTTAATGGCTGCAGCTTCATCAGCATCATGCCCATAACTGCGAGCATCATTATGATGTAGTAGAGCAACTAAGTCTTAATCAAACTCGGTCCAGACTCGCCTCAAAGTTTTGCCAAAGGGAAAGTTGCTGCCCATCCGCTCTATTTCGCCGCTCAAAGTTTTTATGCCCTGCCACAGTGTACATTTTAGTTACAGAGCCCCCAACTTTATGGCCAAATTAATAAGTCTGATAAAGCGCATCTGGCCAGCGGCTGCAGCTTTATTGAAAGAAATTAAAATCGGGTGCAGGGAACGCAACAGATCCGGCCTTGAATTAACACCTTGCTGGGGAAAATCAATGTTGCTGGTCAACCACGCCAACGCCGCTCAAGGTCACCGAGGTGTTCTCATTTAGACAGCTCCCAGTCCTCTGCATCCTTTTCCCCACGGCGTGACAGTTTTTAATGAGCATTCATTACGAGAAAGCTGCCAAAGGATAGAGAAAGCTGAGTGGAGCATATGTGACAGGAAAAATATTCTATAAAAGAAAATTAAACTCCAAAACACAGAATGCATTTGTGAGTAGGACTCCTTACAAGCCTTCGCATCTCAGTAAAAAACCAAGCAAAGGGCATCCCCAATTCGGGTTTCTGAATACAAAATAGGGCAAACACTGTTGCCAAATCGACGGGAAGTGCAAAAAAAACAAGCAAGCCAAGCCAAAATGTTACACACACGCCATGTGTGCCAGAGGAAAGCCAGGCGAAACGCCAGCAGTTGGCAGTTGGTAGTTGGCGGTTTTTGTGGCCCAGTCAGCAATCTCTACTGGATATTGTATATGTTAACAGCTTTAGGGCTGCCTTTTTTCATCTAGAAGTAGGGATGTTTATTGGGGAAAAGCAAGTGTGGTAGATAATATCGAAAAAAAATTGCATAAGAAACTTAATACCATATATGTGAGTCAAAGATTGTTGGAATTTATGAAATACTCCTTAAAATTGTTATGTAAGTTTTTGTGCTGTTTAAAAACTATAAAATTATTTTTATCATAAAAGTTAGTTTTTGCGATTTTTTATAAGCAAAACACATCTCATTCACTGATATCTTACCCCATCGGTAGCTAAGAACTCAAAGTAGTGCCTAGGCAGATCTCGTTGGACATTCAATTAAAGTCGGACTAAAGGACGACACAGTGTCAACAGAACCATATTACAGCAGTGATAAACTCCCTGGGAGAGAAGCGCAATGAAATTTATGGGTAAACACCACAACCAAAACGCATAAATCAAACAAATCATCAATAAATCACGCCCGCCATCAAAACAGGGGGAGAGGGCGTCTCGAGGGGTAAGGGGTTACCGCCAACAACTACATTCATGTCAAATTCTGGAATTCATTGGGAGTTATGCGTTACGTGTTATGGGTAACCATAAACTATTGCAATTAATACACATTTTACGGTGACAGGAATTTATTGACAGTACAATAACAAAGTAATCGCAGATGCGATTGATTGTGTTCTTCCTTTATTTTGTTATTTTATATTAACGAATAAAAGTTTAAAACATCATCATCAAACTACTAAACCCATACCAGATAGGGGAAAAAAAAGAAAACCCCAAGAAAAAGGGTCAGCTTACAAAATATCCTTGAAAGTTACAAATCGTTTGCCCCAAAGGCTGTTTTAAACAAAATATTTGTATTTATGTAAGTTTTTTTTTTATTTGTTACACTAGCAGAAACGTCATGTGAACTAAACATGAATTATCATTATCATTATTTTAAAACACTAAACACTAAAAATCAACTACGTACAAAAAACAAACCTTTTGAGCTTGTTAGGAAATAAACAACCAAAATCACTTTATTTTACCCTCGTGCGTAGCCTTTTTTCCAGGTCGCTTGCATAATCAGTAATTTGATTAAGTAAATGATTAAATAAAAGTGATGGATGGGACACATACACACTGGGCCAAGCAACAAACACCTTTTTTTGGGTTGCGTTGAAAAAAAGCCCATTAATTTCTTTCTGTTCGCTTCTTGTTTTATTCTTTCTGCGCATTGATTTATTTGATTGCTGATTCAATTAATTTTGCTAGTGCGTATGCGTAATGCGGTTACTCGGTGCCGAAGTGGCGAGATTCGCCAAAAAGTATCCTTTAAATGAAAATTGTAATGGCGAAACAATTCCTAATGATGTGCTAATTAGAAGCCTCCAACAAAATATTAATTATAGTCTTTAAAAGCATATAAATAAACCGATGTTTATGACTATAAATCAAGTATACGCCGGGGAGTCCATAAATTAAGAAAATATATGTAGCATTACTTTTCAAGTTAATTTTGATCTCAAAATAATTGTGAGTACAGAGTTACGAATGCATTTGCATTTTCCACATGTTTGCTCTCAATAATTATTTAAACTCCTGACAGGCTTCACTTTTATTGTGACGGCAACTGAAACTGGCAGCAAATCTCAAAGAAGGACCTATCACAGGCCAAAATGCCTCAACTCGGTTAAAACAAACAAGCATATAGTTTTTGTGGGATTCCTGCCAGAATTTTCATTGTATTTCACATGGAAAAACCCCCCATGCTTTCACTGGTTGAATCCTGAATCCCCACCTGTTGCCAGCAGCGTAACCACACGGCGCAGGATGCAGACCCAGGACCCAAAATAATGCTGGGATCTCGCGACTTCCCCTCTCGGAGTCGCTTCGCTTTTCCGCGCTGCTTTCCGGGGCATTGTTTCATCAAAAGGAAAAGGGATGAAAGCCAGCCAGTTTTTTACTTGACTGATGTTTTCTTTTCATTCGCCTTTGGTGAACCGTGGCAAAATCGTTACTCTCTTTGTATCTTCAAGGATATATATGAGCAGCACAATGATAATTGTTTAAAGCTTCAATTTTAAATTGCAATTTTTGGAGGTTTTAAAGAGGTTTGTTAAATAATTAAATAAAAAAAAACTTTTTGAAATGAAATCCAGACACCTTTATTTAGTTTATTATTTTTCAAGCTCTTTATAGATTGTAAATGAATTGATTTAGCATTTGAAAACTGTTACAAATCTATCAAATATTACTTTCAATTTCTCGTGTGTACCTGAGCGTTATAATTAGTTTCCAAAAAATAACCGAACATTGCCTCATATCCTGGTATTTATTTTTTGAGGAGCACATGACCTCACACCTCCATTTTGATGTCAATGAACCTGACAGGTTTCTGTCTTCGGGAATTAAGGATCTAGGATCTAGAAAACTAAGACCTAGGACCTGGAGCCTCTCTATAAAAGCACCGTTGTTGTTGTTTGTTTACCCAAAAGCACGCGCTGATCAGTTTTTGGCGACACTAAATCCAAATTCAATATGTTGTCAGTTTAACATATTTCATCTTTGGCCAGCCTCGTTTGCATAGTCCTGCGTGTCCTTGTGCGCGCTCCTGCCAGTGTGTGCGAGTGTGAGTAGGCAAACAATGTGTTGTACCAATATTGACAGGGCCCACAGGCTTTTCTTCCTGCCATCAAAATAATAAAAAAAAACATACAAATACCAAGGCCCACGCACGCTCCCAAAAAAAAAAAAAAAAAAAAAAAACTATACCCACGGCAAAATAAATTATAGAAATTACATATTGCCTTTCGGTTCGGTGTTTGCTGAGGAATTAAATTTGGGCGATTATATTACGCAAGGCCAGGCCCCGGCCAGGGTCTAGTATTACCCCGGACATTGATTGGTAATGAGATCAAAAACTTGATTTTGATTGAGTTTTTGGGGTTCGCCTTTTTCGGCTTGAGTTTCGATTTATTGGGCCCCATTTTAAATTGAATAAATTAGTGGTTGACATAATGGAGAAACCATACAAAAAAAGGACAATGTTAAACACCTAAGCTGTCCATCTGTTGTGAAAACAATTCTGTGGGGGAAAAACTTGTTTACGCAAAAGCTAAAATTAATATTATTCTAAAAGTTACTCAATATTCAAGGACTTTGTTTAAAATTCGGGAAATTGTTTAAAATAAATAAATTGTTGTTTGTTTTATATTTAATATATTTTCCAGCAAAAATGTAACATATTAAGTAAGAAAAAGGCATATACATTTTTATAATAAATTCCCTGAGGCATAAAAAGCTTTTAAAAAATCTCCTATCTTAGTAAGAGATTACATCCCAGATAATAGTAATATAACTCTTCGGGAAATCTCCCAGAAAACCTCCAGAAAAACCTCTCTCTCTCTAAACACTCAATCTCATAAAAGTCAAGAAATATTGTCCACAAACAGAAAAAAAAAGATATAAACTTTAGGATGTAAAGCATTTAAAAAATTAATTGTAACCTTTTTTTCTGTCTGGTTTGCCGGGGTCAGCGATGCTTGATAAACCTTTCACTGCCACTCATAAACAACCGGGGCAAGGAGTCATTAAAATCATGATTAGCAGGAGCCACAGGTGCCATTAAGTGGGGGAAAAGGTCGGCAGGAAAGCCAGGCAAAAGCCACGGGATCACAGGGAGCTTTGTTTGTTTACCGCTCGACTGCGTACAAATTTTGGCAGCCGAAAAAAATACGACCAAAAAAAGTGGCCAACGGCAAATAAGCTGACCGACCGCACAGAGAGCTCTTAATGTTTTCCTTTCAATAATTTGCGCATGAAACCGGTGTCCGGGCCAGAAAAACAAGGGTTTTGGCCCATTCGCTTCCCGACATTGCACTTTGGCCCTATTTGGTCTCCTTTTTCATTTTCCTTTGTAACAAAACGCACTTGGTCTTTGCTTTGTTCGCAAGTCAAGATTGAAAAGGTTTTCTGTGTCCATATACAGTATATACATTTATACACCGCATACGGTGTGTCAGTGGCTGATAAGCTCCTTTTTTTGGGGTAAACCATCAGTGGAAATCGATTTTATGTCGACTTAATTATGCTCATGCTCCTTAAATATATAATTAGCAATGGAGCCAAAGGACCCTTCCGCTGGCAGTTGCGTTTCGATGACAGCAATTGCCTTGGTCAAATACGTCATTAAAATATTATTTAAAATTAATTTTAAGCCCAGGGCGTAATCTTTTTTTTTGGGTTTAAAATTGTGAATATTATTGGTATTGTGTGTCGAGAGGCTGTTGGAGTGCGCTTCCCTTTCACAAATTATTTCAAATAATTTTAGTGTCTGTAATAAATATTTTAGCTATAAAATTATGTTACATGTTAATAGTAGGGTATTACTTTCAAAATATTTAAATATATTAATATTCAGTTTGAAATGCATGTCTTAACTAATCAAAGTAACATTGAATTTCAAGTCAATGAATTCATTGTCAGTGCAGCAATGTACCAATTTTCCCTGGCTTGCCCTACCCTTCCATCCTTCCCAGCCCCCTCTGCTAATCGAATTTCCCGGCTAAGTGCATTAAATATAATTTTAATAAGTTTCTGACTCCAGCGCGGAGTCTGCATCTCTGATAATTGCCAGTTGTCTGACCTAAAAGTCCATGCGGGAAAAGTGGGAAAAAGGCTCTGGAAAATGTTGAAAGCCTAGCATATGAAAATCAACCTTTTAGACAGCTACAAAAGCGACAAAGAAGTATAGAGAGTATCACAAGCAATGAATTTGGGATATGCACTTGACTTACTTATTTCATTGGATATATATTCCTCATTAAATTAATTAATTAAATTAAGTAGATACGAAATAATTATTTTGGCGCATTTTAAACTAATTTTAAAACCACAGAATTATATTTTTATGTTTTACTTTTAGTAGTTTGTTAATGCACTTAAAAGACCACAAATTTTTATTTAAGAACTTCTCTTTTCTCTCTCTGATTGAAGAATGAATGAATTGATAGTAAAAAGTTCTTTAAAATATATTTGTGCATTTACTGTGTCCTTTCTGTTTCTTATCTTCTTATCCGAAGGACTCAAGCTCAAAACTCAAAAGTCAAGGAATAGGGTAACTTTACTGCCAGACAAGTTTCCAAGTCGAAGTTTCTAGTCTTTATGCTTTTTTCATTTCAATTTTTAGCCATCTCTTTCATAGTTTTTTTCTTTTTTTCCTCTCTTTTGATGTTATTCATTTTTAAGCTGTTTTTGAGAAAAGTTTGACTCTGATGGTGGACAAAACACCACCAAAAACAATGAAACTGCTTAAAAAAATATTTCAATATTTGCATTTAAATTTGGAAAGAAAATTCGGCTTCTAAAAAACTATTGTGTTTCACCATTCGGCCAGCAGAGATTTTATCATAATCTAGACATTAATTCCATCTGATTTGCAGGACCTGCAGGACACTCGTGATAAATGGCCCGAGATTCATTTGCCGGGAAAACATTGTGTTTAATTTCATTTTCACATAAGGAATTTTCGGGGAACTTGCGCTTGTTTATGCCGCCCAGCGATAAATATTTGCCATTGTTTGGCTGTCAGTTTGGATTGCGGAAACAATTTTCCAAGTTTTTCTACCCCCGGATTTTCTATGTTTTTTGTTTGTTTTCGTTTTCTGTTTTTTTCTTTAACAAAAACTTTATTTACCTGAATAAATTCTTGGCGTTCCGGCAATTTGTTTTTTAATAATCGTTCACAGAGCACAGAAACAAAAATGTTGGAAAAAATTGTTTGTTTTATTTTTTTTTCAGAAATTTTTGTATGTTGTTTTTAGGCCAGAAAAGTTTTTGCACATTTTTGTGTGTGTGTTTGGCTGACTTTTTGACTTATTTTTTTTAGTATTTTTTTTTATATTTTTTTCTTTTTTCTTTTCAAAAGACGTTTCTCAGTTATTCAAATTTAAAGTTACTCGATTTTTGAACTCTCGATTTTTAATTTCGGTCTCTGCTCTTTTTCAGGGCTATGTGTACGCCTTAAAAAACCAGCAACGACTGAATCAAAACAAACAAATTTCTTTGGTTTTATTCGAAAAAGTTTCCTCTGCCTGATGTTGGCGGATATTTCGGCAGTGGCAGTGGCCGTGGCGGCGCTTCGTGTCGCTCGTCGTTTGGCCGCGACGCCCTCGGGTGGCTCGGGGAGACACTCCGGAGTCGAGATCCGGAAGTGTTCCCAGCTGCCGCCGTTATCCGGCCGCCCGCTATCCGTACGCTTTATCGCCGTTTTATCCGGCCATACCCCAGCCTGTGCTTACAATTTTCAGTTTTTATCCGCGCGTCTGCGCTTTTCCTCAGACTCGGCGTTTTTTGTTTACATGGCCCTACTTGACTTTTCCCATCTTGATTCTGTGTAACGGAGCTGGGTAAGACGGGTCTAGATTAAATTGGCAGAACAGAGTTGGTTTCCTTAAGTGCTCACAGGTTTTCGGGAAATATCCTTCAGTCTTCCTCCCTATTGAGTGAATTTACTCTCAAAATACTCTGCTAAAATCATACGAAACGGTTACCGTATAAAGAGGGTAATGAAAGGGTCGTTTCCCTCTCTTTTATTATTCCCTTTTGCTGTTGCTTTTGTATCTGGCCGGCATAGTTGCCTTTGTTAAATCGTTTTTTAATCTCTTAGCGCAGCGCTTTGTTTTCATCCAAGACTATGACGATGAAGACGAGGGCGAGAAGGCACTGCTCTCAGCTGTTCGCGAAACTTTCATCCCAGCAAGGTGTTTGACACTTGGCCACAACACTTACTTGGCCAGGATTCACAGACCCAGCTCCTAGTCCCAGTCACAGCCACATCCACACAGGCAACCAGATTTAACCGCATCTTCGTCCTCGAAGAAATTACTCAATCACCGGAATATGAATGCTCTCTTACCACAAAAGCAGAAAGGTCAATATTAAATGCTTTTTCTTAGGGGTTTTAATGGGGAAAAGACTTAAAAAGGAGGAAACCTGGGTAAACTTTGAACTTGTTAATATTTTACAAAAATTATTTGTAGTAAAATCAAACCCAACAGCAGAAACCTATTTGTTTCTATTCTGAAAATGTTAAATTTCAACTGTAAAATATAATAATATATAAATAAAATGTATTCAAGTTTCTCACATTGCTTTAATTTTAAAAATTATAGTCCTTGAAATACTATAATACTTGACAAAACGTTTCAAAAAGCCAACAAACTTTGCCTTTCCAGCACATACTCTCGCAGGGCACCTAGAAAATTTGTTTTATGATTTAAGCTATGCGGTTTCTTTTTTATTTGCTTGGCATTTTGGTCATTGACTTTTTGTGAAAAAAATGCTCAAAAATGGTCATTAACTTTTATGTAGAGTCGCGCGTATATGTATGGAAAAGCTCGCCTTGGAAATGTAATTTCCTTATCAGTTTCATTATCGTGCTGAGACTGCTTTTCAGTTCCCCCCCTTGGTTATTTCTGGGCGAATTTCTATTCAACCCTGATTCGATTTGGGCCTGTGATTGATCCTTTGTTGCCCCCTACCCTGTTCCCGGTTCTTGGATATTTTCGGCCATTGCAAAGGATAACAATTAGAGGAGAGTTGAGATGAAGGGCTGCCTTTGGTTCAACGATTCTCGTCTGCTGCAAAATTCCACTTGAGAGTATCCCCTTTTTAGGACTAAACCAAAGAAGAAATTGACTTCCTTGTCACATTTCCGACCTGTATCCATAATTGTAACCACTTCGTCTGCCGTTGCCAGGAGAAGTCTTGAGTTTTGAGGAGGAAAAGGAAGAAGACACACGATTAGATTCCCGTTTCATGAGTGCAATCTGGTGACTCCTAGAATCAATAAGTCCTGTTCCGTTCCCGCCCAAGTGGTCGATATATGGCACTGCCAAAAAACAGGACTAACTTGTGTGTAGCTTCTATATATTTTTTATATAATTTTCTTGTCGTTATCTTTACCTTTTCTCTTAGTGTCGCTTTCCCCACTTGAGTCAGAATTGTCGTATTAATAAAACTGGAAACAAAAGCCTTTCGAACTGCGTTTTATATTTTTGTCTTTACCACTGAAGGTTCTGCTCAAACTCAAATAAAGAATGTGAATACAAATACGGCTTACTTTATGTCGTCCAAAAAATTTCCGGACACGTTCGCCTGTCAATTTGACATTCCTACAGATTTTGCCCCTGGGGAAAGGACTCCCACAAACACAGACTCACACACAGTTTCAGTTGAATTCTGCGTGTTGCAATTGCATTTACTGCTGGCATTATAATTGCATTTCTGCACTGCTGCCTGGGGCTATGCAGATACGGATACGGTACGGATATGCGTAAAGCAGTCGGAAGTCGCCTCGCATCAGTATTTCGGTCAAGAAGTCGTGCCTGCCTGGACAAACGGAACGAACAGACGAAGAAGCCACAAAATTCACCAGAGGACCACAAAGGGAACAAAGCCAGCATTTGCTGAAGAATATCGAAGAGGGGAATACCAGCAAAAGAGTGCTAATAAATAATTGTATTTAAATATTTAAATAAATAATTAACTATTTATTTATTGATTCAAGGAACTCGAGAGTGAATCTTATAGAAAGAATTTCAGGTAATTTAACAAAGAAAGTTACTTGCAATCTTATTTAATACACACATTCATTTTAAATACATATATGTATATAACCATCTTGATTTGTTTTAAATATAAAGAATATATTTTAGCAATGTGCCAAGTCTATTTGAAGAAATTAAATATAATTACAAACCCTTCCTTAAGTCTATATATTCCACATTTCTACATTAATTTTTTGGATCCCCTCTGAATACATATGATATTAAGTTAACCCAAAGATAGCCTCAAAAGCTCACTCTTATTTTTCACTCATCATACCCTCACCCAGCACAAGTATAGGCTATTGAGTGCAAGGCGGTTTGAATTCAATTTCATAGAATTTGGTCAGCATAGTTCCGGCACAAAGGCTCAAAGTGATTGATATGCCTTGGGGGACAGGGTTCTTGCATTGCATTGCATGTATCCGGAAGAGACCGGCCGGGACTGCGACGAAGAGTCGTCCTGCGGGGCGGGCCCAATTATGGCAGAGGTGTTGCTGGCGCTGCACAAGGCCAGGATAATCCGATTGGAAATTGTACGCACACTCGAACGGACGCAAATCGCATCAGGGAGTGCCATAAGTCGCATTGTTGGGGACTCTACTGGCAATCGGAATTGAAATCAAAATGCTTTTCTGCCAAATCCGATGTCAGAGTGCGGTATCCTTAAATCACTTTTCTGCTACTACACCGTAATCCCATGAATATGCCGCTTCTTTTTTCGCTCTTCAAATTGATATTTTGCGATGCTGTTAAATTATCCGTGTGTCCGATTAAATATTCCCATTATCCCCGCATAATTCTCGGCCATATTTGCTCATTATTGGACTGTCAGTTTAATATATTGTTTTTTTTTTGTGAGTTTCAGCCCCGATGAAGGCATATTAAAAATGTCAAGCTCATTGGCATTTTAAGAATAATTTTTGTTATTCAGCTGAGTTTGTGAACTAAATGAATAATAGTCAATTTTATCCAAAAATCATTATACTGTCCATACAATTTACATTTTTCTCAAATTAAAACCCATCGATAACGATACTAACGACAGGACACGTGCTGAATGCTATCTCAATACTGGTTCGAATCCTTTGAGTTTCTTCTAGTTTCCGGCTTGCTGCCAGCCGTCGTCATCTTGACATTGTCATTCAAATATCGACTGCTATAAGGAGCTCAAAACTCCATACATCCACCCATTCGACGTGTATGTGCGTCATATGGGATGTCCTACTTGATCTATTTTTACCTATTTTCAATAATTTCTACATTGTTGTTATTGTTACGCAATCCAATGGGAGGAAAGGAGAAGTCCTTTGACTTGCTTATCTTTCACGAGTCTTTGGATTTCTATGTTCAAGAATATATATAATTGAAATCATTATATTTAGTATTTTATTGATAAGCTTGTTACCTTTACTTGTAGTTCTTTTAATTATTTAAAGAAAAGTACTTAAGTCTTCATGGTTCTTAAAACACAACCACTTGAAGTATGCATCTCAAGTATGTTCAAGATTCTCTCTAGGGTATTTTAACCCTCGACTATTTCCGTTCCCTATTTAACCCACAAACATTTCCCATTCCAGCATTTCGATTCACAGCTGCGGGGTTTAAGGCGGAAGTGGCAAAATATCTGCTCACAATGCGTGTATTTGTCGTATTGGTATTTCTTTGACAACCAACTAACAAGCTTCCCGGGTTCTTTGTAAGTGTGTATTGTATGTGCACCCACACCCAAGCCCACTCCCACACACACACACACCTTCCCCTGTGGGCATTTTCAAGGTGAACGCGTTTCTGTGTGCGTAACAAATTGAATTCAACATATTTGCTTTAAATGCCTTTTTATCCCCATTCGATATGCTACCCCTTTGATTTTGGGATCTTTGGAAAATAAAAATATATTTTTAATGGTTTAATGTAAAATACGAAATGATATTTGAGTAATTTTATACTATAAAAAATTCGTACTTTATTTTTTTAATAGTGATATTCGTCTGAATTTAAATAATTTTTTATATAAATTTCATATACATTTCATTTTTATCTGCTATTTGCATTTCTAATGTAATAATCATTTTTTAAATGTTTAATATGCCCCATTTCCCTATCGATAAATTTAAATTCTCAGTACAGGGTACTTAAGCTTCGATAAATTGTGCTCTCTCCTTACCTGCCTTATCTTTCTCGCCTCTTTTGTTCATTTACATAGGCGACATGCCTTAACTATATATATATATATATATATATATTTATGTGAATCGGCCGATAGGCTAGGCGAGAGGGTTATCGTCTCACCCACTGAACCACATAGACTCAGGCAAGCAGGCGGGGAGGGGGTTAGATTAGCGCTTAAATCATGATTACCGCATTGTCAGTGGCAGTAATTAGGAGACACTAACCGCAGGGCGTCAAAGCGGGGGTATAAATACCCTCAAGATGGCAGAAACAAGTGCGAGGTAAGGGGGGAGTGGGAAAGTGAACGATGCTAGCAATTTGCTATTACTTATCTCGGTTATTGTTATGTGTATATTGTGTGTGTAGAGTGTGTGGTGTGCGTGCCTAGGGCCGGGGGGACTTGTTATGCATTTGCTTATGCTGTGTGCGTGCCGATATCCCACCGAGGACCACAAACCCAGGCTCCACATGGGACCAGAATCGTACTCCATATATATATATAGATATAAAAAATATATATATAAATGGAATGGAACAAAGAAGAAATTCAAAACCGCTTTTATGCAGCAAAAAGATGCAGCTGTGTGGCTGCTAAAATGAAAGAAATTAAGATTATTCCATTATTATAAAACTAACCTTTCTGTTGAACTAATAAAAAACTAGTTATTGCTTTGAGTAAACAATCCTTAAATTGAAAAATTTAAAACAAAGAACTGTTTAATTATGAGAGATATTTCACTGATAAGCGAATTCTCGGTAGCAAATGAAAAGTAAACCACTACAAAGGGGGATGGAACACACAACTTTTTTAATTTTCCATAACTCATCAACAATGGCCAACAGTTCCCCAGTCCCTGTCTCTATCTCTCTATATTTCTGCACGGTTGCTGCAGCGGAATTAGAAAAGGTTTAAGATGGACGTGTGTATCCATTAATTAGATCAACACAGAACGGAGCTTTCTCTCTCTCTAGCTTAACGTTCGGTTCGGGATCTTTTCTGCCCTGCGAAAAAAAAAAATAATAAACTAAACCAAATTAATGCGAGCTGCCCTGGCAAACTGATGTGATATCGTGCTATATAGTGGATAATTCAATAGACTGCACCCACACCCCTCAAACTCACCCATCACATATACGCACTACGTATACGCCGCGTGTGCAGCACCCGCTTCTGCTGCAGACAACTATCGCTCGCCACCCCCGCCTGTTTTTCCATATATACGACTATATCCAGCAAAGGCCAATTCCATTTAGGTTTAGCTCCCTGCTTTTTAACAGTAGTAGAGTAGCCACCGCAAAACAGTGGTTACACCCAGAGAATAGGATCTATAAAGTGCCGATGGCATCTAAATAATATTCAGCAATAATGTTAACTAATGAAAATCTCTTAACATATACTTTTTATCCTTCAACTAAATTTATAAAATATTTTTTTTAGACTCTTCCTCTTAGGTTGAAGTATTTCTCTGCCGACTGTCTCCGCCTGCAGCCTCTCTTGCTCAGCATTCACCATAAGCAGCGGTTTTTCCGTTGCGCATGGCAACTTTCAGCAAAAAGCGACTGACAGACTAGCTGACAGATTGCCCACGCAATGGGTGAGGGTGATGGGTGATGAGGGGGCTGGTGTGGGGGCATCAAGGCCGACCACCTGACACGGGCAACCTTTTTATACGCATCATACCCTAGCTATAGGTATAGCTACAGTCTTGCACACACAAACAAAAAAAGAGAGGGTAAGGCTAAACATTGGCTACAGTTTCAGGGTTACATTAAAATATTTATGAGGTTTTCAGAGGTTGTTTTATTATTTAAAATGTTTTAATGATTTTTAGGTATTTTACCAGGAAACGTATTCATTATAAGTTTTATTGTGATTTGATTTGATAACAAAAAAATTAAAAATAATGATTAAATTTAAATTTTATTTTTTTCACCAAAATTATTGAGTTAATTTTTAATTATTATAAATATTTTATTGAATTTAATTTTATTTATGAGAATGTCTGTAAAAAACGTTTCCTATGTTATTATCCTTTAGGACAGCATTTTTCCGGAAAGTTAATAGAAAGCTTTTTGTTTAAACCATTTTGAAAATTTACGAACCGAAACATATAGACAAGCTTATTCGGGGCTGGTCTACCTATTTTCAATCAATTCTATAACTAATAATTCTTTTAGAACTTAAGAACCATTAAATTTGTTTTGCAACTATTTTTGTTATAATATATACCCGCCCACAAAATATTCCCTGGTATAAGTACGTGATTATATCTGGTACAAGCCGAAATAAATCATTTTATCGTTAAAAAATAATGTATCATTTGAAATCACTTACGTGGTTTATCCGTCCGCGCTGCTTAACGATCCCTCGTTGTGCCGCCTGTTGCTATGGCGACTTTCCGGATTTGCTATGCTCCAAGTTGCGCCTGTTTTCTGCGCATTTCCTTGCAGAGGATTTCGAGGTGCTGATCCTGGGCCCAGCGGGCATTGGCAAGACGGAGTTGGGCCATCGCCTTGCTGGAGTGCACCGCCCGGAAGACGATCAGGTCACTATCGGCGTGCGTTTTATAGCGCCAATAATATCCTGAAAGATATTGATAATTATATGTAGCTCAAAGTCAGATATGAATAAATTCTCATCTGAATATTACTAGTACAAATGAATAGGTAGTTATTCCTTTCGGCTCGTAAAGTAGTAAAAGGCATGATTTGGAACCACATGGTTATCCCTCTGCGATGCTTAACCATCACTCGTCGTGCCGCCTGTTTCCATGGCAACCTTTCACGTTTGCTGTGCGGCAAGTTTAGCCACTGTTGCTGCTCACGGGTTTTTCCTATTTGCTCGCAGTCCCCACCCGAGGCGGAGGATCCGATCCGGCTGCTCAGCTGCAGCTTACCAAGGTGGGTGGCAATCCTCATATGCAGCGTTCCTGGCGTCATTACCACGCCTCCTCGCACGCCCTTATCTACTGTTTTGATCTGATCCTTGACCCACAGATCTGGAGCACCTGCAGGCCACCTTCAACTTGTTGGCGTTGAGTCTCAATGGGTGGGAAGCCGGTGCTCTTGGCAGCAACTCGATACTAACTGTACCACGAGTATGTATGTATGAGTGGGTCCGTGAGTGCTTGGAGCACCTCGCTAGCTCGTGCAACTGTTCGCTGCTCATCTGCCAATTGAACGATGTGGCGGATCTGCAGCGCGGCATCCATTGCGTGTGCCACCAGTTGCTGGCCAGGAAGACACAGTTGGATTCACTATGATGTCAATATGCCGCCAAACACAATTAGAGAAATTTGCACACACGAAATAAAAATGGCGCGATTATGTATGTATTAGTGTGTCTGCATTTGGCTTGGAGCACCTCGAGAGCTCGAGCCACCATTAAATCTGCCAAATGAACGATGTGGCACATCTGCAGCGCGGCATCCAGTGCGTGTGCCACCAGTTGCTGGCCAGGAAGACGCAATTGCAACGCAGGATTCGATACGATGTCAATATGCAGGCAAAAAGACAATAGGAAAATTTTTTCACACACGAAGTAAAAAAGACGCGATCACTCCGACAATCGATGTATCGCCAACTCACGAGGATTATCGATGAAAAGTGCGTTAAAGTAGTGAGAGAACGAAAGAGAAAGGAACAATTAATTTTACTAGTTAATAAATAAATTATTTGTTCATGTATAATCCCAAAATATTCTTTAAGAAACAAAGTAAATATATATTAATCTTAAAAATTAAAAAAAAAATTAAGGGAGTACATCATCAAAACTGTCAAAAATTAAAAAAAAATTTAAAATTAACACTCCAAACGATTCACGATATATATATGTATATGTATATATCCGTGGCTATATATGGGCTTACGAGCAAAATTAAAAGCATTAAGCTCAAGTTTATTTCAATATTAGCGGGGCATAATTTTCAAATTAAGATGCTGCTAGCAGGGCGTTATACCTTGCTTGTGGTAAAAGCAGGCGCAGGACTTGTCTGGCAACGCGGCGTATGTGTAATGTGATTTGGCAGCTTTTGCTGGTGGCTGGAACGAAAGGAACGAAGCCTGTTCATGCTGGCAATTAGCACGTCTCAGTTCAGTTTTTGGTCTGCTGCTCCTTTGTGTCCTGGCAGTACTTTGATCACAGAGATGTGGCACACTCAGCGTTGTGTGAAAGAAAATTCCTTCCCCTCCCCATTCCCCATTCCCCTTCCCTCCCCCTCCCCCTCCCCCTCTCCTATTCGTAGGTAGTGCCTAATAGGTCCCAATGCTGCCTAACAAATTGCAAATGGCCTTGATAATCGCAAATGATAAGCAATTGTTCGCAGGCAAAACCGAAAGGACTCCCAAAAGGAGTAGACAATGCCACCTACCACTGCTATTAAGGCTCCCCCTTCGAGGAGGATGAGCTGGCACCTGGCGGCTGTCACTCGCATCAGCTAAGAAGCTCCTTGTCTTTTTAGAATAGGATGTCAACCCTTCCTTTGAGGATCTATTAAAAATTGCTGCCATTCTCTGAGATAATGTGCTTTTAATGGGCCTAATTATGCCGAACAATTAAATAAAAGGTCATATCCTAGCGTGTCTAGCATTGCTCTTAAGCAGCTAAACTTATGTTTGATTAGATTATGATTTGATGGCTCAATCTTGAGGACTTTCTTTTCTAAAAGTTTAGAAAAAAAAAAGGGAAAAGAAACTCTATTTAACCGTTTAAAACAGGTCTCTTTGGCAGCTAAAGTCTAGCCTCAGTTATAATTAAAAGAAATTTCCCTTCTTAGAAGAGAACAAAATACAACGTAGAATAATAAGTTAATGTTTTAAGAGGCTTGTCAAGCCATGACCTTGGTCCAGGCAGCAGCAGAAAAAAAGAAGCAAAATAATGGAAAAAGTAAGCATTTTGCCGCCCCCTCATTACAATTTAATGAGCTTTGCTCAACAGCTTAGTGAAGATTTAAATGGCGGCGGTCTTCCGTTCCCGCTTCCAAAACAAAAATAAAATAAACGAAGGAGCCATTAAAGCGATTTAGTTAATTAACATGCCATCCGAGGCCTGGGCTTCTGCTATTGAGCTCATTGTAAATGCGTGAAACCGATTCCAGGGACACCAACTCGCTCACCCCCTCATTATCATTATTTTTATATTGGCCAAAAAATAATTAATTTTAATCGGAAAGCTGTTCTATGCTAGTTTTTAAAACGCCAACAAATCTGCATATAAGCTTTTAAATTAAAAACGTTTATATTTTCCTCCGGACCTATCTATTTTGACTCGGCTCTATAATATGATCTTTTACAATATTTAAATATAATTAATTGGTTATAAGATAATAATATGGTTATAAGATGAACAAATAAATAATAAAATTATCCAGGACCTTCGCTTAATAATTACCTGTAGAATACGAGCAATAAAAACATGAAAATAATATTTATAATATAAACCCTTGAAGATTTTCTTGTTTAGAGTATTTTCCCAAAGCGATAACATTCCAATATAAATTCATATAAATTCAGTAAATTGATCAAGTGCTATTTGCCAGCTATGATTTTTGTTGGCAGAAAACAGTTTTCTACATTTATTTTCGACATTCTAATTCAGTTTGAGTCGGCAGACCAGCCTTAAATTGCGAAGCAACTGTGTGGCGCGCTTACTGCATTTCGATGTGACAATAAGCCGCTTGTCTTATCTCGGGAAATGCTGGAACACGACTGCCCCAGGACACTCTCCCAGGAGCAACAGCTACTGTGGGTGTGAAGCGCGTGTGTTTTTGCAATTTTCCAAGAGTTAACAAAGTGAAAAGTGGGAACCGTGCTCCTCGACTGCTGGAAGCACATATTTTATGCATGCCACAAAAAGCGATGCACTTGGAAAGGCAGGACGAGCTCTGTCTCATTCTCAGTCTCAAGCTCCAGATCCGGCTGAAGTGAAAGTTGAAAAGCAATCTGCAGTCGCCGGGGTCAAATGGTAAACATCAATCACGCAACCCACTGCCGGTTCGGGATTTACACATACTTGCCACATCCCTCTCCCTATATTGATTTCCTATTTGTTGCGGCTACTGGCAATGCAGCCTGTAGTTGAATCGGTGGCAGAGTGTCCTGTCGATGGCAGGATTAGGCTGCAATCGAAAGTAAGTAAGCAGCCACTTAAAACGTAACATGTCGCAGCCTTAATCAATGGCAAATGTGGCAGCAGCATCTCAGCCAGGGGGAAAACCGCAGTCGTTGGCCTCTTGTGCATTCAGCAGTTATATAAATAAACCTGGCCCAGAGACAAAAGGGTCATGCCTCAGGACTTTAAGGAAAATATAACTAGTCTTATTTGCTTCATTTGAAGGCAATTAAAGGTGTCTTTTAAATACACCAATGAAGAAAAATCTCTGGGAAATGACAAATAACATTATAATAAATGTTGTTATATTTATAAATTAAGAGTGGTAGTCAGGGTTTGATTTATTTTAAAAGAATATAAACTGATATTTGATGTGTATTAAAAATAATTACAAATTACTCTTACTCTTACTCACTTACTTACACTTAAATGTACGGAATTTTACATAATAAATTAATATTTCTATAAAGAAATCTCTTAGATAATATAATCGATAATAATTTGTAGTAATCCACTCTAATTGTCCGATTTTTCGTCCGCTTTTCGTCTCTTTAAGAATCCAATTAAAAAACAGCTCTTTCATTATTTATCACAAAAAAAACTCCCAATATTATGCAGGTGCAATCTCCGGCATATTAATGGCTGATTTTTTTAATAAACTCTCGCTGCGCCGGAAGCCACGCCAAATAAGTAAAGAGTGCATACACCAAGCCGCCAGCCACATATAGTACCATATTTTTGTATTTATGTATGCTATATATATATATATATATACGGCTTAACAGCCGCATCGAGCGATCAAAATGACAAGTGAAGGCGTTTAATTAAAACTTACTCTCGGGCAAAAGCAAGGAATAGGCGGGACACGTGCATAATTGAAATTTTCCAATGCGTCATTATGGAGCCCCCGAAAAAAACCAACCACTAGCAGCAGTTTTTCCGACTCTCCCTATTTTTTTGCTTTGCTTTTCTTGATTTTCCTGGCGTTATTATTTTTTGTTGTTGAGGCGTTAATTGCTTTGTGTTGACAGGCAGAAAGGCCGCTACGGGAGGTGTGTGTTTGTATTGACAGCAAATTAAGCAGTTTTAATTACAATCAGGCCAGGCAGCAGAGGCATATGCGGCCTCATCAGCATCAGCATAAGTCAAAGGAATATCAGCTGTATATTGCTTTATATATTGTCATATAAAATTAACTATTCAAATAATAATTTTTAAAGATTTTAAAGTAAATATTAATTATTTTACCAACCTTCAAACTTATGTCCTTATTCCTTTAATCAGTACAATTCACCAGACAGGGTCAGTTCTTGTAATAAAATAAAAATAATTTCAAAGCATTTACTTAATAACCTTTAGGATACATTTATTTTCAAATGAATCATAATGTTACAATACAGATACAAATACAAATAAAATAAAGTCCTAGTTTATTCCTTCTTATAACGCTTATTGTCTTACAGTTATTTATGCATACAAATAAAAAATAAACAATTTGTATAAATTATTTTATATACAAGTTCTTATGTATTTTTTTAAAAAACCTTTAATATAATTTTTTTATCATTTTTCTATAATTTTTTTATATAAAATGTATTATTTTTTGATGAATTATAACTTTTAGTCGACCCTAGCTAAACTCATTTTTTTCCCAGCTCTCCCTCTCCATAAAAAAATAAAAAATACCTTTTAAAATATAATTTCATATATCATTCCTAATACATTTATCTAAAAATCTTTTAAATTCGTTTTCTAAAACCCTTTTTATTATTTATTTATACAAAATTGATGATTTTTTACACCGTTTTTTCCGGCACTTAAATTTACATTAAAACTCGAAAACAAAGAATGCTATTAACGTGTAAACAAAAAATGCTCTAATATAGCAAACACATTAGAGAACACTTGACGCGCGGTCTATCAATTAATTTCCTAAAGCCATCGCAGCAGGGTATATACTTTATAGATATACATATATAGTATTTATATGGGGAAAAGTAAACTTTGACAATGGCCAATTTGGGCAAGTCGAAGGAGCAGGAGCTGGGCGGAGTAAACCGAACCGAACCGCACCGATAACGAATGCTATATATGTACATGTTCAATGCCAATTTAATGTGCTTCAGTGCGTAAAGTGATTTTTTCCAAAACAATCGAAAAACGATTGACCAGAGCAATAAAAGCCATTATAAAGTACATTAAAAGCGGCCAAACGAACGAGGGTTCATACCCCCTCTCAATGCAGTTGGGAATATTTAGAAAACAATTTTATGGCGATATATATATGTATACACACACGATACTTACATACATATATGCAATTAAACTAACATTTGAGCTGACGGATGGAGTAAACAAGTATCTGGGATGCACTGTAAGAGATCGCATTTAAATGGCGGCGCTAATTAGAAATGGATTTAATGGTGATATAGCAGCGGGACCCAATCTTAATTGACTCGGTTCCCGGGCACTAGGCCCCGTTAAGCATCACAATAAACAACTGCCCAAGTTTGCTTATTTCGCTGCCAGATATACATATGTATACCTGAATCAGAGCAAATCCTGGCTTTGCATGTCCCAAACTCCCACGCATCCATGGACAGAGGTGTGGCAGAGTGGTGCCCAGATGGTGTGACCAAGGGAATTGCCCAAAAGTAGAGCACAGTTCCGCTTCGGTAATTTCCAAATCGATATCTCGATTCAACGAAGACACCCTCTTTCCCTCGTAATGCAAGTTCATTCTTCTTCATTATTAATTTAATAATTTTTTTATTGTTAATATTATTCCAACTGAATTCATTAGCTTTTCGTTAACTATTACTTATTTAGGCGATTAATTCAAGCAGGATTTAATTTATCGAAAAGAAACCGCTTAGTGAATAGTCTATGCTTGGCAGGACCGTGCACTGGCACGGTCTTTGCTCATTGCCCAATTCAGTGCTAACTCAATTTAGGGGACACTCGGTGAGTGCCTCAGCCACCCTTCACACCCTGTCTTCCCTTTCTTGGTCAACAAAGCAGCATTGTGATCCCCATGCACCCGTACACGTAGCTACACCGCAATTCCAGGTGGCTAAAGCCAGTGTTGGGGCAGCGATAGAAAAATTTAAGTACTTATAGATTCAGAAAAGAATTTTAAAATAACTAACATTTTAATGAAAAAATTAATATTTCGTTTTATAAATAAATATCATTAAACTTATTAAAATCAATTTCTTTTGAACTTAAAATAAAATAAAAGTTTGCATAAATACAATTTATACGATTCATTCTTAATTTTTAATTTAATTTAAATTGATATTGTTATTGGTTTTTTTTTTATTTTGTGGTAGGTTTTTTAAAAGCTATCAAAATAAATACAGTTTTTTATTTTCATATTTGTCAATATATTATAATTATTTTCAAATTATTTTTCTAGATTTGTGTTTTTAAAACTTTTTATATATTAAGGCACACAATTCAGAGCTATATTTTTTAAATACGAAAACTGAAGTTCATTTTGAAATGTTGGTTACAAATAAATTAAGCTCATTTTTAATTTTAGTTAGCAAATATGTTGCTAATAATTTAAGCCACTCCAACTTTATTCCGTAGGCTGGGCAAACTTTTTCTGTATGCGCTCGAAAGTATGCAGCACAAAAAGTGGAAGATGGCGAGAATGGGGCTGAAATTTGAGTGTACAGTGCGGTGCGTGAGTGTGTGTGGGTGTGGGGGAAGTTGCTGGAAATTTGTCGTAAATATTAATATTTCATACGTTTATGCAAATTCACTTTCGACAACTTTACTTCCTGTCGTGCTTTTCCTGCCTCTCCCCTGTCTTTGCTTTCGCCTCTTTACCTGGTCCGCCTCACTTGGCTCATCCACATCCTTTTTGCCTTCACTCTTTTCCTCCCCTCTCTTCCCTTCTTATTTTTACCTGTAAACTCATACCCGCCCGCCACACCTTTCTGAACCATTACCACAGTCATTGTCGGCTGCCGTTATGGCTCAGACTCCACGGCAGGTGGGCTTCTTTCTACCAGGTTTCTACACTACAAAAAAAGCTTTGAGGAAATGTATATATATACACTGACGAGCAAAACTGTAACACGAGTTCAATACCCTAACTTCAAAGGTCTGTATCTTCTGTTCTAACTTATGGATATTGAAAATTGTAGTCTCGTTTTGTTGGTGGGTTCATATACTATGTTCACCGAAAATTGGAAGCCATTTGATAATATGAGAAAAAAATGCCGAAGCCAAATGTAAAAAAAGTCAAATGTTACAGTTTTGCACCCGGCCTTTTTTTTACAAATATTTTTATTAATAATTTTTTAATAATGTGTCCCGAGCCCCAATGATTTTTGAAGTTCTTCAATGCGATTTGGCATACTGTAAGTGTAACGTTTAACCTATTCGGGGGGAATAGCATACCATACGTCCTTTGTTCTTTCCCACAGCTCCATCATCCCATTTGGAGGAACTGCATATTTGGCCAACTGCCGTTTGACATGACTTCATACATTTTCTATAGGATTTATATCTGGAGATTGCGGTGGCCACTTCATAGACTGAAATTTTTGATTTTAAATCCAGTTTTTTTTCTAAATGGGACGAATGCTTTCGGTCATTGTCTTGCGAAAAAACGCATTTTCCACCAGAAAGACCCATATTGCCGGTCACTTCTGGAAGATTCTCCTTTAAAAAGGTCAAATATTGCTCCTTTCGCATTATTCCATCGAATAATTCTAAGGGACCAACTCCATTTTTGTATATGCAGCCCCAGACCATAATTGAGCCACCACGGTGCTTGACGGTTTGTCGCACATTACTTGGTGACTGGATGTTGGGATCTCTAGTCCATCCAGGAGCGAAATTTTATTGGTTTTGAAGGTTATATAGTCGGACGAAACAAAACTTAATCGTTTTCAGTCCGATGGTTGCTCCTGGATGGACTAGAGATCCCAACATCCAGTCACCAAGTAATGTGCGACAAATCGTCAAGCACCGTGGTGGCTCAATTATGGTCTGGGGCTGCATATACAAAAATGGAGTTGGTCCCTTAGAATTATTCGATGGAATAATGCGAAAGGAGCAATATTTGACCTTTTTAAAGGAGAATCTTCCAGAAGTGACCGGCAATATGGGTCTTTCTGGTGGAAAATGCGTTTTTTCGCAAGACAATGACCGAAAGCATTCGTCCCATTTAGAAAAAAAACTGGATTTAAAATCAAAAATTTCAGTCTATGAAGTGGCCACCGCAATCTTCAGATATAAATCCTATAGAAAATGTATGAAGTCATGTCAAACGGCAGTTGGCCAAATATGCAGTTCCTCCAAATGGGATGATGGAGCTGTGGGAAAGAACAAAGGACGTATGGTATGCTATTCCCCCCGAATAGGTCCAACGTTACACTTACAGTATGCCAAATCGCATTGAAGAACTTCAAAAATCATTGGGGCTCGGGACACATTATTAAAAAATTATTAATAAAAATATTTGTAAAAAAAAGGCCGGGTGCAAAACTGTAACATTTGACTTTTTTTACATTTGGCTTCGGCATTTTTTCTCATATTATCAAATGGCTTCCAATTTTCGGTGAACATAGTATATGAACCCACCAACAAAACGAGACTACAATTTTCAATATCCATAAGTTAGAACAGAAGATACAGACCTTTGAAGTTAGGGTATTGAACTCGTGTTACAGTTTTGCTCGTCAGTGTATAAAGATTTATTCTGCAGAGTCACTGGAATTTTAAGAATATTTTGTAAATAAATATATTAAAATACAAATACAATACATTATAACTGGCATAACCCATTGAATCAATTTTAAATGAAAATAAAGCTTTTGTTAACTTATTAAAAATCCACATTGTAAAACACACTCAAGTGTAATTTCTAACCGTGCATTCGGTGACACTTACCTGAGGCGCTGCAGAGTAAAATGAGTTGTCACTTTATACGAAAATGAACATTTATTAAGTTGAAATTACATTACAAATAATTTTCATATTATTGTAATGCACACACACACACGGGGACACTTTGCGTATTTGCCTATGAAGGGGGCGTGGCAAGTAATAGCCTTGTAATATTTATGTAAATGTGTAACTGTTGCCTCTCGCCTCATCCTCCCCGGACACTTCTCTCTGACGGCTGTCAGTCTCGGCTGGGCTCTAGCCTCCGCCACTTGCTTATTTATTCATTTGCATAAAATGTTTTAATAAAGATTTTGATTTAATTTTGGATGTGTGAGTGTGTAGGGGTGTTAGCCAAAAGTCCTGCCGAGAGCAAGGACTAAGTAAATGGAATAATTGGTTTTTATAGCGTCAAATTTGTCACATCTCTTATGCAGATTTTTTGTGTCAAGCAAACATTTAATTGAAATACTTTCTCGAACGTGTTTCGATTTATTCTTCAAATTAATTTGCTAAAATATTTGTGTATTTAACTTTTGGATATGTATATGTATACAAATCTAATAAAATATTACAAAAAATGTAAATAAGAGGCTCTGCCATAAATAATATATAATAGAGTTCGGGTATAATTTACTGTCTGAAACATTTGGTCAGCAGACAATTTAAACAGTTTATTTTTTATTCCAAAGTTGGCTTCTCTCTTGTTGTATTTGAAATATCGTTTTCTTGGTGTGTATTTATTAATTCAATAATTCTATAAATATTTAATTCTTTATAAAAAATAAAAAAAACATATTCAAAAAACCATTAAGAAACGAGTTTTAAGATAAAAGTTAGTCTGTAGTTTACATTACTCATACGCAGCGTTGCATCTGCATTTTACAGGTGTTTCTTAGTTTCTTTTAATTATTTAAACAGTATTTTATATTTCGCTTATTTAATAATAATAATACATCTGATGGTAGCCCCATACTAGGTACAAACAAGTCTCAATACCTTCCACAGACATAAAGCATACGCAACGTTGTCCTTGGAAATTGCACTCTCTGTCTTTACATCCTCAGTCTTCATCTTCCTGTCGTTGCTGTGGGAGGGTGTGTGTGCGTTTGTTTGCCGCCCGGTAAAAGTGGAGGTGGTAAAGTGGACAAGTGACGCAACAAAAAAAACAAGAAAAACTGGCACCAGGAACAGGACCCGAAGCAGAACCGTAAAGGTTACGCTGCCTGGACAATCGCTGCATACGAAATGCGTTGCAACGGGGCCAAGGGTTATCAGTGGAAGGCGGGCAGACGGGAAAAGGTGAGGATGGTGGGGTGATGTGAGTTGCCCGCTAGGGTCACCCGCTCATTGTTACAGTTTTCACAGCTCTGGCATTCCGCTCACGTAACATTCCTATAACTTTCTATGTATCTGCATTCTCTCACACGCCCCTCGCTCGGTGCCTCTTACCTTCCTCCCCCTTGACAAATATGTATTGTGCTGTATTACGGCAGCCATTGTTTGCCAGTTAGCCGAGAGTGGTAGTCCAAAAAAAAACAAGACAAGACACACTAGAACACACAGAAAATGAAAGGGCTGCTGCTGCTGTCGCCCCATCTTATTTGCAATGATATTCTGCAGCCAACAATCGGAGAAGGAATGCAACCCGAAACCTGGTGCAAGTCCTTCTTCTCTCTTACTTGTTGGCTGTCCTGTCACTTATTATACAAGCCAACAAAGAAGGAATTATTTATGCATTCGAAGTTTTGGGGCAGGCACCTGCACAGTGTGTATAGTACATTCCGCTTTATTAGAAACAATTTGCTAAGTATTTTTCATTAACTAAAGCAAGGAGTAAAATACATTAATATGCCTAAAAGGTTTTAATGTTCTGTTAGATAATTCTTTTTGGAAATTTTTGAGAGTCTTTCCGTAAAACTCTCACTCAAAAATCTATTTTCTTAGCAGATTCATTTTCATTAACCCCCAAACTGAATCAAATATATTCAAATTGTCATTTAAAATTGCCAATGAGGCAAGTTTATCTTCTTTTCATAAACTCAAGAACCACTTACAATGGCAGAATAAGCCCCAAAGCTGCTTTCCACCTGCCAGCGGAAAATGATTAAGAACCTAAAGAAATATTTACATATACATATGTTGTAGCTATATGTATAAAAATATATTATATGTATATATTTTGAACAATATATATATTTGAACAAGTGAAAGTAAAAGCGCAAATGGAGCGCGCTTATATTGAATTTTAAGCTTTCGACAATAACGACAAGCGAAGGATTTGCGCCACCTCCTCGTCCTCCTCCGCCACTTTCTTTTTTGGCGCGTGACTTTGTTTTAGCTTTTGTCTTTCTGCCCCTGCCCCTACCCTAGCTTGCGTCTCTTTATTTCGCCAACATGTGGCAAAATTATTTCCGCTTAAAAATCCACTTCCGGCAACTTCCTCTATTCATGCCACACTTTTCACTTTTATTTTTCTCTTTTCTTCTTATTATTTTTTTGCTGTCTTTTGTCCCAGTTTATCCACTCTTTGTTTTTAGGAAATTGAAAACCAGCCGCTTGGTGGCGAGTTAAGAACCTGCAGATGACAATAAAAGGTGGGAGGTGGGGCGGCACTGGGGAAAAATAAAAAACCGAAAACTATATTTATACATATTATCTCGATAATTTTCAGGGAAAAAAATTGTTTGAATTCAATCATTTTAAGACTTGTTAAATATTTATTTGTTATGAAGAACTTTTATATTTTATATTTTTGACATTTTTAAGCCTCAAAAAGGCTAGCAGTTGGCCTGCAGAATTTCCCTTAAATTGGGAATTTTACACATTTCTTTCAGTGTTTAAACAACAAATCAACTTTAGCCAAATGTCAGCAAATGTACATCATACATAAAGAAAAGAAAAACAAAACAAAAAAGGGCAACGACGGAAAGTTGCTGCTGCTGCTACTTGTGCCTGTCCCTGTCACAATGTCACAAAATTGAATAAAGTTTTCCTTTGAAAATTTTTGACCTCAGCTGGGAGTGTGTGTTCGTGTGTGTGCTTGGTGTGTCTCTTTGCGTTCACCTGTTCATTGTAGGTGAGAATCGCCGGTTTTAATGGAGATTTCCGAAGAAGTCTTTGATAGACTTCCTGGCTGAAAATTGAATTGTAATTTGGAAACTAGCTCGGTGTACTTTCATAAATGCGAATAAATATATATAGTGCATGGATTAGTGGAAGGGATAGTAGAAACCTAACTATTCCCGCCTTTCATTATTAAGCAGCACTTAACCCACAAAGACCCACTAACCGGTCAGTGGCTTTCCCTCTCGCTTCCAATCTGCCTTCCTTTCCATCCCACGCGATCTGCCAGTCGGGCTAGAGGCAAAAGCAATTCCCCTTTGCCGTCCATTAATTAGGGAAAGCGAGAATCAGTTCAGTCAGTTGTGTTCTTAGCCAACTTAGTTCCCAGTTAGCTGCGTTCTCAGTTGAACTGTTACCAGTTCAACTGTTTCCAGTATTTTGCGGACTCTCTTAGGAACTCTCTTAACCCCAAGCGTAAGCGGCAGAAAACTGTGGACAGATGCATAGTACACAGAGCAGTATTTATTTAAGTATTTATTTATTTTCATTGTATATTATTTATATTTTATGTGATTTTTTAAAGGGAAATAAATTGGGAAATTTTTTTTAAATGTTTACCCAAATATAATACAAGCTTAAGCATAGAGTTTTCACTTCAAAAACAATGTTTTATTGAGTTTAAAATAGGAAAAAGTTACAACTTTTTTTCAAATAATAAATATATAAAAAAAACCCCCTCTTAAATCTAATCAAAACCTTTAATTAGAGGGGCTTTTGCTACTGAGCCAAGCCCAAGACTGGGAACAGCTATGCCTTCCCCTCTACAAATACTGGCCAGTAAGTGTTCGAGGGAAAATCCTGTCATCCTTCCCCGCTATTCTACCATCCCATCCTTTTGATAACATCGACAGGTTGTCCTAGTTCCAGCAGCTAATTGATGCTTGCCATTGCTTAGGCGGATTTAGACAGAGACCGGCGCCTCCGGCTGCGGCAGGCCGTGATTGGTTCTGGGGCCCACCGAAGAAACTTACACTGATCCTGGCAGGGTCCCAGCCAGGATCGCCGGTCGAAGGCATAAGGATGATAACCAAAGTGATGGGGCCCAAAGTGATGGGGCCCAAAGTGATGGGATCCAAAGAGATGGGGTTCAAAGTGATGGGGTACAAAGTGATGGGGTCTAAAGTGATTGTGTCCAAAGTGATGGGGTCCCAGGTGGTGGCGACCGCGCCCATGTCTCCTGCCATGATGGCCGTGTTTGCCATGCTTATGGCCAATGCTGTGACGACGACCATGATGATGACCATGCGGGCCGCGGCGCCAGGGGTTGCGACCGCAGTCGTAGCCATATAAGTTTTTCTCCTGATCCTCACCAGAACTAGAACTAGAACTAGAGCTTGAACTTGAGCTGGAGCTGGCGCTGGAGGAGCTCGAAGTGGAGCTAACGCTGTTCGAACGAGAACGGGCTGGGGCCTGCCTTGGCTCCTCAGCCAGGACCTCTCCCTCAGCACTCTTCTTGGCCTGCTCTTTGGCGTGCTTCTTGGCCCGCTTCTTGTCCTTCTTGGCGTGCTTCTTCAGCTGCTGCTTGACCTTCTTTTGGGCCTTTTTAGAGGTGGATTTCTCTTGCTCCTTGTCCTCTTGGTTCTCCTGCTGCCGCAGGTCTTTAGTTACCTCGCTCATGTCTAAGGATTCTTTTTGGAATGAATTTCCCTTAAATGCTGTTTTCTTTGTATGCTTCCTTTTTTGGCGGGACAGTTTTCCCCGTCGATTTCTGGCTGATTTTTCGCTGAGAGCTTGTGGGTCGTTCACAAAGCTGCAAGCTTGCAAACTGATGACAAACGCTCGCCGGCCGGCAACTTTTATATGCTCCACCCACGACCACGTCGGCGTCTGGCGCCGGCAGAGCGTTAACTCGCTAAAAAGACAATGGGGTAGAGCGGCACGGGGTAGGGGGTGGTAAATCTGGGCCTGATAATAACACGCGGAAATATGCGTCACAGACAAAGAGAGAGCGATCGGAGTACAGTGGAGCTCGCTTCCTTAGGGGGGAAACTAAATACATGGAATTCCATCACAGTCCTAGTAAGAATGCCACATATTTATCTTTGTATTAATATTTATATTTCCTTAAAATAATTATCCACAAATGTAACATACATATGTATATGTGTGTCTTAAAAGAGCTTAGAATTCGCTTAAAAATATATGTATGAAAGTCTATCCCTGCATAATCTAAATTAAATCCCATGTAAGATCTACATTATTTAGACTTTAAATTTAAATATTATGTATTTTCCTTAACTATATTTAAGGTTTATTTATAGACTCAACTTTTTTATTGGATTTGACCTTTATTAATTTAAAAAATTTAATAAGTTTAAATAAAATAAAAAATTCTTCAAAACTCTTAACCGTATAAACCTTATTTTTTTGTGATAAATAAATATACATTTGAATAACTTTCAATATTAAAAATTAATAAGATTTAATTATTTTTATTGATGTTAAAGTCTGGTCAATATAAAATATTAATTATTTACAATATAACGATCATTATTTATTCAAATAGTTAAAATATATTTAAATACAATCCAAAGCAAATATGCTATTTGGTATAAATTATATTTGGTCGAATTAAAACTAGTTGATAGACAAAATAAACCAATAAAATAATTAAAATAATTTTTAGAAAATAAAGTTTAGCATTTGAGAGATTTAAAAATGTGTAAAAAATCAAGATTTCTTTATCAACAAGATAAAACTATACGTTAAAGCCTCCATTGATGATACTATCAAATTATATAATATATATTTATTTTGATGTCAGTCTTCCTTAGCCAGTCCCCTCTGCTTCGGCTAAACAACAATCGTACAAGACCTATGATAGTATGGGTCTTGTTTTCGCAATTCCAACTATCAACTACGTGAAATTGGCGTCGTTTTTGATATACTCATACAGAAATAAAAAAAAATTCACAGAAAAAAACAGAAAAATGCGAAAACAAAGCTCCCGAAGGCTAGCCAATGGGGAATTTTTTGCATTTATTTCGCCAAGTGGTGAAATACCCCCACAACAGTCAACAGGTGAATCAAATAATTGTTCCATTTCGCAAGCTAAGAAAAATATAAGAAATATGGAAAATATAAGGAAATGTATTAAGATTGGTCTAGGACAGAAAGAAAAAACATCTGCGAAGGGCACAGACAGGGGCAGGGAATCATTGTTCATGTATACTCCAGGAACTTCAGCTTGAAAATCCCTCTTACTCGACTTACTCGATCGCTTCATCTGCTGAAAAATCAGTCAATTTATTATGTATTTAATTATCATACATGTATTTATTTATATTTTATTTCAAAGGATTTTAGGGTATTATTATATAAGCAGGAAGAAGATTAAGAAGATTCCAGTAGTGTCTTTAATATTTAATTAATATTGTACATTATATATGTACAAAAAAATTAAATCCAGTAATTTCAGATCACTTGAGATTTATAACCTCTTTCAGAATTATTATTATAGTATAGTTGTGATATATTTTTATTTATATTATATTATATACTACGTATTTTTATACGCAAACATTAATTATGATTCACCATTAAAATTGTTTTTTATTGTTATAATTTCACAATCCTCCGAAATCAATAACCATATTTTGCGATTTTCGTGAATATTTAATTAATAAATATTTTTTATTTAATTTTCATGATTTCTTTATGAATTTTCTAAACAAGGGAATTATATACACACATTTCCCCTTAATATTTATATATCATGATCTGTATAAGATATCTCTCATATTTCTACCAGCCAACACAATATAAAATAGGTTTCGCTATAATATTTAAATATATTTTTTATTCACATATATTTTGTATATCTTTTAAATATACTTTATATTTATATATTTTTCATTTCTGAGGTTAAATATCTACACCCTGATATTTGGTTTGGATTTCATAGGAAATCTCTTCATAGAAATCACTGTATGTCAAGCATTATGTATTGAGATCTTCGTGACATTTTATTTCAGCTTCAACTTTATCACTTAACAGATCAACGACTGATCTTTAAGAGAAGACCAGAGCAATCTCTTCAAGCCTTGGGTTTGGGTTTGAGTTCAGGGGCAGGGGTTTTGAGGGGTTAATAGGGAGTATATAGTATTCAAATTGTATACATTTATATTAGGGTCTCAGGGGGATCAACACAATATCACAAGTAGATAACTGCATTTATGTAAGAACAGACTTGGCATGGAGTACGCCTTGTATATCTTTGGATATATTTTGCTATTCCGAGAAAACGTGTCTCTACGGCACTGGGCACTGGACTTTTGACTTTTCTATTTTTATTCAATGTCTGGACTTTTCTTCAGTTTTTACTGACTATTTTTATTAAATAGTCTTTTTGGACACGTTCCCAAATTGAACGAAAACTTTTATCGGCCGTCAAACGCTCCGAATCGTTCGGCCGATGTCGCCAAATGAGATCTTCTCTACGTGGCCAGGTAAGTTAACCTGGTTGGAAAAGCTCAAGCCAGAAACGTTGGAGAGAGGAAACTCAGTGGAGCAAAAGCTTGCTCTCCTCACTATATATAAATATTGATAATTAAAGACATAAAAGCATTTTCATAAAGCCTAAAATCAAAAGATTATCAAAAATCATATATCAATTTTTCCAATTAAAATCTTAAATATAAATCCAATTTAATGAATATATTAGTTAATTACACAAATGATTACGAAAAAAAACGTTACAAATATAATTAACACAATTTTACATTTTAGAAGAGGTTACATCATAAAAATAGTTTAAAATTTACCACATTTTTTATTCGTTAAATTAGTGTTTCTAATATGCAGATTCATCAAGATTTTCTTATTAAGCTACTATGTTGTGACAGATTTTTAACAGAAATATTTGTTTTTACAGATATTAATATAATATTTAAACAGAGATAAACTTTTTATTGATTTAATATGAATTATAATTGTATATATTAATTGTAATGTATTTAAAATGTTACAAAAAAGAAGTTTTAAAAGTTTTGCTTATATTTTTTCAATTCTTGTAGCTTCTGTATATTTCTACTAGATAGTTTATAACTTCCAAATAATTTAAAAGCCCATTTAAGAACCTATCACCATGAGGTTTAAATTTTAAAGTTATTAAAAGCACTTAAAAATATATATACATAATATAGTTAACACCTAACCCTTAACATGCTTGATAAATATTTTATTTAGATACCACATATAACCCTCAGATTCGGCAGATTCTGGGAACTGCGACAATAACGCTGCCAGCCATTCCAATGCTGAAAGCCATCTGAGGTGTGAATCCGCTTAGCGCAGGCCGAGGCTTCCAGTAGATTTTCCTCCAGGAGATCTGGAATAAAGCTAATATAATAGATAATAACGAGCATAATCAGAGTTTTGTTACTCTCGCATTTGACATTGCAAATGCCGCCGCGTCTGCCCTCCTGACAGAATCGGCTGTTGATCTGAAACAAGCCATAGTTCCGGGAACCATTTGGATTCGAGGTGATTCTGTTGGTGTCCAGGTCGCTTTCGTGTTCCAGCAAGCAGATCCCTGGGAAAAATTGATAAAGAGAATTATATATAATGCACAATTTAATTAAATAAGGTAAAAACTCACAGTTGGAGAGCAGCGATCGATCGAACCTGTAGGGGGGATCGAGTAACTTGCGTGCCAGCTCACAGCGCAGGTAGCGCTTGGCCGAAACCAAGCTGGAATCTCTAGCCAGAAGGAACAGGTTCACGCCCAATCCCAGCCACAATCCGAACAGAGCAGCTCTCATCGTGCAACTGGCCTGGGGTTGAAGCGGGAGAGAGCGAAGGCTTTTGTGCTGGAGCTTTTACGTCTCGACCTTGGCCGGCACCTGGCGCATTCTAGGGCCTGGGATCAAATGGAGAGGGCAAACGATCGATAAGACGTTGATTTCATTTCCCAGAAGTCTAAATCAGCTTTCAATCATGCAACTTAATATAATATATCTATAATGTAATCCATTTACAGCATATTTCCCCATTTTTTTCAGCCAGAAAAGGAGCTGACGATGCACAGTTTATTTGTTAATCCTTTAATGACATGCTTAAATAGTTTAATTATCACAACTATTTGTTCAGTTTACAAATAAAAATGTTTATGTCTTTATGTCATATTAGTCGGGGGTTCTTTTTTATTATTTATTTATTTTAATTTTAAATAAAAATTACCTAAACCTTAGCCTGGCTGATTTTTACAAAAGTTGACGTTTTTTGTATGCTTTTTATATAGTTCTTTATTTTACATTGGTTTTTTGCGGGATTCTCTGTTAAATAATGTAAAAAAAAAAGTTTTTAGCTTGATATAAAAAAATAGTTTTGTAATAAACAAAGAAATACATTTGAAAAGTATGAATTAACATGAGGAAAGTATATATTAAAATTGGCTTGGCATTAGCTGCTCAGATTTTTAGATTATTGTTAGAATCTTATGGGTTTTCTCTTTAATTTACATGTCCGAAGGTCTAGGATTCTATCTATCTCATAATTACATCGATAGTTAAGCCTAATTCATAAGCTGTTTGCATTGCTTTGTATATATAATATATATAATATATTCATATATTAAATGTTTCGCTAAGGTATCTCTCTCGTGGAACTTGTCGCCTTTAAACACTGTCTCGGCTTCGTATATATGTAGATCCAGAATAAAGGGTATATGGTATAGAATATATAAGTTAAGATTACTGCAAAATTAAATTTATTGGCAGAAGCGAGCAATTGGTTGTAGTTTTATTTCATTTGTGTTTCTTGCTGGTATAACTTATAACTTATTCATCAGCAAATAGTTTCGTTTTCTCTTGTTTCTTTCTTCCGTTGTTTCCCTTTTTCGTTTTGTCGCGTTCGCCGTTTTTCTGGCCTTCCTGCTCTTCTGGCTCGAGCCAAATAGCTTGAAAAAAGAACTAAATTTAAAACGTTTGCCCCTAACTAGAACTAATAAACATAGCAATTTGCTTCCACCAACTGTCTTTTCCCCTAATTTGTAATATTAAAAAAAAAAAAAAACAAAAGAAAAACTAATTAATAAAAAAAAAACAATTTAAAGAAAAATAGTATTTTCTGTCCCAGAGAAGAGGGAAAGAAAGAAATGTGGGCCAAGTGTAATGTGTCCCCTCTCTCTCTTTCTCCCTCTGCCGTCTCGATCTCGCTCAATCCTGAGCTGGGGATCTCTTCCACCCCCACCCCCCATCCCATCACAACCCCCCAATCAAAGTGTGTGTTCATCGTTTTCCTAACTTAGTTTGTCATCCTTTGGGTCCAAGTCCTCTAATCTACCTCCTGGTAAATGCACAAAAAAGGAGGTTAAAAATCTTAAATCAGAGAAAATGAGTAATGGTTGTGTCCTAGGCTAGCTTATTCTTAACCCCACCTAGTGGATGCGCTCGTAGAACAGCAGATAGGCCTGCGCCTTCAGCGCAGAGTCCTCGCTGACCTCCTGGACGCGCGAGTCGGACACGTAATACCATTTGCCCGGTGGCGCCTGCACGTGAGCGGCCTCCTCTTCCTGCGGCGCCTCCTCCTGCTGCGCATTGCCGCAGTCATCGGAGGTTGATGAGTTGCTGCTGGAGAAGTCGTCGCTATCGGCCATAGCCTGCATATGCAAGTCGCGGGCCTTCCTCTTGGCCTGCAGCTCCTCTAGCTTCTTCAGCTGCTCATCGTCTTGATCCAGTTCCGCCTTGCTGCCCAACGGCAGGAACTTGTAACGCTTGTCGCCTGGCGTCACCTTGGGCCTTACCTTAACGTACGCCGTGTAGTGACCGCCATACATGCCACCCGAGTGCTCCACGACGCCATAGAGAGCGTACAGCAACTTCTTCTGCTTGCGGTCGATATTGGGCAGGTTCTTAACCTTTGAGCCGCAGAAGGCGGCAATGTCAAGCATATTGGGATAGCTAACCGGTCGCGTTAGCTTGCGGAAGACGCAGCGCGGACCCAGCTGGAAGCGCTTCAGATGGAGGATGAGGACTGCTGGTGGACTGGAGACCAGTAGCTGCTTGGTGGCATTCGTATTCACCGACTTGGCCTTCGGATCGTTGCCGTTGAGGCGCAGCGTGCAGCTGTCGCAGCCCACCTTGTTCTGGCCGGTCATTAGCTCCACGGCGGTGAAGTTGTTCAGGCAGGACTGGACGGAGCATTCGCCGTCCTCGCACTGATAGCGCGGCGCTATCGTGGTGCTCCAATCCGAGTAGCTTTGCGTACGGACACGCTTCGCGCGGGCCTGGGCTTTTGCCAGGGCCTGCGCTGGCGTCTGTGCATCGCTTGGCGACGGCAGCTTTACGTTCTCCAGCTGGGTTTCGTTCTCTGTTCCTTCTTCAATTTCTCCTCCCACCGCTGCCAGGCCATTCAGTCCGCCCTGCTCGGCTCCAATGGATAGCTGGCGTATAAGGGAGGCTCCCTTCTCGGACAGGCCGGCACTGACCAGGCTGGCTGCTGCTGTGACCTTGGCCTCGCCCTCCGCTCCTGCTTCGTCAAGTGTTCTAGCCACGGAGGCAGACGAGGTGGAGTTGTTGCCGGTCGGGATTATAATGGTGCTCGTGCTGCTGTTGGTCACGTTGGTGCTGGTGCTGCTGCTGGAGGCAGTCGGTGCAGGACTGGTGGCTATGCCAGAGTCTGCAAGCATAATGCATTTAGGGGTCGCAGCTTCTCCAAATTAAATTAGTCCTAGGATAGGCCTAGTTCACTCACCATTCTCATCCTCCTCCAGCGAGTCCTTGTCCATGTGCTCGGGCGTATCGTCGCGCTTCTCGCCCAGCGGCTGGGCATTCCCATTGCTGTCCGTATAGAACTTGGCTGCCGCCAGAGCTCCTGAAGCGGCACCAGTGGCCGCTGCTGCCGGTGCTGCGTCCTCCACCAGATTATCCTCGACATCAGCATCCGAATGCTCCGAGGTGGTCGAGGTGGACGAGGTACTGTTTTCGGCCTGATCTTTGGGCTGTTCCTCCGTCTGCCCGTCGCCAGAGCCAAGCCCATTCCCGTTTAGCTTGAGGTTGAGCTTCTGGGCCTGCTTGAGACGCTGATGCTTGGCCGCCCGCTTGGCCTTCCGCTCCCGCTCCTTCTCCTTCTTCACCTGCGACTTGGAGGGGCCCAGCTGCTGCTCCGGCTGATCGCCGTGGAGATAGAAGGAGGAAACAGCCGTAAAGTTCACATTGCCATCCGAGAACTTGGTGTTAATGACCGGCTGACCGCTTGCGGGGGCCGTGGTAGTGTTGGTTGTGATATTAGTTGGGCTGGCGCTGGCCAGTAGCGAGAGCTCAGGGCTTGGTTTGCGACGCTGTGGAGGCTGCGGCTTTTCTACGGCCACCGGCAGCGACATGTCAAGGAAATATTCGTGTCGCGACGACACGCTGTGGCAGTCCTGGCAGGTTAGAGTGGACACGAGGAAGCCGCGAAAGACCTGCTCCGGGCGCAGAATGCGATCCCCAGCCTGATTGCCATAGATCTTGCACTTTTGGCGCATTTCCTCGGACACACTGTTAATGTCCTGGTCCTTGTATCCGAGGTTTTGCAGGATGACGCGCTGGTAGCGCTTCAAGTCCTCATTACGTACGCTCTCGAGCAGCTGGCGGAGCAGCTCGTGGGCATCGTGCTGGTCGCCGCCCGTGAACTGCGGGCACTTGGTGCACAGCTTGTCAAAGAGCTTGCTGGGCGTAAATACGCTACCGCCGGCCTGCAGCTCCTCAAGGGCATTGGCCAAGGCGGCGGTGAGGGGACCCCAAGAGGAGAGTTTGCCCTCGATCTTGGGCAGCTCGATATCGCCCTTGTTCTTAAAATTGAAGGTTCCGCCAGGTAAAGTAAATCTGTAAGGGACATTATAATACAAAATTAATTAATTGTAGATTTCCACTGTAGATACAAAAATAAATGCCAGATGGTTAAGGACTTTTGGTAAAGGAAATTGCGAAACTTACTCTTCTCCTGGCTCGGCCAGGTCCCTCAGGTCGGACAGCAGGAAGGGCGTCTGGGCCAGGCACTGCATCACCGCATTGAAGAAGCAAGTGTTACCCAGATTGGTCAGTCCCCGCACCCTGGGCAGCCGATCCAGCTCGTTGAGGGTTGGTCGCGGCATATTGGCATTATCATTGCCCTGGCCAATCCTCTTGGCCATGCCGGGCACCAGGGTCAGCGAGCCGGACCCAGACGACGACGACGGCGCCGGTGGTGGCAGTGGTATGGCTTCCTGGCTGACTTGCCTAGCTGCTCCTGCGTCCTCGAACGAACCACCGCCCGTCATGGGCACCATGGGCGTTAAATGCTCTAGCGTCGATTTGAACTTTTGCTCGATGTAGCTAATGGTGTGCGGACTGGGCGTGGCGGTAGTCGTTGTGGGCGGCTTCTGGGCCAGCCGCTTGACCAGCTCCACGCACTCGAGTAGGTTTTTGCGCATATTTGAGCAGATCTTCATGTCGCACTCGTAGCACCAGATATCAAAGAAGCGCGTATTCATGGCAAGGGCGTGCGAGTCCGAGTGTGGTGTCTGTAGGCATTATAGGTGCATTAGAAGAGTTACTTGACAGAAAAGGGTAGAAGAAGGAAAGGAAGGCGGAGACCCACCTGGTAGTGCTCTAGGGCATGCTTCTTTCTGGCCCGCCCGCACAGCTGGCTGCCGCACTTTAAGCACAGCCAGAGCGTGCTGTCAAACTCATAGTCGCAGCCGGACTCGCCGCCTCCCGCAGATCCTAATGTTGATGCCGATGATTCTGTTCCTGAGGCAGCAGCGCTCTTGGCCTGGCCTAGCTTCTGGCACTGCGAACACTCGTAAAGCAGGCCGGTGTTCTTGAGCTGACGCCGCAGTCGTGTGGAATCCACCGCCTTCTTGATGTGCTGACAGCTGGCCGCTGTGGGCGTGGCACCGTCCATACCTGTGCCAGATGCCGTGCCGCTGCGATGATGATGCTGCAGCTCCTCGTCGCCGGAATCCGTGGAACTGGCCTGATCATGGGCATCTGTCTGGCGCTTCTTTACCATCTCGTACACCTGATTGGCCGTGGCCTGCTTGTAGGCGCGGTCTGCGGGGGAGAGACAAGGAGGAAAAAAGGAAGAATTAATAAGAAATTAAGTATATATTTTAAAGAGTTGAATCCTTGCTTTCGAAGAAGTCGATCAGGCGGGAGGTCATGGAATTGCCGGGCAGCCGACTCATCGCTGGACTGTTTGATCCTGGTGCTGCTCCTGATCTCGATTTGGGTCCGGTGCGACTGGCATTAGTCGCTTTGTTTGCTTTGTTGTCATTCGTCAAACGTTCTGTCATTCGTTCGATTGTTCCGTTCGTTCGCCTTTGAGGTTAAGTTGGTTGCTTCGTTGCTTTGTCAGTGAGTCGCCGTAGTACTAGCGGTTCCAGCGTCGGCATAGCCCGCTCCTGCGACTACCTTTTGGACAGACTTGTGTTATATCCCACGAAACTGACATATCGGGCTAGAAGACTTCTGGGGAAGCGCCAGAATTCGGGGAATTCAGAGCCACTCAACCCAATTTCCACACTCTGGCACACACACTCACACAGCGTGTGACTGTCGCAGCACACACACACGCGTCCGTGCAGAAACGGCGTCTGTGGCGAACACACCAGCTTAACACACGCTTCCCTTAACTGTTATGGTTATTGTTTTCTTTTTGTTGCTTTATTGCGTCTTTACCTTGAATACAGTCGTCGCAATTGCAAAACTGCGCTTTGAGTTGATAATCGCACTCGTGTGCTTAGTTTAAGAGCCAGTGTGACCTGACAAGTGTTTTATGCCAAAAACGCTTGCTCGAACATGGGCTGGAAGAGGCGGGACTTTTGCCGCAAAGGCAGCTGGTCAATCTTGCATTGAACGAAAGCGGAATACTGTTATAAACTAGGGTTGTCAAATATTTAAAAATATATCAAGAAAAAAACTTATAATATTTAATATGTTACTGCTGATATTTTTTTAATGAAAAAAACATTTTTACCTGCACAATAAAATTAGGACAAGTTTCATAAAGTTTAATCTTTTAATTATTTATTTATTTATTTTATTTTAACAAATTAATCTTACCATAAAAAGCTAAACCTAATATAATAATAAAATTATAATATAATAAATTATAATAAAGTTATAATATTTAATATGTCACTGCTGATATTTTTTAATGGAAAAAACACTTTTTTCTGCACAATAAAATGACGACAAGTTTCATAAAGTTTAATCTTTTAATTATTTATTTATTTATTTTATTTTAACAAATTAATCTTACCATAAAAAGCTAAACCTAATATTATAATAAAATTATAATATAATAAATTATAATATAATAAATTATAATAAAGTTATAATATTTAATATGTCACTGCTGATATTTTTTAAGGAAAAAAAAAACCTTTTTTCTGCACAATAAAATGACAAGTTTCATAAAGTTCAATCTTCTAATCATTTATTTATTTATTTTATTTTAACAAATTAATCTTACCATAAAAAGCTAAACTTAATATTATAATAAAATTATAATATAATAAATTATAATAAAGTTATAATATTTAATATGTCACTGCTGATATTTTTTAATGAAAAAAACATTTTTACCTGCACAATAAAATGACGACAAGTTTCATTAAGTTTAATCTTTTAATTATTTATTTTATTTTTTACAAATTAATCTTACCATAAAAAGCAAAACTTAATATTAAATTACCGAGTACTACCTGCGGCACCTTCGACTTTTTTTAATTACATTTTTATTTATTATATAAGCTTCAGACATATAAGATATTTCCAAAATCTTTTAATTATTTATTTATTTATTTTATGTTAACGAATTAATCTTTACATAAAATGCTAAACTTAATATTAAGTTACCGAGCACTAGCTGCGGGAGCCTTTGACTTTTTTTAATTACATTTTTATTTATTATATAAACTTCAGACATATACGATATTTCCAAAATACCAAAAGAATATATATATATATAATATAATAATAAATATAAATATATAATTTTTAGAAAAAATATCGATGATAGGATTTGTTATGGTTTTCCAACTGCTTGGCATACCTCCAGACGGAATTGTATTCAAGTGTAATAAAGATGGTATTTTAGAACAATAGATGCACGGTCACACGTGAACTTTCCCGCAAAAAATGCAAAGCGTATTGTTAAAACGTAAAACTTGGAAAAATTCGTGTGAGTATATCCTTTAAGCTTTGAATTGTTGTCTAAGCTCCAAATTGTTGTCTAAACTAGCACCGTATAGCCTGGGAGTTTGAAAATAATCCAAAACTTCTATAACTACACGTAATTTCTATACATTTACGAAAAACTAAAAGGCGTCGCCAATTCGCTCTTGGCGAAATTAAGCAACAGCCACTCGAGACATCCAAAATGGCGGACAATCGGGATCGTTTAAGGTTGGGGGGTGTTCAGAATCGCCAAACTCGCCAATCTATGGACGTTTCTCTGATCCACGCTAAGGCTACAAAGAGAAAAGCGTCTTCTTTTGAGACTAACAACAAGAAGATGAAGATAACGCCTCCACATCTTTCGAGTTTTGATACCAAATCAAAGTCCTCAGACGTAGAAATTCCAGATGAAAATCCTGCAGTCGACAGGAGTGGCATAGAACGCATCCCTCTGTCGCAAGGCAATGGACAGGCTCCAGCTTCGAAGTCAGTGAGCTCTTCGGCATACATTGAAATAGCCACCAGTGACTCCATGGAGATAGCAGCTAAGGGAATGCTCTCCGCTTCAGGCTACGACAAATATTACCTCGAACAGTTCCATAAGTTCTACGAGAACTACAGGGCTTGCAATATTAAAACTGCCAATTGGTTGCTCAAATTGGAAAACAATAACACGGAGAAACACTATGAAAACCTGTCGCTGGAGAGACGGTAAGAATAACATTCCCTGTTACTGTCTCGATTAGCAGTATTCGTTATTTTGTACATTTCAGGCTTAATGTTATGACACAACAGAAGATGAATCTGGAGGAAAAGCTGTCCCAGCAAGAAGACCTAAACGCAGCAGTTCATCAGAGGTATATAGACGCTCTAAAGACGCGTATAGCTGTCGAGAATGGCTGCAAGTCACTTATTAACCAACAAAAGGCAGAGCTTGACAGAAATTATTCTGAAATCGGATGGTTAAAGGCCGAGGTAATCGAATCCGAATGTTTTTTTTTATTATCAAAACATTCTTCTTTTTATATTTTGTTGTTTACTTTTTTATTGAAGCTAAATAACATTCAAGAGTCTAATCGCGGCATGGCAAATATGCTTAGCGACATCCAGGTGAAACTGAAGGAAACTGAAAAGACTGTCGCAAACCTTTTAAATCAAAATAATAATCAAGCTGCAGAGTTTAAGGAGAATAAGCTCAAAATGCAAAATACAGCCGCTGAACGGGATGATTTAAAGGTATGTCTCATATATACTCATTTCAAATAGAAAATTCGTATATTTTTACAGTATTTGTAATACTCCACCCGTTGTATTAAAAACTCTCAACAACAGCATCGAAATTCCCAGCTAGAGTCCGATTTGAGACAAAACACACTGAAATGCAATGATCTCCGAGTGGATTTCGAAGCATTGCAGTCTCTGACTGAGGAAATCACAAATCAGCTTGAATTTAGCCGAAATGAGAACGAAAGACAAAAGAACACCCTTCATGAGTTTGAGGGTTTAAAGATCTCCCTGATTGGGGTTTGCGAAGAGTACTACAGAGAATTAGTGGCTCACGAAGCAAGTTATTATCCCTACGCAAATAGCCAACATAATGTTACATAGTTACTTTTGCAGGAAACTATTTCTAGCCTAAGGTCCTCTTTGAGCCAGCAGTCACAGGATCAAGAGAAGCTAACGAAGAGTTACGAGGACCTCAAAGCAGCAAACCTCCAGCAGCTCTCTTTACACAGCGAAGAGCTTCAAAAGTACGAAGCTCAAGCCATGAATCTGCGGGAAGTAATCAAAAGCTTTGAGACCGAGGTGCAGGTTCAAGCTCAATCCATGCGAGCTGAAATTGAAAGTTTGGTTGTTGAGCTGGATGAGCTAAGAAAGAGCAATTCCAGCCTCAAGGACGACAAAAAGCAGATGGAGAATGATAAGAAAATCATCGCCGAGGAAGTAAATAAAACAATGCACAACCTAAAGGTAATCAAACATTTTTTTACAACAAAAAAATCGATCTAAAATTCTACATTCACATTTGCAGAATACGATTTTCAGCCTACAAGAGGACCTCAAGAAGAAGGAAATTAAACTGATTGGCCTCGAGCACGAGAAAAATGTAAGTTCAAAGTATTTCTTTTCGTTCACATTACCTTTTCTAACCCGTAATATTCGCAACAGGGCATCATAAAACAGCTGAACAACAAAATTAACACAATTTGCAGTACAATCAAGCAGCCAATAATTGCCTCAACATTACCCAAAAATGATAGGGACAACAAAATTAGCACTATTGAGATTGAGTCAGACTTTGAGAGCGAGGATGAAATCCCTGTGAAAACACTTTTTTCCGAACGTCAAAATTTGGCTGTAGTAAAGCCCCAAAATGACGTGTTCGACGCTTTAAAAAATGGGACTATTTAGGAAAGCCAATGGAACATATCAAAAATAATATGTATGTACATTCTACTCATTTCTCATACCATCGTAAGATGTAATCACTGGTTACCATGAATACTGAGTTCGGTAGATTTTGAAATATCACTCACAATTTTTGAGTTCTATCATTGTACATTTCTTTAAAAACTTGCACGTTTTGCAAGCATTTTTTAAGAACAAATACGTACTCTCTTTTCCTTTAAATGGGTTTATCCCACGAGTAACTTGTATACTTTTCTTAATAACATTTGTTCTTCAATGAATTGGATAACGCAACGTAAATACTCACAAATACTGCTAACTAACAATCTTATTTTCCCTTAAAACACTTGTAGTAAATTAGTTTTCCGTAAAGTCAATAAGACAAGAAAAAAAATATCTTCACTTTAACGTTATATTACAAATTCGGATGTACATATGAAAGTTTACAAAATCGGCATCGATTTCATGTTTAAAATTTGCCACATAAAGGTGTCCGATCGGCCGAAGAATACTTAATTATGTTCGTTACATATTTTCTATACTGAAACAATATGACATATGACATGTGCCGACCTTTGCCGCACCTACGAAAAAAGTGTAAATAAAAATAAAAGAAAAAACACCTAAAGATCCAATCGACCGACTTAATTCAGCAATCGAAGGCGAGTCCAACCATAGCGTCAACGGTATATAAAGGGAACTTGAAAGTAAAAACCAACCCTATCTTAAAGGAAACTTTCAGACATAAAGTCCCTATAATTACCAACACCCCGAACCTTGTAAATGCATCGAAATTGAAACGCCCCTTGGGGAATATTTCATGAAAATACATAAAAAAAAGCGAAGAGCGGCGACCATAAAGAACGGGAGAAAGAGGATGCGATAAAGAAAGAGTAGGATGAACGAACAATGGTGGTTTGAATCTCGATCCTAACACAATTTACACGCAGAAAAATAACATGTCTCAGGGGTTTTGGTTTCTGCTCCTAATCGAGCTTTTATTACTCCTTTATATGTAGTATTTATGCATTAATTGTATTACAAATAATTTATAATAATAATAATATTTAAAAATCATTAAAATATTAAACAATATGTATTGATAATACGTTTATGTAGAAAATATTTCTTTATTTAGGTTACCTTATGAAATATTAATCATATTTTAAAGGCTTACGTTTTGGAATTCTCGTTATATAAGACATAATTTATGATTTACAACTTCTACTATAATATTTTACTAGTTTCCTGTTTATGTCCACAAAAATAGCTTTAGGTTTACTTCAAGTGTAACGCCTCAATTGAGTTGTCACTTTGTTCCTTGACTTGATTTCTCTTCAAGATTCTCTGCGGAAAAAATTCTTGAATGACTTTCCACAGTGCTATTCCTATCAGTTTTTCCGCCTTGATCTATTAACGCCTTTGTTGGCAAATAGTACACCGATTTCGCCTTTTTCCTTGCTTTCCGAATCTCCGATACTCGCCGCTTCCCTGCATGTCTTCCGATCATCGAAGACACACGAGAACTGTGCGCATTAGGCCTCATAATGCATAATAACATGGCGGATAATATTGCAAGAAAAGGAAAGGAAAGGAAGGACAGCATTGGACGCGGCTAAGATGAGGGGCAAAAAAGACCAAAAAGAAACAGACAGCCGACCGGGGCCAAGTCATGTTCCAGCCTCCGACTGCGTCATCATCCGACCCTCTGGCTCTGCCGCTGTCTCTGTTCCTTCTTCTGAACACTGCTAGAAAACAAGGAGATCGTTTCTTGAGTTCATTGAAATGAGAATTAATGCGATATAATTAATTTTTACAGTGCACCCCCTTTGGTTTCTGCCCCGTCGATTGACTTTACAAATTTGCTGTAATGAATATTTCGCAGAAGACGTAAAGCGAACCCTGGTCGGCTGCCGTTTTGCTCCCGCTCCATGTGATGCATCCCATCCCGATCTCTGTGGTTTATAGTCTTCATCGAGATGATGGGTAGGCATGCAAAGCGGGTCTTAGAGTTCGATTTTTTTTAAGGATTTTTATAAAATTTATGGCCATGACTACCTGGAAGAAAGAATTTAAAGCCTAGGTGAGCAAAAAAGTTGACTCACTGATGACTCAGGCATTGTATTTTTGTACAATTTTTACAAAATTTAACTCAATATTTCGAGTTTTTAAATTCTCAATTAAATTTTCTCAAGAAAATGTATAATATTCCACGGTAAATTAAAAAACCTTTAAAACCCCGTCCTGTGGCTCCTCGAGGTTTGCGTGTATTTAAATCATGTTTCTCCTTACAGCTTCTGTTTCTGGTGCCCCTTTTGGTTTTGATCATTACCTCCAGCATAGGATTTGTCTGTTCTCCTTTCTTGTCATTAGTTTAATTCGATTTTATTCCTCAGCTGCTCCTGCTCCTACCTGCTTACCTATCAGCTGTCGGTGCGGGTTAGTTTAAATGGCCTTATCACTCGGACGCGGCTGTCGCTCTGTTATCATTTAATAAACGCCCCGCTTCAGCTTCGGCTCTCGGCTTTCACTTCCACCTCACTTCACTCGAGGACCATTTCCTTTTCCATTCCGATTCTCGATCGTATATAGTAATCGCATACCCCGGTGTTATGTTATCTTAAGAAAATGGAAGACCACTCGGCGGCCACACTGAAAGAAAAGAAAACAATAACCTTTGACATTATTATAATTTCAAATCAGTCCTATAATTTATATATACTCTTGATCAGCCTTAGCAGCTGAGTCGATATATTCCATTTTTATTCCAAAATATAAAAATCAATAAAATTTTCAAAAATTACTAAGTAATAATAAAAATAATAAAATATAATAATAATAATATGTTTGTAACCAACTGCCATTTTGCTAATTTGCTATTTAAATTAAAAGAAATTTAAGGTTAAAAGTAATTATTTTGGAAATTTATAGTGAGATTTTCAATAATGTAATATTAAGTTTAAGTAAAAGGAGTTCAGAAATTTAAGATTAAAATAATTTATAGACTTATTTATTTTATATTTATATATATTTTATATTTTCAATTATTTTTAATTCAGTTTAGAAATTTAATATTCAAGTTTAAGTCACAAATTCTATTTTTTTTCCTTTTTAAATATAAAGCCTTCAAAAAACGTTTCGAATAAGCAATTTTTGGTTTTAATTTTAAATTTAACTATTCTAAACAAAAAATTGACTATTTTTTGAACAGTGGACATCAACTGCAGTGCAATGTTAATATAGCGATAATCGTGCATCCATCTACTAATTAATTGACTCTTTGTGTTTGCTTTATTTTGTATTTTGTTTTCTTTTTCTGCGATTTTCCCTCTTGTTTGCCACCATCTTTGAGCCGCGTGGACGCCAGCCAGATAGCCAATAGATATGAAGGTGCAGTCCCCAGTCCGCATTCCCAGAGCCCGTCCAGCAACCAGCCGCGCATCTCATCTCTTGCGGCGCTTTCATTTCATTAAAAGCCTGTTTCAATTTTCAACATTTTAGTGTCTGATGCTTTTTGGCATTTCAAAGTAAGGCTCAACCACTCAACCATGGTCTTTTCTCTTCTTTTCCTTTTATTTTTGCGTTTCGTTTTTGGCTCTTTTCGCTTTTAGCCTCGGCAGCAGTATCAGCAGCCTAGTACCCCGGCTTTTGTGGTCTGCAACATATATTTGCACTTTGTCTGGCCCCCATGTGCTCTGCTAGTCTTATTTTTTGATTTTACTTTTGTATTCCCATCCTCGCTCGTTCTGTAATCTCTGGTGTTTAAAAGATCTGGAATATATCACAGGGCTTGAACCCTATGTTCGGGAGAGTTCATAAAGTGCATGATTTATTTAAAAAATTAAGTTTTCAATAATCTTTTCTTTTTTAAATAACAATATGGATAATACAAAATAATAAATAGTATAAATATAATATAAATTTCCTTTAATTTAAGTTCCTTTTTTATTAGAAAATTTTTTTATTTTATTTAAATTAAATTAAATTATCTGTAAATTGCATAAATATGTTAATGCTTTTATAATTTTCATATCAGAATTATATTTATATAATTAATAAAGTTGCCCGCAAACAAATAAAGAACTTTGATCCGCAGCAGCGCCGATCTCTGGTGGTGTAGGTGCTAATTCGGGCCCCACAAACATTTCCATTTTAACAGAAATGAACTCCCGAAAAGAGAGACTAAGAAGAGAGGCTTAGAAGCTAAACTAATAAGTAACAATAGTTTAGCTTCTAAGCCTCTCTTCTTAGTCTCTCTTTTCGGGAGTTCATTTCTGTTAAAATGGAAATGTTTGTGGGGTCCGAATTAGCACCTACACCACCGGAGATCGGCGCTGCTGCGGATCAAAGTTCTTTATTTGTTTGCGGGCAACTTTATTAACACCCCAGCGGCACTTTTATCTCTGCCGTCGAAGGGTTGGGACGGGACCCGATCCTGCCTCTGGTCTAGTAGATGCCTGCGCCAAGGTACGGAAAATTATGTATCTGTACATTTTTTAAATTTCTCTGTATTTTTTGTTGGTTTAGAAGCAGCCTGAGGGAACCCAAATTCGCGGGCTTTTATCATTTTTATTTCCTATGTTTTCGTTGTGGTTTTTCAGATTTTGCTGGTCTTTTTAATGGTTTTTTTGTTTGGTGGCATGATTTTATTGTTGTTTTCGGGTTTCCTCTGTGTCGTACCTGAATTAGCGCCAGGCCAAGCGCTACCCTTTCTATCAGTTTCCATCAGGACTCTCCCAGACTTATTTAACTCTTTTTAATTAGGCCTATTTAATAACCGTATCGGGAAATTTGTATATTCGGTTCAAAAAACCCATAATTGGGAGCTTTATTGAGCATACATTGTTGTGCAAAAAAAGTATACAAATAATTCAATTTATTCACTTTAAAGCTTTAATTATATAATATAGATTTTGGGTTTATCAAGACTTTAAAGCAGTAAATTGGCGATTACAGAAATATTTAAATCAGGTAAAGCTACCTAGTAATGAAAATATATATAATATAATATTTAACCCAAAATAGAAAATATAACAAAAATCAACAACAAATCGATTCCTAACCCAACACTCAGACCTTGACGACTTCCATGTACCTTTACTTACTTTAAGACCGCACACTCGCCTATCCATATATCCATCAGACCTGGGCCTGTCCTGGAAGATTTATGTGGCCCCGGACCGAGAGTAACTGAAGTAGCTGTAGGATAATCCCGGCCTTGTCCCGCGGCAGTAACTTTAGATGGCTTTCACACAGTGTCCACCACCTCTCCAACTCCCCCTTGGGAGGGTCCTCGTGGGTCGAGGAGTGATTCCCGGCATTGTAATTATCGCATTATTTCTATGGCTTCTACAAAAGAAGCACCAGGAGAGGGAGGGGATAACATGAAAATGGCAAAGAAAAGAGTTTTGGCCAGAACGAGGAAGAAGAGGGATCCCGTCGGTGGGACAGCGTGTATTGAATTGCTAGCGGGTGCCAGTTTTGAGGGTGTACAAATTCACAGACCCGTTTTTGCCTGATTATATACTAATTTTCGCAAACAAACAGAGAAAAAACCTATGAAAAACTTCACCTAAGCGTATTTTTCATTTAATTTTAAACATATTTTTAATTTTTGAATGAAATATCAAACACTTTTGGTTAAGAAAATTTTTGAAATTAGCACAAGTGAAGGCTCTCCGTTAAGTATTTAGCAAGGATTCTTTTTAAATGAAATCTGCAGTTTTCCCTTTATAAATAATTTTTTTTTTTTGGTGTAACCTCCTCCACCTGGATGTCGTTTTTTCTGCTTTAAGTTCCAAGAGCTGAGCGCGGGGGCCAATAAGATAAATAAAATAAATATTGACGCGCGTCCAATTCGCGAGAGCAAATAAACAGAGAAACCGGGAAACCGAGACATGGAGAAACGATAAAAGGGGGAGAGCTGAGCAGAGCAAACATCGTGACTTATATAGTGGCGGCAAAACATCAAACATACTGAATAAAGTAAAGCGCGTTTGATTTCGCCCGGCCAGAAAACTATTTTATAGTACACAATAGAGCACACACGCTTCGTCTTAATCCCAAAAGAGCATTAAGAGAGATACAGAATGTGGGTGGCACCAGAACGCCAGAGAAAATGTAGTGGAAATTTTTATGAAGTATACATACACTAAACATAATTCTAATTTAATGTGCAAATTTTTAACCCCCTTAAAAGCCTTTTCCCGAATTTATAAAGTAAATGTAAATTTTAGAGGAAAAGCTTCAACAAATCAACGTCAAATCGTGATCGTTGGGAAAAGCAAATGACAAAATGGAAAATAGTAAATGGTTAATGGAAAATGGAAAATGGCAAACGAGAGGCGTAGTGGCAATTATAATGGTTTGCCTATGTTGTCAGCTCTTAACGGCTGAGCAAATCCTCTTCGAGCCGCGCCCGGCTGCCTTTGAAGCTAGGAGAATGGAACCAAGTGTCACTGGAAGTAAGCAGTTCGAGAGACGTATATTTGTTATTGTTTTTTCCCAGAGGAAAAATGATATTTAAAGCTTAGAACAGCAAAGAGTAATACAACAAAAATACAAATACCAATTTAACTCAAATATAAAGTAATTAAAAAATAAACAATTTGATAACCTGAATAAAAAAACAAAAATAAATAAGAAGCTGGCAAAGTTAAAATACATTATTTAAGAACAATTTCTATGCGATCTCGGCTCGCTAATCGCATTTCTTTAATCTTTTTTTTAAGTGACTGACAGGGGTTATCTGTGAGTAGCTTTTCAGAGATCTTCCGTAGTTCCTCCTTATCCATATCCGGGGACCAACTATTACCACAAGTGATCGGCGCTTACGTACGTGTGTCATCCGGGACTGGAGTGTAAGTGCTTGCATTAGTTATTATTAATATTATTATTATTTAATGTTTTTGTTATTCATTCCAGATTGATCTCTTTGATGATATTTTTACGTGCGCGTCCCAAGTTCAAACAACTGGCGGATCGCGAGAATCAACAAAAACAAACATTGCGACCGGCATTCATCCCTATATATTTGAAATCTCTTGCCAGTGATTACATTGGGGATTATGGATATGGGGGAGAGAGGATGGGAGATCAGTAGATGAAGGAAGTGCGCCTTGCTTTAGTTTATTATTATTATTTCTTTTACCTACCTAGCTAATTCCATTTCGCCATTTCCTCCTACTACCAACGTATGTAGATCCATTTTGCAGCGATTCGTTTTGATCTTGAGAAGAAGCAGCAGGCAAAAAGCAGGCAGAGAGGGGACCCAGAAGAGTGGGAGGAGGAGAAGGAAAGAGGAGCTGGAGGAAAAAATATTATCTGGCTGCCGGAAATCAAAGCACACATCAAAGATCGCCGACGCCGCCGTGGTCGCAGTTGTAGTTGCAGTTGCAATCGCTGTTGCAGCGTTGCAGCTTGTGGAGGTCGCGGTGTTCAATTGCAGCCACATTGCTAGCACCTGCCCCATCTCCTCGAAACATACACTCAAACACACAGAGAAAGCTAGCACCATCCCCGGCCTGGTCGCCGTTCAGTATTGTTTGATGTTGCCTGTCGGCTGTTGCGGTTGGTTGCCGTTGCCGATCGAATTTTCACAGGCTACACTAGGAGAAAAATTTGGTATAGGTAAGGTTTAAACAAAAAAATGTATATTTAATATTAATTCTATTTTAAACAGCTTTGAAAGGCCTAAGGTTAAGAGTTTCAAGTTCCTTGAACATTTTGTGTTGTCTAGCAGTTATACTTGTCTTTATTTATTATTATTGTTACCGAATTATTTGAATACCCTTCTATCCTCAGTGCCCCCACAACCCACGCACACAGACACACCGACGAACATCGAACCGATGATCATCTCTGAGCACCAGGATAGCAGTCATGGCTCAAAGGAAAAGGGCAGCCACTGATTTTTTTAAGGAAGTGGAATACGCATAGCTGTCGGGTTATGCCACTGGCAATAAACCAATGTAGTAGACAGATCACTTCCCCTTTTTGGAGTTTAGAAATTTAACTAAGCCATACATCCTTTTCTAGAAGCCTGTCCGAAAGGGCCATATATTTTTAACAACATTTTTAAACAAAGTAAGTTTTATAAATAATTTTTTAAGTAATGTTAGTTTTATAAAGAGTTTTTCTCTATTTCTATATTATATACTTGTTATTATAAGTTCTAAATGTTTTTAAAAAGCTTTACAACCTGTAATTTCAGTGTCCCAGTTGCATCGGACATGTTCGTTCCTCTGAAAGCGAACAAAACCCAACAACCGGAGACCGATTGTCGGTAGTGGGTTCGAAAGACACCGAAAGAGCGGTCGAAGACGGTGATTCTCAGTGTGCGTTTTTCGAGAATCAAAATCAAATTTAAAAAAAAAACGTCAACGCGTAATTTTCTTAGTTTTAAAAATATTGGAAGCAACTATTGAAACTATTTTTTTCTGGTGCTCGCGAGTGATTATACAAAATAAAGAACGAGTTATATAGAAATCTAAAGAACCCGCAAGATGAACGACTGATTGAACCCTAGCATATCAGATCATTGATCCGAACTCCAATATGTTACTGATCCCGATCCTGATCCAGTGCCTAGTTAGCATAAGCAGCGGAAGCAATCTCGGCCTTAACGATCACCAAGTGGCGGCCGGCTCGAATGGATTAAAGTGCCAGCGGATCAGCGTTTCCGCCTGCCAAGGTCTTGGCTATAACATGACCGCGTTGCCCAACCTGGCGGGTCACACCAATCAGCTGGAGGCTGAGCTGCAGGTAAACGAGCTCTCTAGTCACTAAGCCACAAAACAAACCCAAAAACTAAGCCAGCTTTTGACACTTCTCCGGACCGCGTTACAGTATTCTTGATAAGTTTCGCTTTTGTGTAGCCGATAAAAAGACTTCTCATAACTAAATAAAAATAAGTGAAACAAAGTCATAAAAAGGGAAAAAATCAGCAACTTAATATAAAAACTGTACATGAAAGTAAAACCGAATTAACTAAGTAGTCGAGCTTGATATACACTGGTTTATTTTGGGCTAGAGCATTTTATGGTGGTTTAAAGAAATGTAAATATATATTTATTTTGATTGTAACGCCAAGAAAACTTTAAAAAATCAAGTGGAAGCTATGATAATATTTTAAAATGATAGCAAACATTTAAAAAGAAATTGTAGCATTATTGTAAAGTCTGAAAGAAGATTAAAAAAAGAGCAAATATTTCAGAAATAATAAATTGAATAGATATACATTATAATAAATTAATATAAAAAACCTGGTTTGGTTTTATAATTTGTGGTCCGAAATTAGTATATCTTTCCCTAAACGCTGTTTCCCATTTAAAGTTTTGTTTTATTTAAACATTTCAATTTGAATTTAAGTACCCATTTAAAGAGCATACTTGGCAAATGAGCACGAACTGGGGAATTTAACAAAATTCTAAAAGATGTAGGGGGACATAAAAAGAAGTTTTTTTGGGGTTCAGCAACTCGTCGAAGGGGGCCGCTTTCGGTCAGTGTACATACCTTTTCTTCTTTTGCCATTAATCAAGGTGAAATCAAAACTGACAAAAAAAATGATAATGATTATGATTAAAACTAAAAATATTGAAACTCGTTTAATTTAATTTGCTATTCTTTCTAAAAAAATAGATTCTTTCACATCAGTAATTAGAAAAATAGAAGCCTTTCTCAAAGCAGGGTCTTCTGCAGCTCCTAGATATTAACGATCCTCAACCAATAGCAGTCTGTATACTTGAAATATTAAACCAGCTTTAATCTAATCACGGGCTGCTTTTGTCGCTTTCCAAATCGAAGCATTATGGAAATTTGTATGTGTTTTTTATGAAATATGGTTTGCATTCGGTTTGTGAGCTTTCCTCCGTGGACGAGATTCCTATTTCTATTCCTATGATTTCTTTTTTATTTTTTGTTTGCTATCTGAGTCCTCACTCACTTTGTGTATGCCTTCCGCTGCTTTAATTGTATTTTGTTTTTCGGTGCCTATCAAGGTTTTCATTTCCATTAGCAACGCTCTCGGGGAGGGGGGAAACAAGAGAATGTGGCAAAAAAAAAAGAATACCGAGAAGGAGGAAGTTCCCCCTGCTCCTGGTTCTATCTAGATAAAAGTGAAAACAACACTTAGGGACCAATGATTATCAAACAAAAAACTAAGTCAAAAGCAGTGACATTTAATGGCTTTTCAATTATTGGAGGGTACTTGCCTTATGAGGTAGCTATTTAGCATATATTTGACTTAAAAAAATAATCCATAAATAACTCAGACTGCATGTCGATGTCGGATGTTAAGTGCAGACACCAGAGATGCCTAGAGAGGATATATCTAAAAAAAAATTAATAATACAATTTAACAGTTATAAAAAACGTTTTTACTTGGAAAATTAGATTAAATTCAAAATGAACTTGAATACTTGAATTTATAGGATTATGAAAACTATAAATAAATAAAAGTACATAACTATTTTTAAAATATTTTTAACTACAAGTATGTACAGTATTAGATTTTTTTTACCAATTCAAACAATTTTAATAAGATTTGTTTTGGTTAACTTTATGTGAAAATCTTTGGCTGAACCCCGAACTCCATTGAGCTTTTTCTATGTTTGTTGGGGTGTTTGCCGAGTGCGTTGCCGCCTGCTTTGTATTTAGCTTTTTATCTTCAGATAAAAATTAAAATGCATTTTCTGTCAGATCATCTCTCAATTTTTCTTTTGCTGAAAGACAAAGGCAGGCCTCAAGCAATATAAACGAAAGCAGACAAAACGAACCGAAACAACAAATCAAATCGGAAGCACGTTGGCGCAGATCAAAGGAAATCAGAAAAATCAGAGAACTATGCAGCTGAGACTATACAGAATCAAAAGAGATCGAAATCAAATAAGATTCCACATCAGGCGGCTATAAAAATGGTATTTACATAATGCATGCTCTTTCTGTCGATATCACATCAAAGGGAAAGGAAGTTTATTTTAATGTGGAAAGTAGTAGTAGTAGCAAGGTCTAAATTTCCATTAATTTACAGTATTTTATAAGCCAAAAATTGTTCGTGCTGCTGTTGTTACACATGTATCTTCGTTTTTTTCTAAAAGATTTTTATTTTGGCCTTAAATTGGGGTTTATTTGTGATAATAGAACTAGGAAGAAGGAACTAGAATATATACGCTTTAAGAATGTATTATTTTTTGTGGACTTCTACTTAAATTTCTTTCTATGTAGTTATTATAACATTTATAAATGTCACAAAGGCAGTTCTCTCTGCGATGGTGATGTGATGGTTGTCCAAAAAAATAAGAGCATATACACACCATTTCCTCCCGCAGGTGCGCACTTTCAATTAATTTGCTTGTAATTGTCGCTTGACAAGCACTTTGTCGGCACTTGATTGGAACGCTCACTCGGCTAATAAACACAAACCGATAAACTTACATGTACTCACCCAGACCAATCTTGGACATGTTACCAGAAGACAGATGGTTCCTCTTCGGCCTCATTCCGTTCCACAGTGCGTATGTGTGCTCTTCCTATCTCAGTGCCCTCAGATAAAAAAAATATTCCCATTCTCCAACAACATCAACAATAAGAGCCCCAACCTCAACTCACTAGATCTCAGAATTCCCTCCCTAAAAATATAAATAGACAAGACAAAGCATTCAAGAAAATTGAAAGGAAAATTGTATAGAAAATTTAGAAAAGATGAAAATGATTTAAAATAATAGTCAAGCCTATTCTTGTTGAGCTTTAAATATATTTTAATCAATTACATATTCGAATTTATTTTAAAACATTTTTTCTAAACAAAATTCTTTTGGAATTCAGAATTTTTACAATAATTTTCCGTCATCATTTGTGGCGACAATTGTGTCGACATTTTCTCTAAAGTAATTGTAAATATTTGAGCAAGGCATTAGCCCCAGAGTGCAAAACAGTCCCACCTGCAAAAAAATAACAAAATGAAATAAATAAAAAAAAAAGACAGAGAAACATCAGACAAGGCCGCGGCCACATAGACGGCAGTCATAAAGCAAAGGCGACGATGGCGACAATAAAATTGTTTGATTTTGAAAATCACAACCCATTAAGATTGCCCAGCAACCACTTCAAGAGGCGGAGAGGGTATCCCCTCTCTCAATGGGTCACTTTTGGGCAGCCCGAAAAGTAATGCAATAAAACTTACTCGTATTTTTGCTAGCGGCTTATCGCTTAGCGATATATACTGTATATATGTATAGTACATTAATAGGCCGCATGACTTGGCCTTAGGTGGAGCAAAGTATATCAATCCGATATCACGTACTCACTATCTATATCTAACTGTGTTTTGATTAAAATAGGAAATATGGCCAGAGTCCAGCAGAAACAAATCTAAATCAGCAAAGTCCCAGGGAACTTTATGAAGTTTATAGTTTATTATTGTAAAAAATGTATAAGATATATATAGAAAATACTGTTTAATAAATTATTATCGAAGCGCGTAATACCCTTGGCTTAAGTGCCCATCACTGTCATTATATCTAGCCTTACAAATTTCCTCCGGCTTCATACCAATTTTCGATAACAAAAGTGCTTTTATCAACTGAAAAGTATCAACGAAAGAAAAGAAAAACACTGTAAACTCCAAAAGAGTTAATCCGCAGCTTTTTCCGGGTTTCTTTTTGATAAGAATAAAGGTAACCCAGTGTGGAGCGTAGCGTTCTTATCGCCATGAAGCGCCGCCAGCTAGCGACATGACTTACGATAAAGATAGAGTGTGTAGGCGAGAGGACAGAACGCCCTCCCTGTCCCTTTTCCCCCTCTGTGTTTGCGTTGTAATAATTATGGCAAAAGGCGGCACGGCAATGAGAAATCCACCAGGGGCAACTTAACGATGATAATGTCAAATAAGTAAAGAAAATAAAAAGAAAAAAATTATAAAAACAAAAAATGCCGCTACTACTACTGGTGGCAATGTTTTTGTTGTTATTTTTTGCTCGGCGACAACTGACTTTGAAGTCTGGCGAATGGAAAACATAACTCAACTCGAGTCGTAAATGCCATAAGTGCACGACAAAAAATGTATACAAATATATGAAAGAATTTAGCACAATTTAAAAAATATTGAGGTATATTTGTTAACTCTTTAAATGAATAAATAATAAATAATAGTTGATTTTCCAAGACATTTTCTTTTTGTGCATTTCACCAGAATAGTTTCAAGTTTTTATTATTTTTATTTATTACCTTCTTGTAAAGGATTTAAGGGTTATTAATTATAATTTTTCTAAATTTAGACAAAATGAGTTTCAGTTAACGCCAAAAGCTTTAGTTACTGGTTATTTTAAAGCCTAGGAATTTCTTACTTTAATTCTAACATTTTAAAATAAATTCCCTTATTTTTTCTGTTATTTATATTTCTTGCAATTTATCTCTGTGTATAAACTTTTTGTCGTTGAAATTTTTTCGGCCTGGCCGCAATCGCCGGTCTGTCCAGTTGCAATGTTGACGAAAAGCATTTGACAGGCAAAAAAAAAAAAAAAACAAGGAAAAATGGCCAAAACCCCAAAGAGAGAGAGAGAGAGAGAAAACAAAAACAATTAGTTCATTCCTCTGCTGGGGCGGCTGCTGGTGCTTCTGCTTGATCTTCCAATAAATGCGGCATCGTCAAATGCCAAGCAGCGCAGGGAATAGAAGAAGAGGGACATGAGAAGGAGGATCTGGGGGAGCAGCAGGCTCTTTGGAATGCTGGAGTTGACCAAGAAAATGCAGAAACAAGGAGACAGTTAAGTACAGAGAGAGAGGGGAAAAACAAGAGATGGATCTCTAGAACTCGGGAAACTTTGAGCCTTTGACCTCTATAAGTTTATTTTACAAAAAAAGTCGACTTATATAAACAAGTATTTCGAAGGTTCTTTTCTTTCTTGCGTTTTTTTTTTATGTTACTTCACAAATTAGTTTTATGAAGAAATTTACCTAATGTTCCTCTTTAAAAATTAATAAACCAAACTAGAGCAGTTCTTTTATTTGTATATTTAGCTTTTTATATACGGAATACTAAAAGATGTGTCAGAAAGAGATGAGGCTCTGTCAGAGCAGCAGCAGCAGCAGCAGGTTTGTGCCTTAAGTCTTTTGTTTTTGCTGTAACGGCAGGATGTTGAAGATGACGGTGAGCTGGCTGAGCTTTTGCTTTTGCTGCGGCTTTTGTTGTTTTTGTTATTGCTTGTTGTTGCTGTTATTGTTGTTAATGTTGCACTTGTAGTTGTTGCTGTTATTATTGCCTCTGCTGTTCCTGTTGCGCCTAATTTCATGACAATTAAGTTGAAAAAAACTACGCGCCTGCGCTCGCGTGAATAGCTCTCACTCCCTTTATTTCTCTCTGGGTCCGATCTCGTTGTGAAAATAAGAAAAGTACAGAAAAGTACAGAAAAGTACAGAAGAGAATAAGGAAATATTTGGGGGGTTGGGGAGGGGTAAATATCTGGCATAATTTCGCACTGTAAGCAAGGCAAAACGGCACCTCATTTTGGTAATCCGAAATGACAAAATGTCAGCGATGCGAACGGCAGCGCATATATTAACCGATGTCCATACAATGGCACGGCTTGTCACAGTGCCAATGCCAGTGCCAGACCCAGTCACGTCCCGAACCTGAAAGGGGGACGGGATCTTCTCTAGCTACGTCCCGACCGGCCAAACATGTCGGAATTGTACTGCCACGAATTGCGCCTTTGACTGCCCGGATCGCAGCCTCAGATCGCTGCCACAGATTATCTAACTTGGTAGCGTGCTGAACAAAAATGCCAGGCAGCGATCTAGAAGTCTTTCAATTCTGGGATCCTAAGGTAAAGGGGAAAGAAAACCTAAATACAAGATATTTCATTCATTAATAATTTACAAGACAGTTAATTCATAGTTCATATTAATTTAGATTGGGATCTTCTTCAAGTAATGTGCAGCGTGCATTAAATTTATTGTTTTTGATATTTAAAACATATTAAAACATAGAGCTAGCCTTGACCATGAGTTGGTGCTCTTCATTATTTATATAACGATAAATTCAATTTGTTGTTATATACAATAGACTTTTCTCGATCAACATTCCTGGTAAAAACGATAGCTAGTGGCATGACCACAAGTGTGCAAAGCGAGATACTGGCTGCTTTGGTGCATTCCGAGGTCCGATCACAAGACCTGGGCCTGGCTACCGCCGCTGTGGCTGCTCGCTTTGCCTTTGAATGACAATCGTCGCCAGTCAAAATGTCAATTAATTGTGAGACGACGACAGTCGTATGTCGTCGGCATCACTTGACAGTTCTGTCAGCGGTCGTCGGCCGGCAACTGCGGCAGCTTAAAGCCGTCAGCTAAGACCAACTAAGTCGGAGTTAGCCAAGTTAGGAATGCATTTGAATCCGTCCGTATCCGTATCTTATCTAAGCTAAAGCTAATTAGGAATGCAAAATGTATCTTTGCATCTGCCGCTGTCATTGTCTCTTTCATTCCCATTCTCATTTTCATTTTCGCCTTTTTGGGCGTTTATGCGATTTATTATCGCATCGTTGTCGCCATGGGACGGCATCTTAATGATGCAAATTACTTCGCAGAATCGAGTCAGCGACGAAAAAGAGAGATATAAGTATAAACCACAAACTATAACTGCGGATGGCAAGGAAATAGAAAAAGTATCGAACAGGTTGAAGTTGTGAAAATATTTTAGTACTTATTTATTGAATTAAATCAAACATTTAAATATTTTGGATAATTTTAAATGATTTGCTATTAAATCGATTGAAATATATTTATTTATGTTATTTAATGCTATTTAATGTTACTTATCTTACTTATTTAGTACTACATATTTTCAGGGTTTGTTGTATATTTTGTTGTCACAAAATATCAAACTTATCCCGTCGATATGCCAACATCACTAGCTTCGAACCACTAATATATAACATACAGGCAACTGCGGTCCACTCGCTAAATGCAAACGCCTTCGTAGCAAATTAAATCAATTGACTTTGAAGTTGTGCCGACTTCACACACATCCCAATCCTCTCTAGTCGCTCAGCCTCATCCAACTCGAACTCCACCTCGGCCCCCGCTCTGTGCTCTGGCCAACAGCTGTCAATTCGAGTCAGCGGCAGCTCTCAAGTCCGAGCAGCTCTGAACGGCAACTAAATCAAATAAAGCGCAAATCAAATAAAGTACCCACAAGTCATGAGAGTGGAATAGGTCGACTAGGAGATGATCTTCTTAAGAAAAAATATAGGAAAAATATTCAATTAGGTTTTTTGGAGATGCTAAGTCTCTTTTTAAACCCTGAAAAACACGAAGGAACACGGATATTTCTTAAAATTTATGTTTAACCAAGCAAAAGTCTAGCGGCGTATCTGTGATATACTTTAACCCGAAAGCGGCTTAGAGGAAAAAAGGCACCGCCTCCTGAGAGCCGATCAAACTTGACTTTGTGCTGCCAAGTGGCCAAGTGGCGGCGGTGGTGGTGGTGCGTCAGAAGGCGGTCTGACTGTCTGTTTGTCTTTCTGGCGTATGCATCTTGTGCGTGTGCGGCATTTTCAGCTGACATTTTGCTACACTTGTTAGCCGATAGCTGGCAAATTGTTTGAGGCTGCCCAAAAACTGAAAGCTAAAAGTCAAAAGTAAAGCGAGCCTTGCAGATGCATCTGACAGATACAGAAACACATTTATACATATGACTCTCTCAGTCTGAGCATCCTTTGAAGGGATACCCTGAGCCACTTGTTTATGCAATAACTTTTAAACCAAATATATAACATATTTTCCAAGACTAATAATAGTAACACTAAATAATTAAACGAGGCTTAGCAGCCCCTGTAGGTCCCTGCGAGCATCCTCCAATAAACGCATAATAAATTGCATTTATCAGTTCTTGGATGGCATCGAGCCACGCTCACAGTCCCATTACCATTTCGATTCTCATTTTCGAGGTCCCCGGGCGCTTAAGTCCATAATTTGTATGCTCCAATCGGGACAAAGATGCTCCATAGATGGCAATACGGAGACCAACCACTCCTATGGACACTGGACAGTGGACACTCCTCCGTGGAAAATTATAAGTTAATCCATTACGTAGATTATACAGATGTCTGAACGCATTAAGTGTCCCCCGGTGGATCGAGGCAAGGATCGAAGTCGTGTATAATGAGCGAACACATGAGTGGCATTAAGCCTGAGTGAGATTTTGTTTATTTTACTCTTTATTTTGCTGGCTCAAAAATATTTATTTAATCTTTCTGTATGATATTTTCCTGCAGTTTCTTACCGTGCAGACATTTTCTGCCTGTAATTCCTTAAAAAAAAAAAAACAAAAACAAATAAACTAATATTCAAAGTCAAAGTGCCGCTAAGAGCAATTCGAATCTCCCCTCCACTTTCAACTTCTAGTTGGGCTACGAGTAATCATTAATCAAAATCGAGAATTCATTAGGTTCGTTTAGGCTGCGAGGTGTCAACTCTCTCATTGTTGTTGCTGTTCTGGGCCTTGTAATTGAAGTGTGAACACAAAACTCGAGGCTCAAACCCGAGATCGGGCACCAAATATTGAAGGAAATTAAATGGTTTTCCTTCTCGCGAGACGTTGGCCCAAAAAAGTGTGAAACATGCTGCGAAAGAACCCATGAAACGAAAAAACAAACTTAAAAGAAATAGCCTCGAGTCAAACAAAGAATAAAATCTTTTAAAAAAGAGGTGGAGTTGGAAGAAAACCCAAAAACCAAAACGAAACGCCGCGTTGGACGAGCGGGTGTTCATTTTTCGAGATTTTTAAGTAAATTAAGCGGAACTCTTTGTATTTTTTATGTATCCAGCCAACCGACGACAAAACTTTAAAACTTTCAAAACAAAAACTTCAAGAAATCTCTTTAATATTCTAAAGAAAATCCATATTTCATGTACATATATATATATATATATATTTATAAAAAAATATTTGAAAATGTATATTTTAACAGCTGAAAATACTCATAAATCATACTTTCTTTCTTTCTTTTATTATCCTTTTACATGGGAATTTAGGACTATGTGCTTATGAAAGTACAATAAAATATGGCAAACATATCAAATGAGTATCGATCAGTTTACCATCTCAAAATAGACTTAAGAAAGCTAAATATATTATTGCGTTATTCATATATGTTTTGTATTTATTTTATTTTAATTTTAAACAATAAAAAATGTTTGAAACCTTTGATTATGTTGCAGATTTAAGACAATGTGCTCCCACTCTTGTGGCAAAGCGGCTCTATTACGCTTATTGCCCTTCCGTCTTTTTTCTTCGTACTGTTGGAGTTTCGTTGGGCATACTGATGATTATAATGGCGCGAGACGATGATGAAGTTCACTTGCCGACTGCATCATTAAATTATTATTGCTGGCAGCCATTTTTCAGAAAGACGCAGCAGCGCACAAAAGCCACAAAATTTTGAAATCGCGTGTCTAATGCTCCATTCGAGATGCCCGCCGGTTGGGATCTCCGGCTCCATCTCTCGATATCTCTGAATTCTTCGATAAACTCGTTCGTTGGTTCTTATATTTTCTATATATTTTTTTTTTTGCCTAATGGAGCTTAATTATACAACAACAAAACTGCCTGCTTACTGTTACTGTTAGCCAAGAACGAAACAACAACATCGAAAGGAGATGACACTAAGACTTCGCGCGAGACAGCTCCTTTTTTTTTAGAGAAAACGTCTCTCGATAAGCTTTTTTGGACTCCTTTTTTCCTACCTCGTTCTTATTCGCTCTTTTTTTAGAGGGTCTTTTGACCCAAAACTTCATTTTCTCTTAGCCCCCTCCGCCTGTGTGTTTGTGGTCCTGTTCTTTTTTCGCTCGCTGACTTGTCTAAAATTCCACAAACTCATGAATTTTTGTGTCCAGTCCAGGTTTGTCATCGTCATCAATGTCGGGGCTTTTGTATGATGAACAATGGATACCGAGCACGGCACAGAAAAAATATAGATTTTTTTAATTTCGAAATGTGTCGCTTTCAGCGTGTAAAATATTGGTAATATTTTTTTAAAAAATACTGGAATAACGTAAAAGTTGCACAGGCTTTCAATCTTTATAAAGGCAGTTTCTTCATCTTTTGCAGTGTCTGTGATTATTTCCACATCTCAGTTAAAAGCAAATGCGTGGCTTCGTTTGAAGTTATTAGATTGCATGGCTGGCAATTGACAATTAATTGCCAGCGACAAGCTGCAAATAGAAATGGATGAACTCCACTCCAAACTGGTCATGTCTCCATGTCTCGGTATTGGGTTTTCATGTGTGAAGTCTAACTCAAGTTTTCACACCACAACATAATGCGGAAAAACGTGTGAGATTGTTAATGGAAAATAAACAAGAAAGACTTTTAAATATAAGAGTTTCAAACAACAAACACAGAGCGAAGCTGGTGTAAAAAACATAATGGTTGTTTTGTATGCTCATTCCTTTCATAAAATACATATAATAATAATAATAATAAAATAAAAATAAAGTATAAAAATTATTGTGGGATTTGAAATGAATGTTGAAATTAATTAAAAATATTCTTTTACATAAATAAACATTTGAAGAAGGAATATGTAATATACATTTATATCTTTTATTTATTTTTTATATTTATATTTTAATATTTTTTATTTACACTATACATATGTATTTAGAAAAAAATAATAAAAACTACCCACAGTTAGCTTCCTTTCTTATTTATGCAGAGGTTAAGGTTAATTGACTCAATATATTCTCTAAAAATTGTTGTTTTATATTACCCATTTATTTATTTGTATTATTATTTTTATATTTATTTATTTTTAAAAAATTTACTAATTTCCCAATTTTTTCCTTAACTTTTCCGGCAGATCGCCAAGCTGCTTCCCTTGATAGAGTCCGGCTGCTCTCGGCGCGCCCGCTTCCTGCTCTGCTCGGCCCTGTTCCCGCTCTGCACGCCGGACGTGCCACGTCCGGTGATGCCTTGCAAGTCTCTGTGCGAGACCGTCCAGAGCGAGTGCTCCCAGAATGCTCCAACCGAGCTTATGGACCTGTGGCCGCCTTTCCTGGGCTGCGCGGGTCTGCCGCAGCCGGAGAAGCACGAGCTGTGCATGCGAATACCCGAGGAGAGCGAGGTGCCCACCACGAGTCCTCCATCGAGTCCACCTGAGGATCATCTGCCAGCCCTATCCACGGCAGACAGAGAGATATCCTTGTCGCAGCAGCAACTCCAGGCATATCGCTTCTGGAACAGTGTGGGAGAAGAAGGGGGAGTAGTAGGATCTGCCGTGGGATCGGGAGCTGGAGGAAGTGCTACCCAGGGATTAGCTTTTTCGACAATTTGTCCGCAGAACTTCAGCGGGAGCCACTTCGATCGGGATGTGTGTGTGCCGCAGTGCCAGCGGGATGCCTTTCACACGACGGCTCAGAAGAAGCTATCGGAGAGCGTGATCCTGGGCCTCTCGGCGGTCTGCTTCGTGCTCACTCTCTTCGCCCTGGTCACATTCTGGGCAGAACCCACTCGCTTCGGGTATCCAGAGCGACCTGTGCTGTTCCTGTGTCTGTGCTACAACCTGTTCAGCGTATGCAACCTGGAGAGGATCGTGTTCCACAATCAGGCAAGGAGTGTGGCCCAGCTGCAGGAGCAGGGTCGCCCGGCAGTCATAAGATCAGCCTGCCTGCTGAGCCCGCCGTGCCTGGCCTCGTATATAACCACCTCATACCTGAGTCTATGTGCCGCCAGCTGGTGGCTTATCTTTTCCCTGTGCTTCTACCTTTCCTCGCACAAAAAGTGGTCCAGTGAGGCGCTGGAGAAGCGCTCCGGTCTGTTCCACGTCCTGGCCTGGGTGCCACCGCTGGCGCCTCCGATAGCTGCCCTGCTCCTGGAACGTGTGCGACCCAGCGAACTGACCGGTATGTGCTATGCTCCAGTTTTCGTAGAGCTGCCTGCTCTGGTGCTGCTGCTCCTGGGTCTGTATTTTACGCTACGCGCCTCCAGGTCGCTGCTCTCCTTGCAGCAGCAGCTCCAGCCCACGTTGGCCCTGGCCCACCATCGTTTCGGCCATATCCGGAAACGTTTCGTTACATTCTCGCTGCTGTACTTTGTACCCACGGCTGCTGGGGTGGTGGCAGCACTGTGTGAACGTAACGCGGACTCGGTGGTACCTAGCTGCTCAACGCCGGAAGATTGTGCCTCGCCCATGCCAATGAGTGCCTGGCCGGCCCTGCTGAGGATCTTCTTCCAAATGGTCGGTGGTACACTCACGGGCCTGTGGGTTTGGTCCCGAAAGACCTGTGAGAGCTATCGGAATCGGCTGGTAGCCAGCGGGGCAGGAGGGGGAGGAGTCGGTGGCAGCCACACCTCGGCGCTTATGAACTCAACCAAGACGGGTGTGGGGGTCGGGGCGGGCCCTCTGCCCAAAAAGCATCTATATACGAGTGGCAAGTCCATGCTGCCTAGCGGTGGCATTATGACCCCGCTCTACGCGGGCATCAGCTTCCACAATGTGCCCGTCTATAACCCGAATCAGTCGAGGGTTTAGCGGGTGTTTAGCGGGTATTAACTGTACCAATCCCCTCATCATGAAGCATCACCAGCAGAAGGCTTTAAGCTCTGATCTGAGTACGTGTACCTCCATGTACGCTTAGTTTGTAGGGAATAACTGAAATGTGTTAATAGTTTTATAACCTTATTTGTAATAATTCTTATAATTATAATATTAGTTTAAGGTTTTTTAATAGTTATTTAGGTAACCGTAAAGCTTGTACATATAAAGTTTTTTTTTGTAATTCTATTATGTCTAAGCGTAAAAGTTCAATTTAATTTTTAGTGTTAATAAAATTGTGAATATTTTGTAGTAGAAACGAACTCAAGAAGTGTTTTTATTGGGAATAGCTAAAAATATAGATTGAGATATAAATACATAGAAATAATAAAATATTCAAGAAAATAACAAATAAATTTAATAGTAAGTAATGGTTTAACATTTGTTTTTATAGAAGAATATACCAAAGTTATCTAGTAATTTTTCACGGGAATCTTCTATAACATATATATATATACAAATTTTATATAATATTTAAATACTTACTTTTTATTTATTTTAATTTATAGAGTTTGCCCAGGAACACATGAGTATTAACCGAGGTACAATTAATTTGATTGAAGCCGCCACACCGCGTGCCGGCAACGTTTCTATGTAATAAATTGCTGGCCAACAAGGCGAAACACAACTACAGCAACCTGCAACTTGCAACTTACTAAAACAACAACAAAAGCAACTAAACCACAAGAAGAAACAACAAATGGTAAGAAGCACAAGCACAAGCGGCGGCGGCAAAAAGTCACTCTGCAGCAAGCGTGCAATTAACTCTTATGCGCCAAGATCAAAGCGATTAATGCCGGCACTGCCCCTCGACTCGAGTTCTGGGGTTTGGACTTGGACTCGGTATTGGACTTGGCCCAGAGCCCAGAGTAGTGATCGGCGGGAATATCCAAGACCAGAGACGGGGCGGCCCAAGAGAGCGATTTCCAAGTCAAGCCAAGCCTGACGCTTTATCGTTATCCTCATCGCTGTTTTGTCGTTGCTGTTGGTTCTTGCCCGCTTTTACACAGCCCAAAATGTATATTACCTTCTTATTTCAAAGAAATACAATCAGATGATGTGAAAAAGACGTAATAATAATTAGTTTTTACTAATTTTGGTTAGAAAACAAGTAAGAAAGCTACAGTCTAGTGAGCGCGACTGTGAAATACCCGCTACCCATACTTAAACCATAAAAGCGTCAGGACGCCAGAAAAAACAGTTAATACAATTTTGAACATAACGGACAAATGCAAATGCAAGTGTAATATAATCACATGCATACAAAAATACATACACATGTATCTATGTGTGTAAAAACGTTATTATTGCATTTAAGCGGCTAATAAATATTACCATTTATTAAAATTGCTTCTCGAATATCTTATAAGATTATTTTCCGAACACAACCAAGAACGGATAAGAATATTTAGTTGGTCTAATTGGTCAACCAAATGAAGCATGCTGCCAGCAGCCGTTTGTGGCCATACAAAATTATTTCTTTAATAACTTCGACAATTTTTATCTGATCGCAACCAAATTTTCAGGAATCACACAGACTATAGTTCTTAATATGCATTCCGAAATTCGCGACTCTAGCTTTAAAATTATACGCTTAATACGCTTTTTTATGATTTGCGGGGGCGGAAGTGGGCGTGGTAAAAATTTGAAACAAACTTGATCTGCGTGCAAGCATAAGAAATACTGTCGAAAAAAAATTAGAGCTCTATCTCTTATAGTCTCTGAGATCCAGTGTTTCATACGGACAGACGGACAGACAGACAGACAGACAGACAGACAGACAGACAGACAGACAGACAGACGGACATGGCTAGATCGACTCGGCTGTTGATCCTGATCAAGAATATATATACTTTATAGGGTCGGAAATGCTTCCTTCTACCTGTTACATACATTTCCTGCCGGCACAAAGTTATAATACCCTTCTACCCTATGGGTAGCGGGTATAAAGACGAAAAATTAAAAAAAATTTTAATATGTGTTTGTGCAGGTATTTCAATAATATAAAAAAAAAACACTTGGAACTAAATCAAATTTAAATATTTACAAAAACAAAAGAGTATAAAATAATTAACAAATATAAAACTTCACTCCCATTTTCTCAGTGAAAAGAATAGAAAAGTCGAGAATGGAGGACAAAGCTAATAGCTCTGGCCAAACAAACAGGTTAACATGCAAGGACCAACGGGTGACGTGTCTAAGGGCCAGGCTCCTCTCGGCCAATATAGCCCCAATCGCTGGCCATTTGCGGGTGTTAAATGCGACTAAAAAACTCTGCGGTCGGGACGATTTTCCGTAATATGTAAATGCTCAGCGCGCACACACAGAAACGAATTGAGAGCCAACCACCGAAGTGCTTAGCAAATTGGCCATTAATTTTCGGCCTAGAAACCGGTTATGTCCAAACTCGCAGCAGCCTCTTTTCTTTAGTGGCCAACAACCAATTCTTAATGTGGAAACAAAAAAGAAAAAAAAGAGAAATAATAATAATAAGGTTGGCTTACGGAAATCATAATTCTTGGGTGGATTTTTAATGTCTTACCAGTTCTAAAGTAAGTGTAATAACTTTTTTAAATTAGTAAAAAATTAATGCATTTTGTAAATAAAATTATACTAAAATACCCAACAAGAACAACTTGAAATTCGACAAATTGTTTTATTTTATGTATTTAAATGAACGTTTCTATAAAATGCTTAGGCATTATTAATATTAAATCGTTTAATAAATATCATTAAATATATATCACATGGAAAATGGAAATTAAATAAAAACCTAGATTAACCATATTCCGAGTTTTAGATAAAAAACTCTTTACTTTAAAATATTACATTATTTTTCAACAAGTATGCATAAAGAATGTTTTTAAATTTTTTTTATGTATTTAATTAATTTCTTAGATCCGTCAAAAATTTAAAATATAATAAGACATAATATAACAGATTTATCGATACCTCGATAGCACGTCTTGCTCAAAAGCAAAGCTCAGTTAAAGCCGAGTCGTCGCAGACCGGTTTTTGGCCCGAACCCCAACTTAGTTGGTAAGAAGAAACGAAGCGATCGAAGTGGCGGAAGAGAAAGCACATTCAGCTCTGTTGACGTGTGCAATGCCCCATTTCCAAATAAGTAAATAAATAAATAAGTAGTAAATTTAGTTGCTTGAAAAATGGCGGCTAGCGTGGTCAAGGCGCCCAAGTGTCTGCGACGGGGCTCGGCCAAGGATCTGACCAAGAATTCTGCGGTTCCAGTGCCTGTGCAGAAGACGAACAACCACAACGCAGCCAACTGGTAAGTGTGAAAAAGGGAGGATCAAAACATAAGATTTTAACTATAGTTCCGGAAATCTTTCTCTCTCCTACCAGTAACTGGTGGCTTCTACTGGTCACCGTCTTCCTGATTACCTTCGCCACACGTTTTTACAAGGTTACCGAACCGGATCATATATGGTAGGGATTTAAATGTTATTTAATTTAATATGATTATTAAAAATAACAAGAATATAAATTCTGCAGCTGGGATGAAACGCACTTTGGCAAAATGGGTAGTTGGTACATCAACAGAACCTTCTTCTTCGATGTCCATCCGCCGCTGGGCAAGGTAAGAGTCTGGTACATTTTTAATTTCCTTAATTTTCATTATTTGAATATTTTAGATATTATTTAAATTTAATAAATAATGAAAGTTAATATCTGAAACAGTCTAGATTTACTTTGTTTTCTCCATTTTAATCTTCAAAGATACAAGTAATTTAGTGTATAATGTTATATCATTATTTAAATCATAGTAATAAAAAAACAACGTTTTTATTTTTTTGATATTTTGTCAATATATTAAAAGCATATTTAAGACCATTTAATTATTCTTATTTAAAATAAAACGTTAACACGTTAAAGCACCTTTTCCTTGAGATTAATTTACGTTTATGTTAATGCAACAATGTTTAATTAATTTGTATTAATTAATTAAGCGAATTTAATATAGAAACCTTGTGATATATTTAACACTAAACCCATATTTTCTTTAGATGCTTATTGGACTCTCTGGCTATTTGACGGGATATAATGGAACGTTCCCTTTTGAAAAACCAGGAGACAAGTACAACGAGACTCGTTACCAGGGCATGCGATATGTGAGTTTATAAAGGAACATATATATATATTACATATTTAATACATATATTAATACATGGAATGAAATGTATAATCCCAATTATTTATGATTTAATTAAATGAAATTCCTGCAGTTTTGTACCACCTTGGGAGCTTTAATCATGCCCATGGGTTTCGATACTGTCTACGATCTAACGCGCTCCCATGAGGCAGCCCTTCTCTCGGCGGCCTATTTAATATTTGGTAAGTTTGTAATATACATATATAACAATATATATACACTATTTAATTCTTTGTTCACTGTCAGATGTGGGTCTTGTAACCCTCAACCAGTACATCCTCCTAGATCCCATCCTGCTCTTCTTCATGATGGCCTCCGTCTGGGGCATGGTGAAGATTTCGCGAAGCACTTCCTCTGGTGGTTCCTACTCCTTTCGCTGGTGGTGCTGGCTCTTCCTAACCGGCACCATGTTGTCCTGCACAATCAGTGTGAAATTTGTGGGTCTGTTTGTGGTTTTGCTGGTGGGTTTGCACACGGCCACCGAGCTATGGCTCATACTGGGCGATCTGGATCAGCCCATTTGGGAAACGGTGAAACAGGTGGCGTGTCGGGCCATTGCCCTTATTGTGTGGCCCATTCTCCTGTACACACTCTTTTTCTACATCCACCTGAGTGTCTTGAATAGGAGCGGGAATGGCGATGGCTTCTATAGCTCCGCCTTCCAGTCCCGGCTCATTGGCAACTCTCTGTACAATGCCAGTATGCCGCGGGATGTGGCTTATGGCTCCGTGGTGACCATTAAGAACCACAAGACGGGCGGCGGCTATCTTCATTCGCATCATCATCTGTATCCCAAGGGATCGGGAGCCAGGCAGCAGCAGATCACAACATATACCCATAAGGACGAGAACAATAAGTGGCTCATTAAGCCGCACAACAAGCACCGAGTACCCAAGGACAAGCTGCACTTGCTCCGGCATGGGGATCTCGTTCGGCTAGAGCATGTGGTGACAAAGAGGAATCTACATTCCCACGGCGAACCGGCTCCGATGACCAAAAAGCATCTACAGGTCACGGGCTACGGCGAGGTAAGTACAATTGAGAATTTCAATGTGATTTATCGGTACAAATTAAGAGTACAATATTTTATTAAAAATGCAACATATAAAACATCACAATTTAAAACATCACATCATACATATCATTTAATGGCAAAAATCAATTCTTTTCGATATTATTTTGTATTTTATTTTAATAAATTTTATGTAAATTTTTCCCATCGGTTTTTCCTCTTTTAGAATGGCGCTGGCGATGCCAACGATGTATGGCGTGTAATGGTTGTGGGCGGCAAGATCAACGAGACAGTGCACACTGTGACCTCCCGTCTACGCTTCGTTCATCTCTTGCAGAACTGCATCTTAACCTCCAGTGGAAAGCAGCTGCCCAAGTGGGGATTCGAGCAGCAAGAGGTGTCCTGCAACCTCAATGTACGCGACAAGAACGGCCAGTGGAATGTCGAGGACAACGAGCACAAGTTGTGTGAGTAACAAAGTAATACATTTTCAATACACTTTTTTGTAATAAAATATGTTTGAATATTTTGTACAATTAATTACCTTAATTATATATTTTTTATTTAATTTTTGAACAGTGCCCAGTGAGAGTTTCAGCATCTATGCCCCTGGCTTCTTTGCACGCTTCCTGGAATCCCATGCTGTCATGCTGCAGGGCAACGCAGGCCTGAAGCCCAAAGAAGGCGAGGTGACCAGCCGACCTTGGCAGTGGCCCATTAATTACAGAGTAAGATTCTGGATAATACAAATATTTTAAAATATTTTCTTAAAGCCATTTTTAAACTCGCCGCAGGGCCAGTTCTTTTCGGGCAACATTTATCGCATCTATTTGTTGGGCAATCCGGTGATCTGGTGGAGCAACCTGGTCTTCCTGGCCCTCTTTGTGGCCGTCTTTCTGTACAATGCCGTCCTGCAGCAGCGGCAAGCTGGCCTGACTGAATATCAGGACGGTGTCCTTCAGTATGAGTTGCAGCATTCCCAAGGAGGTTGCCAGGCTGTAGCCCAGGGCGAGGACAGTGAGCCATCGACCACGGAACTGTGCAGTTGCTGTTCCTCCCCACAGCAGAGGCTCAAAACGGAGCAGCAGGAACTGGAAAGGAGTCCCAATGAGGCTTCCATCTCAGCAGCCATGTCCTTGCAGGCAGGCGCCTGGCTCTTTGTGGGCTGGGTACTTCACTACCTACCCTTCTGGGCCATGGGACGAGTTCTCTACTTCCATCACTATTTTCCGGCACTTATCTTCAATTCCTTGCTCACTGGTAAGCATAATATATATTTATATAAAGATGTCCTTTGGTTATTAAATATATCCTTCCACAGGTGTCATGTTTAATTATCTCATGCGTGTCCTCCCCAAGTGGATCCAGCATGTGATTCTGGGCGTGGTTCTTTCAATTCTGGTCTATAGCTTTACCCGATTCTCGCCTTTGGCTTATGGCACAAGCGGCCCGCTGGCCAACGAGCCCAACTCTACGATGCACAACCTCAAGTGGCTCTCCACCTGGGAGTTTTAGTTAATTTTAAATGTAGTCTAGCTCTTTTTTTAGTATTTATTAGTTATCTTTAAAAATGTTTTATTTAAATATCCATAGCTTATATTTTACACAAAATTAAGTCACAAATAAAACCATAACCAAGTGTAATAAATCAAAAAATCCATAAGAAAGGTTTTTATGTATTTTTTTACATATTTTTTTAGTTTAATATATGCAACTAATAATATAACAACTGGTTAAGGAGTGTACAACATATAGATAAGTTACTAATGTAAATATATCTGACAATAACAAAAAAAATTATATTATTTGTAATATATATTTTTATTTTTTGTAATAACAAATACAAAGCGAGTGTTTGATATTATTTGTTACATTACATCGCATTTAGTGCTAAAATAAAGCTAAATTCTGTAATGTTAGATTTCACTCGCCAAACTCTGTAATGTTAGACTTCACCCGCAACGGCCACGGAGGACGTAAAAAAGGAGCGGAAGCGAAAATGCATTAAAATTGCCGGTAAAATTAAGCGAGGAGAACTTACGGCGGTAGAACAGCGAGCCCGTGCCGTGAGAAGTGTGAGTGAGTGGGGGCAAAGCCCCAAACAGGCCCAAAAAACTAAATCCGGGCAGTTTCAATACTTTTTTGCATTCCTAAACCAAAACGCACACATACATTCACATTTTGCGCCGCAAGCGCGGGAAAGAGGAAACGTCTTCATTGAGATCGGTCGGAAAAATGAAGCGCGGAGAACTTACGGCGGAAAAACAGCGAGCCCGTGAAAAGTGAGTGGGGGAAAGCTTAAATATCCCCAAAAAACCCAAAACCAAACCACAGACACACGCATATTGCGACGCCGGGCAAAACGGACGCAAAGAGCTACGAAAATGGCTGCACGGCCAGGAAAAACCCCAAAACAAAAGTAGGGCAGCTGGCGTGTGTGTATATTTTTAAATTTTTTTAGTCCGTTTTGCAGTGCAAGTGCAACATGTTCAAGTACAATCCAATTTCAAGGGCGAAGAAAATTTGCCTAGTGTGCTTTTGTCCACTGATTCGCCGTTTGGATCTGTTGCAAGAACTAATGTGAAGGGGTGAGTGAGACAACTGTATTGTACTTTTTCCGTTCGTCTTTCGGCATCTATCTTTGCCCGCGCATTTTTTCTTTTCTTTTCTTGTCCTTTCGTATGTTGCCATCGCTGTTGCAGGTGAAACCTAAGAGCGAGAGAGGCAGTTAAGAGATCTGCGATACTCTTTTTGTTTTCCAAGCTTGACATTTGGAAAGCTGCGGTCTTTGTTTACCTTTTTTTTGCTGCTGTCTTTGTTTACCTTTTTTTTCTGGGGAGTTTGTAAATTTGGGACAAATGCAAGTGAAGATTAATTAAACTGAACTTATTTATATAATTGAAGCCTTAATTTATTTAATTAACTAGTCCTTGTCTTTAAATATGAAGCTACTTGCTTTTTTGTGCTCGCCCTTAAAAGTGGAACCTAAGAGTGAGAGCCGGTTGAATTTAAATACGATCCACTCTTGCGTTTGGCAATTTTGACATGTGTAGAGCTGCGGTCTTTGTTTACCTTTTTTTTTTTGCTGCTGCTGCATTTGTTTTACTTTTTATTTATCATATGATTATCAACTTATCCTTGCTTGGTTCTTTTATTCTCTTGGTTGTCGCGGGCGCATTTTGTTCCTTGCTTTGTCGCTTTTCACCCTAGAGAGTGGAACCTAAAAGAAAAAGATACGATCCCCTTTTGTGGAAATCAATTTTGACATTTGGAAAGCTGCTGCCTTTGTTTACCTTTTTTTCCCTGCTGCTGCCTTTGTTTACCTTTTTTAATTGGCAAATTTTAAGTTTGTTAGTTCAAAAAAAAAAACTAAGGAAACTCGTATTATATAAATTACATGGTGGTGGCGTCATTGTTGCAACTAGAGCTGTCCAAAAAGCGCGTCTAGTGCAGCCAGCCAGGTAATCTATCGCCTTTGGCGTGTACTTCTTGTTTATAAACCCTAGAAATCCGCGAAATACGGCCTTTTCAATTACTCATTATAATTTCCTTGGTAGTTTCGCCGCTCCCGGGTGGATTTGGCCAGGTAAATAGGTGTTTTCGCGGGAGACCTCTCGAAGCAGCCGACAATCCTAGTGGCGATGTTTCAGTGCAAAAAACGTCTTTAACCATCAGGTAAACTCGTAGAATTTACTTGACAGAGCAGGGGACTAGAAGCGCTAACAGCGGCGGAAGACTGAAATTTATTGATTACTCGATTTTAGATTACAGCAACGGACACTCGATTGTAGCAACACTTATCGTATCGATAATATTTTCAAGCGTTGTTATCGAAAATATATTTTTATTCACAGTTCTACAAATTTCTTAATTCAATGTTATGAAACAAAAAAGGAACAATAATGCAGCTCAAATAGCGCCATCCACCTGGTGATGCTCTAGATGCTTCATGTAGGCCAGAAAGCAAGTCCAGCAGAGGCTGCAGGCACTGATGAATGGCACCCGATTGCGCTCGGGGACCAGGCTAAAGTTAATGGTGGCCACTAGCGGCCACACGCACAAAGCCACCTGTTAAGGTAAGGATTAAAAGGAATATAAACAATATAAAAAAAACATATACCTTGTAGGTTGGAAGAAACTTCTTGCCCACTTCGGCCGCCGCCTCCTGCACCGTTTTGGACTCCAGCAGGCTCATGATAAAGAAGAAGCAGGTCATAGCCCCGGGCGTATAGGACACCGTCTCTACCGCCGCCTTGATTATGCCCGTACGCAGCGATGTCTGCGGCCACATGGCACTCGAGACCTGTGTGAGAGAGCTTAAGTTAGTAGACTTGGTTGGGTGGAAACCAGGACTTACCTTAACCCAGCCATACAGCGTGGGCGCAACAAAGAAGCCGCCATACATGCTGAAGCGCAAGACGCGCCACCAGTCGTAGGTGCCTGCAGAATGAGGACGCCAGGTAAATGAGGATGCCAGAGAGCAGACTTGGATAGGCATTAAACCTTATCCACCATTACTTACCCCAGCCCCTGCCTTCTACAGTCTGCTGGATGAGGCTGCCCGTGGGCCAAATCAGGCTATACGATATCATGCCGCGCATTATCGGGTAGCGGGTGACAAGCACCTTGAGCCTATGCCACATTACTGCAATCTCAACGCACCTGCGGAATCACAATTGCCGGAATTCGCATGTTATTAGCATGGCTAATGGGGGCAAACACAAAGGCATGGCGAGTCCAGCTCCAGCAGTGCAAATGCGGGTTGCAAACCCCACCGAACCTCAATAAATGCGCCTGCTCCACTTGCCATGCCGTCACACACCGAGAAGGCTGTCATGGGACAGAATTCAGAGCTTGTACGGCTTATTCAGCTCCTCCTAGCCGCGGTCGTCGCCTTGACCTCGGCAGATCCTGGAAAGATTGTCAATGGCACCGCCGCCTCGCCCGGAGAGTTCCCCTTCATTGTTTCCCTGCGCCGCGCCAAGTATGGCTACCACTCTTGCGGCGCCACGCTGCTCAACTCCCACTGGGTACTGACTGCCGGTCATTGCGTGCTTGGTTCCTCTCCGGAGCAGATAAACCTTCAATATGGCAGCCAAATATTGGAACGGAATGCCACCCAGCTGCTCCGCGTGAAAGGCATTTTCGTCCATCCCGACTACGAGCCGCACGACAAGTACGCCAACGACATAGCCCTGTTGCAGCTGGCGGATCGGGTGTCATTCAGCCAACGTGTCCAGCCAGTACGACTTCCAGAGGCACGACAAGCCACGCCCAGCAATCTGAGCGTTATCCTAGCGGGCTGGGGTCTGAATAAGGTAAGATCTCCAGCCTCTTTCAGGAGTTATCCAAAACATTACCAATCCTTTTCTTTTAAGACGGGCGGCTCGGTGCAGGAGCAACTACAAAAGGTACAGCTACAGATGTTTAGCGACGAGGAGTGTAGCGAGCGGCATCAAACGCAGCTCCATGACAGCCAAATCTGTGCGGGTCTGCCCGAGGGCGGCAAGGGCCAGTGCAGCGGCGATTCCGGCGGCCCCCTAATCCTCACTAACAGCGACGGCGGCTCCACGCAGATTGGCATCGTTTCGTGGAGCAAAAAGCCCTGCGCTCGGCCACCCTATCCTGGCGTCTTTACGAAGGTCTCTGCCTACGTTGACTGGATTGTGGAGACAGTGGGCAGCTCCTCGACACCCTCACCGCTGTGGATTGGCCACATCATTGTGGGACGCTCGCCGCCGCCTAAACTGGACAGATTCTGAAGCGAATTCTCTCGAGCGACAATAAAAACTACCAATGCATGTAAGCCAACTCTATCTAATTCAAGTGGAACACAAGTCAGGGAATAACAACGAGCTTCTGCTCCTCGTGGCGCGTCTTCATGTAGGCCAGAAAGATGGTCCACATCAGGCTGCAAATGCTCACAAATACCACGCGATTGTGCTCTGGCACCAGCGAGAAGTTGATAGTCTGCAGGAACGGCCAGATACACACGCCGACCTGGGTTAGTAATGGAGATTAATCATTTATGAGCGGGGGCTTAGGCGGAGAAAGAAGTGTGCAACCTACCTTATAGGTGGGCAAGGCCTTGTCCTTGGTCTCGTCCACCGCTTGGCTGAAGGTCTTTAGCTCCAGCAGGCTCATGCCCATAAAGAAGCTGACGCAGGCAAAGGGTCCGTAGGATAGCTGCTCGGTGATGGCCTGCAAGGAAGTGTGTCCATAATCTCTGGCTGAGGCTACTCACCACTAAACTTACCTTGACTATGCCCGTGCGCAGATTCGTATGCGGCCACATTGCTGTGGTTAGTCTCACCCAGCCGTACAGCGTGGGCGCCACATACAGAGCTCCAAAGAGGCTGAAGCGTAGGGCACGTGCCCAGTCGTAGTCTCCTGAAAAGGAGGAGGAGGAGGAGGCAGTGATGGGAAAGGAGCAAGGTGCAGGCGATAAAGTTACTCACTTGGCTTTCGGCCCTCCAGCGCCTGCTGGATGATGCTCCCCGTTGGCCACATCACCGCGTATGTCATGGCGCCCTTAGCCATGGGATGCAGTTTTCCGCTGCGCCGCCACTGGGAGGACAGCGAAGCTTGCAGCAGCTTAACGGCCTGCAGCACCATTATATTCTTAGATTCTACCTAAATCTGGCGGCGGAGCAGAAGGAAAATCTTGATCTGGGCCAGGAACTACAACAACAACAACAACAACGACAACAACGAAGAAGGAGACGGAGCAGAACCGAAGATACAAGGCTCAACGTTGCTAAAGGTGCCTGCGAGAGCGAGAAGTGCAGGCAGGCTGGCCAAGGCCAAGGCCGTTTCCCCCCCCCCCCCCCCCCCCTTGTGGATACTTGCTGTGCGATGTGGCTGTGACTGTGGTCGATATTCTCTCTCCGAACGCTGTACAAAAACTAAATGAATGAATGGGTGCAATTTCTGAATTTGAACACAATTATTAAGCTTTTTCGCATTATTTATGTAACAGCGCGAAAGGGAGGGAAGCTGAACGAATGAATGGAAAATTTTGGCGCGTTTGGCTCTCAGCTCCCGTAGCTGTGTTATTTAACGGATCATGTAGGATCAATATAATTTAACGTAATTGTGTTGTTGTCACTGTCGGGCTGTGTTGTTGTTTTTGTTGCTCTGCGGCTAGATCTTTACTCACATAGAGGTTTTATTGTAGCGGGCGGGAAGGAGAGGGAGGGGGAAATTAGCCCTAGTCTAGCTGTTTGGAATTTTAGTTTGTACTATGGTTACACGACGTCCGCATCGCGCGCCTTATCGTTTCGGTTCCGAATTCTCTTACTGCCAATGCGAAACAGCTTGATGTGTTTTGCTCAGTCAGCTGTTCGAGGTTAGCGAATGCTTCTCACAACATCGTCGTGCAGCTTTGTTAGCTTTTACGGTGGCGGGCGGGGGTTTCTGCACTGAATAAAATAAACTCGGTTAGAGGTATCATTGGTCTGGTTTATTTAATAATATTATTAATTCTAATGTTTCTGGAGAAAACACGACGTTACGACACGGTTAAAGTTTTATAACAACAAAATTCATGCTCGATAGTATTCGAGAGAAATATCGACATCAAGATATTAGTGTTGGTACATACATATTGCACATCTCTAATCAGCGGAAAACAAAAATGCGACAATGGTTGTGGCTAGGGGACGTCAGACCTCATGTAATCAACTGGGTGCTTCTCCTGTTCGTGCAAGCCAACGCCACCCACCGCAACGACATCGCCATCAGGAGCGGCAACGGCAGCAATGGCATTCCGCACAGTTTCAGTCCCTCCTGCCCTCAGCGACATCTCGCTGAGATCTTGCCGCTACCAAACACCTGTCCACCGGAGGTGCTGCATCTACGGGGCACCGTGTACATCCTGTACGACGTCAATATATCCGAAGGCTTCAACCTGCGCCGTGATGTCTACATCCGCATGGCGGTCTTTGCAAGTCGACTGCGACAGCGACACAAGCGTTTTCGGAACGTGCGTCTGGTACTGCCGCCATGGCCACGCCTCTACCACTGGCACTCGCAGGGCCTGCTCCAGAGCGGTCTGCCTTGGAGGCACTTCTTCGACCTGACCAGCCTGCGTCGCTACGCTCCCGTGCTGGACTACGACGAGTTCCTGGTGGAACAGCGCCTCTTTGGCGCACCTGGGGCGCCGCTCGTGCATGTGGCGCATGCCTTTCGGCTGCAGCACTACGAGGTGATGTTAGAGCAGGGCATCTTCCGGGACAAGTTCGAGCGCGTGACGGACAAGGCGACGTGCAGCGAGCAATCGCTGGCGGGCGGACCACTGTTGCAGCAGCCAGAGCTACAGGTGGAGCGATTCCATTGCGTCCGTTTCCAGGGCTCCGCCGGCCTACTGGAGCAGTTGCTGCGTGCGGCCATTGCCGAGGACACAGCGGGACCGGAGGACGCAGACGATATGCGAACTTACGTCCTGCTCAGCGCTGAGACCGTGCTCCATGATCACTGGGGCGACGAACACTTTTGGCGTGCTCGTCGCTCCATGCGCTTTGCCAAGCGGCTCAGCCAAGTGGCCGACAATTTCCGACAGCAGGCACTGGCCACCACGGACACCTCTGCTGTTGTACAGCGGCCGGCCATGTGGGAACTGGAGCGACCCAAGCGAAATGCTCGCGGCGGGGACTATCTGTGCGCGCATTTGAGGCGTGGCGACTTTGTACGATCGCGGGAGTCGACCACGCCCAGTCTGAAATCGGCCGCCCAGCAGATGAAGCAACTGATGCGCGCCCTTAACTTGAGCACAGTGTTCGTGGCCAGCGACGCCACGCCCTACGAACTAATGGAGCTGAAGGAGCTCTTCTATCGCTTCCGCTTCGTCCACTTTACACCGGAATCAAATGGCCAGCGTCGCGAGCTGAAGGACGGCGGCGTGGCAGTGGTGGATCAGTTGGTGTGCTCGTATGCCCGCTACTTTGTAGGAACCTACGAGAGCACCTTCACCTACCGGATCTACGAGGAGCGTCAGATCCTCGGTTTCAGCCAGGCTAGCACCTTTAATACCTTCTGCAAGGCTTTGGGCGGCAGCTGTTCCCGGAACGCCGTCTGGCCCATTGTCTGGGATGACTATAGCGACAGCGAAACGGATGCTTATTGAATCCTAACCATTGTCGTGGCAAGAAGCGAAGCACTCGAATTCTAGCTTTAAGATGGCCAAAAAAAAATTCCGAACAAACTGCGATTATGTACCAAAAAAACTCACAAATCAATTCTGCCATTAGATAAGAAAATGGTTAATAAAACTAAATATTTTGTAAATATGTAAGCGGAGTTCATTAAAGTTTAAGGTTTACATTTTTATTTATTTAATATAGTTCCTTAAACTCGATTTCTGAGGAAAACACAACAAACAATAATAAATAAAATCAAAATTAATTAATACGACTTTATATAAAACTTTTATAGCTTATATATTAGGTATTTTTTAATTAAGTTTAGTTTAGTTTAGCAGCAAGCTGGCCTGACTGAATATCATGCCGGTGTCCTTCAGTATGAGTTGCAGCATTCCCAAGGAGGAGGAGCCATCGACCACGGAACTGTGCAGTTGCTGTTCCTCCCCACAGCAGAGGCTCAAAACGGAGCAGCAGGAACTGGAAAGGAGTCCCAATGAGGCTTCCATCTCAGCAGCCATGTCCTTGCAGGCAGGCGCCTGGCTTTTTGTGGGCTGGGTACTTCACTACCTACCCTTCTGGGCCATGGGACGAGTTCTCTACTTCCATCACTATTTTCCGGCACTTATCTTCAATTCCTTGCTCACTGGTAAGCATAATATATATTTATATAAAGATGTCCTTTGGTTATTAAATATATCCTTCCACAGGTGTCATGTTTAATTATCTCATGCGTGTCCTCCCCAAGTGGATCCAGCATGTGATTCTGGGCGTGGTTCTTTCAATTCTGGTCTATAGCTTTACCCGATTCTCGCCTTTGGCTTATGGCACAAGCGGCCCGCTGGCCAACGAGCCCAACTCTACGATGCACAACCTCAAGTGGCTCTCCACCTGGGAGTTTTAGTTAATTTTAAATGTAGTCTAGCTCTTTTTTTAGTATTTATTAGTTATCTTTAAAAATGTTTTATTTAAATATCCATAGCTTATATTTTACACAAAATTAAGTCACAAATAAAACCATAACCATATGGCTGAGTTATGGGCGATTTACGATTTTTTTTACTCCATTAGTTAGTTTTTAACAGCTTAACAAATCTGCAAACTTTAATTTTAAAAAACTTAAAGGGGAAAAATTTTACAAAATAGGAAATTTTTGTTTTTTGTTAAAATGAGAAAGTAAGTATGCAGGTTTGTTAAGCTGTAAAAAACTAGAATAGCAACGGTTTCCGAATTGAATTTGGACCTTTTTTTTGCTAAGTTATGGACGATTTACGATTTTTTTTACTCCATTAAAAAATCTTTGGGGCTTGTAGACAGCAAAGGAGTCATTTGCGACCCCATATAGCATATATATTCTTGATCTGCATCAACAGCCGCGTCGATTGAGCCTAATATTGGCAAAAAAAAATCGTTCGATTTTTCGAAAATTTGGAAAGAGGTACGTACCTCTTTCCATTTTTTGCAAAAATGGCCAAATTTTGAACTTCTTCAATAAAGTATGCAGATTTGTTAAGCTGTTAAAAACTAGAATAGCAACGGTTTCCGAATTGAATTTGGACCTTTTTTGGCTGAGTTATGGAAGATTAAAGATTTTTTTAAGATAGTCAAAAAAATCTTAAATCGTCCATAACTCAGCCAAAAATAGCTTAATTTCAAATCGGAAAGTACCGCTGTGTTAGTTTTTAACAGCTTAACAAATCTGCGAACTTTAATTTTAAAAAACTCAAAGGGGGGAAATTTTACAAAATAGGAAATTTTAGTTTATCGTGAAAATGAGAAAGTTAGTATGCAGGTTTGTTAAGCTATTAATAACTAGAATAGCAATGGTTTCCGATTTGAATTTGGACCTTTTTTGGCTGAGTTATGGACGATTTTCGATTTTTTGTACTTCATTACAAAAAATAGCTAGATGCGCATCACTGACAGTTAGTAAGATGCAATTTTGTCCCAACGGAGCTTCCTAGCTAGATGCGCATCACTGACAGTTAGTAAGATGCAATTTTGTCCCAACGGAGCTTCCTAGCTAGATGCGCATCACTGGTGCACATCGTCAAAATCAAGCAAATTCGTTACTTTTTGAATTTTGGTACTAGGCGAACAGAAGGCAGCAGCAAGCAACGGCTGAATTCAAATTTGAATTCAAATTCAAATTTATTAGTGTGACCGTAGTCAAAAACTGGAAAAATACCAGCCAATCAGTAAGATCACGCGCCACGTAGCCAAGTTCCAAACCTTATTATTGGGGAGTGAAAGGTTCGAAACTTGGGTTTTTTATAACAGTTTATAACAGTTTTCGGTTGCTTGGTGCTGCCTTCTGTTCGCCTGGTACCAAAATTCAAAAAGTAACGAATTTTCTTGATTTGACGATGTGCACCAGTGATGCGCATCTAGCTAGGAAGCTCCGTTGGGACAAAATTGCATCTGACTAACTGTCAGTGATGCGCTTCTAGCTATTTTGTTTTAATGGAGTACAAAAAATCGAAAATCGTGCATAACTCAGCCAAAAAAGCCTCAAATTCAAATCGGAAACCATTTCTATTCTAGTTTTTAACAGCTTAACAAACCTGCATACTTACTTTCTCATTTTAACTAAAAACAAAAAATTCCAATTTAGTAAAATTGTTCCCCTTTGAGTTTTGTAAAATTAAAGTTTGCAGATTTGTTAAGCTCTTAAAAACTAACACAACGGTACTTTCCGATTTGAAATTAAGCCATTTTTGGCTGAGTTATGGACGATTTAAGTTTTTTTGACTATCTTAAAAAAAATCGTAAATCGTCCATAACTCAGCCAAAAATGGCTTAATTTCAAATCGGAAAGTACCGCTGTGTTAGTTTTTAACAGCTTAACAAATCTGCGAACTTTAATTTTAAAAAACTCAAAGGGGGAAAATTTTACAAAATAGGAAATTTTAGTTTATCGTGAAAATGAGAAAGTTAGTATGCAGGTTTGTTAAGCTGTTAATAACTAGAATAGCAATGGTTTCCGATTTGAATTTGGACCTTTTTTGGCTGAGTTATGGACGATTTTCGATTTTTTGTACTTCATTAAAAAAAAATAGCTAGATGCGCATCACTGACAGTTAGTAAGATGCAATTTTGTCCCAACGGAGCTTCCTAGCTAGATGCACATCACTGACAGTTAGTAAGATGCAATTTTGTCCCAACGGAGCTTCCTAGCTAGATGCGCATCACTGGTGCACATCGTCAAAATCAAGCAAATTCGTTACTTTTTGAATTTTGGTACTAGGCGAACAGAAGGCAGCAGCAAGCAACGGCTGAATTCAAATTTGAATTCAAATTCAAATTTATTAGTGTGACCGTAGTCAAAAACTGGAAAAATACCAGCCAATCAGTAAGATCACGCGCCACGTAGCCAAGTTCCAAACCTTATTATTGGGGAGTGAAAGGTTCGAAACTTGGGTTTTTTATAACAGTTTATAACAGTTTTCGGTTGCTTGCTGCTGCCTTCTGTTCGCCTGGTACCAAAATTCAAAAAGTAACGAATTTTCTTGATTTGACGATGTGCACCAGTGATGCGCATCTAGCTAGGAAGCTCCGTTGGGACAAAATTGCATCTGACTAACTGTCAGTGATGCGCATCTAGCTATTTTGTTTTAATGGAGTACAAAAAATCGAAAATCGTGCATAACTCAGCCAAAAAAGCCTCAAATTCAAATCGGAAACCATTTCTATTCTAGTTTTTAACAGCTTAACAAACCTGCATACTTACTTTCTCATTTTAACTAAAAACAAAAAATTCCAATTTAGTAAAATTGTTCCCCTTTGAGTTTTGTAAAATTAAAGTTTGCAGATTTGTTAAGCTCTTAAAAACTAACACAACGGTACTTTCCGATTTGAAATTAAGCCATTTTTGGCTGAGTTATGGACGATTTAAGTTTTTTTTGACTATCTTAAAAAAAATCGTAAATCGTCCATAACTCAGCCAAAAAAGGTCCAAATTCAAATCGGAAACTGTTGCTATTCTAGTTTTTAACAGCTTTACAAACCTGCATACTTACTTTCTCATTTTAATAAAAAACAAAAATTTCCAGTTTAGTAAAATTTTTCCCCTTTGAATTTTTCTAAATTAAAGTTTGCAGATTTGTTAAGCTGTTAAAAACTAACACAGCGGTACTTTCCGATTTGAAATTAAGCCATTTTTGGCTGAGTTATGGACGATTTAAGATTTTTTTGACTATCTTAAAAAAAAACTTCAATTGTCCATAACTCAGCCAAAAAAGGTCCAAATTCAAATCGGAAACCATTTCTATTCTAGTTTTTAACAGCTTAACAAATCTGCATACTTTATTGAAGAAGTTCAAAATTTTGCCATTTTTGCAAAAAATGGAAAGAGGTACGTACCTCTTTCCAAATTTTCGAAAAATCGAACGATTTTTTTTTTGCCAATATTAGGCTCAATCGACGCGGCTGTTGATGCAGATCAAGAATATATATGCTATATGGGGTCGCAAATGACTCCTTCGCTGTCTACAAGCCCCCAAAGATTTTTTAATGGAGTAAAAAAAATCGTAAATCGCCGATAACAATTAAAAGAGAAAATAAACATTGAGAAAATAAAAAAAAATTAAGAACAATTTTTAAAATGTATTTTCTTTAATAGTTTATAAGTGATATATATCAAAGAGTTAAAGCTATTCGCTCTACGGATCTAGACGGAGTGTGCCCACAATAAATCCCAAGGCGGAACGCTGCTGTGGCATCGTCGTCTTCGCTAGCAGACGCTGCTCTAGGAGCGGGCTGCACGTGAAGAGCGGCGCCGATTGCTCTGGAACTATGCGGAATGCAACCCGGCGCCAGAAGCCCCGTACCTCATCCAGCCGATCCTCCTCCAGAGCCTCTCGCATCGCCGGCAGATCCGAGGCCTTGGCCAACGTGAGCAGGTGGGCCATGGCCAAGCAGAGCTGCTGTTGCAGCGCATCCCTGTGGTTGTACTCCTCAAAATTGTCCAGGGCATTGGAGCGCTCGAGTGCATCCAGAAGCGAGCGCCATACCAGCGGAAAGTGGCCGCCAAAGTCCTGTCGCTGCTCCACCTGCAGCAGCACTCCGGTTGCATTGATGCGCACCTTGAAGTTGGCATGCTGCACCACCAGCTGGCTGAGGGCCGGGAACAGGATGCCCGCCAGGTGATTGGTCGCAAAGAAGGCCCTATGCTTAACCAGATTTCCGATGGCATGGCAAGCGTTCCACTTGACCTTGGCACTGCCCGCGGATCGCACACAATCCAGGAGCTTAGACATGGCCAGCTGCATCGGTTCGGTGTTGTCGGAGGCCTGCTGCTGCTGCAGGATCTGCAGGAGATTCCCCAGGGAGCGGACGGCATTGGCCTTGACCTTGTCGTGATCGCCGCAGCTGTGTGTGGCCGCTTGGATTAGGCGGCCGAGAAGCTCTTCGGAAACCCGCTCCGAATGGTTAGGAATGGCTGCGATGAGGGCATCACTGATGTTGCCCAGGGCCCAGGCTGCCTTAATCCTCACCGCCAACTGAGCGTCGTTAATGATGCGCAGCGTCAGCTCAGCTGCATTCTCTACGAAGACCAGGTCTGCCTTTAGGGTGGGATGGAGCACGTAGACGGCGAGGGCCCGCAAAGCTGCGGCCCTAACCAGCGGCTCTTCACCATCGTCGCTGGCACAGCCGCTGAGGAAGGCCAGCAGAGCATTCCTCTGGCCAGGCGGCAGCCTCTCGAAGCTAAAGTTACCCATGTTGGAGAGGGCATCGCAGAGGGCACACTTCAGGGAAGCTCCAGCGGCGTCATCGTAGGCTCCATAAATGCCGGGCAGCAGGCTGAGCCAAAACGTCAACTGTATCTCCCGCTCTGGCGGCTCTGGGAGGAGGCGTCCCAGCTGGTAGCCAACGGAATCCAGGCAGCGGGCTGCGTAGAGGTTCACATCAGCCGTGATGTCCCTTAATCCGGCGAGCAGAACCCTCGCAAGGCGGACCTGATGGCCGCGCAGGAGGCTAACGTGGGTTGCCATGGCCAGCAGGACCTGGAAGCACTCCACACGCATAGGAGGCCCCGTTCCTAGGCTCTCCAGCTGCCTCAGGACCTGGCGCAGCAGCCAAGAATTCCGGGGAATGGGCGGGGCAACCGGCTGGGTGGGATTAGGCCCTGGCTTTTGTTGCACCGGCTGGTGCTGCTGCTGATCTGCCTCCTCCTCTAGTTCCAGTTCCGTATCCGAATCGCAGAGCTCAAGGAATTCCGGCTGATCCGACTGTAGCTCCTCCAGTTTGAGCTCCCGCTGCCTTGGAGAGAGTCCAATGGCGCTGGCCATCTCTGGCGTAAGCTTCGGCGTGGCTACCAGCATTTCCATGACCAACAGTGCCGACACAGCCACCGGGGAGTCCGCGTTCTTGATCAGCTTCTTCACGTGGCCGACGAACTCGTAGACGAAGCCCATCTCCAGTTGCTCGAAGGGTGTGGCCTGCACGAGAACGGCCAGGCACTTGAGGCATTGTGTAAGCACTGGGGGCGCATATTCCCTCTCCAGGATAGAGCACAGGAAACGATAGGCCGAGAGCACGCTGCTAGCCAGGCTCACGGCAAAGGGCGTGTAGTTGCTGGGTCCCCGGGAGCACGCCTGGCTAAGGTATCCCTTGGATCCGTACAGCAGCTGGGCGGCCAGTTGCAAGGCCAGAGCGCGGCAGCGGGAGTTGCCGTCCGTTTGGCCCACGAGGAGCAAGTGGCCACCGCCGCCAGAGTCGGCGCTGGGAAAAAGGACGTACCAGTAGCCATAGAGCGTCCGGCGGGGCAGCTGATTGGTCAGAGCTGACAGCAATTGCAAGGCGGAGATGCGAACCTTGGCTTGCAGCTGTCGGAGATGCTTGGGTCCCGGCAACTGATCAGAATCCGAGGGGGGACAGTTCTCGCCGGAGTCGCCTGTGAGACAGCCATAGTCCAGGTTCCCCATCAGCAGCAGGCGGTCCCGGGGAGCACTCTCCGCCAGCAGGGATTCGCTGACGTGGTTGTTGTTACTTTGATTTCGCTGCTTGGCCAGCGATCTCATTTTGCGCACCTTGTTCTTGCGACCGCCCGAGCGGCCCTTGCTCCCACCAGCGGCTGTGTCCTGTGGCTCCGTTTCCAGCGATTCCTCATCGTGGCCGTAGGCGGCGGATTGCTGGGCGGGCTGCACTTTCCTTGGCAGCTGCAACTTGGCAGGCGCTTCACCTTCCGCTCCATATTGCATGTAGCTGTGGGCTATGCCCATCAGTTCGGGCACATGGTGGATGGCATAGTCCGGCAGCCTGGTCACCAGCTTCTGGAGTAGCTGCAGGCTATGCGCCACTATAAGGAGCAGCTGCTTTTGTTCCTTGGCGTCCAGCCAACGACCCTCGAAGTGGCACTGAACGAGGGAATCGGCAGCGTTTCGGCTGGGGCTGCGCTCCGCTCCCTCGGGCTGCTCCAAGTCGGCGAGCACCGCTTCCTGGCACTTGATGAGCAACAGAGCTGCTTTCACATCTTTGGAGTGGGGCAACATGGCCAATGCAGGCCAGTATCCTGGCAAGTGTTCTTTGGGCAGCGTTTTCAGCAGCGACAGCAGCAGATTCAGTTCCTCCGCCAGCATTTCCCGCTGCCCGACGCCTATTAGCCAATCTACCAGCAAGTGCGACCTCACCAGGATCACTCGCCTGGCCAGGATCAGCTCGCTGAGCCACAGCTGCCAGTTTCGCAACAGGTCTTGGTCCCCTCTCGCTCGCACCTCCTCGAACAGCTGGCGCAGCCGCTCGCCCGGCACGCCAACCGATGTGCCCCTTGGCTGCCACAGCTCCTGGAGTATCTGCAGATGCCGCTGACGCGTCTCCTCATCCTGATTGACCGCAGATTCCGCGTCCAGAAGCCTCCGTCGAAGAGCGTCGTGCATCTCCCTGTCCTTGTCCATTTCGCAACAATAAAATCTTCGTTTACTTTGACGAGCATTAAGACAGTGTGCCCGCCGGAATTTCCGTTGATAATGACACAAATCCTAAACAAAACAAAGAACAATCGAGATTATAAGGGGGCTATCGATTGGGAGAAATCGGAAGTCTATTTTCATTTGACTTCAAATTCGAACTAATGAACTTTTAAATAAATAAATAATTCTTTACTGAACTGTGAGCCATTTGGTCTTGTATTTAACGAAAAATATGAAGTAATTATTTAAAAATAAAAAAGTTATTACCTGTTGTGTTTGTGTTTGCAATGAGAATTAACACAGTGTGCCCGCCGGCATTTCCGCTGATAATGTGGGAAATCCTGAAAAAAAAACATTGCGATTATAAGGAGGCTATCGATAAGGAGAAATCGGAAGACTTTCTTAATTTGAATTCAAAGGCCGCAATAAAAAAATGTTATTACCTGTTGTTTCTGTTTTTTAATCGCATCTCAAGTTTGATCGGGATCACACAATTGGTTGTTTTTAATATTTTCTTCTTTCAGGGTTGTGCCACCTTCTTCCAAGCTTCTCTAAAGCATTCTCTACTATTTAATACAAAACGTACAAAATGTATACAACTTATGTTGCTTTCCACACGGAAATAAATAAGTTTTTGGAATACAAAATATATATATACATATACATATATGTGGCTGCTGCTTGAACACCATTGATCATCAGTAAATACAATACTTGTTTTAAATTTAAATCTTATAAAAAAAACAAAACTTGAATCTATTATTTAGTTTTTTTGGTGTTGCACTTAACTCACTGCCAATAGGATTAACTTTTGACCTTACGAAATAGATATGTTTTTGCCATAAAAAATAGGTGTGTGCAGGTGTGTGTGTGCTTGTTGACAGTGACTTTCTGTGTGTGTTCTGGGGTTGGGTAAAGGCGGCGATAAAGGCGGTTAGGGTAGACAGGGCTCGGTTCGGAGGCTGCTCTCCGCGCTGGGTCCAAGAAGCGTACATCTATAATCTCCCCAGTTTGAATGGTGGGCGGATCGGTTTGGTTCGGTTCGAATCACATCGCTTTAGAGGAAATATGGAGTCGTGTTCTGCTTGGGTATCACCCGCTCCGCATCCGGCACTGCCAGAAAGATCTTCGTCTGTCGCTGTTGCGCCGTATCGAAGCTGAGAATCGCCGCCACGTTGCCGCAGCGATAGCAGTAGTTGGGCGCCGACCAGACGGTCACCAACTTGCCCTCGAACATATACTTGATGCCCTCGTTGACCAGCTGATGCGCCCGACAGATCAAGTCCAGGTTATTGATGGCCATAAAGTCCTTGGTCACATTGTGACCGAACAGCCAGCCAGCGCCGCGTGGGCTCTGGCCCCAGTACTCCATGTCCTCGGGATCGGACCACACCAGATCGCAGAATGCGCCCTTGTACGGTATTTCGCCGTTCCGCTCGATTGTGCGGATCTGGTCCAGGGTGATAATTTCGGGACTTAGGCCGCCGTGAACGCACAGAATCTCTTCGTCGATAATCTGTGGGCGAGAAGCGGTAGACTCAGAGATGGTGGATAGAAGCAGTAACAAGGGTACATACGGCCGCGATGGTGAGCAGATCAAAGACCTTGCAGCAATACTTCCAGCCATTGGCATTGCCGTACTTGCTAAAGCACTCGTCAAAGAAGCCATAGACCTTGGTGATTTGACGCGTCTCGTGGTTGCCGCGCAGCAGCGTTATCCGGCTGGGGTAGCGTGCCTTGAGGGTCAGCAGGCGGGTGAACGTTTCCAACGAGTAGTAGCCGCGGTCCACAAAGTCGCCCATGAATATGTAGTTTGTGTCCGGCACCTGGCCGCCCGTCCGAAACAGCTGTTCCAGGTCGTAGAACTGAAAGGGAATTAGTGGGTTATTAATGCTGTAGAAGATCCATGCTTCCTCGCCCGCTCACCTGGCCGTGGATATCGCCGCAGACGGTGACTGGCGTGCTCACGGGCAGAATGTTTGTCTCCTCCAGCAGTATGTCGCATACCATCTCGCATAGATTCTTCAGCTCATTCTCCGGCAGGTACTTGCACTCTTTCACCGTCTCGATCCACTTGTCCACATCGCCCATGTCGTTGTTTTTTCTTTTCCAAAACAAAAAAATAATCTGCGAAATCCGTGTTGATTTCGCGTTTAGTGTGATCGTGGCGCGTTTGCGCCGAAAAGAGCTATTATCTGGTAATACGGCGACCGTTGTCAAGATTTTTATTATTGGTTTTTATTTTGTTTCTAAAACGAACGAAATATTTATTTGTCTTTAGTTATCTGTGTTTTATTTTAAGAGCTTAAAAATCGATATGTAATAAATTTTAATTATTTTCCAAGGCAACGTTTTTCCATAATTATGGCATAGCAAGGTTTCAAGCCACTGGACTATGGGCCCCAGAAGATGATTAAAAAGTGTGTACACATTGTCTAGCTGTTATCGATACTTTTGAAATTCAAATTTAAATTTTAATTGCAAGAGCTTTTTGGCGGTTTCCGTGTTTGCGTTTCCTTCTATTTTTAGCCATTTAAATATAGTCGCAATTTGCTCTCTGGCCTGCCACAAATCATAATTAGTACGCGCTGAAAGCTTCCTTTAAGCACGCCTCATATTATTTTTGCTTTCGCTTAACCCCTTCTTCCGCGTCGTATTTTTGCTTACTTAAAAATAATCACGCTTTAAAATTTTATTGCCAAGGCACACTGCTAGCTTGTTGCTGTTTGTTTTGCCTGCCATTTTTCCTCGAGAAAGGGAGAGAGTGTTAAGGGTTATGAGAAGCGTGCTGGCATGCGTTGCGTTTCGTTTTCGGTTCGCGTTCCCGGGAAGGTGGCAAGGGTTAATGGCCCAGGCGCCTACGGGGGCTTGTTTGGAGTCTCATTAGCACGCTGCCATTTGATTGCTGTTTTTTCTCACTGCTGCTGCTGCTGCTGCTGTTGTTTGTGTGAGCCGGCAAGCGTCTTGAAATGGAAAGTACAGGTGACAATTTCCATATAAATGGCGGATAACTTCAAATAAGTATTTGTGAAAAACCCTTGAGAGCTGAGAGAGAAACACAGCTTTTCTAATACAAGTTTCTTTCTAATAAGACTTCCTGTTCATTATTATCTAATCGCTATGCATTGGAAATCAATGGAACAACTGCCTGGAAGGATGTAAATTCAGACCATTCTATAAAATGATCCTAAATAATGCAATCTGCGATTTTTATAATAAAAATAAATGTAAAACAAAGATATTCCTTTCTAGAATAATCCTAGCTGCCTTTCGTGTTTCCCACCTTAGCAAAGGACTGGCTCCCCTCGATTATACGGTACATATAAATGTTCCACTCCTGCTGCTGGCTCTATCTCTCACTCCATTCTCGGGAGCGATGGCGTGCTCCATCATTAGTGCCGTTACTTTATGTCCTTCCGTTTTGGTATTCGTCCTCGTACTTGTCCTCCCCCCGTCCCCCTTCCGCTTTAGCTTTAGCTTTCAGTGCTGCCTGCTTTTTGTCCTTTCGACACTTTGGTGCGTCTTTTGGCCATCTCACTGAACCTCTAACATGGCGGCCGCTCTCCGCATGTCCTTTGGACTTCCCTTTATCCTTCCATTGTTGCCGGCCCGAACTGTTTGTGTCCGCCTGGCACAATGTTGACAATTAAGTTAAACTTGTTTTCTTACTTCGTTTCGTTACGTTTCGCCAATTTCGCCGTCCACGCCGTCCTCTGGCTACCTCTAAAAGTCAAAGTCCTGTCGTCTGCGGCTGATGTGGCTGATAATTATGTGCCCCCTGCATGGACTTCTGGACAGCGGACAAAAGGACAAAGGACATCTCTTTGGAAGACACGCTCCAAATAAAAAAATAAAACAAACAAGACAGAAAACAATGCAAAATATAAATAAAAAAAAAAACTCGATTAAAATCACGAATTTCAGACGCAGAGGCACAACTTAATTTAATTAGAGCGAAATGTGCTTCAGAAAAATGAAATAAACTATCAACTTTTCGGAATTTATAAAATATGCAACCCGAGAGGCAGAGAGAGGGAAGAGCAAAGCCACAGAGTTCGCTGAGGAAAGTTGGTTAAAAGTAGGGAAAACAATTTCAACTGCGTGTGGAGAAAATTAGCATCGCTTTGAGAATTCACTAAGCTGGACTTTAAAGAGTTTTTCTTAAAAGAGATCGAATTTTATTCGAGAGAATTTGATGGTTAATAATTTATTGAAGGAAGGAAATTCTTACTTTCTTTGTTTTTTGTCAGTGCCAGGACACTGGGAATTGTGAGTGGGTGAAGCATTTGTTTTTTCATCTCTCTCTCTATATTTTTTTCTTTATTTTATTTTTTTTTGGCATTGTCTGCATTCTGGTAATTTTGCCCGGCTTTCCTCTTATATATTTTGTTGACGTTTTGTTAACTTGTTTTTTCCTGTGCTGGCCCCGCTCTTGCTCTTTACTGCTGGCTTTTTGGCTGGCCTGGCCCTTGCTCTTGTCGCTTGAATTGTCGTCGAAAATTAAATAAAATTAATTACTGCGTGTGTACAAACACACGCACAGAGACAGAGCGACAGAGAGACAGAGATACGCAGAGATACAAGACAGTGCCAAAGTACCGCCCACCGCCCACCTGCCGCGCAGCGTTTGATTCACGCGCGTGTGCCCAGGCGGCGACCTCAAGGAGCCCACAGTTGGCCCACAGTGACATCAACATTCATATCCACAACAGCAGCAGCAGCAGCAGCGGCAGCGGCAAGTTGTCGCAGGAAACCGCAGCGCACGGCGGCACAAAGGATTTCCAGCTGACCAAGTCCGGAGGTCACTTTGTCATAATATTTGCCAGCTAATGAAGCGTTGCGATTTAATGGCTCAAATTCATAGGTGTAAATTTCACCAGGAAGTAAGTAAAGAAGACAAGACCAACCTGTCCATCCGATCCTTCCGGGTCTCCACTGTAGCTCGTGTCGACGGCATCTCTCCATCATCATTATCAACAGTTGCCATTCGAAAGGAGGCCACTTGGTGGAGGCACAGCAGCAGGCGAGAGCAGGAGAACTGGTAGCTGGTAACTGGAGAAACTGGCAAGCCGGAGTCGGGTGATTCGTGTTGCTTTAAATTATCTGCCGTTGCTGCCGGCATCACCTAGACCCCAGCTCCAGCATCCCCAGCATCCTACTATTTAACGCTACGGTTTTACGCAGAAACTGAAAATATACAGAAGATATAGTAATTATTTATTTAAAATGTGTTTTTATTTGAAGGAAACTTATGCTCTTTGAATGATTTAATGAAATATAAATTGATTTTTGAAGCAAATTATATTTCTGTGTTTAAAATCTAAATCTAAACCAAAACTCTTTTGATTTTATTTTTCTAAAAATATTTCTAATAACATTTCATCTTCATTCCTTTTTCTCGCTGTGTCATTTTTCTGGAGCAACATCTTGCCACGTTTGCTGTCATTTTTAGGCGGGTTCGCCATGTCGTTTTGGCCACGTCTTGTCGCCCGGCCCACCCCTTAGTCATCTTCCCCATTAGCAGCAGCACCACCCTAGCCCCAACGCCAACCCTAGCCCTGCACCCCTCTCCCTCGTGCTGGCAGCCATCCTAATTCTTTGTCTCAGTTGTGTCATTTCATGCGTCTGCCTTTGTTTTATTTATTTTAACTTTTGCGCCCCTCTATCGTTTCTATCTCTCTCTTTTTCCCTCTCTATTTCGTTGTTGTTGCTGCTGCTATTGTTGTCGTTATTTGTGTACTGGTTGTCATTACTATTACTTGCTGTTGCCTTTGCTTCTTGTGGCCTTTTGACTTTTTAGTGCTTTGGCATTTGACTTTTTCTGCCGCCTTTCGCACCACTATCTTCTCTTTCTCATTCTCTCTGTGTGCCCCCATTGGGGCTGGGGTTGGGGAAGGGCGTGGCAAATTGTTGTACATAGTTTTGGTTCACAGCGGCGATAAAAACGAAAATAAAAGCCAAAGCGGAGGAGATAAAATTAAATAGTGACCAGGACACAGACACAACAAGGCGAGAGAGAATAGTGAGTACTGACTTTGGAATACCCGGGAAAAGGTTGTCGATGTTGCGTTTTATAGCATACCTTTTGGGGAATCTGAGAAATACCTTGGGAATCTCTGATTCACCTTTCAGGTGGCAGCTCCATGAGTATCCTTGGGTAATTCTGAATATTTCTCCTTTTAAGTAAGCCAAATTTCAAATTCATAACTTTACTGAACTTGGGACTATGAACTCAGGAATATTATCCGAAATTATTCTGGAAAAATATATATTTTGTGGCCTCAAAAAACTATAAATTATAAAAAATATATAGTGCACATATGCCCTCCCCATAATAAGTACGTCTAGCAGGTATTAAAATGGCTAAACTCGCTGCTAGAACAATCCTGGAGGCTGGCTTGGTCCACGTACAAAAACTAATCGTTCAATTAAGTTGCCCGCGGGCGGCCGAGGGGCGTGGCACCTTAAACATGTCCGAAACAAGCAGCCAACGCAAAAAGTTAATGAAAAAAAAAACCAACAAGCAGCTTACAGAAAAAAAGAGTTTTTGGGGGCAGATTGTACATATTAGAGATACACGAAAAGGTAGCACTGAGACAAAAGGTGGAGTGGGCTTTAAGGTTTAGACCAAAGTTTCTGTGTTTCTTCCTAATTAAATTAAAAAATATTAAAAAAATATATACAATTCTTAATTATATATAAAAATTGAAATAATTTAAGCAGCAAAATTTCCCAGTAAATAATTTTCTCGTTCTGCATTTATTTACTTCCGTCTGTCTCCCGTTTTTCCCAATACATCTGCTGTGTAATGGGGCATAACGGGGGGAGGGGGTGAGTTAAAGGGGTAGAGGACAAGTGAAAAGAGAAGGAGTGACAAAAAGGGTGACAAAAGGGGTGGGGTGGCTGTATGGGTGGCAGGGCTGAAGGCCGTGAAGACGACAGCAATGGGAGCCCAGGCTCTGCTCTTTAATTTCTTTTGAGCACAAAACAATTATCAATTAATGTACCGTTATGTGTGTGTGTGTGTGTGTATCTGTGTGTGTGTTCGTGCGAACGTGTCCTGTGTGAGTGAGTATATCCGTGAGTATATGTTTGTTTTTGGAAATGAAATTGTTTGAGCTTACATTGTCAAGCGCGCAGGCGGCGCTACCCAGTGAAAGGGGTAGCGAAAAAGGGATTGTAGTTGTATCCTGCATCCTGTTACAGACCCAAAAAAATGAAAAAATTAAGTTTGTTTGCTTGCGCGAGCACTCGGAGCTCCTCAGAATGTAAATATTTATTACGCGCAACGATATTGAGGGAAGGCAGCAAGGGAACAAAGGATATACGGATGGCTCTGACGTGACTTCGGTGCCTTCTCATCTTTTGTTTGGACAGCGATTTGTACCCGAAATAATTGTTGTGCAATTTAATTTAAAGAGAGAAATATTAATAACTATTTAAGTGAACTTATTCACGAATAAATACCAGTCTTGGCTTTAGTAAGTTCTGCTTAGATTTCGATTAGAATATAATTTAATCTTAATTTGCCTACAATTTCTCCCCTTTCTAATTCCTAATAAATGATCATATTTCTGCCATCCCTTGGCAGTATTCCTCTTGCCGGATTTACCACGGTAAATGTATTTTATGCTGCCATTTCCCAATTAATGGCTCTAAAAGTACATATAAAATACATATACATATATTAGGTATCTGTGGGCGAGAAAACTCATTGATTTTCCAATCCAAAATCATCAGTAATCAGCTTGGCAGAATATTTTTAGTACTGAAAAAACTAAGCCCTAGGAATTAAGCCATTAGGTTAGGTATTATGGCCAGAAAGCTGTCGGCTGCCCGCATTGCTCATACGCCGTGTGAACCGAAAGGAATATATCATATTCTTGCGCATATCCCCTGGATTGGCAAATGCAATTTGGTTCATTTCAATTTCATATGATTTTCAAACCGATATCATTTTGTTTTATTATCATAATCAGGAAAAAAAACAAAAAAAGGAAAAGGAGTGAGAGTAAAGTGAGGGCAAAGGGGCAACGCGGGGCTGTAACATATCGGTAGCATCATGTCAGAGAATTTTATTGCATTTGATTTCATTTTCTACATGTGCATTATCCTGCCCACACACACACACACACACACATATATGCATATCCTTTGTTGCACACACATGCGTTTCCATTTCATTTTCCAGTTGATGCTTTTTTTGGGCAATGCATTTTATTTATATTTGCTTAATTTTACTCTATTTGCATTGTCTCTCGCTCGCTCCCTCTCTGCGTTTTCTTTTTTTGTTTTATGTAAATGATTCTGCAATTGTTTGCCGTTGTTATTGTTGTTATTGTTATTGCCATAGCTATTTTGCTGCTATTGTAATTGTTATTGTTGGCCGGCTTGATTTGGAATTCCCTTTGAAATTGCCGTCCATATGGAGGAGAGTCGGTAGCTGTCACAGGAATTGGGTTTTGTTGTTTGGTCCCCGGGGATGTCCAGTAAATTGCCAGGAATTTATGCATTTATACCTATCCTTGGTGTCCAAGGAGAAGGAGTTTTTGTGTAAACATAATTAATCTGAGAGTGATCTGACTGAAGGAAGGTTGAATAGTCGCTCGGAAGTAGGCTTTAAATTTACATGGATTTTGTTGACTTGAGATTAGTCATATATAAAATTATTATAATAATTATTATTAGTATCCTGTTCTAATAACTTTCATGTTCGAGGGAATCGAGGGTATTGGTTATCCTTGCAAAGCACTTTCTGAAATTGTAGCTAAAAACAAGACCCGTTCAACTGTCCCATCAAATGTATGTGTTTCATTTTGAAGGCTCTTCAATTAAAAACCATTTTTGTTAACTTGCACAGTTTTTCCAACATCAAAATTTACAGTTAGATAACCACATAAATAGTCGGAAAATCCATTATGTCTACACGCGCAATTATCTGCACTTTAAAATGTACATTCAGCTCGAGCTGTGAGAGACGGAGAGAGGGAAAGGATGCTAAGGCTCGACTTGGCTCGAATGTGTAAACATAACAACTCCTAAGCGTTTTCCGGGGGTCGTCCTGCCCGCATGAAAGGCCTGTCACTGCCAGCAAAAGAGAGAGATAGTGCCAGGACTGAGAGAGAGAGGGAAAGAGGGTGTAAACACACACACGCACACACACAACCAGAGGGAGTTACTAAAAAGAGACTCAAAAAGTAAAACTTAGGAAAATGTTAATTAAATTCCAACAACGAATCAAGTAATTTACAACGACCAAGTAGGAAACCCCAAAGCACCACCCAGCCACGCCCCCTCGAGGCACACACACAAGCACACCAACAAGCACACACACACAGACAACCTACAGGCCGTGACAGTAAAATACGGGAAATGCTTTAAACTGACTGTATTTTCGTGTGCGGCTGATGCCCCTAATGCCTTCTGCGTTTCCTCTCCCCCCCACAGTTTTTCCCGCATTTCCCCTAAGCCCTCTCTCTGTCCCTCTCTCACTCTGATGTCCACACCGGAAGCCACGGCACCCAGAAGGTATCCAAAGTATCCAAATATCTTGTGAAACAGCCAGCCGACAGGTATAAAAGTGTAGCCCAGACGCAAGAGATATATATCAAGAGGATATGCAAGTTGTATAGGAATATTATATATATAATATATAGGAAAAATATATATCGAGAATAGAGGGAGCTTAGAGTAAATAATTTTCCCGCTAGGATATCCCAAAGAAAAACATTCTAAGGATTAAAAAAATATGCAAATAATAATTACAATTAATTACTAATACTAATATAATTATTAACAAACATTGCCACCCAATTCCCAATCTATAAATATTTTTAAAAATATTTTAAAGACGTAACTGACTGGCAAACTGTTTGTCGCCTGCCTGCTGCGTGCCAGAGTTTTGGTTCCTCGCTCAGCTACTTCCCTATCCCTGGGCCATATCCTGTGTAGTCCCCGTCCCTGTGTCCTGTATCCTGTGTCCTCTTCCTCCGCCAATTACATTTCGCTGGCTGCGCGTTTACCCCAAACCCCGGGACTCCATTGTTTGAACGTGCGAAATGAGTGCAAAAAGTCGCCCCAAGTTGTTCGCCAGGTTTTGGCCGCCTTGCGCGCAGCAGTGCATCCAAGCTGAGCAGCTCCAGACAACCGCAGCCACATCCCCATGCCCATCCCCATATTCACGCCCACTCCAGCTTGCGGTCCTATTCCTAATCCAAATCCCAATCTCATTCCCATTCGCATTCCCTTTCCACCACCAGCAGAAGCAGCAGCAGAAGCATCCGCGGATGCTCCAGTTGGGGAAACTTCAAAAACAAAAACGATTCCTCGCCGGCGGCAGCATGGCAAAGCTCCACCTTCTCCTTCTCCGCCTTCTGTTCTTGGGATGCCACGCTTTGGGGCATCTTTGATTATTCTTCTTTTTTAGTTTTTAATTAAGAAACCAGAGTGCATTTTTATACCCAACTTTAGTCACAAACTAACAGTTTAAATAATATTTAAAATACATATCAGAATCTAAGCAAATAATCAAAAATAGGGTATGCCCATCTTCGAACCTTGCATTTATATTTCTGCTCTTTTTTTAAACCAATGGAGGGAGGGGCTAGGGGACTGGCTGGGACATTTGTTGACTAGCCCTGGAGGGAAAATTGAAAGAAAAAATTACGCCAACGCTCGCGCCAGTTGAGAATCGCGCGAGTGTTTTGTCTGAATGCCTTGGAGGGCCGCCGATTGGGTGGATCCCAGGGAGGCTGCCACAGGGATTTTTCAAGGGGGTTTTAGGAGGTTTTCCGGGGTGTTCAGGACTCATCGGGGTGGAGTAATTGCTGGTCTGCGGCCGGGATATGTCCGTCGTCCGTCGTCTGTTTTTCTTTTTTCTTGGCTTTTCAAAAAGGCCCAAAAGTTAACAACACAATTTCGGCGCAAGAAATAAAAAACAAGTTAGTTAATCCCACAACGTGTTGAATTTAATCAGTGACCAATTTTTCACTTACCAAACGCCTAACACCCCCCCCCCTACCCCCCCAAAAGCACCAATTGAAAAGCCAAAAGCGGCTCTTGCACAGCGAACAAAAATGAATATATTATAGAGGTAATGAAATCTGAAGGTTTTTAGGGATTTCAAAGATACTTTAAAGGGATATTTCTTTGGAGTTTTTGAATTCATTAAATTTCGATTAAAGATAATTAATAATAATTAATTTAAATCATTTTAGAGAGGGTCATATTTTATATATTTAACTCTGTAAAATCGGGATATTCACTCTTTTATTTTATTTTTACTTTATTTACCTTAATTTTTGTGCATACACTAGGCACTGCCTGCAAATTTTCAGTTAGATGAAATGCCGTGGGTCATTGGGCTGCTGCTGCAGCAGCTCCATTTTTGGTATTGTGTGGCAAATCCCCACTCCCACTCCCAATCAGCAATCCCAATCTGCCACCCCCAGGAGATGGCGCTCCATGTGTCGTTGTCGTGTCCAATGGATGACTTGGAGTGGCGCCCGTCGCCCCAGTTAGTCGATTGCCGCTTCTGGCTGGGATTTGGCACAGCGCCCAGCTTTGTTGTCAATAATTGCATTGATGATGGTGGTGATGACGACGACGACGACGCTGCCCAGAGGGGGCTGCCCAATGGGGGCGGGTAATCAGAGAGAGGGTATTAATTGGGCTTTAAGCAAAGCTTAATTGGTAATTGGCAGACGGCAGATGGCAGGCAGCGGGCGGTGGGCGGTGGGCACAAGGAAATGTTGAAAAAGAATGAAAGGGTCAAGTGCTGGGGGGAAGTGAAGAAGAAAATTGAAATGGAAAGCAGATGGGATTGGATGTGACCTGACTGTAGATTTCAAAATAATGAGAAAATGAGGAGAATTCCTGGGAAATCTTTTACAGGGAAAAGCATTTATCTTTTTTCTTTAATATATAAATAAATATAATTCAAATAAGTATTCAAAATTCCTATAATCCCCGTCCCAGCTTTGACTTAAATCCGGAACAAAAAATTAATGGCAGCAATTGAAAACTGAAACCTGCATTTTTGCCGTTGATGGCCCAATTTTCGACCGACGGCCACAAAATTTGGTCATCAAATCAAAGCTACGCCCCTCCCCACAGCCAGGTACACCTACAAACCAGGTAGCACACGCCGCCAGGCTGTGTTGTTAACGGTTTTACAATTTCGCTGATTGCCAATGGCCACAGCGCGGAACGAGCGACCCGGCTTAGTCTCTCATTTTTGGCCGACACACACAACACACACATGGAGCGGAGCGAGGGGGTGCGGAAGGTCAGGCGGTTGGCTGTGGGGTGAAAAAATTAGTACAGTAATCCCCGCACTAAGACTGACAATTAGATAATGCGACTCGGGCTTAAGCGGCCGTGTAGTCTCCTGTTGCTCCTTGCGATGACGATGTCAGAGCTGTCACAAGAAATTCTTCAGATTTTTCAAGATGAATAAATCTAATAATGAGTTAATATGACAATGAAAATGCATAGCAAATTTAACAGAGTTATTAGAAATAATATTTAAATGTAAATTAAACTTTTAATTCAATCTTTAAACTTTTACATTTTCTACAAAAATATATTTATAAATTGAAATAATAGAAAAAAAATCCTCTAAATTTAAGCTAACATCTAATGTTTCTCTAAAAAATTATCAATTATTTATCCTCTTTTACCTAATATTTTTAGCTTTTACCTAAACTTGTAAACTTGTAACTCGCAGCACTGGCTGGCTGCTACTTTCCTCTCTTCTGATGATGTTGCCGTCGGCTTAATGCGGTGTCGATGGCCCGCGGTGTCCTGCCACTCACCCAAAATCCCCAGACCATGTCCTTCCGCCCCGCGAGGTAGATCACATGGTGATTGCTGCTCTTCCAGCGTCGTTTATCGTCGCCGCCTAATGAGCCATGGAACTTAATAAGCAAACACTTGTAATTACTTCTGTCCGCGAGGCTGGAGCAGGGAGCAGGACCCAGGGCAGGACCAAGAGCAGGAGTTAGAAGCTGACTGGAAGCTCTGTTGGCCATAAACTTGGGTTAGGTTAGGTTAGGGTGAGGGTGAGGGGGAGAGACTTGGCCTTTTGCCCACACAAGCACACGGCTGGAATCGGCCATAAAGCGCGCATAGTAAATTGAATTTTGTTGCCTTCTTCGGCGGTCGACGTCCCTCTGTCCCTCTCTTTCCATTTTTCTGCATCTCCCTGCCTCTGCTCATTCCCTACATCATTCCCACATGCTGCACTGAACGAAAAACATACTTGAGTGTCTCCTGAAGGTAGTAGCGAAGGAATTTATAAAGCTAACTGAGGGAAATTAAATTTGGGAAATTAACATAATTAAAAAATATACAAAAATAATAATAATATTATTTATAAATAAAAAGGATCTGTTGTAATACATAAATTCCCATTCACCCATTTCTCTGTGTGCCTGGCCATAGGTGTGAGTTGTAGTGTGTGGCAAGGACACGCCACGCACAGGAGCAACAGCTGCTTTACGACGGTCGCCTCGCTCCGCCCTGCTCCGTTTTGGGGCCCTTTTTAGGTGGCACTCTTCTTTTCAAGTTTATGTGAGGTTATGTCGAGTTTATGGCTGGTTTACCTTGAGAGCAGCGGGGCCAGGCTCGCCTTAAGGGGCGCCGGGTGTGACGGGAAAAGATAGAACGGCGGGTGTTAGGCATTCCCAGTTGATCAATTCGATTCCATTTTTAGGTACAGTCGGGCAACATTTTTCTTAGTCGCAGAGCAGATGGAGGGGCAGGACAACGACATGGATAAGGGTTAACAAGGCTAACAAGGAGAGGAGGGGTCGTCGTAAAATGCATGATTTACCCCTGCCTGGACCTTGTGAATATGAAATTCGTGTTCATAACGTTCTTTCTGCTTCGTTTCCACAGGATATTTTTTCAGCTTTAATTGCCAGGACTCTGGCATCAGCTTTTGCTTCCTTTTGATTTTTGATTTTCACCATTTCACCAGCACACACCACACTCTCATTGGGAAATTCCTCGAACACCGCTCATTACATTCCAGCTGCGCCCATTTCCCGATTGCCAATTGCCGCTGTCCTGGCGACTGCCTCCTGGATGGGTGCAATTTGTTGCATACTTAATGGCCACGCTGCCAGCTGGCCCCCCTGCTCCGCCCACCATTTACTTTCTCGACTTTGGCTCTCTGTAACTCGACCAATCGACGACATACGCTCGAAAAATTTCAATAACAGCCGGAGTGGACGTAACGGAACTGGACCGAACCGGACGGAGGCTGTCAACGGTTCGCCATTTAGCCAGAGTTTCCCTTTCCCATTTTCCCGGGCAAGTGTCCTTTGTTTCGCCTCCTCCGCTGGTTGTTATGACACCGGATGCGGGTCCACCTGTTGATTTCGCCAAGGGCCAAGTTTATTGCAAAATAATGGGAGAAGAGGGGATACCCTTATTTTGTAATTACAAATTTTATTTTTCAAGGAGGTCCTTCGCAGGCTTTTCAACCATAATGCAAGGCTTGTTGGAAGTGTGAATTAAATATCTTCTTGCTGAAGAATTTAAAGTAATTTTAGTAACAAGAAATTGTATTCGATATTTCCACAAATACAAATAAATAAATGAATTACTATTGGGAATATTCTTGTCGGAGAAAAATTCCATAAAGATCTTTTGGAAATACATCAGAAAATGGTCATCACCCAATTATTGCCCTTTACAATTACAATTGTAATTGAGAATTGAGAATTTTACGGGGAAATATACAACATTGGTGCGTGGGCCAGGACGACAGACAGGAGGAAAGGCGCATAGAGGCGTCTTTTGTCTCCTGCTTCCTCCAATGCGAAAGTGCAGGCGGATGCGGATGCGGATGAGGACGAGAATACGGATGCGGATGCGGAATATGGACGTCTGTTTGGCGAATTGTGAATGTGAATGTGTCGCCAGCAGCTGCCGCCAGTCGCCTTGTTATGGCGGACTACCCCCGCCGGTCCGATGACGTCCATAGGTCGCCTACCATTCGCCTGTGTTTTTGTGTCCTTTCGGCCCAAGTGCGACAAGAATTGGTATTGGTATTGCCAGGGAAATGGCAATCGTGGGAAAGGCACACTGGCAGAGAGAGAAAGATGCTGGCTCCGAGACGGAGATGGGAAATGCATCGCTGTCATCGGTGCCGTCACTGGCATCGCCATCGCCATCGCTGCTTTTGGGCATTAACCGCGCTAACGATGCAACTGAGTGGCGCTTGGAGGGCCGTAATAAAGTCAGTTGACTTTATGGCCGCATTTGATTGTCTTGGCCATTTGCTGGCAGGCGGTCAGGACAGAGATTTTGCTACATCGAATTGGTATACCCGAAAACGGGGTTATTCTGCTGAATAAAACATGTCCCTGAATCGTAGAAATGAGGAAAAAGCAATCAGTTTTAAAACGGAAACTAAGTATCGTGACAGGGAATAAACCTCTTCAATCGGAATACATCTATTCATAGAATGTCTCAAAGCGAAAACCTCTTAACAGGTTCCTGGACATAATGCTGGGCTTTGATGAATTGTCGTCTCATCAATTATGTTTTTAGGCGACTTGCGGGAAATCGCAACTGATGTCACTTAATAATAGATTTCGGGGGAAATGACACATTTGACGGGTGTGCTGAGTAGGTAGAACTTTGAGTTTGTATGTGTGTGTGAGTGTTCTGGCCAAAATGAGGCACTTCTGGGGCCAAACACATAAAGGCTCTCTCTCTGTTTTGAGTCCAAAAAGTTTTCGTTAAAGTCGTAAACGGAAAGCGTAAAAGCCGACGAGACGGGGACGATAGAAAAGCTTAAATAAAAATCCAAGTGGAATGCAAAACACAAGCAACAGAGTCACCGCACACACACACTCACGCACTCTCGCAGGATAATAATCAGGAGCCAGCCTGTGTATGTACATATTTCTGGCTCTGATTGTGGCTCCATCTCCGAGGCCTCGACTGCCATTTGCCATCTTCATTTCCATCATCATCTGCGCATCTCTCTCGCATCATAATCAACATGAAAATCAAATTTGAATTTATGAAGCACCCGGGGAGAGGGGTAGCGCCGGATGGCAGGATGGCAGGATAGCGCCGGGATCAGGCGGATATAACAGAGGAAGATGAGGGGGAGGAGAAGCAGAAGGAGGAGGTGTGTATGGGATACGGAGCATGGGGCAGAGACTGTGCTCACATTTGCTCATTTTCATTTTTGTACCCGCCACTCGAGACGTACTCCAGGGGTATATACTATTCGGATACAGCTAATGTCTTTTATATATATTAATTACATTTAAAAATAAAAATCAATTCAAATAAAATATAAAATTAATTGAAACGTTATCTTTTATTTAAGCAGGAAATAAGTTAGCGCCAAATGATTATTTTTTTTATTTAATTTTAAGTGAATATGTTTCAACTTTAATATAAATTTGATAAACCCTTTTTCTCAGAAACATTCAAAGAGTCCACGAGTTTCACAGATAAAATACTAAATAAAAGATAAATAAACCCTCGATTCTCAAAATTTAAATTTGAACTCTGAAGCAAGAAATGGTTATTTTTACACTGAAGAATATTATAAGTTTTGTTTAAATTAATTTTTTTACACAGTATCTTCTGGGTTCTTACTTGTCGAAGTGCCTGTTGTCTTTCATTCATTTTGCTTAATATTTTTTTTTGTTGCTGCTGCTGCCTTGCCGCCTGTCTGTTGCTCTTACTCTTGTTGTTGTTTTTGGGGCAATAAGCGGCAAAACATGCGTTGCATTCAAGCCACACACACACACACATATATACACACACACACACATGGAGTGATGTTGGGGAAAGGGGATGTTGGCCACCCCATACGGTGGCCTTCGTCTGCCACGCCTCATTTATTCATTTGCTGCAATTACATTCGTTTTCGCCGCCATTCGTATTCGCATCTGGCGCCCTTTTTGGTCCGGGGTGTGTGTGTGTGTGTAGTGTATTGTGTTGTGTTGGTGTCAGTGTCATTTGCTGGTTCAATGAAATCATTTAGCATACTTTTCGGCGCCCCTGAAGAAGGATAACGCGTCAGCTGGCGCGCAAGGGGGAGAAGAGATAAAGAAGACTGAAGATAAAGCACTGATCGAACAGAATAATTGGACAGGACCCCCAATGGAAGAATAAGTAAATTAAAACAGATATTTAATCACTACGAAAAAAATGCAGAATGCAGGACACAGATAAATGATGATGAAATAAGAGAACTCTGAGGAATACAAAATGGATAATGGCTAGATGGGTAAATGTTAATTTTCGGCTAAAATAAATGGATTACAAATATAAACTATTTCCGAAATGGGGGAAGAACCCAAACCTACAAAGGCTTATAAGCCGATGATAGGATTATTTTGCACACGAACTATACCTCAAGGGATAATTTCTTTAAATAATTAATTCCAACTGTTTATATAGTTAAAAACCCATTCGATTGAAACAAATTAAGAAGTTTAAGGGATGAGAAAAACCGATTTAAATCAATTAGCGAACAGCAGGCGAGCCAAAGAAAATTAGACGTGGAGTCTAACCAGATTAGTTCTCTCCCTTCAGTGACTGGGTAAGTGGCAAATTTAATTCCATTTGTTGAAACTCCTTCGTCCTCAGTCTCCTCTCACTTCTTGCTCTCCTTTTGCAGCTTTATTTCCCGCTGACAAAAGCTTAAATTGAAGTCGGATTTGGCTCTGGCGCTGTGCTCTTTGTGTGATTTCTAATCTCTTTGTCGCTCTGTTCGCTCACGTTAAGCAAACATTACGTATACGTATTGCGTATACGTAATATACCTTAACGTTTGATTGTTTGTCGGGGATCAGGACGTGGGTGTGGGTGTGTGTGTGTTTGTGCTGCTGGGATAAGTATCCACTAAGCAGTTGGAATCTGTTGTTATGGCTAAAGCTGTAACCCACGACCCAGCTGCTCCTGCTATTCAGCTCCATTTTTAGCTCCCTTTTTTTGCTTCTTATTTTTATTTTCCCATGCTGGCCATGGTCCTTGGTCCTGCTCTTCGGCGTTCATGTGCTAAACATTGTCAATGCCATTGTTCTTCGTTCTTCCTCCTTGCCTCCCCAATGCCTGTCTGGTTGCTGTTGACTTCGTTTGTTAAGTTTATCTCGCACTGCACTTGTCTTGTCCTTATCTTGGTTTTGCTTCCATTCTTCCCTAACCTCGCGCGCCCTTCCTTGGCCATATCCTTTTGTCAGGACTTGAAGTTGCCGCTGCCGCTGCCGAAGCTGCTCCTTTGCTGTCAGTTGTTGTTGCTCCTGCTGCCTGTGGTTGTTTGGCCCTTTGTTATTATTTATTTGTGTGGCAAAGGGCCGAAGGGTTCACCTCCCAAGAACACCACCACACACCACCCTACAGGATCTCAAGGCCAACTCCCTGTCTTATTGGCTCGTAAATTTCTTTTTTTATTATCAGTTTAAATTTAATTTATCATCGGTGGGATGGGGACAAGTGCAAATGAACACATCAAAATCAAAATGCCAAACTTTGCCCCAGAACAACAAAATGGGGAGCAAGTGTATAAGCACACAGAAAGAAAATGGCATTCAAATGTTTCACTTATTAATTTGTTGATGAATTCAATAATAATTAATTGATATTATGGGAACTTGTTGTGTTGCATCTGGATTATATACGAATAATAATAATTATATTGTGTGAGTTCAATTTCTTCTCTTCCTTCTTTTAAAAATATTCCCGATTTCATTGATTAATTTATTTTTGGAATTTATATAAAATTAGCAGGCTAATTATTTTTTTTAGAATTTAATATTTACCTTGTTTATACTTTTATTGTTAAATTTTTTGTTAAATGTTGCATATTGAATTTTATATTTAACTGTTGGCGAGTTTATTATAAAACTTATTGAAGAATTTCTTAAATAATTTATTGATTTGTTTATTGGTGAGTTTATTAACTTATTTATTAAGTTGAATTCAATAGTAAATTTTGTAATGCATTTGTTGTTGAAGTTAGTATTATAATTATGATTAATTGGTGAGTATTTATTATTGTTTACAATGTTAACTCTTTGATTTTATTTTCAAAATGTTAAGTTAATTCTTAAAATATTTTTCCTAGTGCATCTGTGTGTGTGTGTGTGAGCTGCCATTTGTTTAGTTGTTGCTGCTGCTCTCTGCTTGCTTGATGCGTAACTTTTGAACTCATTTTATTGTTAAGATTTCGTTTTGTGGCCTTCAATTTGAATTCCCTGTTGGACTTTCCCCCACATTCCGCCCCTTTTACGACCGCTATGTGAGTGTGCGGGTGTGCGTGTGTATGCGAGTGACCCTTTGGAGACCTATTAACAAAGGGCCCTCGGTCACGCCCCACGCATACTTATTAGACTGTAATCAGTTCGTGGCCACCAAATGGGCAACTGGTGGTCAGCGAGTCATCCGCTAGCCACCCCCTTCCCTCGCTCCCTATTCGATCCTGATGTCGATTCCTATTCCTATTCCGATTCCGATTCCGGTCACCCTGATTACGTGGGTGGCTGGCAAATCGATTTCTTTATCTGCCCCTCGCTGGAAAGTGTTAATCAGATTGGTCAACGTGGCTGGAGAGGAGCAGAGAAGCAGCTGAAGGATGAAAGGATAGAAGGAGTAGGCATGGAGGGTTGCCAGGATGGACTCCCAGCAATTTCAACTATAATTTTCATCTAATTTGAATTGATTTCCTTTTGGGACCCAAAACCTGATCGGGTTCGGGAATGAGCTGTGGGCAAGAAATTGACGAATAACTGATAGCCAAGAATCCTCATAATCATTCTATGGATTATTATTTTTGATTGAGGGAAAATTTGAAAATAAATGAAATGTACTTCTCTACTGTAAAATAATTTTGTAAATTTTGTAGAGTTTAGGTTTGTTTGCCTTCCATCTAAATTCAAATTTCTATAGTTGCCAAAGTGGGTTTCATGGCCTGCGGTTGCATCTTTTGGTATCCTTTGTCCCTGCCCCTGCCCCAGCCCCTGAATTTACGTGTGTCCATCCTCTTTGTCCAACTCCACCAATTCATTTATATCGATGCATATTCTGCAGAGCCGGCAAAACAACCACTGCAAAACCCGTTGAAACAATGGGAATCCTTTCCGAGAATAACTTCCGAGCACTGAGCGAAAGGAGACTTGTAAAATGAACTTAAATATTCCAGGAATTATATTAACAAGTTAAATAACAATTTGAAATATCCAAAATGAATATAAAAGTCTGCTCTTTAGCTCTTTATGTAAAATATGGTTAAGCAGCAATTGGAGAATTTGTAATACTTTTTTTTAATTTAATTAGTTTAAATATTTAAAATGAATGTAAAAGTCTGAACAAGAAGCACTTTAATTATGTGAAAATGTGGTCAATCACAAAAAAATAAGAATTTTTAATAATTTTAGTTTAGTTTTTCTTATAGTTTTGTCTTTAAAACTTGATAAATACAATTATAAATATTATTTTGATTAAGTTTCTTGTTAAATTATATTCAAAATCAAGTTCAGTGTTGGTTTTCCCTTGCCTGGCCTGCCTTTTTTTCCTTTTCGCCGTCACTTTTTCAGCCTCTGTGTCCAGGCCGCTCAACTGTACAACTGCAGCAGTTTCCGTACTTGAATTGATTTTGATGTCCCCGCCACAGGACCTGCTGCCTGCTGCCTGCTGACTGCTCCCCCCCTTCCGCCCGCCTTGCCCTCGTTGTGCCTTTTATTGTTTGTCGGCGTTCGCTGCTGTTGTTTGTTGATTGCCAATGGTGGTGGCTCGTCCTGCTGATCCTGAGCCTGCTGCTGCTACTGCTGCTCCTGATGTTATTGTTGTTGTCATTGTGCAATTGAAAGTCAAGCCATTATTTTTTTGTTTCTGCATTCCTATGCTGAGTTTTCAGTGTGCTTTTTTTTTAAAGAGCAAGGGAGATCCCTTTGTTGTTGTATTTTGGTAGTTTTTGGCGTCGCCAGTCAAAGGCCACCAGCAACACCACCATCGTCAGCTGTTTAACAAGCAGAATAATGCAGAAAATGTGAGACCGAGCAGCAGAGCAGCATGGAGCCATGGAGGAAGTGCCACCCCCTTGGTATTGGCATCAACGCCGACACCAACGACACTTGCCTGTTCATTGTTGTTTATAAAATTGGCAAGGCATTTCAGCGATTTTCATTGTGAGAAACCAGAGACCAGAGCCGAGCAGCAGGAGCAGCAGAAGCAGCGTTTGGAAGTATGTATAAGCAAAAAGGACTTAGGCAGCCCAGGGCCTTGTTTGGGGTTGAAGGCAAAACCCCAAGTAAGCCGCACTGAGCTGCACTTGGCCAGGAGAACAAGCAGCAGGCCATGAAGGCAACCGCCCGAGATTATTAGTTAAATGCATTGCATAATAGCCCCCAGTGGGAGAGGGGTGGGGAGGCATCGTCATCATTATTGTTTGCTTAATACAGGATGCGGATTCACGGTGAGCCAAGGGAGTAATTAACCAGCAAATAATAACTGACTAATCGATATTTACTGTTCAAATAATTATAAGTTTTATGAGAGAGAGATTTAATCAAAGAATTAAGAGTAATTCTATATCAAAGTGTAATCTGATTTTATCAATAAAGAAAAGTCTCTTTGTTTATTTTTTGCCTAAGCATTAAGCAATAACAAATATATATGTATATATTTATTACCATACTTTTAGCTTCAATACAATTAAAATATAGACAGCAAACTCGTATTAAAAGTTTGTTAACTGCAATTACAGGCACTTAATTGGGGGATTTGTGCGAGAACTAATGATTTTGGCCATTATCATATTCGATGAATAATCGATTGACTAACGCACTCACACACCCACACACACACACTGGCTGGCTGTAACAAGGCAAACTCTGCATAGCCACAGGAGTAACAAGCTGCTTAATTAACGCTTTGGGTTTGTAAAACGACCGTAAATAGGACGAATTGATGGGTCCACAGTGCGTATGCGTAATGCGATAAGTCCGCTTGCAAGGACAGACAGAGAGAAAGAGAGAGGAGGCAGGGGCAAGGCTAGGGGCACCCCCTTTCTTTTTGAGCCGCAAAAATGTAATCCCTTTTTCCCCGGAAACCGGAGGGGAGTGGTCAGCAGGGGGCACAGTCAAACAACAAAAGGTCAGCAACGCATCGATGGCACAAAAGTTAAGTCGAGTTGAGTAGAGGCATTATTGAAAAGGCAAACGAAACGACGACACGTGCGTCCATCCGCAACTTTATAAACTTATAAGCTTTACCCCGTTTCACGTGTGTGACCCCGGAGGCCAGGTCACATACTGTGGAACAAACAAAAGTTACACACGAAAATATTTGAGGCGATTACTCTACCGAACAAATAAGGGGTGGGCGGAGGCAACAGGTTCACTCAATCATAAGAGGGAAGTGATAAAAAAATTCTATATATAATTATATACAAAGATTTATACCTGAAATATATCTAGTTTTAAGGCGTTCAGTTAGTTAATGGGTTTAAAAATAGGGTTCTAACTGAGAATAATACTTCAGTTCAGTTCAGTTCAGAAATATCAATCGATTTTAATGCTTAAATAATTTCTTAAATATTTTATCAAGCTTAAACTTTGTCTGAAACTTGGAATATTTCTTTGAAAAATTAAAAAGAAACATTTAAATCATTTAAATTAACTTAAAGACTTCCTTCTGTTGAACATATGGTTAGGGTATACCCAAATCGGTTACACATTTTCCGATTCCGCCTTGGCCCAGCAACGGAAAAAGGAACTCGCTGGAACCGTAATGCCGAGGGCCATGTCTGGGGTCTAGACCAAAGTGACATTCATTGTTCCACAAGCAAAGTCAAAGCGAGCGTGTAAATAAAATGCGGGTTGGAGACGGAGACGGAGACTGGAATAGAGATGGGAATGGGAATGGGAACGGAGGGGCTAAAATATAATCTACAAATAGAAAGCGGACGAAGCTAAACAACGGGGCAATATGGAATAAAGGCAGGAGTGGCTAGCGGAACAACAACAACAGCAAAAAAAAAAACAAAATCCATAAACATGAAAAACAAGGAAAAAGGAAAAGTTGTACCAACTTTCGCTCAACTTGGGCGGCAAAATTTCCGTTCAATTTCAATGAGTTTGCTTCAGGTCCTGCTCTCCCCAGCTTGCTTCCTCCCCCCCCCCCCCCTCTCTCTTGCCCGGCACTTTCGGTTTAATATGCAAATCGTATTTTGCAAAACTTGCTGCATACTTGAAGGCGCTGGCGCCGGCTGTCAAGAGTTCTCAGCCCCCGTAAACAAGCACTAATTAGAGAGCACTCGGCGGGGACAAAAAGTGTTGCCTACTTTTCCGGGGGACCCCCCCAGGACAAGCTGGCAAACTGGCAGGCAGCTTTCGCCACATTTCGACTAGTTTTTTTGGCCCGCCTGCCTTTTCCGCACAAAGCCAGAAAAACCATTAATAAAGCTTAAACAAATGACAATGTCACAGGCGACACATCGATGAACAGACTCTCTCCTTCTCTGCCCGTCGCCCACAATTGTAATTTAAATCACTGAAAAGGCAAAAAGGGAAATGCGCAGAATGGGGAAACGCCGAATGGGAAATGCCAAGGAAACCAGCAAACGAACATCTAGCAAACAGCCAGGCAAACATTCCAGCCAAAGGTAGGGAAAGCGAAAAAAAAAAACAAAAAAACAAAACACACCCACACACCGCCAGCGCAATTACAAAAACAACAACAATGGAGCAGGACAAAGAGCCGAGACTGCAGCAGAGAGGTGAGTTTATAAACGGAAAAATCTAGACTAAGGAATTTCCTATCTTTATCTCCTAAGATGGCTAATAAATTGCATTAAACTATTTTATACTTGCATATTTAATTCATATGAGGAATTAATTAATTATTTTAAATATATTAATATTTAAATTAGGAAAATGAAATCGTGATACTAGGTTCCAGCTAAACAAAAGTTAGTACCAAGCATACCCTGGATCTCTTGGGAGTCACAGAAAAAAATCTGTGAAAATGCAAAAAACAAAAGAAAAAAAAAACAAATGGAAGGCTGGCAAAAGGGATGGGGGGAAAATGTGCGGAGATGGGAGGCAAACGGGGGCGGGGGGTATACAAAAATCTGGTAGCGTTCGGGGTTTTCACATTCTCATACGAGTTGCGTTGGCCGGGGATTCGTTTGCATTGCAGTTCGCAGAACAAACAAATTCTAAAAATGACTGAGCAAACGCTTTGATTTATGAAGTTATTGAGGGGGAGGAACAAAGGACCAAAGCTGCATCCTGCCTCTCTCACTAGCCCCAGGCGTAGCATTCGTTGTGGCGGCTGTCCTCGAGCACTCCCGATCCCCGATCGAACGGAGAGCAGAGAATGGAAAACTCCGCCCTAATTCAATAAAATACAGCTGACTGAGTGCTTGAATCATGACCCGCCGATTTGAAATGTTTGCCGGCTGTGTTTGGATGTGGATGAGGATGTGGATGTGGCAGGGATGTGGCTCTAGCTGTGGCTGTGAATGTGGGCAAACGATGGAGTTGAAAGGCTTAGCAGTTTGCCGAGCTGAGCTCACGCTCCATGGGGAAATCTCTTTCGCCTGCACTTTTATTTTAAGCCAATGGAAATTTTATTTCTTTTTTTTAGAATATGAACAGAGTTGCTTTATTTGTTTATTATTGTTTGTATAATTTTCAGGTTCTGCATTCCCCTTAACTTTCATTAAAGACACAGCAAATTTAGAACGATTATTAAGTATTATTTCTGACAGTGTGTACCTTTCCCTCAATGGCTGCACATTTTTTATGGCGCCGCAACAAAGCAAACCAGGAAAGCTGAAAACCAGAGCTGCTCCTTTGCTCCTTTTCCTCGGCAGGAGTCGGAGGAGCAAGTGAAGCGAACTGAACTAAAACCAAAGCGGCGGCGAATCGAACTCGGCTGAAAACGGTTTTGATTCAATAAACGTCAATAGGTGAGAGTCAACGCCCCCCGATTCCGCATTCTGGCTGCTAAATTCCGGATTCTGGCTGCTGGATTCCGGATTTTAGATTTAGGATTCCAGATTCCCGGATTCCAGGATTCCCCTTAGTTTCATAAAAAGAGAAGCTGGCTGGGATCTAGGGACCCCAGCCAAGTCGACGTTGAACTAATAAAGCGACGTGATTTGAAGTTGCAAGTTCTTTTGAAGGCCTCAAGTGGCTAACGTGGCCAACGGAGGGCCATAAAGTTGGCTCAAACTGCCAAAGCGCGAGCGATGGCCGCCGCCAAACCTTATTTATATTCATATTTCGGCAGGTCCACGGGGCCAGGCAGAAAATAAGCTGATAAAAAGAGAGCAAGGTTGCCTTTAAGGCAGCAACGAACAGCTGGTTAATTGGGCCAAATTACTCTCTCCATCTGTGTGTGTGTGTCTATTTAATTAACTGATTGATTGTGCGCCTTTTTGCGGCTCATGCATATTGCAGCATGATTGCCTCATTAAACTTGCAACAGTTTCCACTTTCAAATCAATTCATATTAATATGTGAAGGCAAGGCAGCCGGAACATTGAAGTGTTGCATTTTAAATGTGAAACTATTAAGGGAAATCCTGGCTAGCTTAAAAGGATAATTCATGCTTAAGAGACACCTGAACCAAACAAGAGAAATAATGATAAACCCATGGATAAAGGTAAACTTGTTGTTATAGAAAATAAATATTTAAAAATTTCCCAAGATTCATAAAGCAGTATACAAAAATGTTTAATAATTATCTAAAAAGAAAATAAGAGTACTTATAAATAATAGCAATTAATAAAACTTTTTTTAAGCAATTTATTTAAATTCTTTTATATTTTGCGTCCCCTAATTTCACTTTACACTTTCTTTAATTTAAAATATTTAATATACTGAAACACAATTTGTGGGCCAACTTTTATCGGATTTCCCCAAAACAATAGAAAACTAAAATCCCAAATTGGCGAATGGATCTGTTCCGCTCAAAAACATTCGCCCCATTTAAGCCATTCATTAATGTCCGATTGAAGGCTATAATGGTGGGGAATCGATTGAGTTTATCAACCAGCCATTTCGCAATTAAGAACAATCAATGTTTTTGTGTCCTTTTATGCACAACCCTCCCCCCTGAATGTACTATATGAAGTTTAATTACCGAAATTCCGAGTTGGTCCACGAAAGTTTTTTGGGGGGAAATTGTTTATGCAGCTGCCATTGCCTCAAACTAGTTAGCATAAATATAACTCTCTCTGTCTCTCTTTGATTTTTTGTTATTTTTTTGGTTTTAGTTTTGGTTTTTGGGGTCTGCGGATTTTGTGAATATTTTTTGGTTTGTCCCTTTTCTGGTTGAGTTAAGCATATAACATGACGATGGCCGTGTTGCTGCATTTTTGTGCAATTTCTGTGGTGGTTTTGTTTTCCGGCCAATTGGCCGCAATTAGCCATAGCTAAAAGCACACACATACTACACACACAGGCACACACGCACATTCGTGCGTATCGTGTTAATGGGCAGCCCGAAAAAGTATGCAATCAAATTATGAAACGCAGGACCACAGCATAAAAGGAAACACTTTGCACACTCGGCACACAAACTAAGTTAAAAGCCCTCAGTGCAGTGACCACGCCTCCTTCTCCTCCTTGCCACATTTTCCTTTTACTTCCTCTTCTTCTTTTGGGTTTTTTCTGCAGACATTTTATCAAGTTGCATGCGGCGGACTTAAGTTGAAGTTAAAGTTAATGCCATGAATTTTAAATTGAATTGAATGCGTATGGTGTCGCCGGTACAGTGACCACTGGCTCTCGTGACCACACACATACATAGCCGCCAGCAGGCAGACCACGTTGCTCAACTTTGGTGGCCACTGCCGGCACATGCACTGAGAGAAATAATTGTTAAAATAAAATGTTTCAAAATTAACTAAAAGGTAAGCTGAAGTTTTTAGCTTTTATTTCCAATGTTTTTTTTCGATTATTTAAAATATTTATCTTTTTTAAATATTAATAATACTTCAAATTTGTTTTTGTATTTCCTAAAATAAAATAAATTAAAAATTGAAGTTACTAAGAAATTTTACAATTTCTTTCAATTTCCCTTTATTACCAGCCACTTCAAGAGTCCAATTTTCTCTCAGTGCCTCATGGTCGGCAGACAGCAATTGTATGTAATGTAATGGCAACTGGGATTGGCTATGGAAGAGCGGGGCGGGGGTATTTGGTGGTCAAAAAGGAAACGAAGTTAGCCATGATGAACGCTGAATTTACGCAGAAAGTTTAACGGCGCACAAAAGTATGCTATGCTTTTGGCCACTTATTTATTATTGGACTCTGCCGCACACACACACACACACATACAGCAAGGACACCGCACACACACATACACACGCATACGTGCCCGGCCTTAAGCTCCTCATCCTGCAAAACTCTCCTAAAGTCCCTCTCCTCACCGCATCCTACCCATGCTGACCATCGGGACTTACCGGCCAGGACAACTTGGTACTAATAGCAGCAGCACCACCACCTTCCCTCTCCCCTTCCCCCTTTGCTTCTGCTTTTCCTACGCCGACGACGACTTTTCCCGCCACTTTCTGGGCGGGCTGCCGTTGTCGCTGCTTAAATAATTTAGCAATTTGTATGCATGGAAAGCGTTGCGTGGCTTCGCCAGGATAATGCCGAAGTCGAATAAGCGCATCATGGAAATACATAAAATCGCATCAACAGCAACAGAAAAATCTCTTTCCCTGGGAGTGGGAGTGGAAGTTGGTGTGTGGGTGTGGCAGCAAGTGTGTGTGGGAGGTGGATGGGTGGCAGTAAAAGCGCAGTGAAAACGGGGCAAATGAGCATCCAAGGAATGCAATACGGGGCAGGCACACGCACCGAAACCGAGAACGTCGAGCAGTTGGCCAAATGTTGTGCCAAGGAGTGAAAAGGCGCAAACACACTGAGCGAAAATACATAGTGTATTCGTATTAATTGTAAGAAATAAAATATAAATATGCATAGGCTGGAAAATGTATAATTTTATAAATATTTTCAAGACCAAAAAAATATAAAACAGATATTAACCAATGTTTTGTTGTGAGGCAAGTCTTTGTAATAAAATGAAAAATATTTTGAAACATTTGCTAATGTGGTTTGGAAAACCAAATAATAGAAAATAATACTTAAGATTAAATTCCATTTGGTTTGTACCCCTATTTCTCGCAGTGTTTGCACATATGGTGATTTCAACACACGAGTATTAGGACTAGGATGCAGATACGACTTTTGTGGGGCCACGCCAGGAGCCGTGAGCTACGACGAGGGCTGACTTGGGAGGCTTTGGCATCAAGAGGGGCTGGGTGGGTGGCGCCCCCAAAAATGTTATCATTTGGCACATTTGTACTTTACGTCTGCATCGGGTCGGTGTGTCCTGCTTGCCCGTGTGCCCCGTGTGTGGGGATGCCAAAATTTCAGAGGAGCCATGGCCTCGCGGGGCGCAAAGGGGATTTGGTATACATCCTTTTCCTTAGCCACTGGTCCCAGGTCAGAGAGAGAGAGAGGTCAGCATTCCGGCTTAAAGAAGCAATTCCCTCTTTTACCTCTTTTGCCATTTGTGGGGATTTAAGTGGCATAACTCGCCGTAAGTCTTGGCAGATCTCACGGCTACACGGGATAAGTATTATGAGATGGATCCACTTGGCAAATTATTAAGCTTGAGTTTGAGGGCTTTCGATTTATTTTGCGTAATTTAAGGCTGCTTATAAAATGTATCCCTTGATTTTAATTTCGCAAAAATTCAAATATTCTGATTATTGGGTTAATTATATCTATATTTATAGATTTTGTATAGGATTTGTACTCATACAAATTGAAAAAATCAGAACTTCGACTTTATTTTGTAAAGCTTTTGTTTTATAGTATTTATACGATTTAATTAAAAAAAAATTAATCTCTATGTTTAATGATGCAGTAATTATACATTTTTAATAAATTTCGCTTCTTAAACTTGCCCCCTTGCTTCACTGTATCAACAGACCCCCAATTTCTATGGCCCTCTTGATTGATTAGGCTTTGCGGGCCTTTGCATTCAATTAAGCCGATTTAAGCCACAGAGAAGTCACCCCCAACCACCCTCCACCCCCTAGCCACTTCCCCTGGAAAGCCCGCCCAAGTGGCAGAGTAAAAATGTCACGTACTCATATTAAAAATAACCGAAAAGCGCTCCTAAGTGGCAGGAGGACGTGCAGTGAAATATATTTGAAAGACTCGTCATGGGGTTAGGTGGGAACTGAAGTAAAAAAAATACAAAATATATGTATAAAATATAAAATGGAGAGGGGGAAAGGGTAAAGAGGCCCTCTTGCAACCACTGCTTATGGGGAAAAGGGACGAAGGACCTGCTCAAAGCCGGCGACGACGCGTCGTCATGGAGAGAAGAGTCAGTCCCTCAGCGACCGACCATTGACGATGACGGGCGGCGGCGGCGGTGACGACGGCGACGACAAGTACGATGATGGCTGACAAAGTGGAAATGTCCCATTGAAGATGACGTTCCATTTCCATTTGCAACCTGGTCGTGCTCCTGATCCTCCTGGTCCCGTCGTGACGAAAGCGGCGAATCGACGCGCATATTTCTTGTTTGATTTTTGTGCGTCGTCTACCTTCTGCCGCCTGTCACTGCCGCTGCCACAGAGCTGTCAAAGCGTCAAACATCTTTTGCCGTTTGCCTGACAAATGTGTGTGCTCCCCTTCCCCCAGGCAAGTCCCCCTCAGCTATTTGGTGCCACCTCGTGGCCTTCGTCCTTCATCCGCAGTCAGTGACGTGCGCCTCGTTTCGTTGCCTGGGCCCTGTCAAGTTTCTGACTTTTGCATTTACTTATTTATGGGCAACACAATCGGCACTGAGAGAAAAAACTATGCCACGAAAATATATACAAGGAAAGCTTTAAGAATAAAATAAATCAATGAGGGGAAGTTTACAACTGCGTAAAAATGTGTTTTTAAAAGCTTGAACCAACTCGCGGCTTGTCTTGCATTTCATGATTATTAATTTTAGAAAAATTAGCTTAGTTTGCTTGTTAAAATAATAAAAATAAATTAATAAATTAGTTAATTAAATAAAGTGTTTATATATATTAAAAGTTTAGCAAAATGATTTATTTATTAGTTTATTCCTTTAGTAAGTTTCTAGTGGCATTTCTGCTCCTTTAAATTTGTATATTTTTGAAGCTGCAATTTTTCGTAATTACAAAAATTGAGTTTTTCCCTCAGTGCCTGTGTGTGTGTGTGTATGTGTGTGCGTCCTAGCCTCGTGCCATTCAATCAGCAACTTTAATCAGTTGCCTTTTTGTCATTGCACACTTCCCGAATTTTAGCCCTCGTCCTTTTTTCATGGTGGTGGCACTACTGACCCTCTCTTCGTCCACGCTGATGTCCTTCGCTTCTGACACATTTCCTTGTCATTTGTCTTGGTTAAGCTGTGCGTGTGCGTTTGCGTGTGCTGGCCTCTGTTTCGTTTTTGTTTTTTTTTTTAGCTTTTTTTTATGACCATCTGCACAGAGAGAGGTGGGGGAGGTCACCCAAATGCATGTCATTCAATGCAGTTTTCCCCCCGCCCTAAGTTATGCAGCAAACTTCTCTTCATATTCATTAGGGGGTCGGAAAATGGCGTCGGACGGTTGAGGGGGGAAACAACTAAAACGGCAAATGGCTGGCGGTCATCAGCGTCAGTCAGTGCCATGTTGGTTCATTTGGCTGCTAACTGGGCACCCGGAAGTGGGTCACAAAACTGGACCGAAGCGAAGGAAATGGGAAATGCAAAATGGGGGAAATATGAAAAGAATCCGATGAATGCATAATTGAGAGAGAGGAGCGACGAGGCAGCTGAATTCGCTCAATGCATTTGACACATTTGTCTGGGTGAAAGGTTAAAAGGGATCACAATAAAGCCAAACTAAGCTTTATTAAAAATTAATACAAATATATACAAAACATAACTACAAATATTTAAGAAAATCTAGGTGCCTCATTTTTCTAACAATCTTGAGGATATACCCCCAACTAGTGCTCATGTTGCCCTGAGATAAATTCCAGTTTAATTTCCCCTTTGCTTCTCCAATGTCCTTTTACAGCTCTCCTGAATTTTAACACTCTAACAATAGCAACATAGCTCCTTCCGGCGTAGATCTTGGGGTAACCCTGTGACGTGCTTTGCGTGCCGAAAAAGTGCGTCAACAGTGGCTTAATTATTATACCCGCTACCCATAGGGTAGAAGGGTATTATAACTTTGTGCCGGCAGGAAATGTATGTAACAGGTAGAAGGAAGCATTTCCGACCCTATAAAGTATATATATTCTTGATCAGGATCAACAGCCGAGTCTGTCCGTATGAAACACTGGATCTCAGAGACTATAAGAGATAGAGCTCTAATTTTTTTTCGACAGTATTTGTTTTGCTTGCACGCAGAACAAGTTTGTTTCAAATTTTTACCACGCCCACTTCCGCCCCCGCAAATCATAAAAAAGCGTATTAAACGTATAATTTTAAAGCTAGAGTCGCGAATTTCGGTATGTATATTAAGAACTATAGTCTGTGTGATTCCTGAATTTGGTTGCGATCAGATAAAAATTGTCGAAGTTATTAAAGAAATAATTTTGTATGGTCACAAACGGCTGCTGGCAGCATGCCTCATTTGGTTGACCAATTAGACCAACTAAATATTCTTATCCGTTCTTGGTTGTGTTCGGAAAAGAATCTTATAAGATATTCGAGAAGCAATTTTAATAAATGGTAATAATTATTAGCCGCTTTAACGCAATAATAACGCGTTTTTACACACATAGATACATGTGTATGCATTTTTGTATGCATGTGATTATATTACACTTGCATTTGCATTTGTCCATTATGTTCAAAATTGTATTAACTGTTTTTTATGGCGTCCTGACGCTTTTCTGGTTTAAGTATGGGTAGCGGGTATCTCACAGTCGAGCTCACTCGACTGTAGCTTTCTTAATTGTTTTTTATTTGGTTTATGTTGTCACTCCACAATTGCCACTGACTCCGACTCCGACTCTTTCAGAAGGATTCGTTTGCTCGTTTGTTTCCTGTTTATTGTTGTCCGCATTCTCCCTACCCCCCCCCCCCCCCCCAATGTGTATCCTTGGCTTAAGCGCACTCCTAAGTATATGTTTTGGGATTACGATCCACCGTCTCTCCACTTCTTTTATGAGTGGTGGTCGGTCGAATTCTCCTGCTATGTCCTGCTGCTGCTACTGGTCCTTTCCCTACTGCCCTTGCATACCAATGTCCTGGCTGGACATGTCACTCACTCGGACAAGGACTCTGGAGTTGCAGTCTCCGCATCCCCGCCCTGGGAGCACTGGCAGAACTCTGACTCTGGCTCGCAGTTGTCATTGTCCTTGCTTATTTGTTTGCCTGTTTGTTTGTTTGTTGCCTGTTGCCTGCATACCATATAAATCTGCCATTTAAAAGGGAGACAGTCCAAACAATGAAATGAGCAACCAGCAGCCTTGTGGCACCCGGCACTTGAGACTTGGCAGGGCCTTCCAATGGCATTGCCATCGCAATCGCCAGCGGATTCCGATTTGGAATCGGTATCCAGCTATTGATAACTGCAGCTGGCAGGTGTTGATGCAGCAAGCTCACTGGCCTTGCCTCAGTAATATCCTGTATTGGTTGCATCGGATTGCTGCTGCTGGGCGCTGGAATGAGGCATTTTCGTTGGCGAATTTGCATCGGTGAATTGAATCAGTTGGTTGGCTTTAGACTGGGAGAATTTTGTCAAAGAATTTGCAGGGATTTCATTGGTAAAATTCAGGGATATTATTATTTCCTAGATTTTTATAGGACTTTTATTATAATTTGTGAATATTTGTTGATGCATTTTTTGGCAATATTTGTTATTATTTTATTGATTTATATTGATTTCTTTTTTAGTGGTGAATTTTGAATGCATTAATTAATGAATTTTGAATAATTATTTTCATTATGTTTATTATATTTATATTTTCATACGAAATTTTTAAATCAGTAATTTTGCAAACTAATGGATTTTCCTTGATGAACTTTTAGTTCGTAATTCTTTAATGGTGATTTACGAAAGCTTAATTTGTATTGATGCTTTTTACACATGATTTCCCCCCTTTTTTTTTTCTTCTGTGGATGTAAGCGGAAGGTGGTGCCTTGCCCCTGGTAAAGTGAGTACCACCAGTTGGAGTTAACCCACTCAATATGAAGAGGGATCTCGGCAAAAGGCAAAAAAAAAGGAAAGAATTTGGCAGCCGAGCACAAACTAAGCAAAATGTTAGCAGGAGGTTGCAGGTCGAGGGGCTGGGGGTCGGGACATTCGGGACATTTGGGGGATGCAGCTGCCAAAGTGTTGAATTTCAGTTTTAAGCTGGACAACAACAACAGCAGCGCGGCGTGGAAATATGAAATGTAATAGTGACTGAAACAAGCTGGAAAAAATGCTGCCGGCGTTTGACAAGTATCCAGATGCAGCAGGGGGATGTCGATGGGGTGGGGTGGGTTTGGGGGAGCACAGTGAAACAACGTGGAGTGCGACCGAGCTTAGCTAAAAGCGTGACGAAAACGGATCGGGGGAGTGGAGGAGAGGAGCAGCTGAAAGTCGCTTGCGTTGATTGTTTGCACTTTACACACTAAAAACTGTGTGGCACATTCGCTCAGCAACATAAAACGCAAAAAAAGGGGAAAACGAAAAAAAAAGCTAAAGAACAGAGCGAAAAAAACCGCTGATGCTGGCTGACATATGTGCGGGGGGAGCTGGGGTTAAGGAAGGAAAGGGTTAAGGTGGCAGAGAGTGAGTGGCTGGCGGGATAAGTTGCAAGACTTGCGAGGCGTGGCAAGAAAAAAAACCCAAATCAAAAACGGCAGCAACAACAGCAGCGTAAAATGTAAAAAATTGTACAAATAAAAACAGCCGCAGTCAGGAATGGCAGTAATATACGCTCAACAGGAGCAAAAGGGATCTCATAAGTTTAAATTTCTAGCTTTTCCTTGATTCATAATTAGAGCTCCAGCAAATATTTATAATCAGATTATAAATATTTTATATTATAAATATTTTACATAGCTGGCAAATATTTATATTTTTTTGTTTGTATTAAAAAAATATTTATTTAAATATTTTCGAATTTTAAATATTATTTGTAAATTGAATGCAAGTTTTTGTTCCTTTAATATCTCTGAGCTAAAAGTCTTATTCACCGATAAGTGACTCTAACCCTTGGCAGGGTACACAATGCTCTGGGGGTCCAGCAAGAAGGATGCGAAATCGTGCGGGGGAAATGGAAAAATCCTGCGAATATAGCACATACGCACTGTGGCAGCCCCGTATGTTTTACGACAATAACTTGGATACAATTCGGCAGAGCGAGAAATAATAAAAAGTGCCTGATGCTGGCAGCCATGACGACGACGACGACGACGATGTCGCACCCTGAATAGTGCAAATTAAGTTGTACTGGCTGGGGGGTTCTCCTCCTCTCTCATTCCTTCCCTTTTTCTCTACGTTATACTGCTGCTCCTTATTTTTATCTGGGAAAATTCCGAGTGGAATGACGACTTGTCAACGCTGCATTTTGCAGCTGTACACAGTGGGGAATGTGGAGCTAGAAACGGAATGGAATTGCCTCCCATGGCGACTCCTAGATGAGGAGCCAGGAGCAGGGATGTCTGAGTAATAAGATAAGTAGATAGGGGGTTTGTCTCTCTGTCCCTGTGTGTGTCTGCGGATTGGCAAATGTTTACAACTCCATGGAACTCCGCTGTTGAGCTATGATTGAAGCCTTAGGTCCCTCTAGTCTGCAGTCTAGTCTCTAGTCTAGTTTATAGTTTATATAGCATAGTTATCTCAGGCCAAAAACTTTCGTCTTGAACAATTTAACTCGTTAAAGGCGAAAAAAATTGAAAATGGAGAATCGAGGGGGGAAATGGAATGCAAAAACGTGCCTAAAGCGCAAGGCTTTTCTAGGCCTCCGAATTTTAGGCTTGAAAGCACTACCAGAAAATAGTAAAGAAACTAAAGGAAATTCAACTGAAGAACATAGGATTTTCTTGGTAGTTAAATTTATAAATATTTTTGGGTATTAAATACCATTTAAAAATGTCTAAGCTTCGCTTTAAATATTTGGTTTTTGCCAATGAATTTTCATACATAAATTCAATTAACTTATTTGCAATTTTAAAAGAAAATCATCCCAAAATACCTCTTTTATTTTTGAATAAAATATATTTAAAAATCTTTAAAATTGAATTTCATATTAAAATTACGTACAACCATTTTTCTCGCCGTGTAGGCTGCTATTTTTGGTTCTTGCCAGTTTTTGATGCTTTTTTTTTTCGTGTTTCTGACAGAAAAAGTTGATAAACTTGTTTTAAAGCAAGGCAGCAGAGAAGGTAGAAGGCGAATCAAGAGCAGGTGGAAAAAGAAGAAGAAGCCAGGGGGATTCTGGAGGTGTCAAAACTGAATCCGAATGCGAGTGTCCTTGCCGTGAGCTGCGCTTTCGTGTTGCCTACCTGCCTCTGTGTGCGCTGTGGCACATAAAACTTAATAAATTCCCCATGTATATTTATGCGCACACATTATCAGACCAGGCGGAGGCGTACTCCCACGAGCAGTCACAGTGGGGACGAAGGACCCACGCACACACACACCCACTCACCCACTGGGTACATAAATAACAGAGACAGGGACAGGGACAGGGACACGAACAGGACAGAGACAGGACCAGAACAGGACACACAATCTGAAAAGTGCAAGTGACAGGCGGCGAGCAAGTGGCAAAACTCGCGAATGTTGCTCGTCGTTGCCCAGCATTTTCGTCCTGGCGCAAATCCTTGCGCCTTTAGCTGACCACAGCGAGGAGGCAGCAAGCACATTTGTACCTGCAAAACCGCAGAATCAAATTACAATGTCAAATGCAGGAGCAGGAGCATGGAGCTGAATGTGGCCAGGGCCACTTGACTCCTTCGTCATCTCTCTCTCTTCCGCTGTCTCCCTTTTTTGCGGCTAAGTCGCTGGTAATTTCATAGCCGTGAAATGCATTTGCACTTGCACAATCTTTCAGCTTTCAGCCCAGACTCCCAGCCCGGATTCCCGGCCCAGAGTCGCGCTCTGTGGCGCCGGAATCCGGCCTAAGTAGCGGTATCCATCAGCGCCACAACAGCGCATGGCCAACAATGTCTCATCCGCAACGGGATGCGTAATAAAAGGCGCTGCGGGTCCTGGACCGGCTACGGTCTCGGATTCAGGCAAGGAGGGAGCAAGCCTCCAGAAGGGAGCAGCAGAGACTGCAGAGGCTGCAGGGGAGTGGCCTCAGTGGCACAGTGGATGGAAATTAAGTTGCCATCGAAGGATTTAGAACAGATGAGTGGAAAATGTGAGGGAAATTTTGAGGAAAGATATAAACAAAAAAATATGAGGGAAAATCTGAGATCTTCTCTGAGGGAAAATATTAAAGGATATATGAGGAAAAACCCCTCAAGGTGGTATGGAAAAGGCCCTGTGAAAATGACTAAAAGTACCTCTGGGAAAAGCAAAGATCTGAAGAGCAAATTGATTGAATTACTAGATTTAGGATCATCTTATAATTCAAGAATTAAATCAATAATATACAAAATATGTATATTATATAGAAAATTAAAAGAAATATATATACAAAATATATAACATAAATTAAACTAAGGGAAACATCAAACAAAAAGCCAACTAAAGCCAAGAACGGGCTGGTTTCATTAATAATAATTTATGTTTATTATTTATGAAAGTTAAAGCCTATGAAAATATATGAAAGGGAAAAAATGTGATATAAATATGTCTCAAAAAAATTAGTAAATAAAATATAAATAAAAAACCCAAAAATAATCATTTAAAAGCAATATTTTCAAAGATTTAGGTGAAGACCAACACCAGGGTACACGCCTGCTGTCGCCAGAAAGGTGAGCACCATCTCTCAGGAGAAGCAGGATGAGGAGCTGAGGGGCAGGAGTGCTTGGAAGCCAGGAGCAGAGAGCTGAGAGCTGCTGATGGGGTCGCGGGATCCAGTGAGGCGCCATAAACACTCGCGGGCTGGCAGCAATTTTGACGCGATGGTAACTGAAGATGAAGATGGAGCAACAACAATGCCAGCAAGATGAACTAGAAGCGCCTCAGGAGAGGGGAGACGGGGGGGCAGACGGATGATGCGGCGGCAGCAACAACAATTACATTTGAGTGCGCCCTAAAGGACATTTTACTGATTTAATATTTGTTGCAAGTTGTAACTTGATATGCGTCGCGTTGCACGTTGCACGGAGGAGCAACATAGCGCAGCACAGGGATGAGCCCAAGGATCTGCTGGCAGTGAGCATGCCTTCCTACTATTTTGCTGCTCCTTTTTGTCACTTAACTGGAAGCGCGCTCAAAGGACGCTAAATATTGCATTACGTATCCTTGCACTTTATGGCTGCTGCTCCTGCGGCTCTAGTTCTGTCCTGGAATTTCCTATTTTATTCCAATCTTTTTCATCCTTATTTTTTTTTTCTGCGTGGATAGACACCTTCGGCGAATTAACTGGTAGCTGGAATGCTGGGAATACCATTGCCATGGCAATAATGATAAGGATCTTGCATATTTCGCATTACTCATACGCCCAGAAGAACTTAGAAATTTGATTCGTTTATTTTTTTGGGCGTAGAGAAAGCCACATAAACTGTGAGTGCCGCCACTAGAAAGTGGTAGTGGCAGTCGTAAAACCATTTTTATTAGTAAGTAGTCCATAAACATATGCCCACACACACACACACACTCCCAACACATCCAAGTCGTGCATTAAAATTTACAAAACAAAAAGAAAGGAAAATAGTGTTTTTAGAGGGCAGCAACATCTGCCGAAAAAAAGGAAAGGAAAGGAAACAGCAGATTGGACTCAGGTGGCGGTTTTTCGGATTAAACTCTCCCGATTTCACTAGCTTCACTGCACTGCAACTAGACTGTTTGTACACTGGGAGAATAATGGGATCTTAACTCATATTAAATTCTGCAAAAAACTTCCATTTTTGAGAGGGTTAAACTTTATATTTAAAAAATATTATTTATATAATATTTTAAAGGTAAAAAAAAATATTTTAAAATTATATTTCTTTGCCTGAGTGTAAAGGACTAACTCCCTTTCTTCTACTCCTGCCGCCTGCCACCCCCTGGACGCTGAACCGCCCGCAGCTGTTGCTTGTAGTTTGCATTTGTAATTGCTTTCTCTTGGCGCTTTATTTTTTTTTTTTTTTTATAGTTTACCTTGTTTTATGGTCCACCAAGTTGTTATTTCCCCCACCCCCCCTTAACTGGTAATGTTTTTGTTGCCTCAGCGCGGGAAAGAAAGTCGAAACAATCAGCCAAAAGTTTGCCTTGACTTTTCCACAGAGAAAAAGGGCACTGAAGACTGCATAAAACGAAGAAAACAATAACGAGTGTTGGGCAAAAAAAAAAAAAAATATAGAAAAAGGGAGAATATAATTTTCTTGTTTGTCAACATATAAAACAAAAAATTGCAAGAAAATCTAAACAGTTTAGTGAAAACTATAAGTTCACTTATAAATTATGATTGTTTTATATAAATACTACTATAAAATGTATGTATAATCTATAAGAAATATATATATACTGCAAATAGGCCATAAATTATGATTGTTAATTAATCCTGCAGGACCTAAAGGCACCATAATTTCAGGAAAACAATGCCTCTGAATACGGTGCAGCCATAGCCAAGTGGTTTAATAATCCAAATGGCCAATTATAGACACCCCGAATTGAGCAGTATAGCCTCCCAAAGGGGCAGAGGCGAAGGAAACAAAAGGATGAGGTGGCCTCTCACCCATAAAGGGCCCTAAATTGGATCTCAAGGGGAGTCTGGGGGAGATTAAGACTCTGGCCCTTCATATGCCTCGATAGGAATATTTCAAAGGTGCGGCTGAAACACACTTGGAAATAAACTTAGTTTCCTGTAATTTTTTAGGTATACAAAATAAATAAAATATTAAACATTGGGACTTGATATGGAAACCTGTGTAAATATTCCATTTATTTCCTTTGTTTATCTTATTTAAACAGCTCCCAAATGAGTGCCTTAAAATATAAACAAATATAAAGGTGGCGGGGTTATCCTTCAAGCTTTGAATAATAACAATATATAACAATTATATCAGAAACTCAATAAGTCCTTAAATGTTTTCGAGTGTAAATTGGCAGGCAAAGCATCTTAGCCTTAATAGCCTCAAAAACAACATAAACAATGGGGAGAGAGCCAGGCCAAGTGAGTTTTCGCCATTGTCCTTTGAAATGCATTCGATTTGACCAATAAACTGATTATGAAGGCTCCTCATAGGCCTTAAATATTATTAACAAGGGAAGAGGAAGTATTACTTTCTAATAGGGTTAGCAAATCCAACGAGACTTGGAACTATGCCCAAACCTAATGATCTCTTCTTCAATCAAGAAGCTCAGCAAACGATCTCTTGGAGTGGCAAGGAGTTGTTTTATATATATAGAATTCTATACATGTGTTTGTATACTTTTTCAAGGATCCTTTTCACTAGGACGGCCGCTCCTCCAGACGCTCATTAAGACGAGAACCTGTAGCCGAAAAGTTTTGTCAGCTTCAACAAAGAGCATTACAATAAAGCCAAAGAGGGAAAAGCGAAAAGGACAAAGCTCTCTTGGCACTTGACAGACGACAACAACACAGCTAGAGAGGGCCAGGAGCTGAGGATGTAGTTGTAGCTGTGGATGAGGATGGGCATAAGGATGTTGATGACGAGCTGGCTCGGAATCCAGAAATCAGCATCCAGAATTTAGCAGACTTCAGAGCCTCCGACTTCTGATTCCAACTGTGAATACGTCGTCTGCGTCTGTCACTGGCAATGGGAATGGAAATGGCTCAGGGAACGGCTCTAGGAATGGGACAGAGCCTGGCAATGGTTCAGGGAATGGGGACTAGGACTGCGAAAAGACATTTGAGTGTCACTTGTGCAGCAGTTTTGAATATTTTGTGAATAGTAAATTACGATCATGAGACCACAGGCAGCGGCAATCATGAATGATGAAGCTCCAACTCCAACTCCAGCTTCATTTTATCCTGCCTCGTCCCTCTGTTTTGGCACGCATATTCATTTGTAAGGACGACTTCATCGTGGCTGCTGCTGCTGCAACTTTGTGCCGCCTGCTTCAGGCTCCTTCATTTGTATGCCCGCCCCGAGTCGAGTCCTATCCTGTGTCAGGATGTGTGCCCAGTCAGCTGTAAAAGTGTGAATATTGCGGCTTTCGTATTGTTGGCCGGAAGCAAACATTTTTATGCTTTGCAGTTTTTACTAGCCACCATGAAGGGGGTGAGGCAGGAGGAAGGCTACCATTTGATTAAGTCAAGGCAGAGGAGGGTTGGGCAGGAGCGGCTTCATGCTAATTGCCTTGAAACTGAGATTTTCAGGAATGCAGGAAATGTGCTGTGCTGGCTGTGGTCTTTTCTTTCTCAGAATATCAATGCTGTTGATGATGATGAGGTCCAGTTTTTGATATTCCAACTCAGCTTAAAAACTTGCATTTTAATAAACTTGATCCTTGCCTTCTTTAGGATGTCTACTTTATTTTTTTGTTATAACCATAACATTACATGTTCCCCTTTTATTTTTCCATCTTTATTAATTCGTTGGCCCTCACTGTTCCTTTTCTTTTTTGCCGGGTATTTATCATGTTTATTACCCTTTGCGTGTTTTCTTTGACCTGATTCAGTTATTACATAGCTCCCCATGTACGAATTTATACAAATATATATGTATATATTCATATATAGATATGTATTTATGGCAAACCTCTGTGAAAGTTTTGCCAACGCTTGCATTTCAGTTCAGTTGAGTTGTTTGTTTACGCATGTACATATATATATATATATATATATATATATATATATATCTGTTAACAAAAATATTATATAAGTGCTTGCTCTATATGCAAAGCATTTATCGACATGTGCATATGCGTGTCATATGAATTAAATTCCCAGTTAAAGGATGCTCTGTGAGTGTGTGTGTACGGCTGGAAAAACAAAAAAGTCCCCTCGCACTCTCTGTTTCGCTTGGAATCCTTGATTTATTTTACTTTGTTCGCTTGCACTTTCCCTGGTTACTTGCTGCTGCTGCTGCAAGTGCCACAAAAGATGATGATGCATTCCAAATTCCACAACGAAGTTAGACTCTAGGTCCAGGCTGCCTTCAAATTTTTGATTTTTTTTTTTTTTGGCCATAGTCATAGCTTCAGCTTTAGCTTCAGCTTTAGGTTTTAGCCCTTTAATTTAATGACATTTTTGCACTACAAAGGCGAATGAAAAATGAAATGCAAATTACAAAAACAACAACAGCAGCACAGCAGCAGCAGCAGCAACGACAACGACATCACAGGACATGACATGGAGTGGCCTCGACTTTGGACCGTGTATATGTACATATGTATGTACGTATGCATGAGGATGGATGATGGGGACCTAGGCTCGATTCTACTCTTCATTAAATGCCAACACAGTCCGGGGCCGAACAGGCGCTGTTATTGCCGCTTCCGCTGCTGTTGGTTGCATAAATAACGGCAGCGTTGAGCGATGCAACACGCACTCCAGAACAACAACAACAAAAAACTTTGCACGTTTTGCATACAAAGCAGGACCAGAAACAGAAATAGTGAAATACATAAATACAAAAGAAACAAAAAAATATAATAGAATGAGGAGAGAGAGAGAGATAGAGATGAAAATCTAGAAGAAAATCTACAAAAGAAAATGCAATTAAGTTCTGGGAGATACCCAGTAGCAGAGAGATTCTAAAATATATATAAATGCATAGGCTATGTGAGTTAGTGGCTTCAGTCACACATCACTCATACGCCCTGCACGCCAAGTCTCATGAAAATAATTTAATAAACCAAGAAAACAACTATAAACTATTAAAAGAAATCACAAAAGAAAGCAAAAGCTATATATTAATCAAAAACATAAAACTACAAGTCTTAAATCCTCCTCACAACCAAAGAAATTAAACAGAAAAATAATTCTGTGAATTTTTTTTTCATTATTATGATAAAAAATATTTTCAAGAAACTTTTGAGTTTCTTATATATATATTTATTTCCCAAAATATTTATTCAGCGAATAAACCACTTTAAAAATATTCCATGATAATTAAAGTTACGCATACGCCATGTATGCCGAGTCTCATCAAAATCATGGGAAAAATCAAGAAAACAATTTGAAAACTTTTGAAAGAAATCAGAGAATTAAACTAGACCAAACTATTTGTTAAAAAATATTACTATAATTAAAAAACAATTCTAAAAGCTGAATTAATTAGACAAATTATAAATTATTTTCAAATAAATATTTAAGAAACTTTAGGGTTTCTTTTTCTCTACTTAAGATATTCAGCAATTTAAAAATCCCATTCTTTAATTAATATTTAATTTAAAAGACAACACTCTTCCATCATAAATAATGTTGCGCATACGCCATGTATGCAATGCCCGATGAAATAGATTTATTAAAAAACAGAAAGAATTCATTAAAATCAAACTGGGACCAACTATTTGTTGAAAAATATTAAAGGATTCAAAAGATCCTAGAAGCTAAATATGTAACGCAAAAGGGGAAACAAATTTCTTCCTTCTGAAAATTTTTGAGATAGCTTTTGAGCCTCTTAAATGCGCATTTATATCCCAGTACATTTATTTTTGGTTGTATATTTATTTTTTTAAATTATATACTATTTAAGAGATTTTGGAGTCCCCAATATGTTTATAAATTTCCCAAAAATATCTAGCGGAGAATATCTTAAAGAAATGAATATTTCATTAAAAAAAACACCCACAATCCTTCACCATAATTGATGTTATCCTGGCAATTAGCGTTTGGCATTTCTCATATACATATGTAGTTTCCCATTGAGAACTATGCATGTAGTATATACCTTCGTCCTGTGCCAGAAAACTAATGGGTGGCCGTTCTGCAAGCACAACATCACCTTTTGCCATCTCGCTTCCGCAATCGCAGTGGCACGCACAAGCAATTGAAATTGTATTAAATTGAATTTTAATATATTGCCAAAAACAACAAATAGCAAAACTAAACGAAATGAAAACAAGAGCAGCCAAAGGAGTAGAAAAAGGTGCAAAAGGACTCACCGAGTGTGTGTGTGCAAATGGCAGAAGCTTCTTCTGCTGGGGGGAGGGAAGAGTTACAGCTGGCAATCCGAATCCTTATCCCTTGTGCTCCCTTTGAGCTCCTCACTCTCGCTTGCTGTCATGCTCTGAATTTAAATTTCACGCTGAAATATTAATAATTAAAGCCATTAGTGTTAGTGTTGCTGTCTGTGTGTTACGTGTTACGTATGTGTGTGTGCCAGCTTAAAAGTTTATGCATTTTTAACCTTCGAATAAACACTCGACACGTATGCAGACCAACAATAACAATAATAGCAACAGCAACAGCAACAGCATCAGAGACACACACCGACCCTGGAGTGGGTACAGTCAGCGGCATGGCCATAGGTCAAGTGATATTGCTTGACAACTGCTGACTGACTGAATGACTGACTGATTGACTGACTGAGCGACGCTGACTGGCGGTTGGTTAAAATAAACCAGAATAATCACCCTTTTATCCTCTTTTTTTATTAACGCCCATCAAAGTTTATTCGGGCAGTAATATTTAATTAAATTACTCTGACATTATAAGCTTAATTGCCTTCAACAATATCTTGCGTAATTATGCATTTGAACTCGTTGTTTAGTTAGGGAAATGTTAAATATAAAAATCTAAACTATGAGAAAATTAATCATACGCCATGTGGGTTCGTTTCCTCATATTGCTTAAGTTTGATTGTTTTAAAGGTATTCAATTATTTAATAAAAATATTAAACATATAAAATGGATAATAATTATTTGTAATCCATTTTATTTCGTTTATAGAAAATATTAATAGATATTAAACAAACGAAAATTAATCATACGCCATGTGGGTTAGCAACCGGAAACAGCCTAAATTTGACGGTATTAAATTATTCGATAATTATAATACAACAAATTATCATAGATAATATGTATACATATAATATAATATAAAAGAAAAAGAATTAAGTATTTATTTTAGGAAAATTAATCATACGCCATGTGGTTTAATTTCCCCATAAAACTCTGTTTTGCCTGTTTACAATTTTAATAAAAATGTAATAAAAATATGTTAACTAAAAATAATAATTGTTAAATAGTTCATTATTATGTTGTTTAATTTTTCTTTAATTTAAATCCTAAAACAAAAATTTCCCTAAAATATTACTCATACGCCGCATAGGCTGGCTTTCACTCAATTCTTGTCTAAACTTCCGTTTTAAAAGGAGTATTTAACATTTTTGGAATACAATTATATAAATTCTTGTCCTCGCATAAGGTATTCCATTCGAAAAGTTCCTAATATTAGCATAATACAACTTTAGGATGTTCATGCATATTTATGTGGGCTTTCGAAGGAAATTTGAATTGGAAAATCTTAAAAAAATGTCTGAAAAGGACTTGTCTTACGTTTCCTTATTTTAGTTGTTAAGTTTTTGGTAGAAATTAAGCTTATGGCGTGCACTGTTCTTGGCATTTACATGCGGATGCTGCTGCTGCTGATGCTCTTCTTCTATTTGTATTCTTTCCTTTTGGTTTTTGTTTCTCTTTTTTTTCTGACTCTTTCCCTTCCTCTGCCTCATCATGTGCGGTTTTTGCAGTTGTTAGTGTTGTTTTTGTTATTGTTGTTGTAGCTGGCAATGTATTTTGACATCGCGTCGCACACAAATTGCAAAAACGGCGCCTTGACTCGCATTTTCGACACTTTTCCATCGGCAGCCCTACTCCCTCCCCCTTTCATTTTCCCACCGTCTGAGTTCTTGTTGTTTCCATGCTTCCTTTAGCATCCTTTTTGCAGGATGTATGCCAGAGTGTGTGTGTGCTCAAAGTTGTGTCACTTTGGCAAGCTCGAATTGATTTGCCTGAAAAGTTGCTCTCTGGAAATCATTTGCATAAAATCAAATCGCACCGCAAAATAAACTCGCTGTGTGTGTGTGTCGCTTTATCGGCAAGAAGTCTTAAAGTGAGCCGCCACGCCCACTACTCACATTTAGCGCCAGCTTTTCGTTTCGTCTCTTTTATTTTATTTTATTTTTGTCGTTTTTCTTTCTCTCTTCCTTCTCTATTTTTGCTATTTTTTTTTTGTTTGGTTAAGCGTAAGTTTTATGTGAAATAGGCGTAAAGTGAGGGAAAGTTATGCCAAAGCTACGTGGCTGCCATTTTTAGTTTTTGTTCGGAGAATTAAAGGGCTGGCAACTATGACGGTGAATTCGCGGAGTATGAGAAGGTATTTCAAATACAACAAAAAAAAAAAAAAACAAGAGAGAGAAAAATAAAAAGGAAAAATAGGAAAAACTGAACTTAGTTCATTTTTCAATTAAACTTGCCCGGGGTTCATATTCTGTGTGAGGGTTTAAATATATGTTTGCCGTGTGCCTTATTGTGTTTGTTAAGCTTGGCAAACTGAAAAGTGCTTAAAAAAAACTTAAAAACTAATTGTAAAATCATGTGAGTGATATTGAATTTATTCTTTCCATTTTTCTATTTTATTTTTATTTTATATTTCTCATTTTATTAACACATGATTTTTGTCACCATCGAGAGTGGCAGTAAAAGCATATAAATAAAAATTCGTTGTAAATATGGAAATAAAACGTGGTTAACTGTGTGGGTTTTTTAAGCCTTGAGGCTTACCTATACAACTTTGAATTTAATTTCGAGTTGCATTTATTTGCTTCGATTTTGTGTCCCACGTTTTTTTTTGCATATTTTTAATCTTACTTATTTGACCTTTTGAAATGTAAATCGGTTTAATTTGGGAATATTAAATGGGTCTTTAAAATAGAAATGTATCTGATAGATAAATATAAAAAAATATACAAAAACAATATTATAGATTTAATTTTACTCATCCTATTTAAATTTATTATATTTCTTATAGCCTAATAATGTATCTGATAGATAAACAAGAAAGGAAGTTAACTTCGGTTCACCGAAGTTTGTATACTGTTGCAGAAATAAATTAAGTAATTTAAACCGAAATTCTGGGAAAATAATAAGTTGCCAAATCTTAAAATTTATGAAAATATGTTGAGAAACAGCGAAGATCATGATCATGATCACTCCAATATATTAGATGTAATAGTCTTGGTTATGACTTACCATACACATCCCTTTCCTTCTTCCTACCTTTAATTTGAGAACTACACATATTCGTGGCGGCTTCAATTTGGCTATTCATAGGCAAAGCGACTTTCTTCCTGATCCAGATGAATTCCATGGGTCAGGTGATATTTTTGCGGTCGAAGGGCTATCACTATCACTTTCACTATAGATGTAAACACTGCGGCGGCCGCGGACAGACTGAGGTCAGTGGGGCGGCCACGCCTGTATTTATAGTCCCTAATCAGAGAAAGTGGGGGAGAGAAAGTGAGATCTCTAGAGATAAGCAGAGAGAGCGAGATAGGAGAAAGAGGTAGGTGGGGCGGCCGCTCCTGTATTAATAGTCCCTAATCAGAGAAAGTGAGGGGCAGAAAGTGAGGGAAAGTCAGGGAGAGAAAGTGAGGGAGAGAAAGTCAGGGAGACAAGGGAGCGAGAGAAAGAGAGATCTCTAGAAATAAGCAGAGAAAGCGAGAGAGAGAAAGTGATTTCTAGAGATAAACAGAGAGAGCGAGAGAGAGTTCTCTAGAGATAAACAGAGAGAGCGAGATAGAGATCTCCAGAGAGAGAGATAATATACGGAGACATTCAGACGGACATGGTTAGATTGACTTAGCTGTTGATCCTGAACTTCTGCCTAAAATTATAATACCTTGCAAGGGTATACTAATCTAAAATATTTAAGTACCTAAATAAAATATCTTAAAATAATAAATAAACAAAATATTTATAGCTTAGGAATGTATCTGATAGAGAAATAGCTACGCAAAATAGCCTAAAAAAATATAAAATTTTACTTAACGTCCTTTAAGCTTACAACCCTCTCAACCCTTATTTCTGGTAAAATTAGTTCCAACAAAATGTGTCGGTTCCTGGCCAACCCTGGCCTTTGCTGTGAATATCCTGTATATTCTCTACAACCTATACACACAATGGTGCAGCACACACATACACTCATACAGGCTGCGGCAGCCAGACAGGACATGCCGCCATTTTTCGTGTAGCCGCCGCTGCCGCCGCCGCCGCCATGCCGCCATCAGGAGCAGTTCCTGCACCCTTTCGCACCTTGTCCGCAAGACGAGGGGCCTGTGGTAACATCGCGTTGGAGATGTGTGTGTGTGTTTGGGGGAGGAGGAGCAGGCGGTGTGGCAAGTAGTTTATCGCATATTTGCAGGGCAACTTATAACAAACATATGCAGCCCGTGTGCGAGTGTGCGGGCATGTTCTCCGTACGTATACGTGCTGGCTTAGATTATACATATGTGAGAGGATGTGCGAACACATGTACCGCAGCCACCTGACCGACCGTATCCCTGCCCCCGCTTAGTTCTGCCCGTGTCCATACCAATTGCCAGCCGATTGGCCGAGAAGCCTCCAACCGCCACCCGCCAGCTGGCATTTGGCATCCAGTTGCCACCTTCTTCTTCGTCTCGCTGCCCATCTCCATATTTCATCTCCTCCACTGCCAGACGCTCGACCATTTCAAATGTTAATCGCACGCATTAGTATTGGTCTCAGGCCTCGGGAAACCGGGATACAGGATGCGCCACGGGATGGCCAAGTGGGGCAGAGGGTGCCTATTACTGCTGCTCATGTGATGCCTACTTCTGCTACTCCTAATATTCCTGCTCCCGTCGCTCTTGCTTCTCCTACTCCAACTGTTCCTACAGTTCCTCCTGCTCTCCCTGCTCTTCCTGCCTGTTCTCCACTGGCAAACATACATTGTTAAACAACTTATCATAAAACTAGAACCACAATTAAAATGGCTAATTAAAAATTTGATTTTTGCTATAAATTCTGCCTATTTTCTCTTTTGAAATCATTAAGCAAGCCAGCGCAAAAAAGTATGCTATACATTTCCCCTTTAAGTTTCCTAAATTTGTTCTAGATTTTTACAAAAGATATTTCGCCTTTTTCCAGTGTACTAGAAAGGCAGACTCTTGGCGCATCATTCGGGCGACAGCATTTTTGTCAAACTGCAAAAACCCCAAGATCCCCGCCATCGCCCCATAACCCCGTAACACCGGATCCTGGCAACAAGCTAAGTAGTCGAAGGCCCCTGACATGGTGTTTATGGGGGTTTTGTGTTGGACTCCGCTGAGTAGGTGATGTCTTCGTTGCCAGTTCCCACTCAGTCTCCCTTCTTCCGTCACCTCATCCCATCTTTGGATGCCTGTCAAGTGGCCTCGTTTTTGGGCCCATCCAGTGGGCGTTGGCCATAAGAATGGGATTGGTGATACTACCGAGATTGGGAATGGGCATAACCATGGGCATGGAAATGCGAATGAGACTGGGAATGGGTGTGACAAGGGAAATATGGGCGTGGCTGCGGCAAAGTCTGCGGCTGTGGGCGTTTTGCGGTGTGCGGCTAAGAAAACTTGAGGTGCTTAACAATAATTGAATGAAACTTGAGTTAAGTGCGCACCGCTGGGCCCCCCGCCACCACCTCGACCTCAAGTTGGGCATGGGATATGGCGAGTGTTATGGCAGTGGGAGAGGGATACACCGCTGGTCAAAATAATAAGTACACGAGGTGGAGGATTGTTTTTAGCTCCGTAAAACTTTTTAAATAAGCTTCATGAAAAAAAATATATACCATAATATACAACAAAAGAATTTATCATACCGAATATAAATACTTATTATTTTGACCAGTAGTGTATGTGATTAGGTCTATTAAACAAAAGTTCTGCGGTTTCTTGGTGCAATCATGAAAAGATGAGGGGCGACGCTAGAAGCATTGTAAGGGAAACTTAAACCATAGTTATGATTCCTTGGACTTGGTCATATAGTTTGATCTTTAATGGGTGAGGTTATAACCTTTTAGGAGCTTTTAAAACTAGCTTAAAATTATATTAAACGAAAATTGTACCTCAAAAGTATTTATAGATTTTATTTTTCACATTTTTAAATAGCAAAAAATTATGTTTTTGAGTACAATAGTAAAGTATAATGTTTGAAATTAATTAACAAGTAAAAGCAAGCTTTATATCTTCAAATTTTTAGTATATATTCATATTCATCATAATTTATATGGTCGAAATTGGCATGTATATACATATATATATTTCATAGAATATATATAATAATTACCTTATCTCTTTAAAATGTGTCTTAACGGCTTATTTCTATCTAGTAATTTGTTCTCCAATTTCCATTTAAACTAAATAATTACATTTTCGAATTATTTGATGTCAAACGAAAGGAAATTCCAAGGAAATACCTCCCACTCCCTCCCTCCCAGTTCCTCCCTATCTCTCGCAGATTTCCCACTGAATTAATCGCTTGATTTAAAATGGAAATTACACAAAATTATCATGTGAGAACCCTTTGAGAATAGGTCATTAGCGGGTAAAACTCCTTTGGGTGTAGGGAGTTGCCATCTCGGAATTTCCCGGCCATTTAATGCCACCAAAGTACCCGCAAATATACATACATATATGTATGTATATATATAGCAAAAATGTTCACTTGATTAGGGAACAGGACAAATCCGATTTCGGCACCGCCATTTCCGCGCCTTTATTGTATATTTTATTGACGGATTGCTGGTCGGGGAGGTTCGCTGAATACGTTAATAAGAGGAGGATTTCTACTGCTGCACTCATTCCCAATCCCTGCAAATATTCCACTGGGGCTTTCCACTCATAATGGCGGAAAATTCGATGACATGGCAACTTGCAGCTTCATCTTCTGCTGGTCGTCCTGCCCTTAGTCCTAGTGCCCGTTTACTGTTACTGTTCCTGCCGCCGCTGCTGCTGCTGCTGCCAAACCAAACACCTAATGACACTGAGCCGCTTTTGGCATAACCATGGCATTCGCACAGAACGCACGGCCGCAGGAATACACTTGTGGGCACTGCCAGAAAAATCGGAGCATCACAGTTCTTAAGGATCTCAAGAAAAACTTGTATAACTCTCTGAAATATTCCTCTGAAATAATTTCGAGCTTGCAATGTTTTTGCAAAGGAACCTACTTTAGGAAAAGCTAAATCCCTGCTGACTATAAGGCAGGAAAGCCTACAAATCTATATCTATCTTATATCTCACAGTGTACGCATACATACAGTTGCAGTTAGTTGTTATTGAATGGCGCCGTGCAATGTAAATACATTTTGTATTTGCGCTCCAGAGGATTTGCGAGGAGGTTGTGGAGTAGCTGGAGCCCGGGGGTTCCCTAAGCCTGCGGTTTCGCATCGTTAGGCGGCGTGATTTTCCCTCCGGAGGATCAGGGGTAGGGGAATGTGGGCATGGGGGGACGGGGGATGGGCTGGCGGTCGCAAGAGGCTCGAGGGGGGTAGTTGCACCGCCAAGAGTGCTTTCAATGATGTTGAGGTTTTTATTTTATGCACACAAAGAAAAAATGTAAAGTAAAAAAGTAAAGTAATGTAAAGTAAAGATTAAAATTAATGATGCCAATTAAATGATAATTTTTAAAGGGATAACATCATTAAAACTGTAAAAAATAATAATAACACAAACAAAGTATATGGATTTAATAACGTAATAAAAAAAATGAAGGCAGAAATGTATATGAATGCATTTTTTGTTCGGGATTTTCAAGATTGCCAACTGCAATTTTAAAATAGAATTTTTACTTTTAAAGAAGTGTAAATATATCTAAATGAATTGTATTGAATTATAGATTTTTTTAAGATAGAAAAACATAAGTTTTGAAGGCCCACATCTTCAACGTTTTAAATCTGAAAACTAGGATCTTATTTCTCTGGGTGTGCCTTGGGGCGGGGCAAAAGTAATAAGAGAATTGCCAATAAACTAATATGTTTGCTGAGTGCGTATGCCGAGTGATGGATGGATGGATGCATGGACAGAGGGATGGTTGCAACTCCTCTCCTCCAACAAAAAAAAACCCACAATGGCTGCGCCAAGGGGCAATGGCTACAAAACTGAAGTGACCGCAGCCAAAAAAGGAAAAAAAGAGAGGGAGAAGAAGCCAGAAACAAAACCGCAGCATAATTATTGCACACTCCATTATGGAGAGGCACCTGCTGAAAATGGGGTCCTGCCTGGTGCGTTGGTGGTGAGGTGACACGACAGGTGGATACAACCGAGGTGGGCAAATTGAATGACTGGCGGAAAGTTTTGCATATGGCCCATGGAATTTTCACACAAACACTCACACGGAACATCCACAGCATCATGCTCGGCTCATTACAAAAGCCGCATTTCACCGCGCCAACAAAATGATAGGCGCAGATTCCGGACATGGCGCTGAGCTGAATGTTGCGTGGCTCTGAGCCGATGGCCAGGTAATAATTCAAATTGATGACCGACATTCGATCGGTTCCGGCCATTGTTTGGGGGCATAATCAAGCTCACTTGTTCGCTTGGCATTGCTCTGGACTAGGGCTTAGTTTTTATGCAGGACTCCTTGTTGGCAACAGGATTTAATTTCGATTTAACCGCATTGCAAGCCACTAGTTAGTCGCTGTCATTCAGTATTTTGATTGCCATCAGTATGTGCAATAAGGAAATTAGTCATGAAGCAAGATAACCCGAATTTATTTGCTGTTTATTTGTATTCTTTTTTTATAGTTTTATCTTGACTTGAGTTTTTTTTTCTAAATTATAGCTGAATAATATTATTTAAGGGATAAATTAATCAATTGTTAACTCAACTTAATTAGACTTTTTTATTTCAAATATATTTTCAGAGGTCAAAGTCCTTCCAAACTTCAGTTAAACTTTGATTTGCTTATTTTTTGGCGCTTAGCTGATAGCATTTAAAGCGCCATTTCTATTTTATTCATTGGTTGAAAGGATCAACCTTTATTAGTCATGTGACCACAGCATTTGAACGGGCTAACCATGCCAGTCCACCCCCCACACACAAGCACAAAAAATAGGCAACAACAACTAAAAAAAGAGGACAGGAAGACAAAAGTTTATTTTCATTTTCCGCGAAACCAACAAACAATTTAATTTCACACGCGAGCGCCAGTGTTGTCGTGCGGCATGTGAAGCTCATCCGAGCCGACGACATCCACAAACACGCACGCACCGAGGGACACACACGTGGCATGCCCCACCCACCCACACACACAAGTTGAAAAATAATAATAACAAAAACAGCAACCAGAACCGTAGCTATGCTCAAGATTCCCCCAGGTGAGGCACATAACTTGGTCCCTAGGACCCTCTTCCCAGTTCCCATTTCTTAAGCAAATCTGATCCTGATTCCGGAAGAACTTGTACAAAAAAAGCGCCTCCGAACCCCGGACCCTGGCTGTTAAGTCAATGACTTTTATGTACCATTCTGATGGACTTTTAATCCATTCACTCAACCAACCCCGGAGTCTGGATCCCCGCACAACCGCAAGTGCTGCTCCATAGCCATCTCCGTCTCCAGTTGCCGGCTCCTGGCTCCTGATTCAGGACCCTTGCCTGCACATCTCTTAATGTGCTTAAGATGAGTTACATTATGTGTGTATCAGTGTGAGTCCTGGGTATGAGAGTGGATGAGAGTCCTGGCCACACACTGGGCGAAAAAAGAAGTAAATCCTTTCATTACAGTAAGTGGCTTCTTGGATTAATCCAAGTTGCAACTTACTGGTAAATAAGCTTAACATCAGCACTTAGCTTATTTTTTTATGTTTTAAACATAATGGTAAAAAAAAGTTCTCAGAGTTTCTTAACTTTTAAATATTGAGGAAAGTTTGTAATATTTTTTTATAGGCTGCGGCTTTGTTGGAATATAAATCCATTAGCGGGAAAAGCTTTATAATTATATATTTTATTGTTTTAATATTTAACTTCTCAGTTAATATATAAATAATGAACTAGTTGCTGTTGGCCTTTAAATGATTTAAAATCATTTCAAAAGGCACCCAAAGGCTTGAAATAAATTTCTGAAATTTTGTGAAAAGAAAATTAAATTAAATTCCTATCCTGGTTCTTATTTGCTGTTCTTTTTATGATTATGTATTATATTTTTTAGTACTTAACTTTTCAGTTAATATATAAATTATGAAGGAATTATTTTTGGGCATAAAATGATTTAAAGTCATTTAAAAAGGCGTCTAAAGGCTTGAAATAAATCTCTAAAAATGTTACAGCATACTTATGAGCGTAAAGGAGATCCTATTTCTGCCTAGTTTATCGCTCAGTGTGCAGGATATTTCATTTTGTAATGTGGCAAAAGTATAAAGTGTAATATTGTTCCCTTTCTCCTGCTTCCTTTCTCGGTTTCCTTTTTTTTCTGGTTCTTATTTTTCCTTTCTCTGAATTCGTTTTTCATTTTGGTCCGTTCGTCGTTGTCGTTGCCGTTGTCGTTGTCGGTTTCTCGTTGGCTTCCTTTTTGACCATTAATAGGTGTACTTATATGCTTAATGGAGTGCCACTCCGCATTGTCTGTCCCTCGCTTGCTTTCTCTTTCCCTCTATCTGTGTGTGTGTGTGTGTGTGTGTGTAACATAGTTAAAATTGCATTCACTGCGGGAACTGATGATGGGCGGTGGCGCCTTAGTGGCTCACTAGCGCACTGGTTCACCCAAAGGGTCAGGGGTTGGGGTCAACCTTAGTACCAGGACATAACCAGGTCCGTGAGGGTGCTGCTGCTGCTACTGTTGTTGTTCAATGTGTGGTAAATAGTTTGCATTTGACTATTTGCCATAGTTACACAGGTAAAAATGGGTGTGGCCAGAGCTCCTTTCCACACACAGATGAGCTGAAATGGCTCCTGCACATGCATAGGGTTTTTAAGCTTTAAATTAGTTGAGTAAATGCAGCACACAGCCACGTATATATCTATATATATATGTATACACAGATATGTACATAAAGCTGAGCACAGCTGGACAGAACATTTCAATTTTGGCAAATGAGACACATTTGTGGCGGCCAAAGAGGTTTGGTCGACTTTGGTTAATTAAAGCAGAAAAGTATTTCATTTGAGGCCATATATATCATATATATATATATATTTGACCATTATCTAATATCACTTTTCTAAATTAAATTCCTTATTTGCAAGTATTTATTTATTAGGGTTTGGCAAATAATAAACATTTAGCGTTTATTGATTGCAAACCACAGGCGGGAACAATTCAACAGTTACCGAAGTTGATAATAATATTTTATATGTTAAATGCAAAGATTATTTTCTATATCTTTAATATGAAAACTATATAATTTCGCTAAGTTAAAGTTGTTGCCAAACAATTGTTTATTATCGATTAAGCCGCACATAAACAAGAGACCAGGGTGACCCCCTCATATTATTATTGATTAATAATAAATAATGCATTGCTGGTCTAGAGTAATAATGTGCAATTTATGCTCTGGTATGTAAGGATCTTATAAATAAACACGAAAATTATGTAACAATGGATAATAAATAAATTATCTTGTGAAGGGGGAGGGGACAGAGACGACTTTCAGCGAGTGAATTGTGGAATAATTGAATGGGACTCGAGTGTCCCAATCTGTCTTCAAGTATGCAACAATATTTGATTATTGCCACAATTAGGCTCCACCCCAAAGCTCCATTGCTCCGTCCTGGCCTGGCCTGGCCGCAAAATATTATTAATTCAATTTGCTAAACTATTTGACTGCTTAAGTTGCTCCACTCGAACATGACACACAATCTGCAGAGGCAACATCGTCCACACTCGTCAATGTGGGCATTTGCTTTGTCTGTGTCTGTGTGTGTGTGTGTGAGGGTGTGTGGGGGTATTGAATGTAGACACTGAGAGAAAATTTAAATTTTCTACCTTCGAAATATTTGCTCATAAATCGTAGTTAGTTTAAAATAATATACGAAATATTATGCAGAGACAGGAGTTTCTAATTGTATAAAATGTTTGAATATTTAAATTAATTATTTCTTGACCCTAATTTAATAAATTAAATTCCCAAAGTGTTAAATGAATTAATTTCCATGAACTTTTGAATATTATTTAATAAAGATTCTGCCTAACAAGCATTTCTTTGACACGTAAAATATTAATTTTTCTACTTAACTCGAAGCTGAATTATTGCTTTGATTACTTTTACAAACTTTCAAAAGGTTTGTCAGCCTACAATTCAAAGCGTTTTTCAGTCACCAATTTTAAATCATTTTCTCTCAGTATATTTGGCGTCTGTTGTCTGTGTTTATCAATCTATTTCGTTGTTGTTGATGATGTTGTTGATGTCCAACCACCAGCAATTGTTTTTGCATTGCACTGCATGACAATTTGTTGCTCTCTGTATGCGAGTGTGTGTGTTGTGTGTGTGGGTGCTCCATCTTGAAGATATATGGCTGAGATATGGAATAAATTGCAGGCACCTTCGTCCTGCCACTGCCATTCCGGTTTGCCTCTTCGATTTGCCTCTTAGCCAAGCACAAAGTTTTGTGGACAGAACACTTTGGCTTCCAGCTAGCACAACCCTGGCACAATTTACAAGGGTGTGTGTGTGTGTGTTTTTTTTTTTTTTGTATTCAGGGTTTTATTACCTACTTGCTATAACATATACACTTACAAATACGACTATAATATAACAACAAAAATACAGAGAGGATAGGGGGAAGAAATGGTGGGAGGGGGGAAGCGGTTACGCGGTATCGCCGCCTGGCATTGCTTCGCGTGCGCAGTGCCCCTTACTCCTGCTGCTCCTTCCGTCTACGCTCCAGGTCCCTCAGCTTTTTCATGACCTCCGCCGTGAACGTTGCTGCCGCCTCCCACACTGTCCTGTCGTCCAGCATCCTCGGGACGAGTGTTTCCACGCCGATTTCGCACCCGGCTGCCGCCTCCAGCTCCTGCCGTTCGAGGCCAAACCTGCGGCACTCGAAGAGCACGTGCCGCGCGTCTTCCACAATGCCGGTACCGCACTCTGGGCACCAGTCTTCCGTCTCGTGGCCAAACCGCTTCAGGTACTGGCGGAAGCATCCGTGGCCACTAAGCGCCTGCGTGAGGTAGAAGTCCACCATTCCATGGTCTCGTTCCACCCACCTCGTGATGTCCGGTATGAGGGCATGCGTCCAACGGCCCTTGGACGAGGAGTCCCAGCTGGACTGCCACCTCTCCAGACTTCTCCTCCTGGCCGCTGCCTTGCGCTCCGCCTTGGTGGGCTGCTCCGCCCCACTGGTCGTCGGGGCAACGGCTGTCTCCTTCCGCTCCCTTACCAGCTCCGTGAGCGGGACTTGTCCCGCGATGACCAGCACCGCGTCCTCCGAGATTGTCCGGAACGCTGAAGCTATCCGGACGGCGCAAAGCCTGTAGGTCGCCTCCACCCCCCGCATGTAGGTCTTGACCTTAGCGGCTTCCGACCACACCGGCGCGGCGTACAGGATCTGGGAGGTCACCACCGATGATAGCAGCTTCCTCGTCGCCTGCTTGGGCCCTCTCGTGTTAAGGAGCATCCTGGATAGCGCTCCAGCGGTCCCGCTAGCCTTCTTGTGCGCATACTCCAGGTGCTCCTTGAACGACAGGCGCGTGTCGATGAAGACTCCTAGGTACTTAATGGCCCGCTGCGACCGGATTGTGGTCCCTCCGATCCGCACGCTGGCCGTCTCCACCACCTTTCGGCTCGATATCAGGACCGCCTCGGTTTTGTGCGCAGCCAGCTCCAGCCCTGCGACCGCTAGCCACGACTCTACGGCCTGTATGGCCGCATCCGCGCGAGCCTCCGCCGCGGCTAGCTCCTTGGCTACCACCACTATTGCCACGTCATCGGCAAAGCCCACCAGGGTGGTGCTGGAAGGCATCGGCAGCCGTAGGACTCCGTCGTACATGGAATTCCAGAGCAGGGGTCCCAGAACGGAGCCCTGCGGGACTCCGGCTGAGACTTTGTGTGCCCTGGAACCCAGACTCGTTTCCAGGAGGAGCACCCTGTTGCTGAAATAGCTGTGCGCTATCTTCAGCAGATATCCCGGGACGTTGAGGTTCCTGAGGGATTCAAGCGTTCTGCCCCAGTCCGCCGAGTTAAACGCGTTCCTGATATCCAGGGTGACCACTAGGCAGTACGACTTCGTCCCTCCTCTCCATCTGGTTCCTGCGATGGCCTCCTCGGCAACCTTTACGACCCTCGAGATGGCGTCCAATGTGGACTTCCCCTTCGTGAAGCCATATTGCTCCGGGGAAAGGCCACCAGCTGCTTCTATCGCTCCGCCCAGCCTGGTAGAGATCACCCTTTCGAAGACCTTGCCTATGGTGTCCAGCAGGCAAATTGGTCTGTAGGAGGATGCCTCTCCGGGTGGCTTGCCGGGCTTGGCCAGGAGCAGCAGCCGTTGCTTTTTCCACCTGTCGGGAAACGTCCCCTCCAGGAAGCACCTGTTGAACAGGCTGGCTACTTCCGCCGGCAGCAGCGATAGGGCCAGCTTCGTCGCTCTGTTGGGGATCGCGTCCGGCCCGGGAGCCTTCCTGGGCTGCAGTTTCCTCCCAACTTGGAGTACCTCTGCCTCCGTTACCCAGTGGATGTCACCTGCAACCATATCCGGGGGGTCTGCGATCTGCCGCCCCGTCGGGAACAGGACTCCGACAATCCCCTCCAGGGTTTCCGGGTCAGATGGGGCTTTGCCTCCCGCATTGAGCCTCTTGACCACCATCTTGTATGCTCCTCCCCATGGGTCCTCGTCGGCGGCATCGCACAGCTTCAGGAAACACTCCCTTTTGCTGTTGGTGATGGCGATCTTCAGCTCCCTCTTTGCCGCTTTATATCGGTCGCTGCATGCGGGCAGGCGTGAGGTGCCTCTCGCGCGCTGCATCAGCCTTCTGGTGCGGTGTGCGGTGCGACGTAGCTCCGCGATATCCTCGCTCCACCAGTACACCGGCGAGAGGTGTCTCCGGAACGGCTTCCTTTGGAGCATACTCCGACTGCAGGCGCCTTCCACTGCCTCTGCCAGCTTTTCGGCCAGCGCATTTGCCCCATCGGCCTCGTCTGCCGAGAAGCCCTCAAGGGCGCTTGCAAAGGCCCTTGGACTGAAGGTGTCCTGGCGGAACGCCTTCCTAGGCTGAGGCGGTGTGCTCCTCGAGAGGCCTACGATACCAACCGTGCACTCGATGGCTTCGTGGTCGCTGGCGGTATAGGCCTCGCTGACCCTCCATTGTGCTAGGCGGGCCAGCGCGCTACTGGCGAACGTGAGGTCTATAACCGATCCGGCTCCCGCCCTGCTGAAGGTGTGCCGGGATCCCTCGTTCAGCAGTACCATGTCCAAGGAGGCAATGGCCTCCAACACTGCTCGGCCTCTGGCGTTAGTTCGAGGGGAGCCCCATTCCATCGCCCAGGCATTGAAGTCGCCCCCGACGACCACCTTGCTTCGACCCCGCAGGTCGCTGCACAACTCGTCCAGGATCCTGCCGAAGGACTCGAGCGACAGACTTGGTGCCAGGTAGCAGCTATACAGCCAGATGCCATCCACGTTGGCTCGCACAAAGCCCTCAGTGTGTGTGTGTGTGTAGGGTATGTGTGTGTGTATGTATACCCTGCTGCATATGCCACAGATTGCAGATAGTAGATATATGGCCCTGGACCCCAAGTTGATTCCGCCATTCCCTTAACCAGCCACAGGACCTGACCCACCACAAGTCGGCACGGACTGTACTGAATAGTACAGTGCGTTTCAAAGCTACCTAATTTTTCTTTGGAATTTATTCAAAGTGTCGTCCTGACAAGGAACAATTGCATTAGTTTATTTGATATTTCCTAGTTAAAACCATAATAGATTTGTGGTTTCAAATAAAAGAATTTGCACTTCAATTAAAAATCAAATGGAGTTGAAGGATATAAATGCTATATAGCTCGTTTCACTGTAGGAAAGCGACCTGTGTAAATCTAAGCTTATACCAAGAAGAACAGAAGTTTCAAACTGTTCATTTGTTCAGTCCTAGAACTTATGGGCCAAGCTATATATATACATATCTATGTATGTGCACTTAATCCATTGCGAAGTCGTCTTGGCTTTTCCAGGAATCTTGAAATTTTTCCCTGCCTTCTTTTAGCATTTCCCTTTTTTTTGACATCAAATCGCAGTTCTCAATATTCATGTGTGGGTGTGCCGTCATCTCCCTCTCTCTCTCTCTATCACTTCGTATCCTTTTTAGTCCAAGTTTTCCCTTTTTTCAGAGGAAGGGAACTTGTAAGCATGTCTAGTATGCTATATGTTTGCATATTGTCTACGAAATGCCATTTGAATCCCAGTCACTCTGTCTGTTGGTTCTTTTCCCCCCCTCTCCATGTGTGTGTGTCCTTGGTCCTTGTCGCATCCTTGTCTCCCTGACTGTGCTTTGAATACTCATATGACACACACAGTGTGTAAGTATATAAATATCCTTTGCTCCCTTACAGAAAATAAGGGAAAAATGCAGTTTGATTTATAGAAATATAATATATTGTTTATCCGATGCTTCAGAATCCATTTGGAGTACAAATACATATATGTATGTATATTTTGGCAGCAAGGATGAGGCATTGGGGAATTGATGCGGACCCTGACATTTCTGGCTAATCAATTATAATGATAATTTAATTAGTTTAAACAAACAATGACTATATTAGCTCAACCGATTTATTTGTGCAGGGTTTTTTTTTTTTTTTTTTTTTTTTTGGCTTTATTTACGATCTATTTTATCGGGGAAAATATATAGTATAAACTGTCCTCAGAAATATATATATATATATAAATAGTAAATCACTGAATTATGTTTTGCAACTAATTCAGAAATTTTTAACAAATTCTAATTCATAAAATATTAACTAGGTAATAAATCTTTAATATATTTTGTATAAACTCTTTATCCTCTGAAAGCAAAATATATTTTTGTTTATAGAATTGAAAGGCAGTCGTCCTGTAAAATACTATTTCAAATTAATTTAAGAATCCTTTAGTTTGAAAAGAATCAAAGAAACACTAATTAGTCTTGAAACTAATATTTAAATCATTCAAGTATTGTTTACAGTATCTTTTCAGTTTTTAATAAATAAAATACAATTAAATTCGTGTACTTATTTATTAGTTTTCTTAAAAGAATCCCCTTAAATACAGACTTCTATTAGCAATAACTTCCCCTAAGCTGTCAAATTGAGCCATCTGTGGCGACTTTTTATTAGTTATTAGCTGCTATATATTTCAAATATATTTTTGGCTGTATTTTACCTGCAGGAAACGTAATTATAACGTACTATATATATACACAAACACAGGCACACGGGCGCCCTTAAGCAAATTTCCTTTGATGGGGTGTTTTCGGGTTTTCTTTTTTTTTTTGAAGGAAGGGAGAAGTCCTGTTGTAATCGTCGCAAGCCGCCAGCGAAAACATTTGGCACGTGCTTGCGCTAAAGTTTCAATTGCGGCCAGGTCCTTGGCCTCCCCCAGGATATGCGGTCAATCATAAATTGCCTTAGCGAAAAGCCTTCGCCAAAGCGTAAACAAGTCGACGCACAGTCCTGACATTATTATATTTACACAAAAAAAAACGACGGCAACGGTGGCACGGGCACAGGTAACATTTTTTCCCTTCTGTTTTCTGGGTTTTTCTTTTTTTGAAAACCCAGCAGAGGGTTGGGAAAATGCTCTTCGCTGGCGAAACACAAATATTAAATGCCGCAAGGTGTACGGGCCCGTGTTGAGGCTTCAGCAAAAAGGGGCATAAATTGTGTGCCACTAGTGTGTGTGTGTGTGCTTGTATATATATAAATAGGAGTGTGGTGGCAGCGTTTTAGCTGATTTTATGTTTGCAGGCAGACACACTCCCCCGCCTCCCCCCTGCAGAAAGTAGGCCACACTTGTGTGCCGCTGCAAGCTTTTCAAGTTTAGGCCAACTAACATATGCCGGCTTGAAGCGCTTGAAAGATGGCCGCGATAATGAGCGGGACAATCGGGGGTGGTGAGGTGGCAGGGAAAATGTGGGGAGCTGGGTACATAAGCTGGCGGCACCGACACAACATTGTAATCATTATCAACATAAACAAATCAGCAAAAAAGGAAACCCTAAAACAAAACAGCAAACAAGAAATTGTGGCAGAGTGAATCTTATTTATGTAAAAGAAAAGGAAAAAATACTCTTACAAACAGCTATCCTTAATTTAATATTTAATTTGTAAACAGGTGTTAAAAATAAATATTAAAAAGGTAATGCTAGCCAAATTATGCCAAATTACCAGTAAATATTTAAAATACAAGTTTCGAGACAGAACCCCGTGAGACTTATAGTCCAAAATAAGCTAAAACTTGATTTATTCAAGTTCCTTATTAATTTTTAAGCTAAAGATATTTTTAGCAACCTCATAGCCCCAGAAAATGTAAGCAAATATATAAACTCCCAATAAAACCCTTCATTCCAGCTAGAACCCGTAGAGAATTATGGGCCAATTTCAATTCCCTGTTAATTGACAACCTTTAAATATTTTTTAATCAACCTATAAGCAAGCCCTTATATTCAATAGGTTTCTATATACTTTTAAAAACCATAATCCACCTAGATTATATGTGATATAAAGCTAAGCTTGACATTCCCAACGAGCTGATCGACTTTATTTTAATACTCCTATTATACAAAATAAAAGGACGATTCGAAACGAAAATAAATAAAATCAAACGAACGGAAAGGGTAAGGGAAAACAGGAAAAAACCAAAGCATTCACAAAGCTAAGCCGGCCAGACAAAAGAAAAGCCATTCGATAAGGAAAACTGCGATGGATGAACCTATCATTGCCCTGCCCCTCCCCCCCCAAAACATCCTCGTTTTGGCCATTTTACCATTTCACCTGTTTTGAACTTTGCCTTTGACTTTTAGCGTTCGTTCTGCTTCTTTTTTTGCCTTTTGCCCGTGTCAGTTGAGTTTAGATTTAATCAGCAAGGAACTTATGTACGAGGCTGCAGGATGGGGAAGGACGAGGCAGGATAAACACAGGCCAAGCCCGCCACTTACCTCAACTCGACTCGGAGCGAGGCGACGCGACTCGACCACCTGTTGTTTGAGCTTCTCCTTCAATTGCCACATTATCAGTTATGCGCTTTGATATCTGATAAGCCCACATCAAAAGGCGCTGTGTTTCCCAACCAAAAAAAAGGGAAAAGGAAAAGTCAGCAAGCTAAAAAATAAAGCTGGCCAAACAGAGACACCCACACACACACAAAGAGGAACAACAACAAAAAGGATGCCACATACACCCACGCACAGTGGGACAGGTGGATTGTACATAAAAATATTTCAAACAAATAGGGGTTTGGAAAGCCGATATTTGTATGCTCTTGCCGAATTTAAAAGCGATCATTACCAAGCCAGACAAGCATTAATTTGAATTTGAAAAGCTGTTTCAGTTAGGTTTTAAAGGGTTAATGAATAGTATTATTCATTTAAAATTGTTTAAAATTATTGTTTGTTTTTCGCCAATTTGAATGGATTTTAATAATGTGACCCCATAAAAACCAAATGTTTTACGACTATTAATATATCAAAATTATAGAGAAGTTAATATTTTGATGATTAAATATTCAAAATAATTTTAACTGCTTTGTGATCTCAAAAAAGGTACCCAAAGACTACCAAACAATTTTCAAATTATTTGCAAAACTGTGCTAAGTGGTTAGCCCTACCTTCTTTACGGATTTTCTCCTGTGTATGTGCATGTCCTTTCTTATCCTGTCTGTTGTTATTGTATTTGTTTATGCTGTTTTTGTTTTGTGGCGCGAACACGAATTTGGTTTTCTGGGTAGTTCCCCACCAAAGGGCGACTTTTCCTTTAGTTTTAATGCGATTTTTATGCACAGCTTCAGCTCAGAGAAATAAAAACAAAGTAAACAAAAAAAAGAAAGCAAAAAACTGAAAAAGGAGAAAGCTAAAAAAAAATAGGAAAAGGCAGAGACAAGCGCGGAGCAGTGACACCTAGACCTGATGAACTAGTTGCCACTCAATGTCCTGTTCGGGCTGCCCATCTGGACAGCTTTGCCAAGCTCTCCTTTTGCGGCGTTTTGTATATTTTTTGCTCCTCGCTTGTTTTTTTCCGGGGCTCCTCACTTCTGACAGCCACGCGGGTCTACTAAATAATTTCGTTAGCAACACGGCAAAGTCCCGAAAAAATGCGAGCGAAAAGTACAAAGGAAAACGAAATGTAAAGAAACAATAGGAGAAGTTTTCAAAGGACAACAAGTCGGTGAGGAAATGCTCTAGGAAAACTATACAAATTATATATACATTTTAATATTTATATATTTCATTATATATATAATTTTAAGCAAATAAAGCTCATTAAATAACAATTAAAATTATAAAGGATGAAAGAATGATTCCAAGATTGAATAATTTATTCGAATGTAAAAAGCCTTTACAACAAATCTATTTTCTTTTAATATTTACTTGACATATATTTGATTTATTGTTTTTTTTTAAATTTATATATATTTTTTGATGTTTTTAAATTATTTTAGATGCTTTACCTAGCTAAAGTACCTCCACTAGCTGCTGCTAAGATCAGGTAAGCTTCGGGGTAATTTTTTCTTTCCGCTGCCTCCTGTTGCTGGATGTGCCAGCTGTGCGGCCACTCAAATAACAACAATAAAAGCAAAAGCAGCAGCAGAGCCAGGAGCAGGAGCAGGACGTCCAACAACAACAACAGAGTAAACAACACACACACACACACATATACATAAGCACTTCGCCATGACCAGCGCCAGCTCCGGAGCCATTCCTCATGGCAGAGCTCGGTCCCCTTCCTGCTCCTGCTCCTCCTCCTGGTTATGTCCTGTCCAGTCGCTTCTGTTGTTTCTAATCCCATTTTAGCTTAAGCTTTTTTTACGCACTGAAATATCGCCATCGCGGACGACTCTCTCACACACATACGTGTCCTCCACCTGTACGGGCAACACAATGGCCGCGGAGAACACCGTGTTTTTTCCGCTTTTATCCCTCTTGTTATTGTTTCGTTCGCGTGGCGTAAAAGCAGCGGAGAAAACAGAAAAAGCAAAAAAAAAAAAAAGAAAGGAAATATAGTCTCTGCTCTGAAGTCCAGTGCTTGGTTTTCCGACTATATGATACCCGATAATTAGATTGTTTTATTTACTCAATTACCGAGTGTCGAGTGGCCTTAAACAGTAAGGTGAATGAGTTTTGTTTTTTTGAATGTTTATAACAAGAAGTTTGTAGATATTTTTTTGCACTCATTATCCTTAGCTAAGATAGTGACATCATACTTAAACAATAATTATTTAAGTTATTTCTTTGGGAAAAGATCAGAAAATTATTTCAAGTAATTATTATAATGTATTTTTTCGTTTAAAAGTATTTGCAAAATTACAAAAAATAAGTTAACTTATTTTTGATATGGAAATTTACAAGAAATAATAACTTGTTTTTTTTCCTAAATATCAGAAGTTAAAAGTTATTTTTGGTATGGTTTAAAAAAATTCCACTCTGCGTCTACGTAATACGAGTTGCCGATATTGCGTATACGTTGCTACTCTTTTTCTTTTTGTTTAGTTTTCGAATAATACCAAACTTTAAACAGAGTTATAACCATTTCTAACACTATGCTTTGTTATAAGCTAGTTTTGTACAATAAATAAATATAATATAAAAATACATATGTATATATAAAAAATATATAAATATTTAAAATTTCCAGGGTGATTTCTAATCTAATAACATCTTTGGGCGCTCAGCTCACCTACAATTTTCATATTTCCTTTGCTTTACCACGTTTCTTTTCGCTTTCCCAACCCAGCCACGCCCTTTTTCTAGCCAAACATCCTTGGCTGCCGCACCCCAGCTCCTTTGTCACCTGTAGACTAATTGCTCACCGGCAGCAGGAGCTGCTGAGGCACACAGCAGTGGCAGCAGTAGCTTTGGAGCCGGTGACAAAGTGTTTTGACCTACGCCACCGCCGCCTACTCTACGGCCTTCTGACCCACTCAACCCACCCCCACTCTGCATATGTCTAGGCAATCAAGTTGACATGAAACTCATAAAAGTACAAGCCAGGCGGCGGGAAATGGGAAATGAAACTCTGGTAACAAAAAATGGCTGAAGTCGAAAAGTTGAAAATCAGACAGGAATCAGACGGCAAGGAAACTTTTTCTCCCATTTTTTTCTTTTTGCTATTTTTGTTTTTTTTTTCTTGCAAATCTTTGTCAGATTTAATGAGCCCAAAAATCGCGACTTCTTAGCGACCCACTTTTGTTGTCGGCCGGAAAATCCACAAGCAAAGTTTCAGAAGATTCACATACCACCTACAGCTACACCCCTCTCCCCCTCTGCTGCCACCCGCTGGCTGACTGGCACTTAATGACAATCAGACGAAGCTCAAAACAGGCAACAGACTGTGAAATGTTTTGCAAGTGGCAAATGCAAAGGGCGACAGCGAGAATACAAAAAATGAAAATAAAAATGAAATCAAATCAAGTAATATAATACAGATACATATACACTGAGCGCTATACACATCTAGAGATATTTTGTTGCCAAAGAAGAGAGTATATACTATATACCCATATTACGTATACGCCGAGGAGGCTGCGTACAAAATAATAAAGAGCAGAGTCGAGGAGAAAAGTCAATAAGGAGCGGCGATGGCAATGGGAAAATTGAAAAACCGACAAGGTAAAAGCTGTTGCTGCTGCTGCTGTTGCTGTTGTTGTGCTGTGTCTACATGGAAATTACAACACGCAGCGCACGTAACCCGCCTCCAATGGCCACGCCTCCTCTGGCCGGACATATAAAATGCATGGATTGTTAAAAATAAATGCCTAGCGCAATATTTTTAAAAGTTTCTCTTTTCCAACTCACCATTTTCAGGGCTTTGTGCGCCGTTTCTTCGTGTATGTTGTGTTTTTAATTTAAAAATAAAAAAAGGAAAAACGAAAAAAAGGTAGGAACAACAGCAGGGGCGGGGTCCTGTGTGTATGTGTGTGTTACGCCTATCAGTGAAAGCAATAAATTTTTTAATTTTATATGTACGTTGCGTCAGGCAATTTTTTTCATTAATTTTTTAGTGGCCAACTGGATGAAGAGAAAGGACTCTCTATATGAGCTCCACTGGAAGAGGTCCTAAGGATAATAATGTAAGGATTATATGGCAGCGAACATAAAGTCCCAACCAATCAAAACATAATGGTGATAAAGGTTAGACCATAATAATATAATATAAAGCAGGCCGAAAGGGAAACTAACACTGAATAAGTTGAGTTTATCAAGGCCTATATGTATTTAAGGTAAAAAGCTTCAAGAAAATCATTTTAAAGAATATAATTAATTTTATTTTTCTATCTTAACTTCTACTGCTTGATTTTAAATTTTTAAAATTTTTTAATTATTTTTATAAGGTTTCCCAAATTTAAATGCTCTAAAAAATTAAGAAATCAAGACAAGTAACTAGTAAACTATTTTAAACTGCCTTGGATACAGTCCGGAAATTGCAATGGTAACACAAAAATAAAAACAATTGCAACAAAAACTTATTGAGCCAAAGAACTGGTTTATAAAGCCATTGAGGAGCGTCCAGGATGGCGAGAGGAGTATTTAAAGCGTTTGTATTTGTGTTTTTCGGCATTTCTATTTATGGGGCTTCCCCCATATCCCCCATATCCTGCTGCTTCCCTTCCTTCCCCCTGGACAATGGATACTGCCATACCATATTTCTCTGAAACTTCACGTTCTGAATTCCGATCCGCTTGCAATATTTTTTTGTTGTTTCTGTTTATTTGTTTCATTTTGAAGTGTTGTTACTTTATTTTCCACCGTTTTCCCCCCTCTCTCTGGTTGGTTTTTATGTTTTATATGTTTTGTTTTTCTTTTCTATTTTAGTCGTTTTTATTTTTTTTGTTTCGTTTGTATTTTTTTCTCCCTTGGCGTTGAAAAAATAAAATTGCGTTTTACGCAAATCATTTTTAATGAATTTTAATATCGCTTCGATGCTGTTGCTGTTGTTGTTGCTGGTTCGGTCGGTTGGCAGGACATGCATACAGCCCGCAACAACAACAACGGTTAGGTCATTAAATTTTAAATGAATTCCGTGTCGGAGCAGTGGCGGCACATAGGTAAAAATCGTAGGCAGCAGCCACGCATATAGCCGGGGTATATGTATACATATACATATATATATATTTGAATATATATGTATTTATAATACCTATATCCTATATATACAAGCAGAACTTGGTGGGCCATAAATGCGGTCTCAGCTTCCATTTCAAGTCCAAGAATCAGCAGCTGAACACGGCGAACGCCCTTGCTCAGGTCATTTTTCTTTGGCCAGGCCAACATACCCTCTAGGAATCGGGTGATGTTGGGCCATTTCAAAGGGGATTTAAAATTTATTTAATAAATATGAATCAGGTAGACCTTTAATAATTTCATATTTTTAAAAATAATTTTTCATAAAAGAAAGCATTAATTACCTAAAACTAGACTCCAGTTGAGGGACAAACTAATCAGTTTATTTATTTAAATATTTTTGCTGGTATATTTAGTATGCATTTAGTATTATTTGCATGTATTAATATTTGCATTTATTAATATTTTCATATTTTGTGTCATCTAATCATTTTTATATCACAGTTTTCAAAATAATTACATGGAAATCATTGCAGCTCTTTTATTTTAATTTGTATGCTATACTAATAAATGTTCAAAATTATATAAATTATTTCTTTTATTAAAACAAATAACAGAAATAGTTTATATACATTTTTTGACATTTATTTTTAATATATTATTTTTTTATATATTTATTTGATTAAATATTTTGACTCGACTTGACTTGACTTTTTTCTATTTTTATTTAATAAAAAAATATATATTTCCTATATATATATATTATATTTCCTTTATAGTATATATTCCCATATTCCTTAAATCTTCCCTACCCAAAAGTTGTAAATTAATTTCCGAGGATACGATCCTGTCGACGTGTTCCTGACGGACTTCACCTGCTCCTGGGCTGCTTTATTCCCAGGTCTCTCTCGTCCTTTTTTTATACATTTTTCCTGCTGACTTGCAGCTGTTAAACAAATAGCTTACTTCTGTCCATTTGTTGTTGCTGTTTTTCTCCCCTGTAATTGTTGTTGTAGCTTATTGTTAGCCAGTCGCCAATGTGGAATTGGCAGTTTATTTTTCACTTTCGTGGAGGGGCCCAAGTGGAAAAACAATTATATTTTATGATGGCCAAAAAACGGGAAAATTGAAATGGCAGCAGCAGCCGCAAGGTGTGTGTGTGTGTGGGTGTGTGTGTGTCAGGGGGTGGTTGCTCCGAAAGGAAAGCTAGAATTTGGCCATTTCATTAGGCGTCCAGCCCAGAGCGATGCAATCGCTCAGGTGAGCTTCAGCTTCAGCTTCATGCAGGTAAGCTGCTTATCGCACTATCAGTGCGAATGCAGCCTCTCCTCTGCCAGGGAAAATCAGCTGAAAATCTCTAGGAAAAATGCCAAAATCAGCGAAATGTGAAAATGTTGATGACTGACACGGGCTGAGCCAACTTCCTTGACAATCCAAAACCAGTTCCTTCTCGGCTACCATCTCAATTGCGAAATGTCGGACACATAACTCGAAGGCATTAATCATTATAAATCAGACTATTCATTCAAAGATTGGCTATGGAAACCAGCTGCAGACAAAGCACACGGCCAAAACGGGGGTTCGCTGCCTGAGCTGGCAATGGGGGAAAATGGAAAATGCAAAGTGTGGGGAAAGGGGAAATTCAGGTGAATGCCGAGGCGAAAGCAAAACAAAATAATGAACGGCACATCTGAAATGCCAAAGTGAAATTCCTCAAATGAACTTCCGCCACAGAATGCAGCAGGAAAAAAGGAAAACACACTAAGAGGGGGGTTGAGGTGTCTGGCAAAAGCAGCAAAATAATAAAATAAACCAGCCGGCAAGCAGCAACAACAACAACTTTTCCAAAACGAGTGAAAGCAAATGAAAAGCGAGGAAAGCGGGCCTCGCCCGGCATCCCACTCGGCAGGGAGTGTGTACAGTATGGCACATCCCTGCAAGTGCCAACGGTGCGGTTCGGCCCTAGGCTACTCTTTTTTCCCTACTTTTCTTTTCTTTTCATTTGGTTTTCTTTACTTTTTTTCCCAGCCAGGCTTTTCTTTTCTTTTTTTTTTTTTGCAGCTCTGTGTTGTTTGGCTTTGTGGATTGGCTCTGCCAATGATTGTTTTGCATATTTTCCAAGAATTGGCTGACAATGAAAACCTGATCGGGCATCGACAAAATTAACGCACGGCATTTCACAATAAATCTAATGGCACAATTGGTTGTTAAGAGGTGTTTTTGAATAATAAATGAATAGTCCAGAGATATTCTCTAAAGCGTATGTATAAACTTTAAATTATGCATATAAATGAAGTAAAATATATCATGGTCAATAAATAGTATTTTCAAATATTTATTATATATATTATTATATAATTAAAAGAAAACTTTGCTAAACTAATTGTTCTAAATTGTTTTTATGAACACATCACAATTAAATCATTCCTTTAAACTACATAAAATATTGTTTATTTTTTAAATGGATATTGGGCACCCATGCAAAACTTAATTAATGTGGCACAGCAAAGCTTAACTGTTTTAGTTTCCTAAAGTAAAGAAAATATTATGCCAAGGCTCGTTCCACATATTTTTGTTTATTATTATTTTTTTCGGTTAATAAACAACCGTTTGTGTTTAGCATTTAATACTTAATGGGTAAACAAACACCGGATGGCATGCGTTTGATTTAATATTTTCCCCCTCACAGCGCTCTAAGCACGCCGTCGAATGGCTTGTAATTAAATGGCTTTTGCCGGGAACAGTTTTGGACAAATTGTTTAAAATTGATTTTAGGACGGTGCATCGTGTTGATTTTCGTCATTTCGCAGCATGGAAATTTGTGGAAAATTGTGAAATTGTGGGCAAATCAACGAGCACACAATTGTCGATGGCTGCTGCCCTCGAAAGTGTGCTATGCTCGTGCTCCCTCCTGCTGTCAGGATGTGTGTGTGCGAGGCAGCCATTTTGGAAACTTAGCAGCGCTAACAACCGGAAATCGTGCAAGTATTTAAATACAGCCACCAGTGAGCGGTAAGTGCTGCGGATGCCCAGTTAGGGGCAAGGGAAGGGTGGGGTAAGGGTAAGGCGGGGCTATAAACCAACGACCATAACCCAAAAACCGAAATAGATGAAAATTTATTTGAATTGCAATGGCACTATATGTGTGTATGAGTGTGTGGAAGCTCTTCTCTTAGCCGCCACCGCCCCTTGACATTGTCATCGTTTTGCATTTACATGCACTTACCGTTGTCATTGAAAATGTACATTTGCTTAACCCCCCGTCCAACATGCTCCTTGCCCTGTGGCCCAAGCTGCATGCCCCATGCCCCATGCCCCTTTTCTCTTTTAGAGAGACAACCTTCTTTCCAGATAAAAATTCGACCTCAAGACGGGTTTTACCAGCCACCTGATCGCACGGACGTACTTTCCAAAGGGGGAGGGGACACGGACTTAATAAAGAAATAATTTTATTTGTTAGCTTTGAATAAAGTGAATTGGTGAGTATGTGAATTTTAACATCTTAGCTGTTAAATATATATATTTTTTAAATAAAACCCCCTTTCTGCCCCACCACTGTGTGAACTCATCTTGTCTCGGGCACTATCGTTACTCTTAACGTTTTCATAACATGAATTATTGATTTGATTGCTCGTCACAGTGCCCTTCCTCTCTCTCTCTCTATCTTTTTTCGTATCCCCCCAGCGATTATACATTTTTAATTTGATTCCTTTAGCTTTTCTCGACTCGCCTCGCCTTTTTCACTTCAGTTTTCCACCCAATTCGCCGGCGGAAGTGCCGTCGCATATACATACATAAATATGACAAATTAACATTGTTAGCATGCCTGGCCCACAATTAATCATCATGACTAAAAGACAGAGATATAGAAAAAGAGGGAGAGGGACCCTGATTGAGGGCTGACTTGCGGATGACTGAGTGAGTCTGGCACACGGTTTGACCTTTGACCGGAGTGTCTCCTTCAAGCATAGAGCCTATATTTTATGCACTAGAAAACCTGATGAATGAGAGGATTTCCCGGGAGGATATACATAAATCTGGCATTGAACTATTTATTTTGGGGCTTTCCAAAAATAAATCCCAATTAACCTCTAGCCGCCCATTCATGTCCACTCAAATAAATTAAACAGTGATTGTAATTATTAATTAAATAGTTTTGGGGTCTAAAAATAAATCTAATCTAGCTTTAATCCCCCCAATTAATGTTGGTCAATTCAATTTCCGGCCAATTAGGCACTTAGCTTAGAGGGATTAGGTAATATTTCCATATTTTTTTCAGTTGTCAAACATTTCATTTAACCAAATAAATAAATTAAGTTTGAAACTCATTCGATTTGTTTGTCTATATTTGTTTTTGTTTTTACAGTATTTACCACATTTATTTATTATTTTCTTTGCTTTATGTTTTACCACATTTATTTATTATTTATTAAATTTTTTTTTCTGGGTTTGATGCTTCGATTGTTATTTAATGTAGCAAAATAATATTTGTATTTAATAAAAATTGACTTTTTTAATGGATTTCTTTATTTATATTTATGTATATTTCGAATCTATCTTGTTGTATTAATTTCCCTGTATTATTCACTTTAAATCTTACTGATTTTAAACCATTTTTAGTTTATTCAGAATCAGTTTACCTTTCCATTAGACTTCCTACAATTTCATTTGCGTTTTCGTCTCGAATCCTTGGCTTCTCTGTTTCAACATCTGCGAGTGTGTGTCCCCCGGGCACCATTCCATTCAATTTCATTCCGTTCCAGACTATCAATCAACCTGCCGGGGCTCAATCTCGCATGGCTTGCGGCCCAGACATAAGTCTTGCCCCCTGCCATGGCCCCCTCTCCTTGATCACACACACACAGAAAACCCCTTCTAATTCCACGACGACCTTAGCCCGGAAAAACAGCTGCTGCTGCTGCTGCTGCAGTTGGCCTTGCTGTGTCTGCAACTGGCCCAATACAATTGCCAAGTTATTAATGACAAGTCGTATTTTCGCCTGGCCAACTTGTCGCTGGCTTCCCTCACACTTTGAGACTCATATTTTCCTTCTCTATTTCCCTCTCTCTAACCTTCTCTTGGTAGTTTTCGCATTTCCCCTCTTAATCGAATCTATGGCCCACACACACACAGGACACTATTGCAGTTGCAAAATTTCTAAACGGAAATTTGTGATTTTTTAAAAACAGCAAGTCAAATACTCTAACGGCATAAATATCCTTTAATATTAATAATATTTAATATTTTTAAATTATATTTTATATATATATTTATTAAAAACCTACTCTAATGACTTCTTAGAATTGTTTTGGTATGAAAAAATTATTTTTAGGCAAAATTAATTAGAATCCGCCCAAAATTCTGACAGGAATGTGTCTTGTTTTTGACATTTACAATTTCAAAACATGATTCCCAAATTAATATTTAAGTAGATCACAGTTTTTATCCCATCATTTCGTATTATTTCCTTAAAGAAATGCAACGGGAATCTGACAGGAATTTCCATACAAGCCCCCCAGGAATATCCATATAACAGGCGGCAGCAGACAGGAATTTTGATATCCTGGGAAGTTTTCCTAGAATCCGTCCAAAATCCTGGCAGGAATATTTACAATTTCAAAACATGATTCCCAAATTAATATTTAAGTCGATCACAGTTTTTATCCCATAATTTCGTATTATTTCCTAAAAGAAATGCAACGGGAATCTGACAAGAATTTCCATACAAGCCCCCCAGGAATATCCACATAACAGGCGGCAGCAGATAGGAATTTTGATATCCTGGGAAGTTTTCCTAGAATCCGTCCAGAATTCTGACAGGAATGTGTCTTGTTTTTGACATTTACAATTTCAAAACATGATTCCCAAATTAATATTTAAGTAGATCACAGTTTTTATCCCATAATTTCGGATTATTTCCTTAAAGAAATGCAACGGGAATCTGACAGGAATTTCCATACAAGCCCCCCAGGAATATCCATATAACAGGCGGCAGCAGACAGGAATTTTGATATCCTGGGAAGTTTTCCTAGAATCCGTCTAAAATCCTGGCAGGAATATGTCTTGTTTTAACATTTACAATTTCAAAACATGATTCCCAATTTAATATTTATGTAGATCACATTTTTTATCCCATTATTTCTTATTATTTCTTTAAAGAAATGTAACGGGAATCCGACAGAAATTTCCATACAGGCCCCCCAGAAATTTTCATGTAACGGCCGGCTGCACCCAGGAATTTTGATATCCTGGGAAGTTATCCCAGAATCCGCCCAGAATTCTGACAGGAATGTGTCTTGTTTTTGACATTTACAATTTCAAAACATGATTCCCAAATTAATATTTAAGTAGATCACAGTTTTTATCCCATAATTTCGTATTATTTCCTTAAAGAAATGCAACGGGAATCTGACAGGAATTTCCATACAAGCCCCCCAGGAATTTCCATATAAGAGGCGGCAGCAGCCAGGAAACTTCTAACTGAAATTATAATACCCTGCAAGGGTATAAAAATAGAAATAGAAACTTTGCATTTGAAAATCTGTTGGCAACAATATTTTATGGACAACACTCCTCGGGCAACCAAGGGTTTTCCAATTGCCCCAGAGGGGTTTGGGGATTTCCAGGGGGGATTTCGATTCAAAAATAGGGTGCGAGATGTCAGCTCGTGTGTGACCAACCGACCGAGGAACGAACCGAACCGCCTGGCTGGCTGACTTTCCCTACTCCCCCTCTCCCTCTCTGCTACACTGCAATAAATGGCGATCAAAGGCAAATCCAAACCCTCATTAAATCAGCAAACGATCAAAATTGTTGGGAAATACAAATTTAGTTTTAGCTAAGACCTACATTTCGAGTGGCAATTTAAATTGTAATTAGACCATTTTCTCTCTGTTCCAGAACGCAGCTACCTCTCAACATGCCTGCTTTTCCCGCCTTTCCCGCCTACTTTTTTTACCGCTCTCTATCCTTTTCATAAGCTTTTCGCCGGGTCGACATGTGTTGGGTATCAGTGACGGAAATCAATGTCGCACTTAAGCGGATTCCTCAAATTGGCTATATGTTTCTTTATTTTTGCATACCATTCCGTTGGGTACCCTGTAAAAGTTTGTCGGTTTTACGATTGTTTTACAAAAATTTATTAAGCTTTTTGCTAAATTATTGTTGAATAAATAAGACTGTTTTCCAGCTCTTAGTGTTTTAGCACGCTTAAATAAATATCAAAAGGGCACATTAATGATCCTTAATTATGTTTTTTACCTTTCTTTTGATAGATTTAATCTTTTAACTTTTATTTTTCAAAGGACTAAGTATTCTCAAGTCGCATTGTTTTTTCTGTTTTTATATTTTTATTTTGCGTTTTTACATTTTCTTTTGCCGGCCAGAGCTCTTTTGCCAGCATCGACCATCAAGGCCAGAGAGACGCCCACTGTGAAAATCGAGGCTTCGACCTGCTGCTGTTCCTGTTCCTGCCTGAGCTCCCTCCCCTCCTCCTGATAACTATTAAGCCAAATCAACAAACAAACACATATATACACACACAGACGGGACACGGGATATGGGATACGGGACACTCCCGCACAGAGGCTACAGGACATGGGGGCTCTGAGGCAGCTGTCGTCGGCGGTAGGTGTCAACAACTACCAGTGTGTGTGTGTGTGTGTGTGTGTGTGGGCGAGATCCACATCCACATCCACAGTCAGAGCAAGGATGTCTGAAAAATATAAGTAACAAAATGCCCGACGGAAATCAAGTTGAAATTTCATTGAGTGCAAAGGAAATTCAAACGGAAAACCAAATGAGCGAGCCAAGCGAGCCGCCGCTCCCTTTCCGTTCCAATATCAAGTTCTGAGAGGGGATAAGGGGGGTGGGGTTCTAGCCCACCTTGGAAAACCCAAAAACCCCAAAGAGTGAAACAGGGAAAATGGAGCAGCAGCCAGGAGTCAGCTTATGGGAGTTAAGGGAACAATTTAAGTGAGCAAAAATCATATTTTCCCTTACTCTTTCTGTACTGATTTCTTGGTTTTAATTTGCATTTTGTTTACATTTATTTTGTACATAAAAGAAAACTATTTTTTTATGAAAAATAATATACAATTTGCTTAAGATCCTTAGATTATTTTCTAGGCTTTTCTTTGCTGAAGCAAAGACAAAGACAAGAATATACCGTCAACTAGGCCAACTAGCTCCCCGACTTGTTTAATTCATAACTCAGGGCAAAAACTTTCGACACAAAAGTGGTCTACAAATATTAAGCATTCCAATTGAAGGCGATTCTTTTAATGAAATTCATTTTCTCTGCATGATTTCCGCTTTTCCCATGGAGGAGTAGTTTTCTTTTCTGACCTCCCCCTGCCCCCCTCTGTGCCATTAACTGATTATGCCAAGTGCCAAACTCGGGCTGCCGACAAAAACGCCTTTAAACAGTGAAAGTAGAAAAAATAGGTCTAAAAAATAGGACAAGGATAACCAGGAAACGATTTGTTTTTATTTGATTAGATTAAATTTTAAAATATAAAAAAATTTTTGTCATTTTATTTAGAATGTTAAACAATTTAAATAGGCAAAAAATAATCTGAAATGTGACTTGCCCAAAATATATAATATGTATTTCTATGATATTCCGGTAGAAATGAATATAAATTTATATTCTTATGAAAGAATTTTAGATTTCCCCTAATTTCATTCATATTTTATGAAATTTTTAAATATTTATATTTTCAGTTTCCCTTTTTTTGTGGCCCATGACTGTTTGCATGAGCATTCACACACGATGGTTCACAGTTGGCCGCCGTTTGGTGTCGGCATAAATAAATCAAAATGTCGCCGATGTCCTCCTTCGGCAGGACCTTTTGAACGCCGCCCGCCCCTCGCTTGTGTGTATTGTTCTTGGCCTATTGAGGGTAACAAGGTTCGGCATTCCATGTCCTGCAGGACACTGGCGCTGGCTCAATAGAGGGGCCAGTGTAACGGATTGCCATTTTCCGCATTTTCATTTTGGGGGAAAACCTCCTTTTTCGGTTGAGCTTTTTCGGCAAAAACTTTTCGCTTGCGTTTGAGTTTTACGCGAGTTTTCGTTTTGTTTTTATTTTTTCTTCGCTTTTTTTTTTTGTTTCTTTCAATTCGGCTTTTGGTCTTGCTTTTTTTTTGGATTTTTTTAGCTCTTTTTTGGGGGAGGTGGCGAAAGGGGTATCACTGGTCGGCGTGTCGCATAAATTTAAGTTAGGAGCACATTTTCGCACTGAAACCGCCCACCGCCCCAGTGCCTAGCGCCCAGCATTTCCACGAAGCCTCAAGGACAACCACAGAGTCGCAGTTCCTTTGGTTTACTTAATGCGCCGCTAAAAGTTTCTCTATTTTATTATTTCTGGTCCTCTGTCTCTGCCGCTGCGTTTCCTCTTTCCTTTCCTTTTTTTTTTGCTTATTTTTTTGGCTCATTTTTGGGCTCGCTTTTTGGTTTGGTTTTTTTCAATTTTCGCTACTCAAGTAAAACTATTTATAAGTTGTATTTGTCTTGTTTTTCCCAAAGGAGGAGGAAAATGAAGGAGGCACGGATGTGCTTAAGTTTCTCATCGACAGCACTTCGATGGCAAAAAGCAACAAATTCCCATGAATCTGTGTTCAACGAATTTTAAATTGGTAAAATAAGTGCGCAATGTACATATTTTAGACCTTTTTGTTTTTGTATTTGAAAGCTGAATTTACTTAAAATAATATAAAAACCTATCAGCCGTTTTTAAGAAAAATGAAAAATGCGTTAAGTTGCAAGCAATTTTCTTAGCTTTTCATAACCCTGCTAACCTTTTACTTCTTTTTTAGATCCTTTTATGTAATTGATTCCACATTTGTCGCCATTTCGACAGTTGCTACCCCCCAAGTTTGGAGCGCAGCCCCGCCTCCAAGGGAAATAAAAGCAATTACGCCCATCAATTGGCCATGTTGCATAAAAATGAATAAAACCATAAAGCGATGCAGCAGTAGCCGTGACAGATGGAAAACTGGATGGGAGATTGGTGGGTAGGTGGGTATGTGGGGAAATGGGGTGGCAAAAGGATTGGGAAATTTAAGTTTGTGAGCATAGAATGGGGCTCCATCCATCCACAACCATAGATCAGACATCCCAGTCCCCGGGGACAGTTGTTATTTTTGACTTTGTTTGTTTTTCCCCTATCTTTTTTTTTATCTTATGCCCGGGAAATTGTTATTACTTAAAGCGTCTGCCGCTGTGTTGCACATTTTTCATGCGTTTGACATTTACTGGGGGAGTTGGTGGTAGAGGGTCCTTGCCCTAATTGCAGCCCCCAGAAACCGTCATCATTACGGGCCACTTCCGGTCCGCTTTTCCGCCTGCAGCCAGGACGGACTTGTGGCCAAGTTTTTGGCTAATCTATTTGTCATGTTCGCGCATTCGGATCGGAAAAACTAAGCGACACAGAGGCAACGTAATTTGCAACGATACTTCCTGTTCGCAGAAGGATAAAGCGGAAAGGACATTTCAGAAATTCAAAAGCGTTCGCTGGGTTTGATAAACGAGCTTGGAGCTTGAACTGGACGAAGGAGCTTGGACTCTGAGCGCAAAAAGCCAGGGCAAAGTGCGAGTGGGAAAAGCGGAAAAGCAGGGAGGTTGGATCTGCAATTGCAATTCAAATTTTTGCTGCCGCAAATGCAATTTCTATAGGATTTCACTTTGGTTGACTCTCTCCCCTCCTCCTCTCCGGTCTCGTCTCCCATCTGCGCCGCACAAATTGCACTTTCTTACTCCTTTTGGCCATCTGTCTCCTACTTGGCTAAGTCCCCCCATTCGCCGCACATGTACATATCTGCATCTGCATCTGCATCGGCAGCTGTATCTGTATCTTTGTATCTTTTGTCTTGGTGCGTTTGTAGCGCCAAGATTTGTTTACTTCTCGTTCGACTTTTGTTTTGTTTCGACATTCCAGGAGCACTCCTTTGGCCGCTTTCGCTGCACTGGGAAGAATAAGGAGGAGGCCTTGTGAATTTTTAATTAATATTTTCGATATTTATACCCTTTAAAGGGTATTATAATATCAGTCAGAAGATTTTTAGGCTGTAAAGAAAAATTTTTGGAGCCAGAAATCATCAACAGCCCAGATTTTTGGTTTTTATAATAGTAATACACATCTAATAATAGAGTAAAATATTTGAACAATACATAAAAATAAAATGAAGATTAATAAAAGGCCATAATAACTATCGTAGAGCTTTTGGGCAAACAAAAAAACCTGTAAATCTGCAAGAATCATTATTTCAATAAAAACTATACAAAAAATCAAATGTAATTACATTTATTTATGTGTAAAAATAAAAAGCAGCTGCTTATCCGATTCAATTTGAGTGTAAGCAAAGATGTTGCAGCCTCCGAAATCTGCTGACGAGCACGATGAGCATGCATGTGAGGCTATGTGGGTTGGGGCAAAAGTTCTGGTTGCGATTCAACTTTTGTCGCTTTGCTTACACAAAAAAAAAAGAAGAAGAAGAAACACCCCAAAAAAAAAAGTGGCACGAAAGTAATGTTGTAGAGTCGCCCCCAGGGAGGGCCCGAGTGACAGATTGAGCGGGTTACAGGCAGGGTTACAGGCAACGGCAGAGATATGCCGAAAAACTTTCAAACAAAAACGATTTAAAAAGCGATTCAAAGTCAGGTTCTAAAATCGAATCAGAATCGATTAAAGCAAAGTTGTTTATGGCACAAAGTTCAACAGATTGAAAAGAGTCTACAGACACTAAGGGCAGGGACTTCAAGGAGTTTACTATTTCATTTTCTCAACAATTTGGGGAAATAAATATCGAATAGAACAAGTTAAATAATATATAATACAATAGTTAATGCAAAGTCTCACTTACCACATATTTTCCGTCCTCTGGGAGTGCCTGTTCCCACATTTACTTAATCGATATTAGCTGTCGAAGGACTCCATTTGGGAATTGAGGCACAAAAGGAGCAACCAGGGAATTCTGAAGACGAAGCAGCGGTTACGCAATCTGCGGTTAAAGCCAACTCCCAGGACCCCAGTTGCAGGGTCCCCAATGCAATCTCAACCAGTTGCATGCAACATCACCTCCTGCTCCTCCTTCTCTGCCCGGGCAAGTCATCTTGCCTCAACGCAACTCAACTCATCTCAACTAGACTCAATCACAATCACAATCACAATCTTGAGATGGGCAAACAGCCAGTGTTTGCATGCATCTTACACGGTAATAATTTGAAGCTATAAATAGAAATATAAAAGAAATATATTTTAGTTTTATTTATAAAAAAATGTTGTTAGGATTTTGGGAAATTGTATTATAAATAGAAATATTGGTAATACCAAACAACTATCTTATTTAAATTTGTATGTTTTATCTAACACTAACACTAATTGCATTAAAAAATATTAACACATACATAAAATAATATTTAAATTAATATGTATTTATATATTCATTTACTTTAAGTATTTATGCATATAAAAAATACTTGGTTGAAGTTTAAAAGGATTTAAATTTAATTTTCATGTTTAAAAGGAAATTTGAAGCCGCAAATAAAAATATGAATATCTTTAAAATTGTATTTAAAAACTTAAGAAACATATTTATAAATTTATTATATGTATTATACATAATTTTGTAGCTTCAAAAAGCAGTAAGATAAATTTGTTAAAGAGTAATAAACCTCTTAAACATTTTTTCCAGTACAAGCAATTGCCAAATGCCAAGACAAAATTTATGCAGAGTAGAAAAATCTCCAGAACCTTTCACCTTTCACCCCACCACCTTTTACCCTCCCTCCCCCCGAGTGGGTGGGAAAAATGAAGCTGGGACCGACAGCGTTATGGGGAGCACGTGGAGCCAAATCACATTTTGTTTGCGTACAATTTTTGATAGATTATTACGGAATGCGGCAGAATGGGTGCTTTTTTATATTATTTTTTTTAAGCACACTGGGACACACTGACAGTATCTTGCAGTCACAGCCAGCAACTTCGCGCCGAGAGTTGACACTAAAGGGAGGCGGGGGCGGGGAAAGCTGATTTTAAGGCTGAGCTGAACTGCAAGGGGGCTGAGCTGCGAAAGTAAATCAAGTCAAAGTTGCTGCTGCATAAAAAAAACGAGGAGAAATAAAAAATGAAGAGAATGTGGAGAAAATATTACATATCAGGGTATTGAGAGGCTGCAGATATATATTTGGATCCAGCACTCAGACCCCCATCGCAGGCTCCAAACTCCGGGCCAGGATCAGCTTCAACTTCACAGGCTGGCGCTTGGGCTGGGGGTTTCAGGTTCCGGATGCGGGTTACGTTATATACTTAGAGAAATATTCTATTAATCTATTAATATATTATTTATTATTAATTATATTATTTATGATATTTTAATATATTATTTATGAATTTGTTGATGAATTCTTTATTAGAACAAATCACAGTTTTAAGGGAAAGCCTTGATCAGTGTAGTTTTTTAGCTTGCAGCCTCTTTTAGGCTCTCCCAAATTTATTATATATTTTTTAGGCAATATACAAAATATACAAAAATAATATTTCTTATATTTTAATTGAGAAATATATTTATAAGGCATTTTGTATGGAAGAGAAAGCCTCCAGGTAACTACAACTAGACTAGCTTATTATATGTATCTATCTAGCCAGTTATTTATATTAAAAATTATGTAAAAAATAAATAAATCATTTTTTCCAAATTTTCTTTAAGAAAAAGTAGCTTAATTTTGCTAATTAAAACCGTCTTTCTAGCAGTGCAGCATAAGGCTCCCTGAGCTTGTCATATAATCACCCATCAGCAAGTCGGCATGTGTGTGTCCTCTGTATGCATGGATTTGTGTGTGTGTGGGTGTGTGTGTGTGTGTGTGTGTATAGGACATAAGATAGCGAGCGATACCCTTGACAGTACTTAAAAAATGCGAATAAAAAAGAAAAGGGGAAAAAAGAAGAGAAAGGCGGCATGTTTACTTGTGTTTGTTCTTCCTTTCTGCTCCTCAGCCATTTTACCATCCCATGTCCTTTTGTACACCTTCCCTCCCCCCTGGCCTTTCCTCTCCTGCTGTACTTTCCTTGCTGCGTTTCAGATTCTATGCGGTTCCTTTTGGCACTAGGATGCGTTCCACCAAAAATAAAATACAAATAAAATAAAAACGGAAAGCCAAAGGCAAAGCTAGGAAAAAGTAGACAAAGTTTCGAGACTCCGATTTATTTTTCGTTCGTCCTTTTTTTTCTCTATCTGTGTGTGTGTGTGTGTATTTGCTTCCTGGGCTGCTTTGCCTTTTGCCAAATTGTCTTAATAGATTTATGGGCGTACGCAAAATGGCTGCACTTGGCCGGGCTCCGGGCACCGGAAGTGGCCAAAATAGGAGCAAGACGGAGGGACCACAACGAAGGAGTAGCAGGACGAGGCCAGGAACTTTTAATTTCGGTTGCGCAAGACTTGGCAGAAAGTCCCCCGGTCCCCGGTTGCTATTCGGAACGTTATTAGCCGAAGCGCGGCGGGTTAATGGCGAAGTCCTGCTCCTGCTCCTTTGCCTGGGAAACCCAAATCAACTGACCAAAGCCACCCAGACCCAAGCTATTCAATCTGATTTAGGCCAGAATACAAATTGTACTTTAATCGTTTTGATCGAATAACTTATCCCGCCGTTCAGGTAAGTGTCTCTCTAGGTTTTCTTTTTTAGTTTATTTTTTTCTTAGCATTTCTTCTGGGCCCACTTATGCCTTAACTTTAATCGTTATAATCCCAGGGCGAGTTCGCGTTATGGAATCCTGTTGATATTTGTCTTGGGCCCCCGCACTCGACTCCATCAAGAGTTTTTCGGTTAGTTGGTTACTTAGCTCTATATTACCAAGCGGGAACCCCTTTCGAACCCACCGCAAAGTTGCAAAGCCAAAGGCGCTCGAAAGGATTCCGAAGGGAAACCCAAGGTTCTGGGGGTAAAGGAGGTAAGGGAGCAGGAGCAGAAGAAGGATGAGCAGCAGGAGGAGCAGTAGCAGGAGCACCAGTATGCCGTGTGTTGTCTGACGTTTTGCTAACGACTTTTCAATGGCTGGTGCTACTGCTGCTGGGGCCAAGTCATAAGTTTTGCGGTTCCTCCACGCTCTTCCCACTCCTCCTAGTCCTGCGTCCTTCGGCTTAGGTCCTTTTTGCTGCATGTGTGTGTTCGCCAGGCTGGTCTGTTTCAAGTAAACAGCTCGCTCTAACTCCTTGTGGCTGCTCTCCTTTAGGTTATTGGCTTGGCTCTGGCGTTGGCTCTGGCGTTGGCTTTGGCTTTGGCCTGGCAGCAGCTGTTTGAGGCTGTGCAAACACAAAGCACTGAGCGAAAAAATAGGGGGGAAAGTGAGGAAGCTATCTAAAATCACGGAAAATATATTAACCAAGGCCTAAAGAGTGAGACAGTTTAAGGGAATAAACTTTCTTACTATTAAAGTTCAAAATAGAATTTGTATTTCCTCTTAAATAAAAACTTCTCAAATTTTTCTGTACGTGTAAGTGCGATTGTATGTGTTTCGGGTGGGTGTATGCATGTGTATGTGGGTTTTTGCCTTTCCATAAAGCTGAAGAACTGCTACAGTTGTAAAAAGAAATTAGTTGCTGCCGCTGCTGGCTGTCTAGAGATGACAGAAAGGAAGAAGCCTTACTCACGCAGAAAATCGAAGATATATCTTACTATATCTATTTATATAAATGTTACTATTAATTTGTTGTTTCCCAATTAAATAAAAGACAATCTTAAATAAAAAGTAGCAAAGAAAGTTCAAAAAGAATCCAACATAAATTGAAGAACCAACAAGAGACTTTTTGAAATAAATACTTAATAAATCATTAAGTATATATATATATATTTATATTACCATTACACCTGTTTTACTAAAAAAAAAAAAAAATTCCTGCCATCGCTAGACAAACGCAGTGTTGTTGTAATTGACTGAGACTCAGACAATATGCTGCCGGAATCAGGGAATCGAAGGGAGGCAAACCAACGAAGGACGCTGATGATGGGCAAAGGGGTATGGGTATAAGGGATATGGGATACTATATGTATATGTGAGAGAGAGGAGAGAGGGGGTGAAGGGAGCAGGACATGGGCCTGAGCCTGAATCTGAGCACTTGAAAACCGCAGAGCCAGCACACAACGTAACCGTTAATGGGCGAGGCATATCTCGCGCGTAAGTATATCATATCGCCATCGGGCCAACGGGGCGGATGGTTGCCCTGAAAATGAGTTAATAAAATGCGTATGCGTAATCAAATTATATGTCAAGTGTGTTGACAACGTAGCAGTCAACGTTAATGGCAACGCATTGCCAAGAAGATGAGCATGGAAAAGAGGGAAGGAGCAGCATCATCATCATCAGGATGATGCTCATCATCTTCCTACCAAGGTTCTCCTCACTGCCTTTCTCTCTGGCAAATGCGATTTTAATGACTCGAACAAAGGGAGCGAACATTTAAGCGAAATTTATTGCTTCAATATGAGTACGTCCAAGTTTCTTATACGCTTCGTCTACCTAATAGCCTGAGAGGATCTGCGCCCTTTTTGATCGTTGAAGAATGCATCCAACTGATGGCCAATTGATCCCCACTTCACCTGGTCTGTGGGCTTGGATGGATGGGAATTATTCTGCTCTGGCAGCTTTGGAAAGCCCTGCCCTGTATGCCATTTGACGATATTAATTTAATGTCCTTCCATTTCTGTGTAAATTGAGGTAATTCGGTGATGATGATGCCCCCACAAACACACACAGAAAACATTCGGATGAAACAAGGCCCAAGTGGCCCTGAGTGCAAACAATGCAAATATGGAAGGACAGCGGGGCTAACGACAAGAATTTTCATTTTAATTAAACTATAAAATATAATATTTTTTTATTTTAGAAATATTTGAATTTATCTTTTAAAGTTTTAAAGGCTTAAAAAAAATATTACAAATTTGCCATACGATAAGTTTCCCCTTCAAATCTTCTAACAACAATTAAATTTTCTACATTAACTATTAAATATATATACTAATTAAAGCCTTATATTGCCGTCTTGCACTGTACAAATGTGTGTATGCATTGGCTTGATAATTTTCGAGAGAGAGATTCAAGCACATTACACATCATTTGATGGGCTAATGCTTTTCCACTTGACATTTCGTCTATAGAATCGACAAACACACTCGCTTGGAGAGGATTGGTGTCCTTTGGTGTTGTCCGGATATGGGGATATTTGTCAGAAGTAAATTAAATTGATGTGCCAGAGAGAGAGAGAGAGAGAAAGAGAAACAGAGACAGAGACAGAGCTGGACACACCTGAGCTTCGCCTCTTGATTAAGTGAAATTTCATTCCAGAGTTGTCATAAAATGCCCATGCACACAGCATCAGGATATAAAGAGATATAAACATATATATATATATATATATATTCCTGCATACAGCAACGCAAATTGATTGCGAAGCTGTTTGCTATAAATTATTAACACTAATTAAATGATTAAATAATTCACATACAAAAAATAAAAATGCAAAGGTAAAACGAGATGGATACTGAAATTGGGAGCAGGGGGGGCCAGAGAGGCAGGAGGTTCCATTCCGTTTTTATCTTTATCAATTAACGCACAAATTGATTTTTGAGCCAATTTAATTTAAATTTAAGATATTCGCATTCCGCGATATTTACTGCCGCTCCACTGAGTGCGTCCACTTTTCGGGGAAATTCCCTTTGATGATGGGCAGTATTTTGTTTTTAAGAGAAGCAGAGAAAAATGGTAGAGCCATAATTAAGTGGGGGAAAAGGTACATCCTATTAATATTGGATATATAATCAATTATATTCCCGAGCGGACAGGAAAGCGGACGATTCAATAGAGAGTAAAGGGAATAGCATTTATTTTGTGTCTAAAGTATGAACTATTTATTTATAAATCTGGAAATAACTAAGTCGAAAACAGTTATTTTTTGATCGGAATTTAAGCGGAAAAACTCGGAGACAAACTAGACAAATTATAAGGATAAGCGTAAGATTTTAAGAGATAGGAGAAACTATTAAAAATTCGTACTCTAGCTCCTAGTCGAAAAAGCGGAAAATTAAAATTAAATTAAATTATAACAAATAATAGCAACATGTACTAAATTTTAAAGAACCATAATTCAAATTAATATAAGATGTAAGCAGCCAGATTGTATTTCAATTTTGTATAAATATAATAATCTCTCAAAAAATATTTAAACTTCTTTCAAAGGATGTATTGAAATTTAACTACTTCCAGATTATGCTAAATGAGCATTAAAATAAGCAATAGCCTTATAGCTAGCAGAACATTTGATAATAATTTAAATTGTCAGTACTCACCTTTTATTCCTCCTCATTAGATGCTCTGTATTTTGTATTGAAAAAATATTGCAGCTCGAAAACGCGGCACTTCACTTTGATTTTATATACATTTTTATTTACGATAAATTCTGAAAATAATAAATAATAAATAATAATTAGTAAAGAATAAATAAATAACTAATATATTAATCATAAATAAATAATACATAAGCTATATTCAAATTAATAAATAATTATCCTAGCTATTCTGAATTATAAGAAGCTAAATTATATTTTTTTGGTAACGAATAATTTGCAAGAATTAAAAATACAACTAAAAAAGCATAAACCTTTCAAAAAACTCATATTTCCTTGTACAAATAAAACTGACTCCACATCAAAGGATACTATTATCCACATGACACGCCCACAACCAGATTTACCTTTTTGTGATCTCATAATATCCGCAAAGTGAGAAAGCAAACATAATTTTGTTGATTTTTGACTAAATTGTTCATGATGTATTTATTCTTCTCTTTTCTTTTGCTTGGATTTTTGTATATATATATATATGGAGAAAGAGATGCATGTATACATATACATATGCATATATATATATATAGTACATATATATATAATGTAAACTGCAGTATTCCTTACTTGTTATTTATTTACCTTTGTCAATGCTAGATTAGTTTTCGTTTTGTGTACGGCTACATATGTATCTGTATCTGTATCTGTATCTGTATCTGTATCTGTAAATGTATCTGTTTCTGTAAATGTATCTGTTAATGTTTTTGTATCTGTTGTAAATGTATCTGCATCTGCATCTGAATGGGTATACACTATGGACTAAGAGTACATGAATTAAGAGTAATTTATCCTTAACTGCCTATGCGGTTGGGTTTTAGCCTACAAGTTCAACTTACCGTGCTAGGAATTTGACAGAAAAAAAAATTGTTGGTAGTTTTATCGTTACATTTAGTTTTTGTTTTAATTTTAGTTTTTGTTGTTTCTGTTCTATATTTAGTTGATGGTATTAATTTGTCTGTGGTTGCGGGTCTGTCTGTGGCTACGGCTCTGCTCGACTGCGTGTTGAAGTGGACTTAATTTAATTACATTGGCTTAATTTTAATATTTGTTGTTTTTTTTTTTTTTTTGTATCGCTTTTGTTTTTGCCATCGCATTAGCTAGTTAGTTATTAACTACCATAGACATATATCTAAATTGGCTAAATTTGCAATTATGTAGTTTCAGCCTGGCCTGACCCATCATTAGGCTTTATTTTCTATTTTTATTTTTTGTATACTTCGATAACTTTATAGAATTTTTTTTTTTGGTTTTTTCCTTAACAACCCATTAATTTTACGCTTCTTGTCATGCCTTTTGTAGGTTTTTTACGGAGTAATGACTATCCTATCTGGTTTAATTTCACTATTTTAATTGAATGCCGCAAATTGAATATGGCAAAAATTAACAAATGCAACCAACAGCCGTTGACCACGCCCCCACTCGGTGGAGGCGGTCACTCAAATTGAATTTATTTTGTAATGAAATGGGTTTTATTGGAGGAAGGATACGCCTGTCACAGGGACAAAAACAAGTAACAACAACAACAACAACAACAAAACAACCCAAATAAAACCAAAACAAAAAACAGGCAGCAACAAATGCCAAACAACAAATGGCCATTCACGCGCTCAATTACCTACAATCAAAATGCATTTAAAAAGTATTTAAAACTAATTGCCGTGGGCGGGGCCCGAACTAAAGAGCAGAGAGGGGAGTGCGGAGGGAGGGAGCTCTGCAAGGAATGTAAAAAGCTAAGCTCACTCAAGAGCTAAATGCCTGGGAAGTTGTTGGCTTAATCGTTGGTAATTTCTCGATTTCATTGGGTCTAAATGTCAGTTTTGTGGATCATCAATCGTTATGGCTATGGTTACAGCTATGGATATATGTTTGTAATTGTAATTGTATTAACAATAATTGTCTAACTCTTTGATTTTATGCCACATATACACATATACACATGCATATAGTACATTTACACACTTAACATTTGGAGGATGAGCATAAAAGTACATGGCACATATACAGTACAACGGTTCAAAAATGTTTGTATGTGTGTTTGAGATTGTATAACAAATTTTTATATAAACCATTTGGCTTGGGTTGGCTGAGTGTTATTATTATATATTTTTGGCAGATTATTATAAATGTTTTGGTAATTAGTGCTCGAATAACAAATGAGTAAATAGGACATAATCATTTCAGAATTCGAGTTATAAGAAAAGAAAAGAAAAGAAACTGCTAAACTTCTGATATAATAAAGATTTACGTGATCTTAATCCCTTTAAGAACTCCTTTTTTACTGTTTTATCAGCATTTTATAACAGCCTTCCATATGGAAAATAATAAATTTAACATTTTAACCCTATTCCCAACTATAATCAATCTGTATTTCCAAAACAAAAATGAAAGAAAACGAACAAATTAAACCATTGCATTCTAACGAAACTAATTCGAATTTTTCCAAAAAAAAGGAGACAGATAGTGTGGAGTGAGCGGAGCACAAAACTAACTAACTAACAAATCGCTTAAATAAACTTTGTCCTTTGGTATTTATACAATTTGTCATTTCCATTTGCATTTTGTTTGTTTTCTACTTGAACTCCTGCCCCCTGCCACGCCCACTCACGATTTATTATTCATAGTTTCCTGTGTGAGCGTGTGTGTGTTTATTTGTTTGTATTTATTAATTTCTGGATTCGTGTTCCATGGCATTAACGGCAGCCATTCAATTATTTATGCATTTATCATACGGAATTTTAATTTTAATTCACTCACTCGCCGTACCTACATCGTCTTGTTGTTCTTTGTGGTTTTTGTTTGCTATATTTACACACATAATAATAAATATTTGCTCAATGTTTATGTTTATGCTTAAAATGTAGAAAAAAAAAACACAAAAAAAAGAGACAATTAACTGCAGTAAATGTAAGTTCATTGCCCTGGAAGGTAGGCAATGTTTTTTCCTCATCTTTGTTATCCTTTCTCTTAACTTTGGTGTTTTGTGTTAGTAAAGTGTGTTAGTGTGAGTGTGTGCATTTACTTACAGTGTGTTTCTTGTGTCTGTATATGTGTGTTTCTCCTGCTCTTGGAAATTTTCGTAGAATTTTCTCCGATTTTTCTTCGACTTTTCCTTGGGCTCTTCATCCTCCCTCCTTTAGACGCGTATCACTTCACCCGGCGCCGGTCCTGTCTTGGGGCAGAGTGCATCATCGATGCTGTCGCGCAACCGCATGGCTGCATTCAGCTCGGCATCGTCATTAGCAGCTACCGATCCCGCTCCTGATCCCGATCCTGCTCCGGATGCCAATCCTGCTCCTGGTCACATGAATATATCGCAACCATTGGCCGCCGCCGAGGCCGCTGACGCTGGGGACTTGCGCGGTGTGGTGGGCACTCCATGCGGACAGGCACCTCCTGCGGACTTGGACTCATCCTCAAAAGTCACCATTTTCTCGCTGCGCGGCTTTAGGGTCACAATCTGCAGCTGTGCCGGCGGCGGAGGAGCTGCCTGTTGCTGCTGCTGCTGCTGTTGCTCGGCCGCAGCTGCTGAGCATATTAGCGTCTGGGGTGGACCCAGTTGGAGTCCATGGGGCAGGCCCATGCCCATGCCCAAGCCCATATTCATGCCCATGCCCATGTTCATGTTCATGTTCATGGCACCGCCAGCGGAGACGCCTCCCATATTCGGGGAGTAACGACGCGGCGGGGGCAGGGCCAAATCTCCCACGCCGGAGAGATTGAACTCACTGATGCTGCGCGGCACAAAGTATTCCAGATGATGCTCCGGTATGCCCGTAGACCGTCGAATGGGCGTATTCCTTTGGAAGGCCGATCCGCCATGGGCATTAGCCGCCTGCAGGTGGCTGCGTCGCGGCAGCGAGCTGTATTGGGTGAGCGTGTGGGCGGGACCAAAGAACATGGTCTGATGCTGGGCAGGCAGACCACCAGTTATGCCAACGCCACCGCCAACTCCAACACCACCGACGCCCATGCCAACGCCAAGGGCGGGATCGGCGCTGGGTCGCTGTCAGGAGGGCTTTGGGGTGACGGAAACGGAAACGAGGGCAAGCTCCTCGGCCTTGGGCATCACATGATCCTGAACGCTAAACCGGCGCAGCCACAGGACAATCTCCGTTTGGATAAGACTGAAGCACATGGCCACAACGGCCATGCCCACCAATATATACGCTGAGGCGGTGTATAGGGCTAGAGGTCCATTCGGTGCCAATTCTCCAAAGCCAATGGTGCCCAGCGAGGTGAAGCAAAAGTACAGCGACTCGAGGACACTCCAATTCTGAAGCTTGTGGAACAGGATAGCGCCGCTGCTCACATAGCAAAGCAGCACGCACACACAAATGGAGATGGGGACGCTGGGTGAGCCGCGTCCCCCTCCTCCTCCACCACCATTGCGTCCTCCGGATGACTTCTTGCCCTGATGCTGCTGCTGTCGATGCTGTTCTTGCTGCTGCTGTGCCTGCTGCTGGGCCTGCTGCTGTTGCTGCTGGTAGACAGAGGGCGGCAGCCCATATTGATGCAACTTCGTGTGGCCATAGTGTCCTTGATTCTGTCCCTGGCCCTTGCCCTTGTCTGATTTTCGGCCGCCAACACCACCAGTGCCGCTGGAGCTGCTGCTGGCTCCTGAGCCTAGTCCGCCGGGTGCACTTGGTCCGCCGCCGGGGCCGCCTTTGATACGCTGCCGCCTGAAGAGGCAACGCATGCCGGCCGAGAGGGCCTCGCCCATGGCGGACAGATAGAGCAGGACAATGGGTATGCCAAAGAGGGCGTAGACCAGAGCAGCCACGCGGCCCCATTGTGTGCGGGGTGAGATGCCGCCGTAGCCTGGAAAGAAGAGAGGAGCAGAGAATTGTTTCATTTAGTATAAATAATTTTTTATGGGAAACTATAAGACAAAAAATTCCTTAGTTAAGACTTTTATAAGGCAAAAAATCAAATAAATAAAAATAAAACTAAGAATACCATCGAAATCCACTAACTTGTCCTGTTTCTTAACCAAAAATGCTTAGCCAAGAAGTAATAATTGAATTATGGCCAACTTTGCGTGGGCTCAAGTTTGTAATCAAGCACTTTCCCTACTCCCTACTCCCATTTCAGTGAAATCTCGTTAGCTGGATCAGTGAACTGAATGTCACTGCGTTGCCCATCTCTTCAAGGACTCTGGCCGGGGACTTGTTGTCCCTGATCCTTTATCTAATTAGCAGGAGCTGCGAGGCCAGCCTGGTGCTATGCAGATACTGTTTGCCGATTAGCAAAAGAACATGGATATAGAGTCATTTTGGGCAGGGAGGAAGGAGGTTGGGTAACGTAACCCCTGTGCATTTGGCACAACAACCTTTTTTCCGACTTTCCACACCCCCCTTGTTCCCATTTCGAATTCGCCCCAGACTGGCCCTCAAAGCAAGAGGAAAATAATAGAAAAAAAAGTTACTTTTTCTGTCGGCGACACTTTGGCTTTGATGTTTGTTTCTTTTTTTCTTTTTTTTTTTTTTTTTCCAACAACAACATCGGGAGCACTGGGAGCGGAGTCACAGGACCTAGCTTCTAGGCCTGTTCCTGCCATTTTCCTATCTTTTCCTGACTGCACACAGATACACACAAACACACACACACGACCTAACCCAACACACACACACTCGCCTCGCTCTCGGACTTTCCGTCTCTGCAATGAACTTTTAATGTGGAAACTTTTATAATTGAGTAAAATTGTGCGTGTGTATGTATTAAATTTTATTACTGACAAAATACAACAAGAAAAATCAGAGTGAAAAACACAGAAAATGCTTTTCGGTTGTAATGTAAAAAAATACTTAAAAACCCCAAGCACGTTTAAGTGGCATAAGGAGGGGTTGTTCCTGTTCCTCCCAACTTCCTGCTTCCCTGCTTCCCTGCTTCCCCGCTTCCCTGCTTCCCTGCTCCCTGCTGCATGTGTAGGCTCTTCCGGTGCTTACAACGAGCTTGTTTCACACGCTACGGAAAAGTTGTTGAAAATTATCATGACTATATATATATATAGCTACCCATCGTTCATAAATGGTAAGCATCCAACCCCGCCTCCAACTCACACAACGACGGCTGCTAAAAATTGTTAGTGAAAATTATAACATTTACAATATGGCGCTGGCGTCCATAAAATTGTATGTAGTTATAACTAACTAACTAACGACGCACACATGTCGGCCAGATATCCTTAAAGGGTTAAAGGGCAGAGGACCTCCCCTGGTAGAAGCTGGCAATTATGCGTGGCAATTTTCGTAGAAAAGTTTCGACCCGCCCCACAGAAAAAATGCATATACATTAAACTCGAGAGCGGGCGAGGAAAAGCGATGGGGAGGGGGGAGAAGAAAAACCATTTCCATGTTGGGAGAATAGAAGGTTTTTCGGGATCTAGAGGAGAGTTGAGAGGCCAGACTCTATAATGGCTTACACGTAGGGTCAGTTCTTTGGACAGATTTATGCACTTAATGGATAATTTTTAACACGTGGCTTCTATGGCTTTTCTTAATGCTTCCTTTAAATATTGTTTATATAAAATTGTTATTTATATTATATATATTTTCTATAAGCACATTTATTAATCACCAGCTGCACACATCTTAATATATATTTTTTTGTTTGACTACGAAAATTGCCCAAATAAATCACATTTTTGATTAGTTTTAGCTCTCCCCCCTTTTTTTTAGGGACACTTCCAGGGCTTTTTGGCCCGCTCAGGCTCAATAGCTTTAATCTGTGGCGATCCCTTGGCCATCCTACTCTTCTCTAAAGTATACTCCATTGCCTCCTCTCTTTGATGCCACTCATCGGCGGCAAAGAATACAAAGCCAGCACGTTCAGCTTGGCGATAGGCCTGCATTGGACCCCTGGAACCAAACTCATAGTATAAAGGATAAGGACGAATGCCATCGATGGTTGTTAGGATCGGAGAAAAGATGCGCCAGATTTGACACTGCTCTGCTGTTTGGAAAAAAAAGGTTTGATCGCCCTTGAAGACATCCAAAAATGCATCCTGATAGGATTTCATTGGCGGCACTTCCTGCCCACAGTCGTCCAAGCAAAGATTAACTTCCGCCTCGCCAGGACATATATGCATACCGGGTCCTTTGAGACGCAATCGCAGGAAGAATTCCTCCGTGGGATGGGTGCGTAGAACCATCTCATTACGAATCTCACCTTTGTCAGTGTGATAAGGCTGACAGCTCACCGATTTATATTGAATGCGCACCTCGGATTTGGTATCATTGAGGGCCATGCCAGCGCGCAGGATAAAGGGTACACCCTGCCAGCGAGGACTATCAATGTAGAGGATTACCAGAGCAAATGTGGCCTGCGTGGAGTCCTTGGCTATATAGCTATGCTCCTTGTAGCCACACCTGGCTGGATCCTCATTTTCTTCCTTGCAGCGATACTGTCCAAGGACCACCTGACGTATATTCGGCACCATCACCTGCCGGAACACCTTCAGCCGCTCCTCACGCAGCTCCTCGTTGGTGCTGGCAAAGGGCTGATCCATGGCAACCAGGGCCAACATGTGCATCATATGATTACACATCAAATCCCGAATGATGCCAAATTCCTCAAAGTAATTCGCTCGCCATTCCGGCACCGGTAGCTTGCTCTTCACCGAGATCATCACGGCGGCCACATGTTGATTGCTCATCGAAGAGCCCCAGAAACGATTGGCAAAGCGCAGCTGGTGGTAATGCTGGAACATTCGGCGGCTCAGCTGGTGGTCAATGAGATAGATCTGGGACTCGCGGAAGCTCTCACGGAGTGCCTTCCCAAAAAATCCATAGGTAATATCATCGCTGGCAAAGGGTTTCTCCACAATGATTCTCGTCCAACCATTCGGGGAGCTGCACTGATTGCTAGCGTGCAGGGTCACCTGGTCAAAGCATCTCGGTGGCAAGGCCAAGTAGAAAATGCGATTGGTTTTTGGGGAAATCTTGTGTGTGTGCTTCCGTTCCTGCTTCCGCATGGCCTTTGCCAAGGCTGCATAGTGCTCGGGCTTGTTGTATTTCCCCTGAACGCAGTACACCTTCGACCAGAAACGCTCGTACTTGTCGAGGTCCTTGCTCCGGTCGAGCTTCACATAGGGCAGCACCCGCCGCCGGTAGGTCTTCACCCGCACAGGTGTACGGCAGTACGTGAATATACGGAATCGCTTGGGCAGCTGATCGTCTCGGTAGAGGGACCACAGCAGAGGGAAAAGCTTTCGCCGGGCCAGGTTTCCCGAGGCCCCAAAGATAACCAGCGTGTGGGTCACTTCCACATTATTGCGGGAAGCCTCCATAAAGAGCAAATTGTTGCCAAATTGAATTTTAATTTAATTTTGAAACCGAAAGAGCCAGACAAAGTTTTTTTTTTTGTGTGCTCGGTGAAAGTTATGGCCAGGAAATGTGGATAAGGAACAGGGTTTTAGTTTAAATCGGACAGGGAAAATATTGTTTAGAAATATTTTTTAACAAGAAATTAAGCCAGAGCTTAGTTTCTTTAATATTTAATATCATTTTAGGGAGAAATGTATTTTTATATTACTTTAAAATGCATTCTAATGCTTTGTTTTTTCAGTTCCTCAAAGTTTTTGGTTTATTTTATGGTAAATATAATTATTTATTTTAAAAAAACGACCACCAAGGGTCATAAAACCATAAACTTGAGCCTACATCTGTGTAAATTTGAATATGAACCGCCTTAAATTGGTTTACTTTCGGTGGGTTGGTTAGGGCCTTGGCCAGGCATTTGATTTCATTAGTGAACGCTGAGAGGCACCGATGTGAGCTTCTCTAGAACACCCCAGAAGCCAAGGCTGCTGCTCCTCCCCCTCATCCTCCTTCGTACCGGCTCTCCTTCAGCTTTTGTCCTGCCCCGAGGCGACGGTTAAATCCAAGCCAAAAGCCAGCGAGAAATATTTTACTACGGCAATTTTCGGGCATAAAGTAATTACAAAATACTCTCCATCACACACACACACCCTCCCACACACACACATACACTGAGCGAGTTGCAGGGGCTGGTAGGTAGCCTGGCCATGGAGTCGACCAGAGCCTCTAATAGCGAAGAAATTAATTTTCACAAAAAGCTATTAAGAGAGTCACAAAAATTTCCAAATATAAAACCAAACAATGCGCATTGGGATGGTAAAAGTGTGGGGGCTGTGGCCTTTCGGGGGATCTGTGTCCTTTTGGGGGGCGGGGAGAGGAGTTGGCTGTGGTCGACGCTGGGTCGAAGGTTAGCTGGCCTCGAGGTCAAGCAGCCATGGCTGAGTGGGGCAATGGCTGTACTATCTCTACCCCCATCGCTTTTTCACCCTCTTGCCCCATTTTAATTACAGATTATACACGAAGAAATAAATATCCCATTAAATTGGGCTAATTTATCACAGCAACAGTGTCACTTGAGTGGGATGTTGATGGAATTGAAGTTAAAGTTTCTTAAAAAAAATAATAAATGTTTAAAAAATTATAATTCGTTAAATAATCGAATTTTTATTGTAATTAATGGTAAACCTCATTATTTTTTGAATTTTAAATTTAATGCTCTACAAAAAAATATAAAAACCCCATTAATAATAAATTTGTTATATATTTTTTTAGGTGTACTTCTTGATTTTTTCTGTGTGTGCGTCAGCAAGTTTTTGAGTAATGAAATTGCGAAAGAAAAACACGCGCGCGCCCTCCTCATCATCATAAATAGACAAATGTTCAATAAACAAAGCAAATTGCGGATTATTTTTGGGGTGTATGTGTGTGTTTGTGTATTTTGGGGTGAGAGGGGGGAGAAAGGGGGGGGGGGGGATTCAAGAAAAATATCGAGAATAATAATAATGATATGCAGGCAGGCAGCGCCATCAGTCGCTGGCGAAATGAAACAAAAACATGTCATTAAACGCCCCGAAAAACATCATCATCAATGGAGGGGAGAGTGCAAAGTGGAGAGTGCAGAGTGGAGAGCTGAGGGCCAAAGGACATGCCAGGACAGCAGACGGGCGGACAAACATGACAGCAAACATTTTTATGACATGGCAACTGGCGCTTGAAGAATTAATTAAAAATTAAATGGCCTATTAAAATTGTTATCGAGACGCGGCGACGCCGGCAGCGATTGTCCTGCTGCCCATTTAACTGTTAAACAAATGCGAAAAGCGAAATGCGAAATGGAAACAAAAGCCAGCCGCAGACGACAAAATGTCCTGCAGTCCTATCAGATCCTGCCCGTATCGCTATACATATATATGTTTGTATATATACGACTTTATGTGCGTGGGCCATAAAACGTTGCATGGCTGACATCGCCAAGTGACGCCAAACGATGCTTGAATATGTCAAAATATGCATAAAAATGCGAAAAATTGGCCCAGGCCCAGTGAAGTGAGAAAAGGGGTTGCTATATCCATTCTGTCACAACTCTAGGCTCCAGGAATGCATATATGTATATAACATTAAAGATACATAAACAAGCCTACTTTATCTAGTTTATTAATACTTTTCCCTGTTCTAATCCTTAAAATAATATTTAACTTGATAATTTCAATTTCAATATGCATTTTATCTCGGTCTTTCTCACTGTATATCTTTCTCTATCTGTGTAAACTGTGACCTGTCTGTACTATATATTGCTCACTTAATATTTATTACATTTACAATTTAAATATAATTGAAAGCGTTGCACATTTTTAGCTTTGAACCCAAAAGAGGATGAAAAGCCTGATAGGACTTGACAGCTGCTTGCAAATAAATTCCAATTAAAATATATCGTTTTATTTTCTTTGCAATTCAAAAAAAAATGTGGAAACGGTAAGCTGCAAATTCATAAACAATTGAATTTTCAATTATTTATTTTATTTATTTAAAATTATAGGGAATTAGCTTGGTATTGGATATTTGTTCAAATGTGAAAAAGAAGCTTAAGTTGAGAACTTCTTTATTTAATTTTCAAGGAAAAGATTCTTTTTTTTTTGACCATATATTAAATTCCAATTATTTTCATAAAATAACAATAAAAACAAATCAAAAATCCCGCCAAGTGTATAACAATTTGTGAAGCTCTTGACACAGCTTCCTCATCTTGTACATATGACACAGCTTTTGGTGTGTGCCGAACACTCGACGAAAATATGCAGAAAATAACACACACACAAAAAGAGGAAGAATACAAAAACAAAAAAAAAAAAAAAAAAAGAAAGGAAAATGCGAACTCAAGCCAATACGGGACCACTCCGCAAGCTGCTTCCTGCGAGGGTCCTGGCCTGGGTGCATACTCTTGTATTTTCCAGCCAACGCAGCAACATTTTCCATCATATTTTCATTCTTTTATTTTTTGTTTTGTCCCAGCTATGGGCTAGGGGGAGGGTGTTTCAGGAATGGGGCAAGGTCAAGGAGCGGTGAGTGGCCACTCGAATGGCGACGACGACGACAGTGGCCCGCCATGCCCACTCAGCAAAGCATATTCACAAATGCTAAGACACGTAGCCTATGGAGGTACCAAACACACTGAGAGAAAAATACTTGGCGGCATTTAAAATTAAATATTTTCTCTTCCCTTTAGTTTAATATTAAATATTATTTAAATCATTTTAAATCAGAAACTTTGATTTTTTTGCTTCAGTTTAATTAAATGTATATTTCCTTATATTTTCTCTGAGTGTTTTCTACTAGCATATCCAACTGCCTGCCCTCTCTTAGCCTGACTTTTTTGATTTTATGACATTATTAAGCATTGATAGGCAACAGTTACACACAACAAAAAATCAAAGAATCAAGAGACGAACAGGAGGCAGAGAGCCTGGCTTGATTGCTTCCATGTGTGGGTGTGTTCCGAGTGTGTGTGTTTCCGTATGTTTCCGTATCCGGCATTAAAGAAGCAAATCCCCCAGAGAGTCACAGAGACAAAGAGCCATTTGATGGAGATGTGAGATGCGTGGCAAGGGGCGCATGTCGCGATCTGTGTAGGCCAGGCTTTAAGGTTACGCGGCTCCCATATAACCCTAAACCCTCCCCCTCTTGATACCCCTTGCATAAGGGTATATACTTCTCCTATATATACCCTTTAAAAGTTCCTTTTTTTATAAGCTTCGCTTAATGGAGAAAACAAACAATACTGATGCGAAAAAGCAAGCCCGTAAGTATGCAATTATTTTTGCTGACTGAGGACTTGGATGTTCTTAGGTCGATGGTTTTTTTTTTTTGTTTTTAGCCTTCCCTCAATTCTTTTTTCACTTTCTCATTTCACTCGGTCTCCTTTAATCTCTTGCTCCACTCATTTCTCTCTCTATCTCCCTCGCTGGCGAGATTGATTGCCTGCAGTAAGCGTTTGCATCAGATGAAAAACTATCCAAACGCGGCTTAAAAAAAATATATATAGTGGGGGGTTGGGGGGTTAAAAGAAGGGTGTTAGTGGGGTTGGTTGGTTGCTATAGAGTTGGGGGTTTCATGTTGGTGTTTGACACATATCGGGCTCATCATTGCCGTGCCTCAGAGAAAAGACTTTAAAAAATGTATGCAGCATGTCAAGGGCTGGAAATTTGGGGCGAATAGAGGGGGTAAGTGAGGGGTGAATGGGAGGGTGTGTATGTATGGGGTGTGACTAGGCTGTGTGGCCAAGAAGTGTAAGTGTCAGTGCTTTATGCTCAATGCGTGTGTGCCGCATAATATGGCCAACGCATTTGGCACTTATTCTTTTTTGGCCCATTCATTCGTTCATTCATTCATTCATTGCCTCATTCATTTATTCGATGTTTTCCCTCCCTCCTTCCCTCCCTCTCTCTCTCTCTCTCTCTCTCTCTCTCTTGCTGCCTCTTATTTTCCCCATTTTTCCCTACCATTTTCCTTGAATCTCTCTCAGCCTGCGGAATGTTGACTTATCTGCGATTGCCTCACCAATACTTGTTGTTTTTGACATTATTTGTTTTATATTTGACACTGACACACCAAGGCAAACCCTCTACACCCCTCTCACTCTCTCACACACACCCCCCCGACACAGCCATACAAATGAGACTGTGAATTGCAATAAAATAAAATAAACTGCCGCGTAATATATATTGTTTTCGCTTTTTTTGGGCTTTCTTTTGGAAGAACACGAAACAGTGTTGGCTTTTCTAGGAGGAACTAGCTTTAAGAATCATATGAATATATATTTCATAAGTTTAGTTTTATTAAACAATATATTTATATATATATTTTCCTATTAAAAATAGCAAAAGGTAAATATTATATATTTAAAACTAATTTAAATTCATTTTAGCTAACAATTTCAATTGTAAAAATTTCTTTATTTTATTTTCTGCTACTAAAAGCTATAAAAAATATTTCAAAAAATGCATTAAATATTTGTATTTATTTGATTTATTAAATGAAGTAATTTTGCTTTTAAACCCGATAGTTCTCCTTTGCCAATTCTCGTTTATTTTTTGGCCAACACTGTGAACTCAACTCGGGGCTCATAGATTTCTTTTGGCGGCACGTGTAGCAAATGATTATAGTGGCCATAGCCCGCACATACACACACACTATTCCATAGCATACAAATTATGTAATAATAATAATAATAATACAACGGCGAACGTGTCATCTATCATGGCCAATAGCTTTTGCTATGTGTGTTCGGGTGTGAACATATAATGCAGGCCAACAAGAGCCCGCTTAATAAAGTTAACAACGATGGGCGTGGCACACCGCCGGCCATGCAAATAGTTTCAAAGTTCGAGAGAACAAAAATAAAAGCAAATAAACTACTTTTCCTGCACTGCAATTTGTAATTCAAAATGGCAACCGGAAGTGGCAGACAAAGCCATTACACACGGGCTAAAGTACATTATAAATGGTGGTATATCATGGGGGTATTTGTATATATATTGGACACAAGGTCAATGGGAAGAAGGTCAGCAGGGACAGGGACAGGGACAGGAAAAGGGACAGCGACAGAGACAGAGAGTCCTTTTGAGAGATTTATTGAATGTATGACTCGAGCTCCTGCCAGTTGGCATTCACTTATTGATGGTAGAACTAGACTCTGATTCAGTTTCGCTTTATATATACATATATAGTATGGTATGGTATGTATGTACATATATAGTTTAAGTCCAGGACAAGCACTTCCAACCTGATTCAGCTCCTGTTCCTGCGCTCCGCCCCTCATTCCTGAACTCAATTAAGTCCAGCAAAAAAGTTACCATTTCCATTGTCCTTTTCCCTCTTTTTGCCACATTCCAAACCGACAACTACGACAAATCCAATTAACAATAAAGCGCCGCCCCTAATGACATGCCACGCCCTCGAAAAGCTGTTGAAAAGTGGGTTTTTAACGGAAGTTCAACGGTGGTTTTTCAACTAAATTGAATCGCAGCTGTCGGAAATGACTTCCCGGGTCTGGCGGGGATGGGGGGAAAAGGACACCCAACAACAACCGCGAACGAACAGGCGCATAAATCAAAGCGACAATGGATGCCTTTATGCGCCTTTATATGCCTTTATATTTATGAGCGCAAGTGTTAATTTTATTACCAGCCAATGCCAGCCAACGGGGCGTATGTGTAATATTAATTATATACCAATAATAGATAGCCGATTTTAGCGATAAAATAGCGGATAAATCAAGGTAATTGCACTCGGCCAAAATCCTTAGAAATGCAAATAAAGCGACAGGTGACAATAAGTCAGCGAATATGTGTGCCATTAACCCGCAAAAGTAGGCAATGAAATTAGTTTTATGACATGGCAAGGAAGAGAAGGTTCTAATTGGGGAGAGCGAGGTGAGAGTGTAGTATGTCTTCATTATTGAATAATGAGCCAAGTGTCATCCTGGCCCAGGACTCTGCCTTCGGACTCAACTCAGATAATCGATGGGAATATTGCATAATGGCCTCCTGTCTCTGCCGACATAATCTCATGACGATCATTGGAGCTCCCATCCTTCTCCATCCCTGTAAATCCTCACAAAACAACAGAGAAATATAAGAACTTTTTGGCCCAACTCCAAGGTGACTTGGTGTGCGCTTGGCTGGGATTTTACAGATTTTACCCTCCCACCCCTCAGTTTTTGGCTCCGGCCCCTTTCTTTCGTTATTTATAGAATACACATTAGCTGGAAAACAATCGAAACTTCCCACTTAGCAAATTTGGGGACAAATTGCTTCATAATTGATTGATGTCCCAGCCAGCCAGGCAGGACGACAGGCAGACAGCCAGGCCAAGTTGTCTCAAGAGCTGACAGATATTTAAAGTACTTTCTCGTATAAGTAATTGCAATCACATCAAATCATACTCCAAGCGCTTTGTAGTTTCTTTTCTTTTATCGATAAAAATAAATGTACTTTTTGGGCGAATTCACAGATTTGAGAAGAGAGTTTGGGGAATAGAATAAAAATATATATACTATTTAAAAATAAAGGGGATATCCTACATTCCAAATGTCAATGACAGCTGCTATCTATTCGAATATATATATATATATTTTTTAAGTAACAAAAAAGTTTAAATGATGTAACTTAAAGAAATATATATATTTTGGATATATTTTGCATACCAAAATAAAACATATACATATAGTTCCCAACTAATCATTATTATTTTTCAAACTCAACAGAGACCCGCCACAATTGTTTATCTTTTTAGCTAAGAAATCTTAATTGTTTTCGATTGTTAAGAGTTTGGAACAGCACCCAATGACACTGCAATTAATTTCCGCATGTGAAAGTCTTGTCTCCCCATATATCCTGAAAATCCTGCAATTGCTCTATTCCCTTATTCCTCTAGTTTTGTAGCCAGCATCCTGCTGATGCTACTGCTGCTTCTGTCGTTGTTTCGGTTTACCCAACTGACAACCACAGTTTGCCCTGCTTGTCTGCGTTCGCATTTCCCGCTCCGACTGCATTTTCCACCCCTGGCCCTGCCCCTGCCCCTGCAGCTGCAGGGAGGTAGTCGGTATTTAGACAGATTTTTGATGGCTTTCACCGACGCAACGCAACGCGAGGCGACGCGACTAGACGGCTCCCTCATCATCCCTCATCCTGCATCTCCCCACCGGTGGCTGTCCGAAATTGAGTTTTGATTTCAAACTCAATTCGCATAATGTGGTATAGGGGAGGGAGGGTTGGGGTGTGTCGAGTGTGGCTGCTAGTGATTGCTACAAATTCGATTGATTTAACGGCGCGTTCATTGTGAGCGATTGTGTCTGCCAAAGCCTTATTTTTGTGGGTCAGCCACGACGCTTTTAGTATTTCCCTTTTTTCTTCCCTTATTTTCCCCCTATTTTTTGTTGTTAGCCGTTTTATTTTTTAGCTTGGCGACGCTGCTCAGTGAATTGAATTGAAATATGCCAAGACAAATCCGACAGTTGATACGGGCGCGGAGGAGGCAGTACGTGACCATTGTGCCTAAGCCCCTTTTGTTTTAAAGTGAATCTTTAAAATAATAAAGAAAATGTAAAGGGAAATTGTGGTTGGAATTTATTATAATATTTTAATCTGCTTCTTAAGGTTATAGAATATTAAATAAATATGAAACAGACAGAGAGAACAAATGCAACAATACAAATTTCCCTTTAAAATGTAATAAAAAGATTCATTGCCTTGAAAATAATTTGCAAAAAGAAATTGCTTTGATTAAATTTTAAATTTCCTGGAACTAAGTCCTATACTTTCCATAAAAATGTATATAATTTTCCCTAAATTACAGAGAATTTATATATTTTTGCCAGAATAACAATATATTTTCTCAGAACAACAGCAATAAAATATACATATTTCCCCCTGAACAACACAATTTTTATTGCTTTTTCCTTGAACATAATTTTAGGAACCTCATCAAAATAATAATAATTTAATATTATATATAATAATATCCCAAACAGAGTTTAAGATAAAAAAAAAAATATATATTAAATATTCAACAAAAAATAAATAAAGAATACATTTTCCATGATAACAAAAAGAATTTCACTGTAACATATAATAAAAGAACATTCTCTATGCCTCTAAAATAATTCCCAGAAAAATATTCTTGACTAAATCGAAGTGTTTCCGGGAACAAAGGACTGTTTTTTTCAAGAAAATATATATATATTTGTATCCAAATAACAAGAAAATTGATAAATATTCCCCAGAAATTAATAAAGTGTACATATTTTTCGCCCAAACAATAAAATAGTCATTGCCTTTCCCTTGAACATCATTTTAAGAACCTCATCAAAATATGAATATTATATTTTAATAGTTCAATTTAAGCCTTAAGAACTTTTAATTCACAAAAAAATCCCGTATTTTTTGCATATAAACTCCTGATTAATATTTGTATATCGAAGCGAAATATTGTTTTTCCTTATTAAAGAAAAACATACTGGAGGAAAAACCGCAAAATGCCATAAATAAAAGTCATCGTTACTCTCTTCTCTCTCTCTCTTTTTAGATAAACATTTATAAAATCAACAAAAAATTTTAATGTCGGAAATGAAAAGTGTTGGCTATTGGTTATTTTAAGTTATTATTTTTTCCAATTAATATTTGCCCCCCAAATTTTGCCAAGCCGCAAACTCAATTTACATGCGGCTTTATTTATGAGGGACTGAGGCTGCCCAACTTAATGTCCTTTTTTAGGGGGACAGTAAGCGGGAAGCGACTGCTGGCCAGAAAGGACACTCGACTACTTAGCCCTTGGGGTTACTTATAACTAATTGAAACCAGACAAAGGGGGGACAGAGGGGAAATCATTGGTAAATTGAAAAAAATATTTTTGTGCCGGCAATGTTAAAGTATTTGTGGGGACAGGACGAGCCAGCGAGCAGGCGAGCGAGCAAGGAGCAAGGGCACGAAATCGATGCTGTCGGTTGACAGTTTGTTAATTAAAAACAGCAGCAAGCAGGAGCAGGAGCAGCTCCGGGGGTTGGTATATTAAGGGTTTGAGGGTAAATCCAGTGGAGCGGTCACTCAACGTCTCACGCACACACACGCGTCCTGCTCCTGTTTCTGTTGTTGTTGTTGTAGGGCTCTCGTGCACTTGGCAGGCTCCGATGGCAAACGTCAGAGTGACCGGGCTAATAAATTGCCCAGAGAATCGAACGGAAGGACGGACGTAAGGACTAGTCGACGGACAAAGGAATCAAAGGCGCACACGGGTCGTGTGAGCAATGGGACACGGGCCACAGGGGCGCAGGGGCGTGGTCTCTCTGATTCTGTTCTTCTCTCACTCACCTATCGTCGTAATTAATGTCAGCGAGTAGAGAAAGGCCGAGGCGTAGGTCCATTTGTGGGTGGGAGCATTCATTTGGATGCCGCCAGCGGGATATACCTTCGACTGGCGCACCGCCCGCAGCAAGGTGTCCTGCGAAAATGTCAAGGAAACGCTCAATTAGTCTGGCCAAATCGGAAAAGTTGCCAAAAATCACCTGGAAGAGTTGGACCTCCTGGGCGGCCAGCCGTGTCCAGTTCTCCTTGTATAATATGTTAAGATCCTCTGTGATCGACCACAGGCGATCCACCGTTCTGAGGAAGGGAGAACAGAGTTTTAAAAATATGAAACAAAAAATATAATATAAATGTATAAATTATATATTATATTTTACCTGGAACGAATTTCCGCATTGGCCAGCTCGGTGCGTGGAAAGGGCTTTGAGGCGGCCACCGCTGTCTCCAATGTGCCACCATCCTCTAGTTCACCCTCGAGGGTCACAAAGACAATGGAGCCCATGGCGGTGTAAAGCAGGACCAGCAGGAGCACACCTACAATTTAATAGTTTATTTATAATAAGCCAGTTTTAACAGTTCTTACTTCATTTATTATTATAGATTATGTATATATCACTCACCTGTGGCCGATATACAGTGCGATTTGGGGGCTCGTTGACAGCCGCACAGGGCACCACCGCCTCCCTCTCGTGACGCCTGCTTCTCGGACTTGGCACCACCGCCGCCCACTCCGCCGGCTCCCTGCCGACCGCCACGACCCCCGCCGGCAGCTGCCGCCGCTGCTGCCGCTGTGGTGGCTGCCACATTGCTGCTGCCACTGGCGGCGCTATTGTTGCCGCCAGTGCCATCGCTGCCCAGGAAGGCGGCCAGCGGCAGAGGCGACTTTTTGTTCATGGTCCTGATGGTGGTGATGCTGCTGCTGCTGCTGCTGCTCCTCTTCAATCTCAATCCGTCAATCTGTCAGTCAGGCAGCCACCGAAGCTGGATCTTGATATTGAGGTGTTTTGGGGCTTCTTCTTCTCTCCGCCGACAATCAAATCAAACACTTGGCTTGGATCCTGGCATCCCCTTTGGAGGTGTCTCAAAAGGGATGTGTGTGTGCTTTTTGCTCCCGATTCGTTGTCATAAAATGTCGCTCGCCCTTTTTTTTACGAGGTCGTTTTGCTTGTGCCTTCCGTTTCTTTTTTTATCCTCCTTCAGTTCGCGCCGGATGCTGCAAATGCAAATATGCAAAATATTCTCGTGAAAACCTGGCCAAAAATGAAAATGAAAATGGAAATGGAAATGAAAATTGCGAACGAGTGTAGGTACAGGCGCGCAAATTGCATGGCAAATGCCGTGTAATTGAGTCAACAGCTTCAGGTTAGCACTCTCAGTGTAATATCCTGGCAGGACGAAGCAAAAACAAAAAATACCCCATAAACACTTCATTAGCGATAAGGCTCGACGCATAAGTGAGCGAATCTTGAATATTTCAGGTAATAATGCCACACGACTTCCATTGCCATTTGGTTTGCTTTTTATTTTTTATTATAATTTATATGTGACTTATAAGGAATATATATATGGTGATGAGATATTTTAATATATTTTTTTATGTTTTATACTATTTTCCAAGTTAATTAGTATTTTATTTAACTTGTTTAGCATTTCGATGTATCTTAAATTTATTATTTAATTTCATTTATTTTTTTTAAACATCTTCATGTATCAAACATGTTTAAAATCAACTTGAAAAATCATTAAAAATTTACAAATAATTTTAAAAAAATTCTTTAAACTTGCAAAAACGCAATTTTTTTCCTTTTTTTCTTACTCACACTTAGTTTTTTGCCTATTTTCCGTAGTTTACCCCGCACAAATGTTGTAATTACTTCAGTTAAGAACGTTACATAATTAGTTTTGTACAAAATTATGCAGTAAAAACAAAACGCATTTTGGTTTTTTAATGTTTTTACTGTTTTTTTAGAGCAACAAAAGGGCATCGCAAAGGCCGAAAGGGACCCAAAAACACAAAGCCAGAAGATCAGTGTTCAAGGGGTCAGGGGTGGACTTGGAAATAAAACCCAGTGGCATGCTCATTATCCGAGTAATCACAGTCCACACACACACACACACATGAAAGGATGTGTGTGCTCACACTTTATATCCTTGTCGGCTCGCCATGTTTTTGTCGCAAATAATCGGATAAACGTGAAGATAGCTGGCATTTAAATTAAAGATTGCTGCCACCGAAGCACAAAAACTTGTCGACTTTCTGGTTTAGCACGTGCCAGGTCCTTTTTTTTTTAAGAGAGAGGGAGAGACAGGGCGTACTAATACCAATTTTGTGCCACTTCAATTAAGGACACCCAGTTTTCGGTTGCCTGGCCTGCATTTTTGTGCCGAAAGGCCCCGCCTTTCGATGCTAATTAGGTGAAGACATCGCAGCACGTTCCACACTTGCCGCTTCCCCCGATTAATGAAACATGTTCAATTGTTGCCATCCACCAGAATATATACATACGTATGTTTATATATACATGTGTGTTTATATCCTGGATATCCTTGTTGTGGCCCTCGGTTGCCATATATCCCCAGCATTCAATCTTGTTATGAGATCCTAGATGCCTGGCAACGATAAGTGAGACACAAATTTGTGCACAGAGCAAAAGAAATAATAAAAACAGGAAATTTAAACAAGAATATTACTGAAGTAATAAATTTAAAAATCCGTTTAAATATTTTTGTTTAAGAATATGGAAAAATAAATGTACATTTAAAAGGGAATGGTTTTTACTTCAAAAGAAAAGCATTTTTCATAACTTTAAACTGAGATATTGTGAGAGCAGAGCTAAAATTTGTCCTTGCCTTAATTTCCCATGTTATTTAACATCTAATTAATTACTAAGTACTCAAGTCAATATATAAATCTTTAAACTTTTTAATATACATATATACATATATTACCTAGTTCATTAATTTCTTCCAGTGCCTGTTTTGTGCATTGAAATAACTACACGCATCGGGCAAATCAAGCGAGGTAATTGGTAATTGCATCTGCATATCGCCTTCGCCCCCCCTCCTTGGCCAGCACAATCGAAATAGATAAATCTCTATACAGATGTGTGTGTTTTTTACGGGCGATAACCCAAGGACTGACCGAACATGCAATCGAAATGGAAATACTTTTGGTTTACCTCAAGCTAAATGCGACAGTATTTGGGAATTTCTGATTTTCGCCAAATGCCAAAATGCCAGAAAATGCCAGAATGGCAATTGCAAAATGCCAATCTGCATTCCGGCACTTGACCCGCTCCATCACGATTATCCAGCGGTCAGCGGTCATCAATCATATGGAGGAGCATCGGAGAACGAATCAATCTCGGCCAGCTTTAGCTCTCCCCCCTGCTTCATGGAAAGATTTACTTTAAGCGGCGTCATTAAATGTTTGCCAGCTTTTCAGAGAAACGTCAAGAAAATGTTTGTTTGGTATGAAGTGAAAGTGTAAAAATAATGGAAAATATTGAAAAATAATAAACCAATTTTAAAAGTGCTGGAATGTATGCTACACTTTTTAAATACAATTAAAAATCAATATTTTTTCTATTTGCTTAAAATGCGGTAAGTGTTTTATTTTTTTAATTTGTAATTATTAAATATTTTTGAGCACATTTTAAACGATTAAAACAAATGTTTTACTCCTAATAAATATATAAATCAAGCTTGTTTCTTCTCTCTTTTTAATTTTTTTTTTTATTTTCATTATATTTTGTTGTTTTTTTTATCTATCCCTCTCAAATATCACCTAAAACCGCGCCCAATCCTTTTCACCTGGTTTTCCCATAGATTTTGTAAAATTTTAATTTGTTGAAAGAAATCCTAGGCCTTCAATTATTTTATTATTTGGATTTTTGTGCACGAGAGTTTTGCTTTGAAATTTAAATCGAAGTCCCAGCAACCACACTGAAGGACATTTTTCCTTTGTTTATTTTCATTGAAAATCCCCTTCGCATTTTCCGACATTCAATATTTGACTGCTAAGTGTGTGTGTGTGTCCTGACATTTAAATATTACACCTGTTTGCCACACCATTTGCCGCCCATCTGCGTGTCAAGTCGGCCTGCTTACCCACGCCCCCGCCCCCTGGCAGGCACACCATACACCCAGCATACACACACACCATTCACACACCCACCTGAAACAGCATTTATTTCGCCTTTTTAATTGCTGACATTTATTGAACGCTCCTCGCCGGCGTGTGTTAAATCTACCGTAAGAAGAACGCAACATCGACAGGACCACATATACATATATATATATATATATATAAGTGTGTGTGTTTGTGTGTGTAGGTGTGTGTTGTTGCCTTTGAGTCTGACTTAAGTGCAAACTTATGCCAATTATGCCAAGCTTTTCCCAGCAGGCAACACACAGCGCATTCAATTTTAATATACACACAGACAAAAATGTTTATAATTAATTATAATTAAAATAAATTATTTGAAAACACCTTAAAAAAGAAAATGATTTATAAACCCTTTTAGAAATTGAGAAATAAAATGCCCAAGTTTCAAGAAAACCCTTTTTAATTATTAAGAAAATGATTCATTTTCGTCCTGTGTATTAGGAGCTCAATAAAATAAGCAGGAAAAGACTTGGGAGAGGGGGGAGGGCGTGGAAAGCTCAAGCAGATTACACGGATCATTAGCTCAAATGAGAAAGTTCACATGTTCCAGGGATTCTCTGCTGATGCTGATGCTGATGATGGTTCCCTTTGCCCTTCCACTTCTTCGCACTAAACACGACGTCCAGCACTTAATCAAATGCAAGCCATCCAAGTGTCCTGCCCGAAGATGGAAAGCTGGGTTATCCCCTTTACCAGTTTTCTTTACTTCTTCTTTTGCTGCTACTTCTTAGCCTGGCCAAGATAGATGCTCTCTCTGGCTAGCAGGACAAACCAATATGGCTGATTGAAACCAAGTAACTTTCCATGCGACATGCGACAGGACACGCAGGACACGTGCAGTTATTTGCGGAATTTTGATAGATTTCCCTGCAACTGATTTGCGCACGTACCAACGGGCGACAGAGGTGAATAAAGCAAATGGAGCGGCCAAAGATCCCTATCCTTCCTGCTTCCTTCTCTTTAGTCCTTCTGCTTTCAACCAAAGTGCAAACCCCTGTCCCGTGCCCGTTCAAGTTGGTCCCTTTTTGTAGAGTAAGTTTGTTGCCTTATTGATGAGCATGTGCACTGGCAGAAAAGATAAAACAAAAACGGGAAAATGGAAAAACGAACGACACGAAATGGAATCAACTTTCCGATAAGTCGCTTTTCCACTTTCAAAAGAGATTTCGTTTGGAGATAGTTACTAATTAATTAAGACCGCTTCCTGGACAAATATCCTTTGGAGAGATCACACTAAAAGTGTTATGTCAAAAAAACTAAATTGATTAACTCAGGTGTCTTAATGGAATGCAATGATGCCAATGAAGCCAACGTTAAATATTTTTAGCTGCATTTCAAGCGAATTCTGTGACTTTCTTTTCAAAAATGAAAGACTTTAAAAATATATTTAATCAATGAAAGAATATTGAATAAATAAAAAAAAAACATTTAAATGCGTTTTTATATTTTGTAGAATTTTTGTTGTTGTATTTCTAGTAATTTCTGTGATTTCTTTTAAAAAAACCATTTAAAAGATATATATTTAATAAATTTAAGAACACATTATTAATAATAAATATTTTTAAATGAGGTGTGACTGAATTCTAGTTTTTCTATTACTTTTCCCATTATTTCTCCTATTGTTTCTCTTCCAACTTTAAAGAAATATATTTAATAAATAAAACAATAATAAATATCTAACAAATCTCCATAAATTCAATGCCAAACCATTTTTTCCCAGTGCAAAACGTGGAGGGAAATAAGGACTAAAGCGACAGCACATTACGCAGGCCGCCAAAAACGATTCTCGTGTCTAAACTGACTGGCAGGACCCAGTACCAGGACATGAGTTCGAAGCAGACAACAAAAAGAGCAGAAACAACAACAACACAAAAAAAAATAGAGAAATCAGAGAAAGCAGAGCAGCCATTATGGCAGGGAGGAGGGTGGAAAATCGGGGAAAAGGGGTCACATATCCAAATATCCATTTCTCACTCATTGCGTTTTTGGCAACTTGCTGCACAATTAAACGGCAAATCACGCCTAGGATTTGGTAAAAGCATCCAGTATCCTGCGCATCCTGCGTCCTGCAGCAGCCTCCTGCAGCCTCTCCTGAATGCAGCAACAAAAGCAGCAAGAGAAAAGGAAAACCGCACAGAAAGCAATTGGGGAAATGGCACAAAAACTGGAGCATGGCCAAAGGATCGAAAGAGAGGCCACAACGAGATTGATGACGAGCTATGCGAATGTGTGTGTGCAGGAAAAACCAAACCACCAACGTTGGAAACTTGGCCGGAGGGCAAAAAAGTAAATTGCAAATGAAATGTACACACTGGCGGCGGCGGTGGCGGCACCGATCAGCGGGGGCGGCAGCATTGGTCGGCCCGAAAGTCATAAAGAACCGGGAAAACAAAAGTTAAGCAAGAGAGGGGAAAAAAGAAGGAAAAGCTGCAGCTCGAGGCGGGGAAAACACAAAACACAACTCCCAAAATTGCCAATGAAAAATGGAGTTGATATCCCTGGACAGGACAGAATATCTCTAATTCTGGGAAATTAATTATAATTTTGTAACAAAAAATATAGAAAAATATAGTAAATAAAAATTGTGCTTCATTAAAATATGAAAAATTTTAATTGGCAGAAAAGTAATTTGATACCGTAATTGAATTTCTACAAAAAATAAAGACACATCAAATTAAGAGAGAAACATTAACACGTTATATTATAATATATAATATAATATTTCCAAAAGCAGTTAAGAATATTTTTTTGAATTTTTAAGCAACAAAATGAAAAATATACTCTTAAAATCAAATATATATACAAAGTATACAAGAATATAATTTAAGTGAAAAATAATGCGTAATATATAAAAAATATATACAAGCAATATAACTAAATATTTTAAACTGCTAATAAAAAATCGAACCTTAGACAGAATAAAATTTAAATAGCTTTAATAAAAGCACTCCCACAAATATAACAAATTCCAAACCTAAAATCCAAACTAGAACCCACAAACCGAACTTTGCCCTCACCGAATGCCATTTGTGTAAGATGAGAATTCCAATTGGGTTCAAAGGTGGCCGAAAACTATCAAATTGATTATCCATTATCCCCCAATTGCAAGGTGAAGTTGCCTAATTCCATTACCACCCCTCTGCCGCCCTCCCCGTCACCGCCCCTCGTATTATATTCCGACTCAACCGCAAATGGATCCAAACAATAACTCACAAAAATCCTCACAATTTGCTGAACTTGAGCCCCCCGAAAGGGAGGAGGATGAGGCTGAAGATGAGGCTGGGGCTGGGGCCTGGACAAATGCTGGGGCTTAGCCCACTTGAGGGGCCCTCGGGTTGGAATGTAACCAACTCGAGTTAACCCATTAGTGCCTGCCCGCCCATCAGCAGGAGCAGCAGCAGACAGGAGCAGATAAACCCTGAGAGAGGGGCGAGATGGAAATGAAAAAACAATTTCATTGCAAAGTGAAACGTAGAGTCACGTCTGAGCAGGGGCTAAGGAGGGGCTGAGCAGGATCCTTCGTTCGTTGTTATTGCTTAGTTGGTGATTTTGTAGAGCAAGCAAATAAATTGGAAAGAAAAAAAAGCTGAAAAAGGGGGAAGGCTAGAGAAATACAAGGAAAATCAGTCAGATAGCAGTCAGTGCCTGCCCCTCGGCATGTCCTGCCATCCTTTCGTCAGGTTCAGTCTCGCAATGATTGAATGCCCAGACTCAAACAGACACACACCCACACACACACACTCACAACACAAGTATCCTAGGCTCAAATACACAAAAAATACACTGCTAAATATTTCAAAAATGGTTGGTAAAATTAAGCAATGATTTTTTAGGTCTTTCTGGGTTGTTAAATTTTGTTACTTAATTTTAGAGCAGTTTTTTAAGAATTTTAAAAATTTCAGGGATTTTTTTAAACATGCCATCTCTATTATTTACTTTGATGTTGTATTTATTTGTATTCTGACTAAACATTTAAATATTCATTATTTTTCACAAAGACTAAAATAGTCTACAGCTATTTATAAACTTTAAAGAAAGGTTATTACCTTTTTTAATAAATCAGATTTATTTTTTCCACCTATAAATCAATTATTTGCCATATTTTATTTATCATTAAATACCCCATTATTACACCACTTAATTTTTTTTTTTGTTTGTGTACAAAAAGAGTGCTCCCCGAGAGCAGCTCGAAATTCAATTGGAACCCTCTCGCAAATGAAGAATTTTCTCTGCATTTTTCTAGGGCACACGTACCCAGGCACTCGAGGGTTAAGATTTCAATAGAGAGAGAGAGGGTGAGAAGGGGGGTAAGCGGGGAAAAGGACGTTACTCGGATCAAGACGTCGTCCAAGCCAACATAAAATTTGTTGTGCAAAACATAAAAACCAAACATAGAGAACGACATGAAAATGTGGCAGGAAAGAAATAGAAATAGACGCCAGGACCAGTTCACCGACAGTGAACATTCCAACCAAACAATATATATACATATATAGAGAAGAGGAAAATACTACTAGACAAACAAAGCAGCGCGGAGGGAGTGCGGGGATGAGGGAATCATGAAAAATGTAAAGAAAAACTGCTGGAAAACTGGGCAAAAAAGGAATGTAAAACAACGTGCAGCTGAGATATAAAAAACTAAATCAAAAAGGAAAACACAAACCGAGATACAAGTCCATGTCTTGGGCTAAGAATTTTGATGCACTTACAAAAATGTAGGACTGCGCGTCCAAGGGCGGCATGTCTATGCTTTGGAAGGGGGTCCTTGGGGGAGCGGGGGTGGTACTGCCACAAGTGGCAATGTGGCACTGCTGAAGGCAACGTTGATTGGTACAAGGCCAACGATACGATGATACGACGATACGAGCTCGAGACTGGCTCACTTTCTCCCTACCAATCTGGGCAATTTTTCCATTTTTCTCGTTCTCCTTCTCTTTCTTTCTCACTCTATATATCTCTAACAAACTTGCAAGTTACAAGTACTCCTCCTTCAGTCTCGGAGATAATGACCAGATTCCTTCAATTAGTTCAACCAAACACACACAAGCCAAGGCTTGACCATGGTAAGAAGTCTCAAGTGAAATTGGTCAGAGAGTAGCAGCTTTTCATATATTATTTGAAAAGAGTATTAATTAATAAATAATAATAAAAATGAACTTCAAGAAATTACATTTTTCAAAAAGAGAACTTAAGGGATTTTAATAATACAAATAAATGTTGTATTCTAATAGCCTTTAAGTAAGACTGGTCAGGGAGCCTTCTTGTTTGGGTTATTATTAATATTTATATTATTAAAATATAAAATTAACCAAAATATTATACATATATACAATTATATTTCCCATTTATTTATCTCTTTAAAAAAGCAAAACTGGTCAGGGGGGAGCCTCTTTCGACCCGTTTTTGTTTTTGTTGTGACTACAATAATTATTTTCTTTATGAATGTAATCCCCCAGGATTGGCGGCTGCAGCCAAGAATTTCGATATCCTGGGAAGTTATCCCAGAATCCTGACAAGAATTTGATTTGTTGTAACATTTAAAATTTTAAAATATAATTTCCAATTTAATATTTAAATATATTACATATTTTATCCCATTATTTCTAATTATTTTCGTTAAGAAAGGTAGCGGGAATCCGACATGATTTTCCATACAAACCCCCCAGGAATTTTCAAATAACTGGCGGCGGCAGCCAGGAGTTTCGATATCCTGGGAAGTTATCCCAGAATCCTGACAAGAATTTGATTTCTTGTAACATTTAATATTTTAAAATATGATTCCCAATTTAACAAATAAAGACAACAATAATACAAATAAATAAAAATATAAAAAAAATATGAAAAATTTGACAAATACAACTTACAAAGTTTAAGGATATATTAAATTGGTATACTCCTTAATTACCCTTTAAAAACACCTATAAAAAGCGACCTTAAACAAACCCAAATCAATTGTATGTCTGCTTTTGCCTCTTAATAAATTATAGGTAACCCAACCGCAGATATGTAGATACCTCCTTCAACCCTGACCAAATCCACATGCAGTACCCATATCCCTATCCACATATCCCCTATCCCTTTGGGAGTTGTAGTAACCCTTCTCAAAAATGTACCACGCCGCTGCTCGTCATTTATCGAGTGACGAGCGTGATGCCGCAGTCCGGCGATGGAATCGTGCCGGATTTGATTGCCGGTCCCCGGTCACGCCTTCGGCAGCAGAAGTTCACTTTGCTCTTATTTTTATTTATTTTTTTTTTTTTATCCTTTAGGAGCTTAAAAACCGCAATAAATAAATCTTTTTGGTGAGCCCAAATAAAAAAATAAGCGGAGAGCTGGGGCTCTGTGTTCCCTCGAGCTGTCAGCCTCGTTGACGGTTTGCGGCCACGGATGCGGATTCGGATGCGGATTCGGATGCGGATGTGGATGCGGTTGGGCCTGCATAATGACCCACAAGCATAGAGCTTCGAGTTTATTTCGCCTTTATTTTATTTATTCCCTTGCCCCTGCCACATGCCAGCAACTTGGTAATCTTTTGCATCATCGAGAGCGAATGAAGTACGTGGCGGGAAATGCTGGATGGATGACGGTGGCAAGCTGGAGGCAGTTGTTGCGACTGTTGCTTCTTCGGGAAATGCATAAACAAGCAGCCAGCCAGCGAGCTGTGTGAGTGCGGCGCCTGCCGAGTCCTGTGCCTGCCACATCCAGACGCCACTTGAAATTACATGGCCCCAGTGGAGGCAACCGAAACCAAAACCGAGATCCAAAACATAGCCCAAACCGAAACTGAGACCAAGTCGGATAACCAAAAAAGAAGCCCCTACCGTGGTTGCAAATTATATTACATTTTATAACATAAATGCAATAAATAAATAGAAAATCAGTTATTTAAGAAACCAAATTTTTAAATTGAAATTATATATATTTTAAGTACCATACAAATTTAAAAAAAAATATATATTTATATCATGTCAAATTCTTATAAAAGTCAAATAAGAAAATAATTAAAATATTAACCCTTGCAAATATGAATAATCCTATAAAAATCGGTCTATACATGTGAACACTGTGCCGAGTCCCTGGCTGAGATATTGAGAGGCCTGAGAAGCTGAGAATGAATGGGAGTGGCAATGGGAATGGGCTATGGCAATGGGTATCGGAACGCCACTGGCACGGACAGTTTCGGCTTGCTACTCGCGTACATAGGGCTGGGGGGGGGGGGGGGGGGGGGGGGGGGGGGGGCGAGAAGAGGAGCGTTTCGCATATGTAGCCATAGCCAGCACGTTCTTCATTCAATGCCATGAAACGTGTTAAGGAGTTGGAGATCCTTTTTCACTTTTTTTATATGTATGTATTTTTTTCTTTATTTTGCAATGCAAGTCCTGTCCTCATGCCCTCGCCCTCCTGCTGCTCCTGCTGCGTGTGTGGGTAGAAAATTTAATCAGTATAGCATTGCGAGCATTCCGATAGACAACCTGAATTTAGATAACAAATTATGCATTGCCACCCCACTTGCCACCCCACTTGCCACCCCTCAAGACTATTACAATTGTTGCACAAATATGTGAGGGGTGTGTGAGGGGGGTGGAAGGGTATCTTGCTGATACACGAGAACGTGCCACAGAGGCAGGCTCTTTGTGGGCAACCTTTTAGGCGAGTCCCTCTCTCTCTGGGAGTCTTTCCCCCGTATTCAGTTCCGTTTTTTTTTCCTTTTCTTTTTTTTTTGGTAGAGGTCAGCAATTTTCATTTGAGGGCTTTGGCTTCGGTTTCGGTTTCGAGTGAAGCTGAGGCTGAGGCAAAATTTAGTAGGTCGCCAGGAAATGACAGTTATTGCCATTTGCCTTTTCAGTTCTGGCACAGAATCTCCTCTCTGTGTAGAGCTCGTTTTTACACCACAATTACGAGCGATGAATGAAAATGCAATGGGAAAAATGCTTTTTAAAATGGTTCCACCACACACATACACATACACAGGAGCCCCAAAAAGCATGCTGCGGGATTTGGCCACAAAGCCAGTGCTCAAAAGCAGGCTACATTTTGTTTATTTCTGTCCTGTCAGTCACGTGTTGACGCAGTTCCTTTTTCGCCGGTTCGTCCTTTTTGTTCTCCCTCACTTTTTCCCTCCCTCTTCCTCTCTTTCTCTCCTTTTTCCCTTTCTCTTCCCTTTTTCGTCTATAATTGCACTTTGGTTCCGTTTCCAGTTCACTTCCACCTCGCTACGTTTCGATTTGTTGCCGAAATTGAGTTATGCCACACAACAGGTTCCGGCTTCCGGTTTTCGGGATCGGTATTGGGGACTCGGGATTCAGGGTTTGGCTATTCCTGTACAGGATACAGGCGCTTCACTCAACTGGAAGGCAGCGGCCCCACAAAACTGAGAACCTAATTGGACACATTGATTGTGAAAGCAAACGAAAGCCAACTAACTGCTAAGGAAAAACACGACAGAAGCAAAAATAAAGGAACAACAAAGGACAAGTATAAAACAATAGGCACAACTGTACCCAAGGTAAAGAGGTGGATTTTCACTTAAGGTGAAACCAAATTGTTAACAAGGATTTATACAATTTAAATCATATTAATTTTTTTCGTATATTTGAAAAGCTTGAAATAAGAGTCCTTGAGCGGAAATAAACCCACCATTCACATGTGGAAAACTGCGAAAACTGTGTGATGGAAAATAGAAAATGTTACTGGGAATAAAAGTCAAAAGTGCAAAGGCCCTCCCTCTCGTCGCGTCCCCAAAATTGTTGTCATAATCCAAAGTCAAATAACCAATAAACCACATACACAAACACACACACACACTAGTACAAACACGTGTCCAATTTTCGCATGGATTTCAGTTTTTCATTTTCCATTTTTTTGCAGTATTTATTTGTGTGTGTGAGTGCTGGGCAAATAAATGAAATGAAACGAAATGAAATGAAACATTTTAACAATAAATGCAAATTTAGCTAAGCCGCCTATTGGCAACTAAAACCGACACGGACGACAAAATAGACAAAAACGGGGAAGCACACACAGCCGCAGACTTAACCATACACTGGAAGAAATTAATTTTCATGTAAAAAATATGTTTTTAATTTCAAATTATTAAATGTAATGTAAGCCTATCAAGAAATGATTCCTTATAATTATATAAATATTTATTAACTAGAATTATTTATAGCTTTTTCTTGTAATTAATTTTTTTTTTTTTAATTTCTGTTGCATATTTTCCTAATAGAAATATTTATATTCATAATATATTACAACATTTTATGTTTTTTATTTTATTTTAAAAAGGAACCTTTTCATTTAAAAATTTTAATTAAATATAATTTAAATTAGAAAAAATATCCCGAAAGTTTGTATATAACTTCTTTATTTGGGTAAAAACCCAACTGATTATTTATTTTCCTTAAAAATAAACTATTTCTTTTAGTGTACCTTTACGCACACATGCTAACAGAAATCGAAAAGTCTATAAAGCAGGCCAAAGCCACACACAGAAAAAAATAGAGAAAGGAACCCCGGACAAAAATGCGATGAGCGGAAAAAAAAGACGAGCGGGATGAGGAGGCAGCGGGAAAAGTTCGGGCATGCAAATTTTTCGCTTTATTTTCACGCGCATCTGGCGCACTCACACACACACACACAATGGAAAACTCAAATGCGTGTGTGGGTGAGCGTGAAAAGTGAATGGCGATATGTGTCGGCGTGCGGCTTTTGCGGCAGAGCAAAGGAGACCGAAAAAAAGCAAATAAAAGTATAAATAAATAAAATAAAATAAGAAAATAAAATTATTTTTGTTGCTTATATATATTTGTTGTATCCTGGCATGATTTAATATGACAATGGCTCCGGCGGTTGCCTTCTGCGGGTGTCCTTTCTGTCCACATAAAAAAGAAAGGAAAACCCACTCGGCTAAGCCTTTATTTAAAAACAAACTAAGCACAAAGCAACTGAGGGCTGTTCTAAAAAAAAAAAAAAAAAATCAGAAAGCAATCGGCTATGAAAATAATACACTTAAATATTTATTTGTTATTAGAATTATTAGTTTGCAATTTTTTTTATATTATTTTTCAGGTTTACTTGTCTTTTTACCCAATTTTAATATAGTTTTTTATTTATTTTAGGTTTTTGTAAAGTAATAACTATAACTATAACTAACTTATAACTATAATAATCATCTTATAAATATCATAATTTAACCATGAAAGCAAGAAATTAATTAGAGTTAGTTGAGAATTTAAAATAATTAAATAGGACATAAATAATTCTTTATTTTTTATAAAGGTTTCAACCAGTTTGTGCCTCTATAAAATATTTATAAAATCACCATAAATACAAACTAGATTTTATTTTCTTAATTACACATTTTTTTTTATTTATTCCCTCTCCCTAATTGCTTATTTCTTTTATATATACATTTATTGATCGTTTCATATTTTTTTAAGCTGATTCCGCAACAAACAAAAGTTCGATGGCAATCGTTCAGCTGGAACATCGATTGCGTCGATGCCAGCAATTCCTCTCAACCAAACGACTTGAAATTTGAAAAGTAAACGAAACGATGATAAAATAATACAAAAACAAATAACAAATACAAATACAGGAGCGGCAAAAGCACACATATACACATAAAGGACTTGCTACAGGACTGCGCCGCACAGATGTGTGGCCGGTGGGTTTCGGTTTTTGGTTATGGATGGCTGCATATAAACTGAAAATCGAAAACCATATTTCAATTTGCGGCATTTAGCACACACACATACAGACACACACACACACACACACACACACTCACACAGATGCAGATACAGACACACACACACACACACACACACTCACACAGATACAGATACAGACCCAGACACAGACACTCTGGTGAAAGGATACGCATGATCAAATTGATACGCTTGCCGTAACGAGCAGTGTTCGTTGAGTGAGTGAGTGAGTGGAGCTTGGTGGGGTTAAGGTGGCAAGAGGTGGGTTAAGCCGGTAGACGGGGGTAGCGAAGGGTTGTGCCAAATTTCAGGCAACGAACAGGAGAGCGGGGGGGAGGGGGCATGAGCAGCGAGCAACATCGACGGCAACTAATCGACCCGGAGCCTCGAATGCCTCGGAATCAAATATAAATTGCAACTGTGTCGCATGTTTGCATGTATATGTGCAAAAAAATCATGCTAAAAAAATATATGGGGTTTTTTTTAAATATACGAAATTATATAGAACTATTTAGAAGCCCTTAAAACTAGAAGAACTTTGAATATAAAACTAAAAAAATATTACATATGTTGCCTAGTTCATATATTGGTCCTAAGAATACTGATAATAACAGCTTAACAATAAATTTAGTTTCTAAATTGATAATTCAATATCTTTAAAGGTTTTTTTTATTTTTTTGGGTTTTGTTTTAGAGTGTACCCATAAATATATGCATTTCCTGTGACGAGCCTGAACGGCATTTTGAAATGAAATGATGTCTCGGCTTGAGCCGATTTCGGCCACAGTCTCCAATGGATATATCTCGCACAGCCTGTGCTGCCCCCTTTCTACCTCTTCCCCATCCCTTCCTCTCCCACTTTATCCCTCTCCTCTCACTCCTACCTCTTTCTTCCCGCTTTCCCTAATGCCCAAACATGATTTTACACCTCGACCGCCTCTAAATATTGCGGTATTTGCGTGCCTGCCAAACATCTTGGATTGAAAATTGGCAAGAAGATTTGTATAAGGGAAAAGGGGCTGGAAGAATGGTAGTAAGAGAACAGGGAAGGAGAGAATGGCGCTTTGGGGCTTGGGGAATTTCCGAGAAACATACGGGTCCAGAAAATGTAGCCGTGCGGCGACCCAAAGCTTCATACATCATTCAACAATGAGCGACGGCCTTTGTATCTCCAGATGAGAGTGTGTGTGTGTGTGCACCGGATGTCATTTGTATAAGTTTATATGGCGGGATTTTCCACCGACTTTTCACCTCTCTCACCCTCTCGGCTGCTTAAACGTATGGATGTGTGGAAAAGCGAAATAAGCGCCGCTTTTACATATATATATACTCAGGATATATATATATATATATAACTGGCCCCTTTTCCCACACACTTTTCCCAATTTTCTCGCATTACTTCCTCCTTCCCTCTTCCTGCAGCTGTCTCAATGGAGTTGGGGAATTTTTGGAGGCGCTGAAAAGCATGCTTTAAGTTAGCTCAGGACGCAGGAAGCGCAATTAATGCGTATCGGAGTTAATGACTCCCTGGAAACAATATAAAGACGATCCTGGCAGTCGCCAGGGAGATATTTAAAGGAACATTTCAAATAAAAAAAAAAAAACCGACAGAACAGCACAGAAAAGAGGGATAAAAAAAAATCCTTCAAAATGTAGGACAAGAAATAATATTTTAAATATATTTTGAGATTTCTTAAGACTTTCTAGTTAATTTCTTAAAAACTTATTCATTAAATAATATTCCAAAATCAATATAAATTCTTGAATACGTGTTTTTTATTAAATTTTTTCTAAATTCTTTTCCATTTGCTAGTCTCCGTAAAATAATATTGAATTTATAATTCAGATTCCCTTCCATTTACCCTGTTTTATATGTCGTATTATTTGTTGGCTGATCATTGTAAGCCAATATTTGACTTTTGTAATTTAAATACGAAATTCACTGGACGCAGATAATATATATATATATATATATATTAAGATATATATTTTTCCGCCTCCACTTTTTCTCAGCTTTTCATTTCACTCGGTTCCCACTTATCGCATCGCTGCACACCTTCCAACCCCAAAAACTTTTCGTCCCCGCGCACTTTTCACGCCCCCCCACTCCCAGATTTTTCCCTACCCTTGCTCCTTTCCCTTCCCCTTGCCCCTGCCCTTCTATTGACCACAATTATGAGGTGCTTTTAATCATATTACAGCCACCGCTACTGCCACCGCTCCGGCACAATCTCCTTTGTGGTCCTCCTGTGACTGCCGAGGCGTGTCTCAGTTGGCTTATTTTTTATGCCCGTTTTTCTTCGCCCGCTCCTTCGCTCTCTTACCCCTACCCCTAATAATATATATATATATTATTTTTTTCAGCTACCCTTGACCTTCAGTCCCCCCGAACCCAATGGTGAACGGGAGTGACTGTGCTAGGTGACCTTTTTGAATGAGTCTCCACGGAATAAGCGCGTTCGCCTGGCTGACTATCTGAGCGCCACCAGTGCTCCCACAGAGCGTTTAGCTTCGATTGGAGCTTGGCAGAGGCAACGAAGCTTACATTTATTTTAAATTAATAATAAAAAAAAGAAATTTAGCAAAAATTCGCTAAATAAATTCGTTGGAAATAAATAGTACATAAATGCACTTAAAAATCTTGTTGAATGTGAGAAATTATTATATTTATGAAGCCTTTTATATTTCTTAATCAATTTTTTGAAAAAATTAAGTACAATTAAAAAAAAATCCCAAAATTTGCAATCTTTAAAACTATTTAATTTCCTTTTCACACAAAAATAACCTTTGAAAATTTCCTACAAAATATGGCAGGTCTTTTGAAGCAGGGTAAGGACTGGGGGAACACAGGGAATTCTTATCGCTGTTCTATTAGACACGCGCCGCGACCACGCCCTCGGCCCCCAACTCCACAAGGACTCTCCGCCCTCTCCTCCTACCCCACATTGTTTTCAAAAATGTTTCGTTGGAAAAGTTTTTGCAGCCACAGAAAAGCGACAGATTTGAGCATTTATTGTTGTTATTCCGGTTGTCCTCAACTTAAGTGATTCATTTGCGCTTAAGACACAAATGATTTCGTTCAAATTCAGCGCTCAACGAACTAAGGAAATAAGTCAGGCCAAGTCCTTTTTGGTCCTTTTGAAGAAGAACTTACTTTCATTTCTCGTTTGCTCCTTCTACCATTTTCTCTCGTTTCTCGTTTCTCATTTCTCGTTTTCGAAAAACCGCAAAATGTAAATGCAAAGTGCGCATAATTTTACGAGACATGGACGGCGCTTGGATGGGGGGACAGGTCTCTTCTGTGCCTAATTGACTGCCATTTCAAGTGGAGTTCGGCTTTCGGAGGAAGAACTCGACCCGTTACCGGGTTATTATGCCAGACTTTTGAAAAGTTTCCAAGTTTTCCACGAGCACCACAAAACTCTGACGAGTGCACGGCGCAAAAAAAAAGACAGCATCTTCGCCATCTTATTACAATTTTAATATATTCCTTAACTTGGTTACTTTTGATTTAGTTTTTGCATTTCCCATATAAATATTTCCATAAATATTTTAATAAACATTCATTTGCATTCCAATAAATATTTTTCGAAGAGAATGAACAATAATCACGATTGCCTTCTTATTATGTTTTTAATATTCATTATTCGGTTACTGATTTTACTACAAAACATATTTCAAAAATATATAATTTTTAAAAAACCATTAATGAAAGCGGCGAAAGGAAAGAGAAATGGCGACATTTTGAAAGGGGCAGCGGGGTAGCCGCCTTCTTTTTTCCTTGCCATTCGATACCCGGAAAACGGCGACTTCGAAAGGGTATATCTGGGTGTACATATAATTTTTATATAATTTATTTTATTGCGACACCAACAGCCAGGGAATAGAAGAAATGGGGTTGTATAAGTGATACTAAAAATATTTGAAAGAGTTGAAAATATGAATAATATCGAAATTCACAATATTTTCTACGGCTTTAAATATTTTTTAAGATTTAAATATGGTTTTCAGCTTTAGCATAATATAAAAAAATCGATAACTGTAATTTGAAAGAAGTTAAAAATGATTGAATTACCAAAAATATTGTTTTCAGTTTGAAAATAAAAAATGTAATGTGGAAATATTGAAGAAAGACCAATAAATACATTCTTAACTTTGGAAGAAATATTATTTTGGAATAGTCAGGAATCAAAATATCGAAAAGATACATTTAAAATTAATATTAAATTCGAAATACAAAATATAAATTTAAAATTCGAATTAGAAAGAGATTCCCTGCATTTGCAAGGGTATAAAATGGTCTCGTACGCTTTCTGTTTTTCAATTTTCCTCCCTTTTTCCTGTTTTCCTTTTTCTTTTTTTTTTTTGCGTTTTCAGTGTGAAGTTGAAGTGCGGTCACAGTTGCGGTTAGTGAAATGGCCAAGACGGAGGTAATTGCTCTGTTGAATTGATGAAGAGAAGCTTAATGAAGAAAAGCGAAAAGTCAGCAGGAAAAGGCAACCCCAGTCCGGGGAGAGAGAGACAGAAGGATCAAAATGAAAATTGAATTAAAACAACTGTTAAATCAAGTTCATTTATAGTAAAAAAAAAAGAAATCAAAAAACAATTAAATCAATATATAGAAACAATCAATTCAATAAATATATAAAGCCAGAAATGAATTTAATTTCAGGTAGTTTAACAAGGGCAAAGCTTCCAAATCATTTGAAGGCAAAAAAAGAAAATAAATATTTAGTGAGTTATTATATTATTTATAAAGATGCACTTTAGTTTAATCACTTTTGGTTGCTAAAAGCTTTTTCCGCAAGATTTCACTTTTTATATAGAATTTTTCCAGCGTTTACCACAACTAATGTCTTAATTAGTCGCCCTGGCATTTAAATGGTTATAGAAACCAGAGTGCTAACCCTGGGCAACGATACTAAACAAGAATCATAATAATATATAAACATAAATATATATATATGTATATATAGTATGGAAAGATAAAAAAACTGTGTTGAGAGCTGCCGCAAGTTGCAACTTGACACCAACTCGCCGCTTAACATCAATTAAAGATCCACAAAACCTAATCTAAGCACTTAACCTATAGCCAGCGGTGATAGTGGGTGTGATACACCCTCCGCCCCCCGCCCCCCGTCTCCGTCCTACATCCTTAATCCCATACATTTCCCCCCTCCGGAATGCCCGAATATCCCTAGAGCGCGTGAAAACTTCATCGTCAGGTGAGGACGCCGCCGGTGAAGGCGAAAGTTTTGCGCCAGGGCGACGACGTGCAGCTCATAAAAATAAAAAGGAGTTCACATGGGTATGGAGTTTTCATCCTGGAACTCCTTGAAGACCACCCCCGGCCGCAGGCTGGTTAACTTTCGTTGCGCGCAGGATAATTATGAAGGCGCCTCCGTCGTTGCCTATCGCGATGTCTTCTAATGGCAGCGACGACAGCCAAAACAAAAGCGCTGAAAGACAGCTGTCTCCTGCTCCTGCCAAGATCCAGGATCCCACTTATTTAGCAAGCGTCAGGGATACAGGACACAGTACACAGGGGAAAATATTTATAAATCTTTTACTTATCAGGAAATGGAACTACTTTGGATTGATATTTTAGCAAAAATGTTTGTGAGACTGTTTCCTTTTTTCTCTCAGTGCTGCAACAAACTTCAGGACTCTTCACAGGACCCCGTTCTCCATTACGCCGAGAGCTTCGGCCGTATAACAGCCACGTAAATGTAATTAAACCATACATCAACGTGAAATATGTCGACTTCGTCTAGGAGTCGAGCCTCTGGCGCTCGTATGGGATGAATGAAGGGTCCTGGAGCCAGGACCTGGGTGAGTCTGAACAGGATGGATTGGAGTCTCTGCCAAACTTCGGGCAGAGTCCTCGGGACTAATTCAATCTTGTCAAAGGGAAAGAAATAAAGAAAGAAAAAAAAAACACAAGCCCAAGTCGATGTAAAATAAAGAACTTACTCAGCCTTAATTAATCTCGGGGACTTTATTAAATCATTAAAGAAATGCCAAAGTCTGGCTTTAAATGGGCTACCAACAAAAGTCTAGCAAAACTTTCGAGTTTTAAAGCTAATTTAATCCTTCAATTGTCGAGGCAACAACGAGCTACTTAAATGTAAGAAATTTGTTTAATGTAGGTGGGGGTTTCTTCAAGTTATCTCTTTAAATAACATCTTTAGGATACTTTTCCCTGAATAATAATAAGCTACGAGACAAACTTTAAGGATATTTATTTATCAACATCCTTTAAAACATTTCCCTACGCATTTCAATGTATAAATCCAATACGAAAATGCTATTTAATGCTAGCTTGTCAAATGCCAAAGGCGTAAATCTCATTTGGGAATGCCAGGGATTAGCTCTGACGACAGCCAGACAACAGAAGGGTATCCATAGTTCCGCATTGTGGACACCGCACAATGGTGGAGCTCCCCATTTTCCCCATTTTCTCACTCCGACACTGCGGAGCTTAGTGGCTGTCGTGTTGGCCGGAAAGGTAAGGAAAAGGTAATATAAATACACGTAAATATAAAGCAGAATTGTAATTATGTGCTTAACGTGAGCGATGCGATGCGATGCCAGTCCCAGTATCAGACCAGAAAAACCACTCCCAGGAAAACTCCTTGACATAACCCACCAACCAGGTGCTGAATATCCATTGCTATGTGGCAGGGAGCAGGCAGCAGGCAGAAGGTAAACAGGGGGAAAGCCAGGTAAAATGGGGGCTGTGGGGGGCTAGCATTTGAATGGCATCAAGACAAGTTGGCTCTAATTTAATTCCAACGCTGACTTTTGGCCGTCCTGATGCCGCGATGATGATGATGATGATGCCGCGATGATGACCAAGTTGAGGTCCTACTTAATGCCAGGCTGCACAGCTAAAAATACAGCCCAAAGTTGAGGCATTCTCGAACTTTTAGAGGGTTAAGGCCATCACTGAAGGCTTTAATAAATAATAAATAAGTTCCCCAGCAGCTACAACTTTAAGTTAATAAACATGGCTAAAAATACTCTAAGGTGACTAAAATATTTCCTTCTCTATCATTTTTAGCATTTAACCTAAAATATCTCTTTAAGTAACCAAATAAAAGTTATCCTTAACTGAAAAATTTGGAATTTCTAAAATATTTTTTTGTCCCCATAAAATAATCATAATTAAATCCTAAATATTTAATCTATAAATTTTAATAAATCCCACAGCATCCCTATAATTTCTTCTTAATATTTATATCCGACAATATATACTTTTAGTTTACAAAACATTCTAAAGTTAATTTGAAGGCATTAAATATTTATTTACCTATTCTCTTAGTCCCCTCAAAATAAAATCAGATTATGTAATCAAAATTAAATTGAATATATATATTAAGGCCTCGCCTTAATCTAAGCTGGCAGAACTAATTGTAATTCCATTATTAAAATCAATTCCCCAAAAGCCAGCAACTAATTCTCATTCTTTGGTGAAAACTTTAAGGACCACCCACCCACACCCTGTTGACACCTTGGGAGCCAGTTCACCAATCACCTGTGGTTGAGACCTCCACCTCTTGGGGCATATTTATTGGCTTCAGCACCACAGGGAAAAAAATGCGCTAAAATAATGAGCTACTTGAAAGAAATATGCATGCAGCTGGCAGGGGGTGGCAGCTGGCAGCCCGAGTGCATCAGGAGGCTGAATCCTGGGCCCAAGGAGTCCTGCTAATGCGCATTTGCCTACGAACTAGGATTCCTCTCCCCCCACCTCCCTAGAGGAGAGCAGAGTAGAGGGAAAGGACTATAAATTTCCGGAAAATGAAGGGGAAGGGGGCGCTCGATTGACGGGATTTCTGGCCCAAGGAGTCTAATGATGGCTTTGGCGAGAGAAGGAGAACTAAGACAAACTAAAGGAAGACATGAAAATTTTCGATATCCGTGCCTAACGACTGAGCCGGGTGTGTGTGAGGTGTGTGGGGTGCGGCAATGAGATTTTAAGAGCTTCCTTCTTCCTTCTAAGCTAAAAATGTTGTTATCGCCATTGGCAGGAAAGGAAGCACTGAAAAATACTATATTACAAGGTACATATACATTCTAGATCTATATATATATACATAGAGGGTATATATATAGCTCTAACGAGCTATTCGCCAGGGGAAATTATGGGGGCTGGAGGGACTTGGCCCCGATTTGCTGCTTGTCTTGCATTTAATGTCACACGCTTCATTATTTCTAATTGGCAAATTTTCAATCAGCAGGCGAAAAACAGCCTTGAAAGGGTGGGGATTTTCGGGGGGGTTCCAAGGGAGATTTTTCTGTTGGGCCTGCCTCTATTCCCAGCGCGTAAATTTTGGCCTGGCGCTTGTGACTTAACAACTTCAGAATTCAATTATGCGACACAGAGTGAAATCAACATTATTGATAAGCCGCAAGGACAACGAAGAGAAATGGTGGGACTGATAGGGGGAAAGACAGGCGACCACAAAGCAGGACCAGGACCAGGACCAAGATCCGGTAAGTGGAGAGGCAGATACAGCCAGCGACAGAGACACAGACAGAGACTGAGAGCAATCAGGTTCCTCCTCCTAAAACCCCACGAAAGTTTGCCAGTGTCCAGCTCGTTGGAGAAAATCCTTGGAGCCCACCCCCCTCTCATCCTTGGCCACGAACCAGGCCAACAAAAGAAAACGTAATGCGCAAATTATCGTAATTATAAATTAAGTCGACGTCGGTTTGCTTAAAAAAAAAAAAAAAAAAAAAAGGGGAAAGAGAAAACCTAGAGGAAAGAGTGCTCCGAGTTGAAATGTTGGAAAATGTAATGAAAAATAACCAACCACCCACTGGCATTCGAAAATAGATTTCCACTATATATATGTATATATATATCTTTATATATATACAAGTATATTCGTATATAACGAGCCAGTAATTCCCTGGGCCTGCTGGGCGAGGGGGAAGTTTTCGAAACGACCGGAGGTCTTACAAAGTTGCGTCTTCTTGCGCTGTGTAAAGTGGAAAACTTTTTCCCAGCGCTATTCCCAACTCCCCAAACGCTTAAAAAAAATAGAGAGACAGATAGAGTGAAACAGAGAGCGGGGAAGAGAGGGGTATAGAAAGAGATGGGAACAAACAACTAACGCTTTACCCCAAAGCTTGTGAAAATTTCACTTATTGTTGTTAGTCGCCGCCGCCGCCGGCTGTAAATGAAGCCATTTTGTGTACCAAAAAAAAAAATGTATATATATATAGAAAGTAAAGGGGGGAATGGCCGTTACACCGTTATGATGCCTGAGCTGAGTTGGCATTATTGGGTCCGAGAGCTTCCCTAATTGTGGGCCAAGATAGCCCAGACCAGTTACCCATAAACCAAAAGCGTTAATTGAGCGCCGCCGCCGACGAGAGCCTAAGACAAAACTCAGGCCAACAGTAGCCTCAACAGGATACTGGAGAAGGGAAAGGAAGGAGAGCCTTTAAAAACAATTGAAATGCCTAAGAAAATACACCCCGCCGCCCCTTGGAGGGAGGAGGGAGGAGTGAGGGGAGCCACTTACAAAAATTTACAACTTTTCGGAGTGGAGCGAGGAGTGGGTCGACGGCGGCTATTAAAAATGTTGGCTGAGTTGTCAGTCGTTTGTTTGCTGGTTGAAACTAAAATTAAATCTGGCCATAAAAAAACAACATAACACAACGATTTTTGGGTGCTCTCTTCTAATAAAAAAAATTTTAAGTAATTTTAATACATTCACTAAATATTCATGAAATCACACTTAATATTCATGAAATTTTCTTTATTTTCTTTAATTATTTTCTCTTAAATTCCAAGCTGCTCTCTAAGTGATTAATAACTCATTTCCTTAATCATAAATTTTCCCCGGCTAAAAGTATTTCTAAAAACCCATACGAAATGACCCTTTCTAAGGATAAATGGCGGAAAATTCCCCAGCCTTTTTATCAACTTCCAACTATTTCCCACTCCCCCCTGTAAAAGATATATGACACCCATCCAAAGCAAAGAGAAATTTAAAAATAATATATATATGTATGAGATGGCTTTGGCAATTTTCGCTGGGGTTATCTACGCAGACCGATCAGTTCGAATAGGATACAGGATACACTTTCCCAACCACTTTGCCACTTTGCTGCTCTCACTCCAAGAGGGATGCCGCCCTTGGGGTATCATCAGCAGGAGCAGTAGCAAGTCTCCCCCTACCCACTTTCCGTCAGACTGATGGATGTCCTGGCCCGGAGGCATTTTCCTCTGTGCATAAGTAGCTGGGAAATTAACGCCAAGCTGGGGACGGTAGTGCGTGGAAAGAAGCGGAAGGAGCGGAAGGAGCGGAAGGGGCCTGGGACTTGGAGGCTAAGACAGCGATTGATGCGTGACAGGGGGCTGAAAGGGCAGTGGGTGGAGGGACAGCGGCAAATTCCAATGAATGGTTATAAATTGAAAATGACTAAATGAAATGAGTAAATATTGACAGATTGACTGAAGTTGGCAGGCAGCATTGGTGGACAAGGTTTGACAAGGCTAATTTGTTGATTTGCTTCAATTTTGGTTTTTTGCACTTCTTATATACATATATATATATATATAATCTATATCTTTACTCCCCTGGTCCTTGTTTGTGTCATTAGCATTTAAGGAGTTTTCCTCCCTCTGTCTTCGGTATTCGCATTCCGTGTCTGTTTTGGTCAGTTTGAGCATCGGACAAAGTTTTTTTTTTCCTTTTTTTTTTTTTTGTGTCCTGCTAATGAGCTTAGGACCCTGCCCTGTCCTGTCTCCTCCTGCTTGTTGTGGGCCAAAGTGGACGGAAGTAATTATAATGGCTGCGCGGACATGATTTTTGGCATTCTAATTGAATCAGGCGAGAGAAAAAGTCCCTTTTCTGGTGCTTCCAACACAAAAGTTTGAGTACTTGGCGGGTGAGTGGAAAATAAATGGTTTGCTTTTCTCACAAAAAAAAAACATAATAAAAGAATACAACAAAAAAAATACCCCAAAGAAGCTCCATTAACACAGCGAACACAATAATTGTGCCAATTGATTTTTTATTTAGTGTCAAAAAAAGACCATTATTTACAACGAAAATAGATTTAATTTAAAACCTCAGACACACAGCGTATGCTTAATTTGTGTGTTTTTATTCTGATGAACTTTTTTATTCAAGCTTATTGAAATAATAAAGAATAAAACAAATAAAATTTTTTTTTTTTTCGTATATAGAAATACACAAAAACAATAAAGAAAATTGTCCCACCGTGCGTATACGTTATTTTTATATATAAATATAATTATATCTTTTAGCCTATTCTTTGAGTAGTTTTTGAGTTTTTATTGCAAAATACTATAATAAGAAATAAATGCCCTGAAGTCTGGAATATAATTTAAAAGGACTCAAGACCAGGAACACATTACGTATACGTAATTTCAAGTGTATGCAAAAATAAATAAACAAAAATATAGGAAATGAATTTTAGAAAAATATATAATATCATTAGAGCAACAATATAATATAAAAAAGGTTAAAAAAAAACATAATTAAATAAAGTAAAATATATACAAAATCATATTCCTCATAACCACCAGTGCGTATACGTTATTTTCATATAAAAATTAATCATTTTGAGTAAAATTCAAGTATTTTCGCATAAATATATTTTTCTTGACCTCAAAATAGTCAATAATATATAGCCTAAGGTCTAGAATATATTTTGATCGCATTTAGTATCATGGAAACAGGGCGTATACGTAATGTGAGGCGCACGGATATTTTATTTTATTCAAAAAAATTCATACTCTTTACAACTCTTATTCATTCATTTAAAATCAAACCAATTAATAGTGTAAAAAAGTGTAACAAATAATATTGAAATATATAAAAACTATAAACAAGCCTCTAATATAGTAAAAACTGTACAAAAGCCGCAGAAAATAATAAAAAAAAAAATAAACAAGAAACATAACCACCATACAACATTTAAATAACATAAAGGCCAACCCACTACACTTTAAATTGGCTCTAAAAACTCTTTAGATAACCCAATTGGGTTTTCCATTCAAGGCCGCCTACACGGGGGGAAAACAAAGACACACAAACGCACACATGGAATCCCATTTATTTTGTGTGTGTGTGTGCAGTAATAACAGACAGTATCAACATTATCCTACTCTATAGAATGCAATGAATATCCACCATATATGTATATATATATATATATGCTAAGAAAATAGATACTGGGCAAACAGAATGGGGCTTCGTTGGACATATGCGTCGCGTCTGATCCCCAAGTTTATCTTTGAGCAGCCAACTAGACACTCTATGGCACATCGGCTATATAATAAATCGAAGTCACGACAAATATAAATAATAAAATGTATTTTATTTTATTTTCATATCCACCGTCCCCTCGTTTTTTGCATTTCAACGTGCTTTTAGTACATAAATCTCGGGCTTACCCAAACCCAAGACTAAAATGGTACACACACATACAAAAAAAAGAAAGAGAAAATAAAATAAAAAATAAATAAATAAAATAAAAGTTGTAGAGGGGGTAAGAATGAGGGAGAAGAGGAGGGGGAGGGCTTGCCTGAAACAACAGACACAAGTCCGTGGTTGTAGCCCGCCTCCACCTCTCTCTCTTTCTCTCCTTGTCACTGCTGTATGAATATTGTTTGTGCATATATAATAATAAAATAAATAAAGAGAAAAAAAACTCCAAAAGGAGAAGAACAAAAGAGAACAAGACAAAACAAAGAGCAAAGGAAAAAGTAACAATAACAAATCCAATATTAGATGGCTATAACAACACAGTGCGTTCAAGTGTGCCTTAAGAGACAGGGGGTGTGAGAGGGGAGAGAGCTATTTCAGGGGCGTCGCGACGAGAGCTATTTCAGAGGGGGGGGGGGGGGGGGGGTAGGGGGATGGTAGGTTGCGAATCCTTCGCTGGTCCTGGCAGCTGCTGCCAAGCGAAGCGCAGAGCAAAGTCTGATGTACACGTTTATGGCTATTTGCGATTTTAGTCATCCCCCCGAAAAACCAGCTAAATAAAAGCGAAAGGAGACAAGGCCGAAAACAATGCAATATGCCACTCTACTACACTGAAAAAAATATTGGAAAAATATCTTACCAATTATCAAAATATTGGTGCGAAATGGTGTGAGTTCGGTTTGTCACTGCAAGAAAAAAAAAAAAAAAATTAAATTATTATTAATTTTTCTATATATAATATGATAATTTAACACAAAAAAACATTTTTAAATAAAATGAACAATTGAATATATCTAATATCTAATAAAAATTATTAAATAAATAAACCCCCCAATCTTTCATTGCCGCCTTCAAAATTTAAACGAAATAAATCCTTAACACCTGAGTTCCCGGGAATTTATCCTAGAATCCGCCCAGAATCATGGCAGGAATATGTCTTGTTTTAACATTTACAATTTCAAAACATGATTCCCAATTTTATATTGAAGTAGATCACATTTTTTATCCCATAATTGCTTAATATTTTCGGTAAGAAATGTAAAGGGAATCGGACAAGAATTTCATATAACGGGCGGCTGCAGACAGGAATTTGGATATCCCGAGAATTTATCCTAGAATCTGCCCAGAATCCTGGCAGGAATATGTCTTGTTTCAACATTTACAATTTCAAAACATGATTCCCAATTTTATATTTAAGTAGATCACATTTTTTATCCCATAATTGCTTATTATTTTCTTTAAGAAATATAAAAGGAATCCGTAAAGAATTTCCATATAAGCCCCCCAGGAATATTCATATAACGGGCGGCTGCAGCCAGGAATTTGGATATCCTGGGAAGTTATCCCAGAATCCGTCCAAAATCGTGACAGGAATTTGATTTGTTGTAACTTTTACAATTTTAAAACATGATTACTTATTTAATTTTTAAATAGACCACATTTTTCATCCCAATATTGCTCATTATTTTGTTTAAGAAATGCAACAGGAATCCGGCAGGAATTTCCATACAAGCCCCCCAGGAATCTCCATATAAGAGGCAACTGCAGCCAGGAATTTGGATATCCTGGGAAATTATCCTAGAATCCGCCCAGAATCCTGGCAATAATATGTCTTCTTTTAACATTTACGTATTATTTCCTTTAAGAAATGCAACGGGAATCTAAATTTCTCCAAAATGTATCTTCTTCTGGATATTTTCTGACATTTCCCTAAAATTTCCAAGAGTTTTTCTCAGTGTCTAGACTACAGTGGCCCCATTGAGGCAGGCTTATTTCGAGGTGATTTTAAAGGCATTAGGTATAAGGTCGATTTGCCCCTGACTGAAGTGGATAATCATCAAATGATGCTACAATTACCTTTCCGACACTTTTCCCCAAAACCCACACTATATACCATAATACATATATATACATATATATAAACGACCATAACAAGAACCATGAAACATAATAGGATCCCTTTTCGCTGCGGAAACTACTTCTTAACGAGTAGGGTTGGGCCCCGAGTATCCTTAAAATTTTCCGCTCTAACACCAACACCCTAAAAATCTAATTTATATCACGTTAATGAGCTTTAATGTCAAAATTTTTGGAGGGTCCTTACCTCCCCCGCCTCCCGCCCCCCGCCCTTCAAAAAAGGACCTCTGAGTTCTGGAAATGTGAAATGTTTACAAAAAAAAAAAAAAAAAAAAAAAGAAAACAGAGAGAAAAAGAAAAAGTGTCCATTGTAAAAAAGTTTGCCCCATGGCTGCTTATCAAACCAAATTTGTGGCAATAAAATGAGACGGCCATGGAATTTGGAAAACTGCGAGCTGTCAAGGGAGGAAAGGCCCAAGAAAAGCGGGAGGAGGGAAATCGGGAATTCGGGAATACACACCCATGACTAAGCCAATAACCGAAAGGTTATTTAATATTTGGCTACAGTTGGCAGCGGCTCCTCCTCGGAAAAAAAAAACATAACAAACTCCCCCCTAAATCCCTGCCCCACCCTTTCCCTATTTTCCACCGATTTTCCACCTCCCATTTCCGTTCGAAATTTGAGCCAAGTTCGCACTTTTGGCTCCTTTCCCCCGCAAACATCAAAGCGCTGAGGCAGAGGCGCCGCCAAGGATGAGGGCGTGGCCAGACTTTCGCCTCCTCCCCCTCTCTTGGCTGTAGTTTATTTAGCTTTGTCTTCTTCCTGATATTTTCCTTTATTTTCCTGCCTTTTTCCCCCGAACCCAGTTGAGTTGGGTGCTTCAGCCATCGACGGCCTGCGGCCAAATATTAAAACAAATCTAAGCGAAAACGAAACGAAACGCATTGCAAAGTTGTCAACTTGCTGTGATAACACACACACACCCCGCAAACCCGCACACCCCCACACACAGCACCCCTTGCCCTCCCCTTTGGAAAATCATCCCCATCTCGGTGTTGTCAGAGTCCACGGATTTTGTGTTCGCCGGGAAAACGAGAAAAAGGCAGAAACATTCGCAAATTTAAATGCAAATTACCAGACAAAACTGATGAGCAGTTGGGACAGGGACAAGGACAGGGGCAGGGACACGGACTCTGTGCGGTGCGGTGCGTACAAAAGTATTGACAGTATAGGAAATAATGGCCTAAATAAAGTCGAAACAGGTGCCTCACGCACAACAGGGGTGAAACGAGCGGAAGAGCAGCGGAAAAGCAGCGGAAAATGTACGGAATAAGCGGTGGCATATGTCGCGTACAAAGGACTAAATCAAAAAGTTTGCTGCCACACACGAATCGGAATTGGAAAATGTGACACTAATAGAAGCTAATACACGCGTATAAATTCAATTGTTAAGGTAAAAAAAGTATTTGGGGGCTTAAGCCATATGGCATTAATATTCATATGGAAAGATTGCAAATAAAGATGAAAGTTCAAATTGAGGGTATATATAAATATATGAAATATAAAGACAGATTTTTACGATAGGGAACATAATTAAAAAGCCCTATTTTGTATTTGCTGAGAGAATTTAATTACCTCAATATTCATTAGATAGACTTACTTATACAAATTAAAAGGTAATATTTAAATTTTTAAATATTACTATATTTCTATATATATATTTATATGAAATATGTAAAGAGACCCAAAAAAAAATGTTTATAAATAGTTGTAGCCTTTTTGAGTCAAAATAACACTAAGGGAATGCTGTCCACAGTGCGTATACTTCATTTTATTTATAAAACTGGCTTTTATTGCCTCAGAAACTTAAACAAATTTGATAAATAATTTAAAAATATTCATCTCAGCAAGATCACAAACCCTAATCCAACTTTTGAGTTCAAATAAAACTAATAAAAGGCTGTCCACAGTGCGTATACGTTATTTTTTTGTTTAAATATAGCTTTTATTAGTTTTTGTTTTGCTCAAAAAAATTTACAGTTTTAAATTGTAATTGAAAAATGTTCTTATATATTTTCCGAAGCCTAATCCTCTTTATTAAGTTAAAAGAAGACTAATGAAAAGCGGTCCGCAGTGCGTATACGTTATATTATTTAGAAATCTAGCTTAAAAATATTACACAATTTTGATATATAATTTGGATATATTTTTATATATATTCAAAACCCAGATTTCAGCCTGATCTTAAACCCTAATCCAACATTTTGAGTTAAACTCCCTAACGCACACACACTCTTTCCATTCCCGTGGACAAATCTCGGCTCATTTGGAGCGTTTTCAGTGTGTTTAGAATAGCGATACATGATTACTCCCAGCTCGGTAGTTTTACCACGCCCACAACCGCCTCCAACACAAAGAATAAAAAAAAAAGCGGGGGAGAGGAAAAAAACATACACAGAAACCCACACAAACGCAGGCACAGGGGAAAAGACTTGCTGGCTCGGCACGCACATACGCAATATTTTGATGCGATTTTGTGGCTCGCCAAATGATTTCGCTGATGTTCATTCCACAGCCTCCCTAACCGCCTCCATTTCGGGGACCTGAAGGAGGACGCTTCGAGTGGGAATGGGAATGGAAATGGGTGTGGGCTTAGGAACTGGGGGGCCAAAAGGCCGAATCCTTGGGGGAAGAGTTGGGTGCAGGCAGAAAACAGACGACAGGCAAAGGGATTTGTTGCCATGTGACAATATGACAAAGTTCTACCGGCAGCACGAGATTTGCAGATGTGCTATTTTTCTCACAGTGTTTGCCCGCCATTAACGTGTCCTCCTCTGCGCACAGGTAGCGCCATTCGCCATGGAAAATCTGCGGTGCCAGTTCTACTGAATGGACGCTGCATAGAATGATTTTGGAATTCATATTCAGTATCTACATTTAGTGACTGAAATGTCACCTATTTATCTGAATTATTACAGGACTTCTGGTTGCCTTGACACTAAATTAGAATTGTTTGAATTCTGTAGATAATTTAACAGGAATTATGATCCGTGACTGAAGACACATTTTGACCAACGCTTGTTTGAAAATCCATGATAAAACTTGAATAAAAAAAAAACATTTAATATTTCAAACTAATAAATAAATACTCTAAAAAAATAATATAATACTTATGCCTATAATTAAAGCTAAATCAAACCTCGACAAGCAAATTAAACTTATTTTTTAAATTCTGAAAAAAAGCTAGGAAAAATAACAGAAACCTAATGAGTGAAAAACATTTTGTTGACCCAATAATTTCCATTAATTCTACCGGAAGACCCACAAAAAAGGCCTTGAGCATAATTAACAAAAAAAAACCCTTGTGTGCTGTTTGACCTTTACAATTTTTGTTTCATTTTTATTTTTTTTTTCATTATTTTTTTTATATGCTCAAAGCAAAGCAGAGCCACAGCCAATCATTCAAAAGCAACGACTTCCAAATGAGCTATTTTAGCATTATGAATGCGACCGAGTGTAACTCCTTTATTTGTTTAGTACTCATAAATACGGGGTTTCATTCATTTCAAAAGGACCCTGCACTGAATAAACAGAGGACGTACCACAAGCCAAAGACAATTTCTGGATGCCATAGTGGGCCATAACTCAGGCAACTGAATCAGCACTTGACTCCAGGACTAAGGACAACGGACTACGGACTCTGACTTTGTCTGTTTATACGTTGCTGTCCCGTGTCCTGTCCTGTTCAGTGCTGTCCCTACTCAAAATTCACAAAAATTTATGCACTCCTCGGTGTCGCCCTCGCTCATATTATATGGCCTGTATATGTATGTATGTAGTATATATCAGTATATATATATATATATATATATATGTATGGTATATGAGCGTTATTACATTTGAGACCGAATACTGCGCCACGCTCTGCTCTGCTCCGTGCTTTGACCATATCGCCAACTGTCCCATTTCATACACAAAAAAAAAAGAAAAAGAAAGAATGAGCTTAAAAAAAATTATTAACTAAATTGTAATAATTTATGTACAATTTCATATTTAATTTAAATTATTTAAGAATGTATTTATTTATTATTGCAAACAATAATTTCATATCAGATAATTAACAAAATCTCAAATCTGTGAATCAATTATTTAAAATGTATTTAAATTATTTTAATATTTTAAAAGATTTATCTTATTTTTCGCTCTGTGTAGCCATTCCCATTCCCATTCGCCATATTCCCAACTAACCAAGCGACAAACTTCATGACAGCGGTGAGAGAACCTTTTTACCCCTCTCACACCCCCCTTTCCCAGCCCTCTTGCCTTGGCCAGCTATTTATTTATGTGGGAGATGCCGGGGAAAATTTGCTAAAAATCGTGCGAGACACTGCGTTGAAATAAAAATGAAATTTATTATTTATTTATTTCGTTATCACTTTGTATGCGACGCAAAACCGCACAGTTCTCCCCTTGGTTCTTTTTTTTTGTGTCCTCGGAATATTGCCACATTCATGGACTAAGCCACAATGGGACTTGGGCCACAAAGTGACAGGAAAGCCGAGGCAGAGAACCAAAACCAAGAACCGAACCAATTGCTGCCCACGAAGGAAATAAAAGTAATAGTTCGCTGGCTTAAACCAAAACCAAACCCCTGACCTATGCCCATTCTACCCTTTTTGCACACACACACGCGCATTTGCGATTAGAAAAAGGATACACGTAATTTTTTGTCAGACGTCCTTTTTTACGAGGCCATAATAAAAGACCAGCAAGGTGGCAAGGTGACAAGTTAGCGCGGTTATTATTATGCCAAAACGACCCGTGTGGCCACACCCACTTTGCCCCAAAGCCGAAGCCCAAAACTCCAGAAAAAAAGAGGAGGAGAAAAACCCAGAGACCACCTTCCCTCCCCGGCGACAAACGCATTTACAATGGATTTGTTTTTGAATTGGAATTGGTTTCGCTTTCGGGTATTTTTCGGTATGCCATATTGGGTATTTCGAGTTGGATTTTTCTCAGCATTTTTGGCGTTCCACTGCACACAAATTGTGATTTTTAAAGGGAAAAGTTAGCTAATTTGATTATTAGCAAATTTTTATGTTTGCGTGGGCTTCGAAAGAACTGAACAAGCCAGGAATTAAGAGAAAACTATAAAGAAAACCAATTAAAGCAAAAAAAAAAAGAAGGCAATCTTAAGAACCTCTCCTTAATTTTGTGTAGATTAGAATTATACATTAAATAAACTTGTCATTATTTTATGCTGAATTTCTTATTTGAATTTCCCAAATTATTTTCCAAGTGCACCCTCTCATGCGTTACTCGGTTTTGCCTTTGGGTCGCATTGATGGCGTTTTTAATGGCTTTGTCGTTGTGGCACTTGGACGGCGGGGGTCACCGGGTTGAGGAGGCTGGAACCGTGGCTCTACGGGTCAAATGCGATGCTAAGGAGTCGCACTAGGCAGACAATGGTATATACACAAAAAAAGCATAAAAAAGTAGAGGAAAAAAACCTGGGATAAATCAATGTTTGGTTATTATCGATAACGATTATTGGGGTCACAACGAGGGCAATTACTTGACAAAAAAAAATGCTGAGCGGTTGATAGAGTTCGGGTTTGCCATATTTATGATTCAAAGTGGAGTCACTTATAAAAGTTAATATTATTATTATTATTATTATCGTCGGTATTATATATTTACTTTAAACTTTGCTAAAGCTAAAGCAAAATAAATACTGATAGAGATCAATTTTTGGAAGATTTGAGCTTTATCCTTTCGATAAATATGCATATTCCAAAGTTCGTAATCAAGTGCAAATACTTTGACAATCACATTGTTAGTCACGCACTCCCTGCTAACCCTGGGCCCTTCCCTGATCCCCAGCAAACAGTTTTTCCATTTTCCAGCTCCCCTGGATCTTCCCCCTTGAGCAGCTTTAGCGTTGTGTCCAAAACTATTTGAGCGTCAAAAGTTTGCCTCAAATTACCGTCGCGCTACATAATTCAGGCAAACTTTGCCCGCCGCTCAACTGGAGCCCTGGGATGCAGATGCAGTTTCAGATGCCAAAGCCAAATGTTGGAGCTGAAGATGAAGCTGGGAGCTGGCTGGAGCTCATGTAGCACTTGCAAAAATATTTAATAATATTGTGTCACATGTTAAAAAAAAAAATCCCTGAACTTTTGAATATATCCAAGGGAAGGTGGCTTTTTAGCCAGCCTTGTTTTTTAATGAATTTAATGAAATCAAAATTTTGTAGCAATTTTTGTTGCCGTGTTATCTTTAGAGTTGCATTCAACGGTGGCTGATTAGCGCGACAGGCCGCCAGTTGAGTTGGTTTTTGGTCTCAGTTCAGTTTAGTTCCAGTTCAGTTTGCTCAGTTTGTCAGGCAAACTGACACTCGCGCGCCTGACTCTTTCTGAAAAGTTTTCAATAAGCTAAACACTTCAAGCTGCCAGACAGGCAGACAAATAGACAAATGGAAGGACAGACAGACAGCGGGAGAGAAAAGGACCATGGACCGGAGACGCTAATGAATTCGAACGTCGCGCATATAAAAATGTTTTTGCGCGGCGCACAAAAGTATGCAGCAGTTGAAAAAGTGGAGTGGAGGAGCTCCATCTGCAACTGGAAACTATGCATTTAATTGATTTTGAGTGCCTTAAGCAAACGCGTCCTGAAGATGCTCCCCCCTGCCCACACCCACGCCCACACCAACTACTGCCACTACAAACACATTAAAAGGAGCTAAGGCAAACACACACACACCCAGGCACTCACAGAGAGCGTGATCTTATGCGTCGTCCTATGAAAATGTTTGCCTGGCATTTGAGCTCTGGCAAACTATTTCGTGCCCGAAATTGTTATGTGAGCTTAACTTAATTAGAAAGGGCAATAAAAACCTTAAGTAGCATGTCCTGGGGCACTCGAACAAGGGATATTTCGATTTTATTTCGTACGTTAATTCCCCTGAAATTGTTATGATGATTGAAAGGGAAACAAAGGAGAACTAAGTAGAGGACTACCATGAAAATATGGTAAAATTGTGGGGAAAAAATAAAAGAAATTATTAAAATCTATAAATATGTAGGATAAATATTGTTTTCAAGATGTTAGCATATATTTCTTGGAAACCAAAATATTTTATAGTAGTTTTAACTTATACTTTCTTGTAACATTACAAAATTTGGTATTTAAAAAGGATAAGAACGGGCCTTTTCAATGTTCAGAAATATAACATTTCATTTAATTTTTTTTTTACTTTGAAATAGAAAATTTGCTTATAAAAATGAATTGCATTTGGAAATAATAATAATTATGTTTTTAAAATTAATTTAGTAAAGCAAACAAAACCTGGAACAGTGATTTTCTATATATTTTTGAGATGGAATAATTTATAGTATTTCCTTTATTAGCTTTCTATGGGGTCTTCTCAAAAAATCCCTTTTTTTTAGTTATATATACATACATTAATTACTTTTAATAACATTATAAGCAAGTTCGAAATTAACTCAAATAAATATGATGAAAAAAATCTATTTCAGCGCTTAAAAAGGAATTCTTTACATTCATTAAACAAAACCTAAATGTTTTAAAATATTTAAGCAAGCTAATGGAAATCCCCGATAAATACTTTTTTTTCTATCTTTCTCTCTGTCTTTCTATTCCCTCTCTTTCTGCCTCACGCTCTTGCACACTTTATTGGTTGCAAGCGGCAAATGGCCATGCATTTAAATTAATCATACGCACCGTGTGCAGCGCTCTGTTTGCGTGTGCGCTTGTGTTTGTTAGTACAAAACAGGTAACCTGCTACAGGTAACAGTCAGAGATTTTGTGTGTGTGTGCAAGTGCAATTTGCAAGATTGCTTTTTGCCTGAAATAATATATATATTATCAGCAAAGCGAACGCGAATGCAGATGATCGACATTCAATGTCCTGGAACAGACAACTCAAAAAGGTAACTCTAAAGTGATGCATTCACAGAAGGAAAAAGTTAACAATTTTAACGCAATTTTATTTTATTTATATTATATGTATATCTTTGTTGAAGTATTAAAACCATAATATTTGCCATAAACAAAAAGCGAAATAATATCTTAAATATATAAATAAAATCCATATAAATAAAAAAGATTCTAAAAGCTTTCATAAATTAATAAAATGTACTACTTTGCTTGCTTTTTTCCCCTGTTTGTGTCTGGAGTTGAAGGAAAAAATAGGTTAAGAAAGCGCTTGGATTCAGACAGGCGCCCCTTACCTTAATTTATGTGCACACTTTCAGTTTGAGCAGCACTGCAAATGTGTAAATGTGTCCTTTATCCTGGCGCCTCTATGTGTGTGAGCCTGTGTATAAATCAGACCCCGGGAAGAGGAAGTGCTTAGCTTAGCTTAGCTAAGCAAACTAGTTACAGGCCGGCACACAACAAAACACACACACACACAGGCACACGAGCAACGAGTCGGGAGTTGGAATCAAAGTGAAACAAGCAAGTTTGGTGTGGTCTGCAGCCCGAAATATTAAATGAAACAAGTGCTAGTTGTACACGAAGAGAAAAGTGGGACACTTTAAGCTGCTGATGGTTTAATTTATAAGAGAAAGCAATTTATTAATTTATTTTAATGTAGTTAAAGTTGATAAACTGCAGAAACTACAAGCAATTAAAAGGCAACATTATTGAGTAATAAAATATACTTTAACAAATATATTTACAAGTTCATTCAATTAATTCAAAATAATTATTATAATAAAAGAAAAACTTTAGATGTACTTTTTGTCAAGAGTTGTCAAAATAAAAGCTTAAATCTGATACCAAAATAAATGGAACAAATTTTAAGGAATTGTTTTTACAAACAAGATTAAAAAATATATTTTTCAACATATGATTAATATTTAAAACATAAAACTAAAGTCAACATTTTTATTAAATCAGAAAAAATATATTTTTGACTAAATCATTTCAAATTGCAAGCATAAATATTCTATAAAATGTAATATAAAATTTAAAAAAATGCTAAAGACCTCCTTTACTCTTTAATATATAAATTTAACCTCCTGCAATGTCATTTCTTTGTATAAATTACATAAAATTAGTAAAGCTTAAGCCTATATTTTTCATCATTGGGTATTTCCGGAAAACAAAACTTTGTGATAAATACAAATAATTATTTTCGTCACACTGGCATGGCATCCCCATAATTGACATAATTTGTCTCGTTTTCTTCTATAAATTTGCACGTTTATCTCGTTTTTGTTGTTAAGTGGGTTTCCATTAAAGCCCGGCCGACCATTTCGACCATTTTGCATTTCAATAAATGGTTGGCCAAACCTATTTATGGCCATAATTAAAAAAAAAAGGCGAAATCTCCACCAAAAGCCATTTAATTCGTTTTATTTTTACTTGTTCTTTTTGTATTGCCCGATTTTTGTTTTTGTTTTTAACAGTGTCCAGTGACTGCAAGGGGTTAAAGGGGCGGCCTGGCTGGCTGGCTGTGGAAGATAATCCAGAGGCAAGACCCAGATCAGGGCCTATGCCTTCACCCACCAACCACTTAGGCTAGGAGAACCCCCTTTTTTCGCACGTTTCATGGCCCCGCTTTTCTTCAACTCTCCCTGCGATGGGGGGAGGGAAGGGAGAGACTCAGCTTTCCAGCAGCTGGGCCTGACAACTTGTTGTTGTTGTTGCCACTGCCACTGCCTCTGCCTTTGCCTGATATTATTATTTCCAGCAGTTTTAGTCGCTTGTCGTGTGCAGGGGGCTATTACCATTAGTTGTTGCTGCCTTTGTTGGCACTTGACACTAAACGAAAATGAAACTGAAACTGAAAATTCTGGTTCTTGTTGTTGTTGTTGTTGTTGTTGGGCCGCAGGCGGCGACAGAAACAAAAACAGGATGCTGCTAAGGAGGGAAGGAAAGCAGCGAAAGTCTAAGCCGAAACCTGAATGTCCTTCAAGGACCAGGCGGATTGGGGATTTTTTATTCCGAAATATAGAATAATAATAACAATAATACAAATCCGAGTGCTCAACATTTACTGTAAACTCAACACAAACTTTTGGCACACATTCAGGGCTTAGACTTTGGATTAAGCCAAATTGTAGCTACAAACTAACCCAAAACAAAAGCCAATTGATAAAGGTAACAAACAAAAATATGTAGTTGCCAAAATCTGAAAAGCAACTTTTGTTTTTTTTAGGAAAATAATGGTACAAAAGCCTCAAATAGAAACCAAATACAAATAATAGATTAAAAACCTAAATATCCAAATATAAAGTTGCCGCTTCGAGCTTGTTGTTTAAGTTGCAAGTGTTTCAAAAGTTAACTAACTTTGCAACTAATTGGGATACTTTTCAGACTTTTCAACAAGAAAAACACCGACTAAGTGACTTTAAGGAATATTCAAATAGTGTTTAAAAAAACAACAATAATTTTTACAGAGGAGAAGAAAAGAGAAGATTTTAAAAATATTATTAAAAAATGTTTAAAAAGATTCTATAGAAAAATTTTAAGCTTTTTATAAAATTTCAGGGGAGAAGAAAAGAGAAGATTTTAAAAATATTATTAAAAAAATGTTTAAAAAGATTCTATAGAAAAATTGTAAGCTTTTTATACAATTTTTGAAGTTTTAACTAAAATTTGCCAGATTTGTATTAATTTTCATTTTTTTCCTTTAAAGAATGTAGTGTTTTTATGTGATTTTAAAATATTTTTTTTTAAGGAAGAAGTTTTGTTATTTTTTAATTTTTCTTTTAGAACATTTTATGTTTTTTAAGGTGATTTTATATTTTTGTTAAGAAATACCCTAAAATATAATAGAAACTTTGTTTAAGTAAAAAAATATATTTTTTTATTTACTTTAACTTTAACTTTAACTTTAACTTTAACTTTAACTTTAACTTAAACTTAACTTTAACTAATAATTGCTTGAGTTTTGTTTGTATGCAAAACTGAATACTTTTCTTAGCATACTTTTCAGAGTTTCACTCCTTTTCAGATGATTTTACAAATTGCATCTCCCCCTCCCTCCATATCCATCTTTACCTTGAACTGTCGAATCAATTTTCATAATTTTCCCAGCTTCGGGGATCTGGGTTAACACCTAAATAAGTGAGATATATAATAATTCGATGATTATTATTGTTATTTCGGTACCCAAAGGGGTCTGTGACTGGCCTTTGGCACAGTGCATATGCTTGTGTTGTTGTTGTTGTTGGAAAACAGTTTCACAGTTTCACAGCCACTTGAAAAAAGTTGTCGCCTGCCACGCCTACCCCTCGTACGCCTCCTTCTACCCTAAAAAAAAGTTTTCTTTGGTTATTTATAGCTGTCGCTCGTTTGTTGTACGTATTTTTTAATAAGTTGTTTGTTGCCTTGTCGCTAGGTTTATATTTTGCATAAATTATGTCGCCTCTCCCTTCCCTGCCCACTTGCCACTTTTTCTTGCCTTTATTTCAATTTAAAGTTCAAAGTTTTAGTAGAACTGCCCAGTTGTAGGTTTTCAGTGTATGCAACGCGTTTGTCCGCTTGTGTTTTATTAATGAGCTGCGCCAAATTAAGTTTAATGTGTGTGACTTGTATAAGTATATATATATGTATGTGTGTGTGTGTGTTTGCCTGTGTGTGTGTTGGTTGTGCCTGTGTTTGCGTATTTGTTTGTGTGCAAGTTTGCATATTTAAATGTTGCAAGCTGTCGCTGCCTTGTCATTAACACCGAAAACGAAATAAAACTTAAAATTACAAGCAAAATAATTCAATTTAACAAAAACAAAAAATTCTAATAATTATAAATTGTAGAAAAAGTAAGAAAATTATTAAAGAAGTAATAAAAACAAAATATAAAGTAACCAAAATAAACAACCTTTAATTTTTTAGCTTGTAAAACTGTTGTATAATTTTTTTCTATATATTTTTTGAAGTGCATTACGCGTTCTCTCCCACCCCTTTTGCTGTCCATCTCCGTTTGACATTTATCATTTATAATTGTTTTGACTGTGGCAAAGGGACTTTTCGCGTTCCGAATTTGTGACCAAAAAAGGCGGGCGGACGGGCGGACGGGCGGTGGGGCGCCGGTGGTTTTTGGTCAGGCGATGAAGAGGAGCATCAAAAAGGACGAAGGAAGCAAGGAGCTAGTAGAGTCAAGGCAACGTAAAGGATTCCATGTAACGGTTTTCTTTGTGCATACACATACAGATACATACATACACATATTTTGACATTTTGACATGCATTAAATCAGTCAAGCGTAAGCCACGTTTGAGCTCCTCCTGCTCCCTTTGACTCTCAGCAACTTCAAGCTCAGCTGCCTCTGTGCCCGCACACCCCACACACCCACACACGCACACCCACACTATATCTTGGCGGGAAAATGCGGAAAAGCAGTAGCCACAGCAGCCATGTATTTAAATGCACACTTCAAATTTTTGAATGCAATTCGAAAGCAAGAGCAAGAATTTCAAGTACCACTGAACGGGCACAACTCTCACTATTAATGATGTCAAATCGCCCAAAGGGGCCCATTGAGTCGAGTTCAAGAGGCCTTCCGGAGTTGACTCCTTATGGTTTTTCTTCTTGCTTTGATCTCGGCTTTAGCTTTTGATCTAAAATTGATTTAACTTGATTTGCTGAATGTCCTTTTTTGTAGGATTTTAATTTTACAAATTTTAACTATTTTTTAGCTTTTCTGAAGATTGTTTTCCATAAATAAAATAAGTGACTAACAAAGGCTCTAAGCCTTTAATAATTTGCTTGACTTTTAAATTAGTTAATAATCTAAACTAATGATAATAAATTTATAAAGAGTATGTCCTTTAATAAAATATATAAATAACTTTCTAAATCTCCTAAAGTTTCCCAATTTGGTGACAACCTCCTTAAACATTTCAAGTTAGTTTTCAAATTTACAGCCTTGCAGACCTCAACCAATTATATTTCTATATATATACATATAGATACACCATCTAAGGTTAGCGTTACATGTTATGGCCATAATTTCAAGACAGAACCTTAACTAAGCAGGATTGATATCATTTGGGTCAAGTTCAGTTAACTGCCTTATCTTGCCTTTCGCCTTGCGAGATTTACTATCTCAACATACTTACTACGTCGATATACTATGTCTTTTCCTTGAAATCCCCCCCGATCCCAAAACCCGGTTGGATTCGCAGCGCATTTGCCTGGCGCTACGGAATTCCGGAATTTATGGGTCCCCGACAGACGCAGATTTTGGAGCTGGAAGGCAGGCGGCAGGCAACAAACAGTTTACGGAAATTTATGTGGCCAGAAATTTGCACATGTTAATTGCTACAAAACAGCGAGGGGGGGGCAGAACAGAGAGGTACGGAGATGGATGCCAGAGGGATGCTACAGGAACGACTCCATAACTAACGTTATGCCCAAGGTCCGCTAATGTCCGTCCGCCGTTGACGGCGAGCCATAAAATTTATGGATAAATTATCAAATTTATTTATTTTGCGTTCGTTCTTGGTTTGTGTTTACTTTCAGAGATTTCTTTTACAAAATTTTTAGCTGCAACAATTTTTCATAATTTTGCCGCTGGCATAAATCAACGATGGCGGGCGGGGGAGAGGGGGCAAGGCGGAGGCACCGGCACGGGCACGGGCACATCGTTCTAGTCATTTGTTTTGGGGCAACAGTTTTGCAGTCACCGCACGCAGGCGAAGGCGACACAGTTTCCTTCAGCTTTCTCCCGCCTTCCCCCCACTCTCTCTCTCTCTCTATGTCCCTCCCCCTTACCGCTTTTATTATTATTTTTTTCCTGCCAACAAAAGCAGGCAAGGACCCAGAAGGAAATATGGCCAAAAGGGGCGAGTGCGAGTGTAGCTGTGGGTGTGGGCACTTGAAGAAAAGGGGAATTACGATTTATAACAATTCAATGCATTGAATAACAGAAAAGGTCAAACAAAAGCTATATTTACTCATAAAATATTTCTATAGGTTAAAAAGGAATTCCAAAACTTGAAGCTGCTATTTTTAAGAATTATCCTTCGATTCGAAAACTATAAAATCCCTTGTATATTCCATTTCTATTTAAAAATGCTCATTTTCTTTCAGTGCATCCGCTTGGAACGTAAGCGAGCTTTAGCGACCATGTCTGGCACAATTACGACGGCAGCAGCAACAACAATAATAACAATAAGAACAACAACACCCGTCGGTCGTCGTTCTCGTTGTCGGTTATTACCGTTACTCTTTGGCGTCTTTAATTAAGGCGTGGGCGGGGGCGGTGCGGGACGGAGGCGGTTGTGGGCGTGGGCAAAACAACAATAAGAAAAAAAGAATATATATATGTTTAATTTGTTTGTAATTAATATGCTGAGGTTTGGCTTTCGTGGGGCAAGGATGCATCACAATGGGCAGTGGCGGAGTGCAATAAAGGTGGAATTAGGAAGCGGAAGTGCAGATTGTCAGTAAATTCGATTTGTAGACAAAAACAAGGTTATATATATGTATATTTATTATTTAGATATTCATTTTTTTATGCAATTTATTATGGAACTGCCGCACTCACCTGATGCTTGGCCACCGAACTTTTCCGGGGCTGCCAACTGTTGCCAAAAATCACTGACCGCCTTTTTTGTAAGGTTAAAGACGAATGCGATCGAATTAGTTTTGCTAAGAGTCCGCCACCCAAGGAATAAACGAATGCGATCGAATTAGCTTGATGCCACCCAAGGAATAAACGAAACGCGATCCAAGCCTACATTCGATAAAACTTCACTTTTCACTTCCTCTAATTGCACCGAGGACAGCCGCTAGTTTTGCTGTTGTTGCAAATGCAAAAACTCGGGCCAAAGCTGGCGGCGGCGGCGCCGCGAGCACGGGGTCTTGGCTACCGCGCGGACCATGACTTGAGGTTCTAGCGCAACCGGGGGACTCGGGCCTCGGTGCTCGACCAGTATCTCTGGCGCTGGCGCGTGCCGTGCAATCACAAAAAAAAAAACGCAGAAAAAAAACAGCAGCCGTAATGGCCGACGCAAACACAAAACACTTTTATTCACAAACCGCGAGTAGGCTGGACATTCACTAACTGACTAACGCACGCGGTGTCACCAAGGCTTGCTGTTGGCCACCTCGCTTGGGGGCTCTCGTCCGCGCAGGAACCGTGTGGCTTGAAAATTTGTAAACAAATACGAAAGTCCTGTCGCCAGTCGCCATTGCAAAACGAGTGGGGCCGCATCGCTTAAACTTGGGAACCCTCCATTTCCCGACGCGCGCCAGTCGGTGTTTTTCAAGGTTCCCGCTCCGGTCACACTGCAGTGCCGGTTTACCGATTGGGAATTCATGCCCAATGCAAAATGAGAGTGTGGCCGAGTCGCTGGAAATAGGTTTATTTTGTGCTCAAAGGTTGCTATAAAACGAATAGGTGGCGGACAAGGCTAAAATATTTTCAATTAATATCGATAGCAGTGCGCTCCGGCAGTGTGTCCACGCCTGAAATCATTACTGAACACAGGGGAATTTTTAAAACGGCTTTTCAAATAATTATAAATATAATTCAGTGCCCCAATGTTTCCAGTATGGCTTTTGTAAAATGTATTTAAATCACAGTAAATTCCGAGGGAAGTGGTTCTGATCCTTTCAAAATCAAGAAAATATCCCCAAAATGTCAGGATCATACAGGTACAGATATACGCACTCGTTTCAGGTTTGGCTACGGTTTATTCTTTTGCTTTTCCGAATACACTTGCTATGGCAATGAATGAATGAACGAACGCCTAGGCAGCCTCCAGCCTCCAGCCTCAGAGGTGTCCAGGGCAATAACTACTCTAGATTTTAAATATTATTTATTGTTCTGTTTTTTTATTGAGTTTTTTCAGATGTTTTTGTTGGTTTCTTTACACTTGTTTTTGTTTTGTATTTCTTGTTTTTGTATCTTGTTTGTTTGCATAATAAATTATAGTTAAATTAAACGTAAAATGTTATCAAGTTAGTAATTTTTTTAGGGGTTCTTAGGCGGGAAGGGGGGTGACGCAGGTGCTGGTGGTGGGCTTTGTCCAAGGGGGTGGGGGTTGGTTAGGGGTTATGTTGGGTCAGTTAGTTGGTCAGCAAAGATGGAAACGTAACGTAACGTAAAGTAAATAAAGAGGAGGAATTAGAGGGAGTGGGGGAGTGGTTGAAGTGGTGGTGGGAGGTGGGAGGTGGGAAATGCTGAACATAAACAATAGGCGCAAACATATTTCTCTCTCTCTCTCTCTGCCTGTTACTCGTTCATATAAATATATATAGCCAATCGTATATATAGCTTATACAATTAATTAAGTGGTTTCTGGCTTTTTTTCGTACATTATTTTACTACTAAAAATAAGTTTCGGCCTTATTTCCAACTTATTGTTTTGCTGTTGCAGTTTTCTTCTGGTTTCCTTTGTCCTATTGGTTCGTATTTGGTTGCTGTTTCAACTCTCAATATCAGCGTCGTCGTCATCCAATATCTTAATCGTTCTCGCTCGCTCTTTCTCCCTAACTCTCTCTCGCTCTTCCTCGTCTCTCTCGTCTATTACAAATCTACTGCTGCTCCATCTCTGCTTTCCTCGTCCTCCGTCATACACTGCTGGCCACAAAATGGGGTTCAACTCTTCTCCAGCTCCAGCTCCAGATCTCTCCGTCCGCCCCCTCTCTTAGCCAATGCGCCATCGTTTACAGCGTTTACTTCTGGACCATCTTGACCAGCAGATCAGTGGAGAAGGACTTGGGGCGCTCGATGGGCAGGCCCAGGGCACGATCCCACACCAGGGAGGCGAGCACACCAAGGGCACGCGACACGCCGAACAGCACCGTGTAGTAGTTCATCTCCTTCATGCCATAGTACTGCAGCAGGACACCGGAATGGGCATCTACATTGGGCCAGGGGTTCTTCACCTTGCCGGTCTCGGTCAGAATTGGGGGCACCACCTTGTAGATCTTGGATACCAGCTGGAACAGCTCGTCGTCGGGCAGATGCTTCAGGGCGAACTCGCGCTGGCAGGTGTAGCGAGGATCGGTCTTGCGGAGCACGGCGTGACCATAGCCGGGCACCACCTGTCCGGACTTGAGGGTCTTCCAGATGTATTCCTTCAGCTGCTCCTCCGAGGGATTATTGCCGGCCTCCTTCTGCAGCTTACGCAGCCACACAAGCACCTCCTGGTTGGCCAGACCGTGCAGGGGACCAGCCAGACCGTTCATGCCGGCGGCAAAGGACAGGTAGGGATCGCTGAGGGCGGAGCCCACCAAATGAACAGTGTGAGCGGAGACATTGCCGCCCTCGTGATCACTGTGGATGGTCAGGTAGAGACGCATCAGTTCTGTGAACTGGGCATTGTCGTAGCCGAGCATCTTCACAAAGTTGGCAGACCAATCCAGGCTGGAGTCGATCGAGCGAGAGCCTTTGCCGCCGCGATAGGTATTGCAGTAGATGGTGGCCGCCACCACGGGCAGCTTGGCAATCAGATCCATGCTGTCCTCGTAGACATATTCCCAGTACTTGCTCTTGTGCACACCATCGGAATAGGCCTTGGCGAACTTGCTGTCGTGGTTCAGCGCGGTGACGGCGGCGGCAAACTGCGACATGGGATGCAGGGTGGTCGGCATGTTGTTCAGCATGGTGACCACATGCTGGGGCAGAGCAGCACGCTCGGCCCACTCCCGGGAGAGCTGTTGCACCTGAGACTTGGTGGGGACCTCGCCGGTGAGCAGCAGCCAGAAAAGACCCTCGGGCAGGGGCTCAGTGCCGCCGTCGGCAGCGGGCAGAACCTTCTGGCACTCGGGAATGGAGAGGCCACGGAAACGGATGCCCTCATCGGCGTCCAGCACAGAGGTCTCTGTGACCAGAGCCTTAATGCCACGCATACCGCCATACATCATGTCGATGGTGGTCTCGCCCATTTTGGTGGCACCATGCTGCTTGCGGAAGTTCTTCACGCGCTCCTGCTCCTGGGGCACCTTGGCGGCGAGCACGTCGCGCAGGCTGCGTCCATCGGCGGCAATCAGGCGGACATAGGCTCCCACATTGGGCAGTTTCTGGAAGAGGAAAGGCAACAGAAAGGGGAATTATTAGGATGGATGCATAGGCTTCTATATTTTCCCCCTGGAACCTGCATTCAAAATCTTCTTTAATTAGTTTTTAGGGTTCTTCTTCTCCATAATTCAATTTAAGGAGGTTCAGTGAACTGTCTGCCTCAACACCTGAACCAATCCTCGAGGTATTTTTGGGTTTTTTGCGAAAGACAAACACAGAAAATAAATAAATTATTCAAGTGATGTGGAAAAAAATCGTAAGCAACGATAAGCCAAAAATATATTGTTTTTAAGATTTTCCATTCAATTTTACAAAAAATAATTGTAGAAAAAATTCCAATTAAATGTAAAGCAAGGATTACAGTTGATACAAGCTTTTGGAAGCCATTAAAGGCAGCGTAAAACATATAAATTGACTTGTCTGGTGATCTCCCCCCTCTCCTACTAGCACACGCCCCTGGCTGATCTTTGCCACGCGTTGGCATTGTATCAAACGAATAAAAAAAATATAAATTAAACAACGAAACGATATGGAAATGGAATTCCGAGCTGGCGATTCCAATTCCCATTCCGAATCCGCGCAAAGTGCGATTTTATATTTGATTGACAGCCCACAAGTCACAGTCACAGCTCAGAGCATTTCTTTTATTTTTGTTTTTTGTTTTTTTCTGGTTTCTGTGTTCCGTTTTCTGTTTTTTTTTTTTTGTTTTTTTTTCTGTGGGTCAACAAATTCAATTAACCAAGTGAACTTGTGGCGCCTGCCTGCAAAATTGAATTGCATGATTTGCGCAATGATTTGTGACACACAAACCGGTTTAGCGGGGAGCCCCCCGCATCCCCCCATCATCATCAAGTGCCGAAATTCATTGATAAATCGCTTTGGCCCGATCATCGTGCATATTAATTACCGATAATAGCCGGGAGTAAAGGAGCCAAGAACGGGTTGTTGTTGTTGGTTTGAATTGAAGTTGAAGTTGCGATCTTGTCGGTTGGCAACCGCAAATGCAGCTCTTTGTTACCACAAGTTGTGGCACTCACAAAAAAATAACAGAATTTTGAAGGTATAAAATATATCAAATATATCAAATATATAACGGCTACCTAATTTCCTATGAGAAATTTTGTAAACATAAAATTTTAGGATTTTATTTTGTATCAAAAGGGTTCATAATTAATTTAAAATTTAGCACAAAATGTAATAGACTTTTTTCATAGTGTATTTTCGCCTGCAACTGGAAATCTAAGCCAACCGGCAAAACGTCGTTTTGTTACGCGGTGTCATAAAAAAAAAGAAACGGAAAATAAAATAAAAAAACAAAACTTAATTGAGACGTCAAGTGTGCGGTTTAATGGGAGAAAGGCTCGCATAAGGCCAAGGCTTATTTTCGGGTTGTTCTCGAATATTTCGCATAGGCCTTTCAAGTTCAAATACATTTGAATATATCATTATATATGTATATATTTGTATATAAATTTCGAAAAGCTGCCTCATTATCATTATCTGGCGCTGAGGCGCCCGCTCTCATCTGCTGATAAGAGCTACCGCCGGACTACGGCAAATGGATTTCAAGGTCTCACGCGCCGGCAATTATCGCATGTCTAACTAGTCTGGTGCGGGGAATTGTCATCAAGGAAGGCGGCGACTACGATTGGAGTCGCGTGTGTGCCGCCAAGACCCTCGACCAGACTTCCTTTCAACTGATCAAGCGAGCATCTCATCCGATCGGATCAGATTATACAATCGTTGAGAGAGGGAAGAGCTTTTTGCGAACCTTGGAGTGTGTGCGGAAAATCTGGGAAAGCACAGGCAGAGTTGTCATCGAGGTGAGCCGCCGCTGACCCCGTCTCAATGGTTGTTCTACTCAAAAGTGGAGATGGGAATCGAATGTTCTCACCCTCGGAGTACAGTGATCTCTGGCTCAGAAAGAACTCTTTTCAAAGTAGGAAGCTAATAATGATAATAACAATTGAGTAAATATAGTAAATAAATATATAAATGTAATAATTTCTGCAATAAATAATAAAAAATAATTTTTATATAATTAAAGCCTTCATGGCCCAGTAATTCCTGTAGATAAATTACAGCTTTCGGTTTTTTGCTTGGCATTTGAAATGATCATCACGAAAACTGTTTGATCTCGCTTTAATGATGTTGGAAAATATATATCTATATTTTTATATACAAGTCTATGAATATATATGCTTGTAGATATATAGAAGGGGACATAGCTTAGAACCTTGGATTGTTCTCCTTGCCTATAGCGTGACGTTTTCAATTTGGCTTGGACTTTTAGCTGATGATGATGATTTCTGCTATTAGAGAACAGTCAGTCAGCCAGCCAGTCAGTCACTCAATTCTCTAATAATTGCAGTTGTTACCCCTCAACTCTGTCCGAGTTAATCGTCTTAATTAAGTTTAGTGTTTAGCAATGCCCCTCTGCCCCATTGTGTCTCTCGCCGAAAGTAAACACATCGTACAATCGTCTCGCATTGAAAGTACCGCGTGACGTAATCCACTGCCACTCAACCCGAGAGTCGAGAGTAGGTTTATATTGGATCGGATCGGTGGGGATTTGTTTTCTTTGTGGAACTGTTGCCGGGTGGCAATCATTTGTATCTTTGGTAAGTTTTACAATTCTGACTCAGCCAGAGATCATGAGAAAAATGCGGGAAATTACAAAGAGTCTGGGGTTTTGTCCGGAAGAGTTAGGGTAAGGAATTAATGGATTATTTTAATCCAGAATAGTTATAGTATTCCCCAAAATCTGGGATTAAATCAGAGATAGAGCAGAATGAAGCAGTGAAAGCTGAGAGTAGCTCAAGAGCAAAACCAAGGTATTATGGCATCGATAAGAAAATATTGTGTCACAAGCTATAAATCAACGATTGTATAACAACAGTAGGTAGTACACTACACTTAAAGATCTTTATTTACTGTTTGGCAGATGTCACTAATTCTCCTAATTCTCGCTAATGTTTTGCCACATCAATCACTCGTCGACCGCCAGATACAGATACAAATTGTATCTTTTAAGCTGAGCATTCATTCTGTTATCGAAGGACTAGTTTTCGCCAGTTGCGCATTGCGAAATTCCACTCACTAAAGTTAAACACAAATATATCAACCGAAAGAAAATGATAATAATAAACAGCGAAGGGGATGAAAAAGGGGTAAGAGGTAAGAGCTGATTGAGTTAACACCTTTATTTTCGCAGCGGGGGGAGGGGGGGGGGGGGGGACTAGCGGCTATCAGCGATATGGCGACGTCGTTGTCTACCGATCATGTGCCCAGCAGCAAATTTGTCACGCTTATCAGCCCAGATAGACGGGGTCTATATAGCTATGTACAAACAATCCAATTCCACATATTATTTATTTCCACATGTTATTTACACATAGAACAAAGAACAAAGAAGGTATGAGCAAATAATTATCGAGAAATTTTAGTGTTTCCTTTTTGATTTTAATCATTATCTAAAATAAACAGGAGTGTAGAAAATAGAATTTAAATATTTATTTCTATGAAAATTTATGAATTTTAAATTTAATTAAGATAAAACTCTTTTCAAAATTCTATAAAGTTGTTTAAACATTGAATATAATATTTTAGTTAATTATTAATGCATTTTTAAAGAAGTTTAACCAACAAAATTAACCAATTAACTCTAGAATCTATCTAAATTTGTATATTAATGCGAAACCATTTCAAGAATATATTTACAGGTTTATCCAAGGCTAATACTTTCTATATTTTAATATGTTTTAATCCCATAAGCTAAAAACCTATACTAAAAGGCAATACGAGACACATTTTATATTTAACATTAGACTTGGCCAATCTGCTCACATGATCCCCACACTAACAGCATTATAAACCCCATCGAAACGATGATTTTCTTTATTTCTTTATCTCGAAAGCCTCAAAATTTCCATGACGCCTGCCGCCGCCCCCTTATCTATAAACTAGGCCCCCACCCAAGAGCATAATATTTCAAGTTCTGGTAAGAGCAGAAATGGTAATCCCGCCACACGGCCAACAGGTGGAAATCGTGTCCACTTGAGCTTTGCTCAGGCAGCCAATAAAATCTCGATTTAGATTTAGATTCCTCTAATCAGGCTAAGAAATATTTATATAAAGGGGCGGTGGGGCCGGCCGTAAAATTTAATGTGTGGTGTTAGCACGTATCAATTATGCATTTGCTGATGCTCTCTTATGCAATCGCTTGATCAGCTGTTGACGTTAATTTTCTTTTTTGCACGCCCTCTCTGGCACCTCACTTATTCTCGTTCTCTTTCTCCCTCTCTTACGGCCACTCTCTTTATTTGGCCTTTTCTTTTGTTCTTGTTGTTATTGGCGAAAAAGGGCCGTGGGGCGTTACGTAAGCATCGTCACGAATTGTGACGTATTAGCGAAGGGGCGATAAAATATTTCGCGTGTTTGCCATTTCGTCAAGCTACGTCAAAGGCAAAAAAGAAAAATAACAATAACCACAACAGAAAAATAAATATATTTGCTAATTTCTGCTTTACCAAAATGAAAGAAAAAAAACAATGTTTTTTCTTCTAATTAATCTTTTTATGAGAAAAATAACCAAACTACAGGCAGCAAAAATTGTCTGGTTGAAAGTAGACAACAAAAAAATTATATTAATTGCCAAATACTGCTTGCAGTTTAACATTTACACCAATTATTTATAGTCAAACAAAAAAAAATACACACATAAATTTACATAAATAAAACGCCGACGTCAACGCTCTTTTTCTGCTTTGGCAATCCGCCAAAGAACAAGAAATGGGGAGTGTGCATAACATTTGGCAAGTGGCAAGAAGATATACACGGGAAAAAATACAATTCAATCCCATAAAAAAAATCCAATAATAAAAATATATACATATACTTAAAGGCAAAACAATAAAATGTTTATTTTATATGCAAACCCACTGTTGAATTTTACTTCAATAATTTCTAGTACTTCCAATTAATTAACCACAATTTCTACCCGTGTAATTATTACTCAACAAAGGCCGAAAGAGAAACACCGCCGAAAACTCTCTCTGGCGCCCTTTACTCTCTTTCTCCCTCTCTCGCTCGGTCTCTTTCTCCAAAAAGGAGGCTCGTCCTGCAGGCCCTTCTTCACGCGTGTATGTATGCATGTGTGTATGAAAGAGGGCCGCGGATTTGTGTGGATATTGATTTTTTTCAAATTTTCTTTTCTTTATTTTTGTCGTTATGCAATCGGCAAAACTGCCGCCCCAAAAACGGAAAACCGACTGATACATATGTATGCAAATATGCACCGCCGGTCGGTAGTGGGTGGTGAGTGCTCCTCCTTTTGCTTTAAGGTCATTCGGCGGACACATCTTCTTTGTGCGAAAGAGAGAGCGTAGTATTTTCCTATTTTTTGGCAACAACAACACGTGACACGCGTGGGATACGGAACGCGAGAGAAAGAGAGAGAGAGGGACAGAGAGAGGGCGACTGGAGAGCGAGAGTATGTGGCTACCTGGGTGAGAGGGCCAACGCCATGGAATTTGTTGTAATCTTACAAGAACAAGGCCACTAAACTGAGTTTCTGGTAAGCCGGACTTGTGGAAATTTACCAAAAACAAAAAAAAGAAGACAAAACGAGCCAAGAATCTAAATGCGAAGCAGATGAGTTCGTTAAACTCAAACGAACGAAAAAGAGTTTTATTTTTATTCCGCGCAGCGCGAGGAATCCGCCGTTGCCAAAATAGCCAGGCGAATTTCGTTTCATTTTGCTTTAGTGATTATGTAATGTATTAGATAGAACATACTAACACACTCGCACACTTATCAGCGGCCAACAACAACCACAACAGAAACAATAAAACAGCGAATAAAGTTTCTTAATCGCAAGCACATGGCTGAAATTCTTTTTTTGTTGCGTGACGTGTAGAGTTTGCAGACTCTGTCAATGTGTGTGTGTATGAGAGCGGCTTCAAACGGAATATAGGATAGCGAGGAAGCGCAGACACAAGAAGATGGTAACAACAAAAACGACGACACACTTCACAGTTATAAGAAGCTGGAAACTGGGACAAGCGCCAAGGGAGGATAATAATAATATTGATGGCTAGTGGGGGGCGGGGGAAGTGAGAGAAAAACCCCAAAGGGAACCCGGAAAAGGCTAAACTGTATAACTCACCTGTGCCTCGGCCAATTTGCGTGCGGAAATGCGATAGAGCGACATGGTAATACGATTACGAATGCGGCTCTTTGGGAGGAGAAGAAAGAAGCGTTAACACTTTCGCCTGGCGGAAAACCTCTCGCACTGACACACACACACAGAAAAAAATTGCCTTTCCCCCAGTGAAGAGTCGACTTGGTTTTAGGAAGTGTTCTTTTGGCTGAGCGAAAGATTTCTTTCTCTTTAGCAGCTGCGCGGCAACTGAATGGCCCGCCAATCGTGTGGTTGTCGCGCCGCGCGCTGGCCCGAACGCCCGCCAGGCGAGCGCCGTCCCGGTATTTTGGCTCTGCCCGCGAGTGTCCACACGCTGCTGCTGCTAGGTGGGCAGCGTCGGCCGCCCACGCACATCGGCTGGCGCCTAATTTGAATGAACTCACCTTGCTTTGCTGTTCAACAGTCTTGGGCACTGCGTGCTCTTGCGGCATCGATGCCGCCGCCTGTGTCGGGGTCGGTTCAGTGGCGGCTACGTCCTTCTTGGACAGCAGGCGATGCAGGGCAAAGCCCTTGGCGTTCCAGATGGACTTCTTGGCAAAGTTGCGACGCGGGCACCGATGCTGCATCCAATAGGCGCTCGCAATGCGTTGCGAGTTCATTTTTTGTTTTTATTTTCGTCAAAATAAAACTAATTGTATATTCGTTGCAAGTGTATAGAGACGAGTAAGTTAATAATTTTGACGTTCTTTGCAATCGAACAGTCTGGCAGTTTGGTGTTTTTAGGCGAATTTGATTGCCCTGCCACCTGGCCACACTGTCGAGTGTTATGCAAAACTAACACACAATTTCCCATATTTTTTCTTTTCTCGTCGAGTTTTCCAACCCGTGTAAGTTTTATTTCCCCCAAGACAGGCGAGACAACTAATTGGTGCCCCTTTGCAGGCGTGAGAGTGTCACCATGGCGACGGCCGTGCCGCATATACCCCCCAAACAGGATCTGCCACCGCCGGGTGGCTACAAGAAGATCCCCTTTGCCCGTGTGCCACCCAAGAGCTACTTCACTGGTGAGATGATAGCTGCTCCCCAGGCTCAGATCTATATCTTATACCTTTCGCTCCTTGAAGGCTTCACCATGATCGGCACATACGTGGCCGTCACTGCCGTGGGACTGGGCATCTACTACCTGACCGCCAAGAAGGTGAAGCGCGACGAAATCGAGATGCGCTCCGCCCAGAATGTCATCTTTCCCATCTTGATAGCCGAGCGCGATCGGGAATTCCTGCGCCAGCTGCGTCGCAATCGTGACGAGGAGGCCGAACTGATGAAGAACGTGCCCGGCTGGGAGGTGGGCACCTGGTACGGTGAGCCCGTGTTCAAGACTTTGCCGGAGGATACCCTGGTCACGCCCATCTTTAAGGAGTTCTATGCCCACTCGGACTGGAAGTCCTATGCCAAGCGTGCGCACCTAAAGCTCTGGTCTTAAGCCCGCGAAGGATGTGTGTAGCTAATGCATAACTCTATTCTATCAACTATTGTGAAAGCCTTCCCCCCCCCAATTTTTTTTGTTTGTAGACTCGCCTAAGCGCCTCTCATTGGACTCAATTACAGTCGTTGAAATGGGAACTAAGAGCTGTGTCTTTTATATACTGTGTGTGGTGTGGAGATGGCGGTGGTGTGTGGTTGGAGGAGGCAGAGGAGGACCAAGGAAGGGGTTGCCAGATGGCCATGCATTGGCAGTGCGCAAAAGTGGCCAAAATGTGTAAAGCAGCAGCAATGGGGGATTCCCATTAGGCCAGGAGTGGTATATATTAAGAGGAGGATCTATAGGGATATATATTTGCAAGATATATAGAAATTTTGAAGAATATTTCAAAAGCGTAATGGGCAAGCGCTTATCCTAAACTCTCTTAATTATTGTTGAAGGGGCATCATGGGAACTAGCTCATCTTCTTGTCCTCCAAGTGATATAACTCATCCAAAGGATCCGTCTCCAAACCTTTTTATTGAATATCATAAAAATAAAGCTCAAACGAGAAGCATCACTCCCACGACTGGCCCAAAGGCAAAGAGAACCAGGGGCTTTTTTGGACAAAAAATAATTCCTTTTCAAATGTACATGTGTAAATTTACAAAAACTTGTTTTTTGTGTTGTTTGGTTTTGGTTTTTATTGAATTTTAACATCAATTTGTAGCGCAGTACATAATTCTGCCAGCATGTTTGTGTTGTTGGGCATTTGTGGGGTTAGTTTTACAATTAGCAGCGCTGTAGAATTAATTAGGGATAATTTAAAAGTAAGTAATTATAAAATGTATACATTTCATGGATCATAATCTGCAGCCTGTTGGCCACAATCTGAACATAGTTGAACAATATATGTAATTGGGAGTATGTATATAAGTGGGAAAAAAATAATATAATTGAAACGCTTGACCTCCTTTGGAATAGTTTGCTTTTTGGGGGCCAGCACCTGCTCCTACTCCTCGCTCGGCTCCGTTTAAGATAGTGTAATAAGTTGCTACTGTTTAAGTGGTCCATGCTGCTCGCTCCAGCCCATCTATTCCGCCTGATACCGCCTATAATCATAATCGTGGTGATACTCCTCCTCAGTCACCTTTACCGCCTGCTCAGCTTCATCGTCCTCATGCTCGTCTTGCTCCTCCTTGATAACAACGTAATGGACTGGTGAGGGTGACAGCTGCTCCCGCTGCCAGTGACCAGGACGTTGCTGTGGCCGCCTCTACTTCATATCGCGGCGACGCTTGATACTGCCATCGCAGGTGGGCAGATGACGCTGCAGGAAGCCCTCAAAGACAAACTTGCGGCCACAACGACCGCAGCTAAACTCACGCTTCTCGTCCACCGCTTGCTTGTGCTGGCGCAGGGCCTCCGCATTGGAGTACTTGTCACGGCAGGCGTCGCAGGCATAGCGACGCTTCACTTGGCCCACATCAAAGACCACGGTGAAGTTCTGTGTGCAAAAAGAGCAGTTGAACTCTTTGACCACCACCTTCTTGCCGCCATGCTGGGCGGACATGGCCACGGCCTCGGCCTCCAGCTTGTCCTGGTGCTTGTGGGCATCGATGTGAGCCACATATTTGCTCTCCTCCACAAACTTGCGATAGCAACGGGTGCAGCGGAAGGGCTGCTCGCCCGTGTGGCGCATCATGTGCTCCTTTAGATAGGCCACTGAATTGAAGACCTTGCTGCAGACCTTGCACTTGCGATCATCGGCAGAGACCTCGTTGCGCTGACGCAGGCAGGCGCGCATGTGCAGCTTCAGGGAGCCGGCGGCACTGTAGCAGTTGCCACAATTCGGACAATAGAAGGTCTTGTTGCGGGCATTCGCATCCTGGTCCGCATTGTGCTCGAGCGTGCCCTCAAAGACAATCGAGGCGACATCCTCGTCGTCTTCATCATCTTCGCCCTCGATCTCCTCATGTTCCACCGGCACGATTTCATCGAGCTCATCATCATCCTCGACCTCTTCGCCGTCTTCGTCTTCCTCGATCTCCTCCTCGCCGTCGTCGTGAATATTGCTGGGCACAATGTGCAAAATGGTATGGGTTCCGTCGCCCTGCTCAATCGTCTCTACCTCCTCGACGGTGGTGTTCTCCACCAGCTGCTGCAGGGTTACGGCATGCCCGTTCTCATCGATGATCACCTCCTGGGCATTGGCCAGAGCCTCATGATCGCGGTCACTTAGGGTAACCACGGCTGTCTCTGTGTCATCGTCTTCGCCGGTGGTGTAGGCATAGGTGTACTGTGTCTCACCATCGTCGTGCTCCTGGTCGTCGGGCTCGTGCTCCAGCTCGTGGGCTTCCACCTCTTCCTCCTCCTCGACGTCGTCGGGATGGATGACAACGGGGACATCCTCCGGCTTTAAAGTTGTGTACTTGACTCGCTTGGCGTTCATTTTCGTTAGCTGGTGTCCGCCTTTGGTTATCCTTTCTTGACGTTTGACGTTTTACGTTTTTTTCTCGGTGATAGCCGACGCCACCTTGACAGCCGCCCCTCCGCCTGCTTACCACACAGTGCCTTCAAGCTGCTGCGCCACTCCTGGTGCTGCTCCTCCACGGTTTTGTTTTGCTGGGGCTGTTGTGGATTCTTTTGGCGCGTACGGCGGACTCCTCTTTTTTGTCACAATAGTCAACACTAATCGCCGTTCCTCGCGAGATCGGGTAGTTTCTTTATTATAATATTTCACGTTGTGGCAACTTCGGGCAAGATGGTGGACACTGGGCTGCAATTTAGGCATTATCGATGCCAGCTATCGATTTAGCCAGACAGCGGCGAGTGGTGGTTTTCGCTTGAGCAAATGAGTGATTTTCACACGATATGTGAGTTAATCGATAAGTCTACATCGATAGTATGTAATCGGTGTGGCGAATTTATGGTTTCATGGATTTTTTAAAAACTATATTACCTACTGTATATTTAATATTTTAATGTTTTTTAAAAAGAAAATATTTGATTATTTTTATCGATAATAACAAAATATTTTAATTATATTTTTGTTGGAAAAAATATGTAGTACAATTACGAAATTTAAAAATAATAACATTTTAAAATCTGTTTATCTTAAATGTATGTTTCTAGAAGGTGCAAAGTCTATAATAGTTTTATTAAAAGCATAAACAAGATAGTTGTGCATTTCAAGTGTTGAAACGATTTGATACATTTGCATGTTTCGATAATTGTATTAAGAAGTGTTGAGCAGGGTCGTTTGGCGCGTATTTTAAAAGAGGCTATTAAAAGTGAGATTTACATGTTAAACTGAAAACCAAATAAAATGTTAAAGTGTAATGATCTAATTTATTATTATTTAAGATTTTTTTTTAAAACAAATCAATATTTTATTAATTTGGGACGTTTTTAGGACATGTCGTGGTAAACTATCCTCCTAGAACCCCTTTCAACGACTATTCAATAGAAACGAACTTTTACATTTTTCAATAATCTTCCTTATGATGATAAATATTGTGTAGAATTTATTTAGTTAGATTATAAAATCAATCTAAATATAGGAAATACCAATGAGTACGCGGAGAAATACCCGTTAATAAAAATATTAATTACATGTATTTAATTTCTAGCTCCAATTATTTATGAACAAGACACAAATATTTAAATGAAGCTGTATCTATGTGAAGCCCCATAAAAAAGACGTGACCTGCTGTGAAGATGAAGATGTCAGAGGAAAACCTTTTTAGCCACTGCACATTTAATCCATTTGTCACGTCGCCAAGCAATTCTGGGCTCGGGTGCGATCACTGTATATAATCTAAAATTAGAGCTGCTAAATATATATGTGGGGAAATGCAATGCAAAATAACCTATTGTTCGCGCTTTCCCCCGTATTTTTGGCATTCGTCACTTCTTGACAATAAAACAGCCTTGAACCAATTATCGGCGATTGACGACGATCGGCGGAGATGTCGGAAAAGCTAACTGACTCAGCAGGCGATCGCCAATTGATGAACACAAAACGAATGCCCACATCTGTGAATGGAAAGTTTTCTGTCCATTTAACCCCTCAGTATGCGGATATAGCCATTGATATATTACCTATTATTGAGATTTTTTACGTATATTTTAATGACATTTTTTAATGGTATTTTTACAAAAATATTATGGGGAGAAACAACAAATTAACTTAAAATTTCTTCTTACATTTTTATCATAAGAGTTTCAAGAAGGGATTAAATCCATATAATAATTATTTGCCTAAATAATTACTATGATTTCATAGCTATTTTAAATCAATACAAACTCTTAAAACATTCACTTTACGTAAGCAACGTTAGCTAAAGGGTTAAGGGGTCTAATGACGTACTAACTATTAACGCATGAGCTGTAGTCCAGAGGTCTAGGGTACTACCATGTTACCACATTACTATATTTGCTATATTTATTTACACGTATTCAAGTTCAGTTACCCACCATCTACTACGGTAATTGCTAACGTGGCTATCACGTTTCCCCCCAGACAAATTAATGGTAATTGCATCACATCGTACAAATCGGTTGTCGGGTTATTCAAATTTCGATTTCAATTGAAGCTACATATCTTATTTTACAAAACAGTCATTAGAACTTGTATTTTTTTTTAAGTAGAAGTGCAGTGCATATAGTCTGATAAGCGAATTGCGGTAGGTTGGCTTGGATACAATTACCATTATCACGAAATTGCCAACGATAAAGCTTTGGAGAGGTATCAGGGTATCAGGGGGATGGGGGGGGGGGGGGGGGGGGGAGAATTCTACAGAATTTTCCGAGAGTCTCCTAGCAAAATGAGTAATGCCTTACATAAGGGCTTAGGATTGCAAATAGAATCTAGAATTTTCCAAGTTTTAGTAATATTAAAAATAAAAGATAAACCTTTTTGTTTTTTACCCTGCTTTCGCTCTAGTGGTACTTTTAAGATTGATTTTCAATGAAATTAAAACATAGTTATCAAGCTTTGTAAATGAGTAATTTTATATTCATATTTTTAAGGGAAACCAAAGTATGGATACGGATGTATTTGGCTTTAAAAACCCCAAGTGAAACTGATTGAATGAATCGTTTTTAAATTGCTTTTCCATGCATCGCACTTTTAATTTAATGATTTTTACTGCAAATTTATTGTCTCAATTTAATTGAAGAATCGAACATTAAATGCACAACAAATCGGTTCTGGAAATGTCTGGAAAAATCTGCAAATTGAATTGTGAAATCGGGACTCTTTGGGTAGCCTGGGAAAACAGCTGTGTAAATGCACTATTTTATATATATATGTACATATATAATTTATTATATTAATGCTATAAATGCTTCACTGCTCTTCAAGTGCTTTTCCCCCACCAACTTTGCGTCATTTTTTGTCATTTCACAATTATTCGTTCGTTTCCCTTTCTCTTGGAAGATTGTATCTGTATCTCGTTCTCCCTCTTATCGATCAAATTCATTTGGCGCAGAGCAGAGGTTTGTTTATTTTTATTTTTGCCAATGCAACAGCTGTTTGTCAAGGGCTTTCTGGGAAGGGGGTGGCTTTTAACCAAAAGGGGTGACACGCAATCAAAAGACACTCATTCACGAATGGAAATTTCCATTGCAATTTTTTTTTCGTGTAATTGAAGCGGCTGCCCTTAACCCCCCAGTGACCGTTACTTTGAAAAAAATCTCTTGGTTTTAAACTTGCGGAAAATAATTTGAAATTGTTTTTGTTTTATTTATTAATGTTTCAATTAAGTTGAAAAACTTGTATTTGCTGGATAATAAAATCTGCAATTAGCCTGATTTAGGGTGTAACATAAAAAACAACACAACAATCATGGCACTTAGATTTGCCAACGCTAATTGATCGAATCCAAGGGAGATTTTCACTTTTTGGCACACAACACCCAAAAGCCAGCGCACCAGAACGACCCCCTCGGGCATGCATGGGCTTAATTGCACCACTCTCTTTTGCTCTCTTTCACTCTCTCCCTTTTTTTTATGCGATTTTGGTTAATGCTAATGGCATGTGCATAAAAAACGGGGCACAGTGTATAAAAATAGCTTTGCTGTTGGCTTTAATTAAAAAATTGAAATCATCCATATATTCTGGCTTAACTTTATTAGTTTTAAATGCTCCAAGCTTAATTGATTTGTAACCCCAAATTTTCGATTTTCCATTGGTATCCACTGTGCTGCCGTAGTGACTAGCCCACTCACTCACCTGCCACCCATTTACTCCTCCAGCCCCCTCTCGCTCACTCCCACTGTTCAGATGTAAATGCAGTGGCAGCGACCGCTGCAGCAGCGACGTCAGCGCTCTCATTGATTTCGCTTGGTCGTAAATTCGTTCGCTTTATGCTGATTGTTATTGTTGTTGTTTTTTGTATCTTTGTTTTTATTTTTTTTTTGTGGCAGATACATAGATGGAGAGAGAAAGAAGAGAAGATTGCACGTCGGGTAAAACTTTTATTTTAATGGGTTTTTCATTTGCTTTTACTTAAAATTATGCACAGGACAAAAAAAAAAAAACAAACATACTTCCTTAAACATAGATTTAAAAAAAAAGCTGGGATATACATTTAATTATGGAGGATTTATAATAAATTTTATAAAACTAATTCAAAGAAATTCCTCATGCTTTTTGAAATAGTTATAAATTTAATACAAATTTTGGAACATTTTAATAGATTTCAAAATGTATTTTCTTATCTAAATAATAAAAGCCAAAAGCTGACTTTGACTGGGACTTGGACTTAGACGTAAATAGTGTACTGCCCCAGGGTTTTATTCCAAGGATTGCCAAACACGCAATATGGTTAAGAATATATTAAGAGGAAGGTCCACGCCGTGTTCTCGACAACTAAAGGCTACGGCTACGAGCGGCTGACCACGACCGTCTCCACGGACTGCATGTCCCTGGCTCCACCAGCTCCATTGGCTCCATTGGTTCCATTGGCCGTGCTATTGCCATTGGCACTCCCGTTCCCAGGTGCCTCCAAAGGTGGCAAACCCACCAGCCGCTCGCTTTCCCGCCACAGCCAGTCTGCAGTGTCCGTGTTGGTGGCCCATGGCACCAATGGCCATCGGATGCAGTCCGAATAATAGCCACCGGTGGACTTGTCTAGGCCAGGATCCAAGGCCAATTTCAGCGAGGTTTGGGCCCCAGCACGTGGCGACTTGAAGAAGTACAGTGAACCTGTTTGGAGGACGCTCTTCATCCAAGCGGGGCCTGCAAAGTGACGATTAAGCTCCGTACGCACCACACCCGGATGGCAGCAGTTGACGGTGACCCCGGTGTCCTTTAAGATCGTCGATAGCTTGCGGGTGAACAGGATATTGGCCAGTTTGGATTGACTATAGGCGCCAAAGAATTTGCCATAATTCTTTTCGCTCATCAGATCCTCACGATTGATGCGCCCAAAGAGATGGGCCGCCGAGCTGACCACCACAATGCGGCTGGGCGAGCTTTGCTTGAGCCGATCGAGCAGCAGATTCGTAAGCAGGAAATGGCCCAAATGATTAACGCCCAGCTGCTGCTCATAGCCATCGGCGGTGAGGGTTCTCGGACAGGCCATTACACCGGCATTGTTGATCAACAAATCCAGCTTGGTCTCCTCGGCCTTGAAGCGCTCCACAAAACTGCGCACCGACTGCAGGGATCCCAGATCCAATGTCCGATTGAACAGCTGCTGATTGTGACTGCGATCCATAATCTCCAGACGGGCCGCCTCACAGCGTCCTGGGTCACGGCAGGCCATATAGATACGGGCTCCCCGTTTGGCCAGCTCCAAAACGGTCTCCTTGCCAATGCCCGTATTGCAGCCGGTGACGATTACCACCTTGCCATCGATCCTATTGGCCTTTCGGTAGGCGGGACCCTGGATGCACTTGCGCAGCAGCCACATGACGACCGCGGTGCAGAGGACGATAAGGATGAGAAGGACTAACCAGGCCCAGAAGCCGTGAAAGCAGAGGGTCTTTTCGACTGCCTCAGCGGTGGGATCGAAGCCGGCCGGAAATCCAGAGGATGCTGATCCTGGTTGTGTTCCTGCTCCTGATCCTGCTCCTGGCGGCGTGACAGCCTCCGACATAGTTGGGATAAAAAGCGATCAGAAACGGTTGCTGTGGTGTATTTGGCGAAGGTTTTTCGATTCTGCATAAAAGGGAGAGCGATAAGAAAGAAAGTCTGTGGGTTAAGTTGACTAAGAAAGGGAGGCGGTATTAGGGAGGGAGGGAGTTAATTGGGGAGCAACAATTATTCAGGGTTGAGACTCGATGACCCCGAAATCTTGAGCTTGCACTTGAACAACTGCTTTTCGACTTAAGTGGTCACTTTAATCACCTGGAAAATGCACTGTGTATTTATATGTACATACTCAATTCTCAATCTTATAGTGCAATTATATTTAGATTGGAACAAAAGGGGTTTAGTTTATATAACTAAAACCAGGGATGAAATATAAAATTAAAGGCCTAGAAATAGATAATAAATAATTTCAATATTTTGATTTTTCAAACATACAAATTTTAAGGAGGTCTTTTACTTTGAAATTTCAAAATAGGGATATAAAATATAAAAATATAAAGTTTAGGATATATCTTACAGGTACATTTTAATCCTAATCATTGTTAAAATTCCTATATTATTTATTAATAAATATGGAAAGAAACGAATTTCTAAAACTCCAATTTAATCCAATATAATTGTTCCGAAATGCCTGAATGTCGGTCAAAAGAACTTTCACTGCCTGTTTTTAATAGAAATTAACACCTGGACTTTATGGAGCGCTTGGCCATATCGATTTATCTTCAGTATTTGGTCTCTTTGAATAATTAAATTAAACAATTAAACAGATGTTCCATTTCTCGACATTCTTTTGGCGTGAATTATCCAACTTTCTTTTATGCGACGAGTGTCTGGCTTTTCCCTTCGAAAAAAAAGAAGCGTACTACCAAAAGTGGCGGCAACTTACCTACCAATCCGAGTTGTGGTCTTTTGTGGCTCTGCAAACAATGCTGGGAACTGATGCTCCGCTTAAGTCAGTAAGTCAGGTGCCGATTTCGCACATTTCCAGGGGCGGCTTTAGCGTTTGCTCGTTCAGTTAGTAGGATCGACCCACGGGGAGCTCAGGTTACTTGGTAACTGGGTCAGTAGTCGGTGGTGGTGCCGCGTGTCCAAGCAACTCGCGCGATCTTGGCCAACTGACTGAGAGTGAGTCCACGCCTGGCTTTGAGCCAACGTTCCAACGCTCCGTGTTAACGCGTCAAAAACAACCTGAAAAAAATTATTTCAAAGCGTCTGTTATTAACATTACGCTGCTGCCGCTGTGGTTTCTGTTGCATGTGCACTAGAGTGGACCTTATCGCCTAGATCTTTACTGTAGCTACTATAACATGAAGACGAAAAAATATATATATATTTATTAAAGTTTTATAAAAAATATATCACCAAATTATAATATTAGCTTTAACGATTTTTAAAATTTTATTTTGGATGAGCTTTAAAATTCAGTATATCCTGTTCAAAGTTTAAAAGCAGAATGAATATCAATTCAAAGATGTAGTTATTTCTTGTATGTATTTATTTTTGAATTATTTATATACGTAATTCTTATCTACAGCATAAGCTTCTTTATAGCAAGCTTTATACAGTTGTGAACAAAACGATGAAACCAGAAAAAGAATAAATTATTATTTTTCTAGTAATTTTTCCTAAATAATTAAACAAGTTAAGCTTTAATAAGCTTTAATTAAAAGCTGAATATTTAAATTGTTCTATTATTTTAGTTGTGACTGTATTCTCTCTCCCTCGGCGCTTAAAATAAAAACTGGTTCAATAGGCTTCGACCTCTGCAAGCTGATAACATATTTCCATTAGATTCTCTTTTATATTTTGTTTATAAACAAATTAAATATTATTTTTAAAATAAAAGAGAGAAGAGAAAAATAAAAGAGAAATAAAAGAGAATATTACGTATACGTTATTTGTAACTACATTAAATTCTTTTTTTATTGTAATTGGGCTTGAGGTAAATATTTTTAATAAATTGTCTTATTTTTTCTATGAATCAATCAATACATAAATTTAACTGTAATAACTAAGCTTAAATAAAATCATATTTAGCTGGGGATCACCCCCCGGGAAGGTCCACTTTAATGGCAACAGCCGGCCGCGGCGGCGTCTCTGCAGCTGTTGGCTTACTAAAGAAGAAGAGCAACTTACCGCCTTGGCTTGGCTTTAATTTCATTTCTTACCAATTTGCTTTCGTCGCTACCTCTCCATTTGTGTTGCTGCTTTTTTTTGTTGAGTCCAACTTTCACTGGAAACGCTTGTATTTTTATCCATTTCTTTTCTCTCGGCTCGTTTGTTTTGCTCACTCATTCTTTATATCTGAGCTCGCTTGGCTGCCTTTAGCGGCGTCGACCTCTCGCCCTCCTTGTCTACCCATTGACATTCCAACGAGACAGAAAGAAAATACGGGAGGGCGTGTGGATCAGCGGGGATCACTGAACCCGCCAAGGCCAAGACTTTGTAAAATTCACTCATTTTTCACCTGCCCCTTAAGCCTGCACTTTGACACTTACATTAAGTAAACAACAGACAGTGTAAAATAAATGGAAAAAATGAGGACAAATCGACATTTGGGTAGATTCCCTTGAAAAAAATCAATAAGCTGTGTTAATCGAAGGCAGGACCTGCCGGAGTTGAATGTCCTTGACACAGGCCAAAAGCCAAGTTGCAGGGGTCACAGGACGAAAACCGGCTTACATATTCTCCTTTTTAGGCTACGTGCCTCTCCACACGTTTAAAATCTGGCAATGAGCTTAAGAGAGAAAGCGAGAGAGAAAGGAGAGCCAAGGCGGGGTGAAAAGGAGACCGATGGGAGAGAGAAAACAGGAAGGAGGGCCATGGACGTGGTAGGAGTTCAGCTATAAAAACGGAGCAACTAATTTTAATATTTTTATAAATCTATTAAAGTAAAAAATAAAATATAAAAGAATATACACATCAACACAATTAAGAATTTATTGAAATAAAAGTGAAATTTAAGGTTTGGTTTGGGAGGTGTGTGGTGTTCCTCCTTCCGCCCACCCCCTACCTATATGGCGGGAGAACTGAGAGCACATAAGAATTTCCACAGGACAGCGCGGAAGAGCGGGAGCGCCACTTTGACTAGGTCAGGAAAAAGTTGCTTTTTGCCCTTCTCCATTACACCCCATTCTCCGGGGCCGTTGGCGCATTGTTTAATCGATGAGCAGAGCAAAAGCTGCGCCGCTGCCACTCCCCTCTGCTTGCCGCCTTTGCCACAATCCTGGCTCTCTCCTTGTTTTGTCTCCATCTCCTTCCGGCGAGTTTTTTGGGAATTTTCCACTGTTCGATTGAGGGCAATAATTCAATTCCTGATTGAGCGAAGCACTCGTATATTTCAATGAGCTCAGCAAGAAATCGGATAACGAGAGGCACGTGACAGTGGATGTCAAGATGGTAAAATTAAGAAATGTCTTTGATAGCAACTAAAATTAAGATAAAAGGTGGGCTATATTGATATTTATAATTATAATTTGTATAAGGAAAACAGTGTTGTAAACAATTTTGACCCAAGAAATAATTTTAAATTAGTATTGCCTTTAAAATCCATTATAAAATATGTATATTAAGTTGTGGATTTATTTTAATAATATATTTATTCTACTGTGGCCCTTGTTCGCCACAGGAGGCTGTCTTTGTCCTCGTTGCCGCGCACATCCTTGCGCTTATCCTCCTTGGACGCACTTAAGTGAGCTTATCTCGTTTTCCACTTTCCTTTCGCCGGTCGCTAATTCTCGCGCAGGACGTGACATCGCATCCATGGTTAAGGCAAGTCCTCCGACCTCCCAGGCACCATCTTCCCTCCCCTCGTTAGTGCCCCATTTTCTTGGTGACGTCAGGCGATTAGTGATTACATAACTCACCTTGATCTTGGGGGCTAAACAACAGATCGCGGGTAAACACTTTGGGCTGCCAAAAAGATACAAACACGAGGCGCAAGTAAACAAAGATTGTTTTTATAAAAAAGAATCTATAAAAAGGCTTAAAAAAATATATGAATATCCATATTAATTAAAAAACTAAAATGGTTCAGAATGGTTTTAGATTTCGATTAAAATATCTCTGATAAATTTAACAGTAGTGCTTCCTGTGTAGAATATAATCAATCATTAGATAATTCCTAAAACTGACCAACCGCAAAATATCGAATTAATCACAATAACAAACATCAATATATTGTCGTCATTGTGTCGCATCCATAAGAGGATCGAACTGGAAATTGTTCATCAATTGAGTGCGGCACGCGCAAAGCACAAAAACACGAAAGCTCTAAAGTAGGCAGGAGGAAAACCTGTTGCCTCGCATAAGCATAAAAAACACAATAGTTCTTGACTTCCCTCACCCCCCTTCTATACAAAGCTTCGAGTGATTCGTAAATTAGCAAAATAGAAACAGAAAGAAAAGAAAAATAGTCACAAGAGCCAACAAAAGCAAAAGGGCAAAGATAAATAAGTGATAAGTATAAACGCAAGGCAGAGGAGGAGAATGGAAGAGAATCTTACAAAGATGCTGAATGCTAGAATCTTAGGGTATTTCCATAGACCTAAAAGATACTTTGTATCTTTATCATCTTTATAAAGTTTAAGAAAGATAAATTTCAAACTGTTTAGCAGTTAAAACCCATTTAGCCCATTTCTGTGAAACTTATAATACCCCTAAGAAGGGTATACAAAAAATGCATAAAACAAAGCAAGAGAAGAATTAACAACAAACTACTTAAAACAATAGCACTAAAAGCACTACAAGAACAAGAACAAAGAACAAAATAAAATAAAAAATAGTGAATGCATCAGAGCGAAAAATAGCAAGGCAGCTTTTGATAAATACCAAAGCAAAGACGATAAATATATATACATAAATACACAATGTCAAGGTTTTTTGGCAACAATAAAAATAAACAAAAAATCCATAAAATATACTTTTAAAAAATATGTTCATAACTTTTTTAAAATATTATAAATACCCAGGCGTCTGTGTTTAAAAAATATATACCTATATCCCATGACCAGCTCAATGAGCGTTATTATTATTGTTTTGACGATGTGTCGAATGAACTGTTTATGCTGACAAAGCGAAATAAAAGTGGGAAATGGAAAACGCAAAAGCAGGGGAAAAGGGGGGGAATGGGGACTGTGTTGTTCAATTGGCATTGGCAAAAGAAGAAATTGCACAACCACAGAGCGCCACAGTTTGTGATATAACCTATGTATGACAGTGCTATGAGATGGCATCGCATTACTTTTCAATGGAATCAGAATCAACTGACTAATTGTGCATCATTATAGTTACATCCGATCCCAGTAACCAGACATATGATTGACTCTGATAAACCAATGTATGGATAATACAATTGAGAATGAATTAGAGCTAAGATAATAAAGATTTCATCTGAATAGAAACCATATTTATAGGCTTGTGATAATTGAGATAATTTATTCCGAAAACCATTTAATTTATTAATAAATATTTATAACATATAAAAAGGTATGAAGTGTATAAGATAGGTATCAATTTTTGCAGCCAGTAAAATCTAAAAAATACCTATACCTTTTATTTAATATCATCTGCAATTTCTTATTAAATAAGTAAATATATTCCACTAAAAAAAACAAGGTGGTAAATTAAAGGGTTCCGACATTTATGAAAGCATAAAATTTTGTGGCCTGTCGGCGATATTAACGCCCGATATCGTTCCGGCGTAGCCCACATTTACAGCCCCCCATCATGAGAACATGAAAATCTGCCGCATCGCAGCTAAACCGCCTCGAACTGGTTTTCGGAAAGCCACCCAGAAATATATATAGAAAAATCAAAAATGTATCTCTCAGATAAGAGAAACTGACTCTGCAAAAATCTGGGGGAGGGGGATAAACAAACAAGCTGAAAACAAAAGCAGATAGCGGAAGAACGTAACGTAAGTAGATTGATTTCGTCAACAAAAGATGCGCTGAAAATATGATTTTACTTTTAAAAATATATTCTTATTTTAAACAATTAATAAAAATAATCAAAAGAGTGTGTTTTGTGTTAATTTGCTTGTTACCAATATATATATAACTATAAAATTGATTTTTTAGAATGCAAATTTATTTATAAGATATTTGACTTTGTTATTCTCAACTCTTATTTTTTGGTAGCAAAAGTAATTTCTTCTCTATTGAATATAAAACATTTATGCTTAATTAATAATTTCCTTGATTTAAACATATCTCTTTTTATATATTATATAGCTAGTATAGTATATCTCTTGCCCTTTGATTGGTTCCTTAATTGAAATTGAATCGCTGAAAACTTTGAAAATATTTTCATTCGAGCATCTATCTACGTAGCAGTTGTCCGGATTTTATATGTGTGCCATAGAGTGGCCCAGAGAAGCCCCCATAGTCCCCTCCCCCCGTCCATTTTAGCAATATGACACATGCCAAATTGTTTCAGGCAATTCAATTCGTCGCTGCCGCTGCTGCTGCTGCCGCTGTGTCCAAAGGTCAAGGTTGCTTCGGCTCGACCGTGGCGCCCTAAATATGAGTACAGGTATGCGTGATGCGCTGTGAAATATGTTCCAATAAAATAAAATAATAAAATATCAAAACTCATAATAATAATTATAAACAAAACAAATGTAACCCGGTATTTATTTATTCAAACCAATTTTATTTAAATAAAAAAATATATATTAATTTGTATATTCTTTTTTTTACTCAGAAAAGTATCTGAGGGATCGCCGTTAGTCGATCTTGGTTTTCATTTGCCTTCTCATTGCTTTTCATCTTTGCTTCATCTTCTGCTTCCGCATACCTTGCGGCCAACGTAGTGTAATGTTCGAGCGAGATAGCGCGTCAGTGGGTGAGAGTGGGTCTAATTGCGGCAGAATTTGGTGGCAGCTCCCTCTACGCCCCCGCGCCCCGCCCCCTTCATCTGCCTTATAACGCATTTTCTGCGCACTTGGCTGCAGTTTTGCTCTCTTTCTCTGTCCCTCCCTTTGCTGACATTTAAAAATGCATTCTCGTGCAAATAAAATTACACAGTTTTTGTAATTTTCTTTTCTCATATGTATGTATATAGTTTTTGTTACTTTTTATTTGGTTTATTGTGTATGATTGTGTAATTACAAAATTACTAACTAAGAAATAAAAAAATTAAAGAACTCTTTTTAAATTAAAATAAAGGAAACTAAAACTGATAATATTAATTGTTTTTGTTGCTTAAAAGCTGTCTAGGTACAATTTTTGTATATATTTGTTAGTATATATTATATATTTTACGATATAACATCAAGTCTGTATTCAGCTGCTTCGTTTGTTGATTTGATTATTTATCCTTTTGTTTCTTGTTTTTATTTATTTTTTGTTCGCATTGCTTTAAAAGTATATTGTCAATTGCGCTTTCGTAATTATATAATTACAGGTGTAAAAATAAACACAAAATTAAGTGATATAAATTCCTTGGTTCTTCTCTTTTTTATTTCCTTAATTGTTTTGTTTTGTGTTTTCTTTTTTGTGGTCTTCGTTATACAATGCAATTTGGCAGTTGCAGTTGCAATTTGTCGGGTTGATTTTAGAAAAGAAAAAACTTGCTTACAAAAAAAGGTTGTTTTTTATTTTTTGGGACATTTGGTTCTATATGTTCTACGTTTGGAAGCCGTGGCATACATACAATATAATTAATATAATTATACAATGGGGAAGGGAGACTTTAAATTGTATTCATAATGGTTAATATTTAAATAGTTTGCATATGTACACCGAAATTTATATATATTATATAATATGTATTTTATATTCAAAGACATCATTGCCACTAACAACAACTCGTCACGCCAACTTAAAAGTAACGCGGCTTAACTATAGTTTCCACGCCTTGTCATTACCCACATCCTCTGGGCTGCGCCCCTGCTTTCTTTTCCTTTCCTTTCCTTTCTCTTCACTTACACGCTCTCCCAGTCTCTCCTCTCTCTCTCTTTCTCCTTTGCTCGCGACCTAGTTTGCAATTAGCCAGCTCTGCTGCATCTCACTCTCATCCTTTATCCTTTATCCTGGGGACGAAGTGCATCGTCGTAGTCGCATCTTCAGCCGGCTGCTGGCGCTGCCAATGCTGCTGCTGCGTCGACGCCGACTGCTGCTGCTGCCGGTGAGCTGTTCCATGGAGCAGCATCCTCCCTCTGCGTCGGCGTCGGCTTCGTCCTCTGCTGCTGCGCTGCTGTGGGGAGCCAGGAGTTTACAGTAACGCCGGAAGCGTCGCCCCAACCGACTGACCATGCCTCTGCGTACGGCATGCGGCTCTCCGAATGAGCCCTCAGCTGCGGTCTCTTTTTCGCCCAGGAATTTTGCTGCCTCCGGTCGTCTCTCGTCCTTATCGCAGGACGAGGATCTTTCGGCAGCTGTTGATCTCTCTGCTGCGTCTCTGTCACAGCTACCAGCATCCCTTCTCTCTCCCGACTCGTTGTTGTTGTTGTTGCTGTTTTGATTGTTGTTGCTTTGATAGCGGTGTCCTCATGACCGTTTGCCGCTATCCTTGCGAAAGGATTTGCGGAGCTTATCGACGAGTCTCAAATGGAATTTTGTATAATCATTGGAGGACTCCTGCTGCTGCTGTTGCTGCTGCTGCCTCTGCTGTTGACTTTGGGCGGCCGCTTGGCGTTCAAGCGCCGAGGCTGTGTTTGAGCGGCTGGGCGGACTTGAGCGCGTGGGCGAGACAATTTGCTGCATGGAGCCGTGGGAGCTGCGGGACGCGTTGCGCGGAAAGGCGCGGGAGCTGTGGCAGCGCTGCATCTGCATCCGATGGGCGCTGGATCCCCCCTGTTGGCCGTGCGACGGGGAGGTGGCAAAACTTTCCGATTTGCATTCGGACACCTTGCGGCGACGCTGCTGCGACGCCTGCTGCGACGGCGTGCCGAGAGCAGTGGCCAGCGCTGTGGTGCCATTACTACTCGCATTTGAACATTCCGAGGTTTTCCGGGATCGCGTATCTTTGTAGATGTCATAGTTGTTCTTCATTACAGGCATCATGAACGCCATCTCGATCACTTTCTGTTCTGCTTTTCTTGGTGCTAGCACGCGATCGCTTTTCTTTCTCTCGGTCTTCCTCACCTTTTGACGAAAGGAGAACACAAAACAAAAATAAAGAAACGCGACTTGTTTTCGTATTTTCCGTTTTGCCGCCTTGCGTGTTTGCCTTTGCGTTTGGTTATCGTTATGTGTTGTTTTTTCTTTATTTGTTTGCTACTTGTTTGCTGCGCGCACCTTTTGCCGTTCGATGGTTTTGTTCGTTTGACGCCCGTCTCGCTTACGCCGCCTCTACTTATACGCTGTCCGGTCGGCGGGAGCGTACACAGTGAGAAGAAAAGTGGTTTTCCCGGGTTCCCAATAAAAAAACTAACTGAATTTATAAAGCACAAAAAAGTGCAACATTACTCATACGTTGTTGGCCCAAACAAAAAATGTATGTTTTGAATCGTGGAAAGGTTCTTTGAATTACTTTTGAAGATGCAATAAGTGGATCCAAAGAGGTGAGTGCATAAACTATGCTTAAAAACATACAAACTGACATATGAACTATTTTTCTATAAGTTTTTATAAGCATGAAACAAGCCCTAAACCATTTGGGATATTTTTGATCAAATTTAAAAAAGGGGTTTTATTGTTACTATGAGTTTTGAGATTTTATATTGGTACAAGATTTTCCTCTGTATACTTTTGGCTGGGAGCGGCGCTCTCGCGCACTCTCAGCGCGCCGTCGCAGTAGGAGGGCACGTGGGTGTAGTGGTGTTTGCTCTCAGTGCAGCACGTTTATACGGTTGGATTTAACGGGAATAACGCATAAAATAAATAACAATAATTTTCATTATTTACATAATATTCAACACTATATTTGACTACAATTATGCTAGAAATATTATATTTTAAATATTATTTCTTGACCAGAAACCATAATAATAATCATTTTTAATACCAAAATCATAAAAAATAAAATTATTTTTCGATATTTATTTTCTAATTTGTTAAAAAAAGGTGCAAATAAAAATTATAGTTTTATTATGTTTTAAAAAATCTTCTCTACGGCACGAAATTCCCTTAAAATATATACATTTTAATTGCTCTTTAAAAAATTCCAGAAATTTAAAAAAATAACCAAACCCAGATATTTTTTAAAATTATGTTTCTCAATTATGTATTTTATAAATATTTGTTTTGCCTGTACGCAAATATGCTGCAGGCATGACTAACTCATTGGTCTGATTTAATAGCTTTTAATTATGAAATCATCAGCATATGGGGGAAACGGATTTGAGCAAAGACATAATAATAAAAAATATAATACTAATAAAAAATGTAATTGAAGCATAAAAGATAAATTTCTGCATCCATAATAATTCAATTAGAATTAATGTTAAAAAAGGCATATGAGATTTAAAACTCAAAATGCCCTTAAATATTTCAATATTTTGTATTTAATTGTTACAAATATTGTCAGAATTTAAAGCGTCGATAAAATACAATGTATATATCAAAGGAATTACTAAGAAATAAAAAAATCCTTTAAAAATATTAATGAAAGTAGGCTGTAGTATTTTAACATTCACTTCTGCATCCTTTGAAACATTTTGTAGCATACTTTTATGCACCCTTTTTATTGGCTTCTGGGAAACTAAAAAATCTTAAATATTAATTTTTTTAATTATAGAATTTTAAATTTTGAAAAAAGGCCCACCTACTTACCCAAAGTCACTTGGGATCTTAAAGGTTGGCTTGTTCGTCAGCGTTTGACGTCGTCGTCGTCGTTATCTTTGAAATCGCAAAATCGTCGGCTCCCTGGCTAAGCCCTATATGCATATGCATGCTATATAGCCTGGTAATCATGATCGATGGCCAACGGTGGGGCTCTGGTTGGGCCAGGGATTCAGGGATTACGGTGAGAGTCCAAGCAAGTCGCATGCAAATCGATAAGCCCCCGAATAGTGGGCTCCCAAGATAACACACAAAGATTTGTTTTTGTTTAAATATTTTTTTTGTTTTGTCACTTTAATGAATAGTTTTCAATTAATGTTTTGACTGCTCTCCACCGTCATGAAATCGTTAAATAATGAAAGTGCATATAATATATATATATATCTATTAATTTATTAGGTTTTTGGTTTTGTTTTTTCTGGTTTCGTACGAATGCATAAATTTCGTTAACAATTTGTTGTCATTTTATTTTTTGTTTTGCCTTGTAAGCTTTCTTCTTAACTTTTTCTTTTCATTTAAATGCATTTTTTAACAACAATTTTTGTGGTTTCTTCTAAGTTTCATATATGTTCATATAAAAAAATGTATTCGAAAACGAAGAGAACAAGAAGTGGAAAGTCTGAAGTTATTTAAATATTTGCTTGAAATTATTGTACAATCAAAGATCTTCGTATATATCGTATATATATTGTGTATATCGTTTTCAGTGTGCATTTTGTGCCTCAACACTTTATTTTTGCTAACAAAAAAAAAAAAACAAAGATTAAAAAAGAATACAAAAATGGTTTTCGTTTTGGTTTCTTTTTTCTCCTTCTTATTTTTAATTTTTTTATAATTTTCTTTTTGTGATGGCCATTTAGGAGGTTGATTCGCACATTTTCAATGCTGTGTCGGTTTTATTTAATGCATTTTTTGTATATTTTACCTATATGTATATGTAGGTTCTCCTTAACTTGCATTTAACATTAATTTAAAGTTTATTATTTGCTTAGGTTTCTTCCTTTCTTTTTTTTTTTTTTTTTTTTTTTTTTTTGCTTCAATTCAATGAATGTCCGTTGTCCGCTAAATTTCAATTCGAGTTTATTTTAGGAATTTCAAAGACTAGCTAAGGGGGGAGGGGACTTGATGCAGTGGGGAGATCTGGTTAAGATCGTGTTTTTAATGAAATGAAAAAAATATATATATATATTATATATATTTTTAAAATCTGTGTGTGTGCTGGCAGTTTGTTGGCTATATAAAATATTCTTCTTTAATAAAAAAGAAAACAAAAACGTTCACAAGAGTTAAAAACTTAAAATAAAAGAAACTCTATTAAATACTGGTAATCTAGTTAAGACTTATATATTTACAAACTCTGACTAAACTAACTAACTAACGCTTTAACTGAACTATAAACGCTATATGAATCAGGCTACGATTATAACTGCTTCAAGAATATATATAGGGATGCCATAAAAATGTTGCAAAGTCAAAAATCAATTAAAAAAGACAGCTGCAAAGTACGCTATGATTCATAGCTTACCTTTGGCCCACATTTTTAAGAGATTTAAAGCCACACATAAATTTCCCTGGCAACTCTTATACACTCATGCATATGTTAGCTACTAGGGATATATGGGATTTATTTGTATATGTAAATTTGTTCAGAAGATCTCTTCTCCACAACACACACACTAAGCCCATAGTCTGGGAGTCCTGGATTTGTCTGAGCTAGTTAACAAAAACTACACACGCACAACAAATACACACACCGAGACTTACAGCCTAGAGTCCAAACGGATCTACATATCTGAGATCACATTATTTTAGTTAAATTGCCAGCGAAAAGTTGTTAAGGGGGAAAACGATCAGGACCATTGCTATATAGTGTAGGTGTGAGTCTGAGTGGTTGTAATTGTAATTGTTGCTATAAAAAAAATTACTCCTAACCATGTATGGTACATTCATGAGCTATATGTATCGAGTATAGTATGCATATTTATCGTTATAATTATCATTATTCATATCGTATGTTCTTGTATTGAGTTTAACTAATCGAGTCGAAAGTGTGAGTGATTACGAATACGCCGCATCATTTATCCCACTGCTTCCACTTCCGCTTCCGCTTTCGATTGCACTTCCGCTTCCGCACGTTTAACAACCACTCGGCTTGAGGTACATTAAGGATATAGGCCAGGAAGAAGGGCCTTAGCTTAGTGACGCCACTTACATATAGAGATAGGTTTCTGTTGTTTTTATTTACTGCTTGTCCTGGAGATCATAATCGGCTGCTTACTTTGTATCGGGGAATTTGCGGGTGCGAGGACTCGAGCCGGTGTCGCGGCGCGGGAACTCGTCGTGCTGGAAAAATAAAGAAAAAAAACATCAAATTATAAATTATATATATATTTTTAATACAGTATTGTATAATACTCCTTTTTGGGTTTTTTCATGACCCAAAAATATAAAACTCACTCTGGTTATAACGCCACCCTTGTTGCTGCCACTGTGACGCACCGCCATCTGATCCTCGTCGCCATAAATTCTGTAAAATAACAGGAAATTTATTAAAATTTATAATTATAAAGAGATTTCCCAATATGTCTTTCCACTCACCGCCCATCCGCGTGTGTGGCTTCCGGTTCGAGCAGCGGCAACATGTCCTCGCCATGCTGTAGGAGTTCCACGGAGGCCAGGGACTCGCTGCCAGTGCCCGTACTGGCACCCGTTTCAGTACCCGTTCCCGTGCCCGTGCTGGTATCTCCTGCTCCAGACTCGACGCGCTCCGCCTCATGGCACTCGCACTGACAATCCTCCGGCTTGACGTAGTTGTAGTGCAGCTTGTCGCCACCATCCGCGGTGGTCTTGCTGCTTTGATGCTGCTGCTGGTTCTGGTTATGGTGATGATGATGGTGATGGTGGTGGCCAGAGCCGGAACGATGATGGCTGCCGCAGGCGGATGAGGAACTGGTTGTGGCCGCAGCAGTGGCGAGGCCAGCGCCGGCAGTGCTGCTGGCCAGCGTCTCCTTGGGCAGTGTGGTGATTCGCTTGGCCGGCTTCCGTTTCTCGGGGATGTTCTCAAAGTCAATCCAATGACCGGACAGCTTACGTTGCGTGGAGGCCTTCGGCTTGGGCTCTTCCAGGTTCGAGGAGGGTGTTCTGGGAGACTGTTGGGACTGAGGTTGTGCCTGGGGCGGTGGAGTGACCACCGGTAGAAGTTGCTTGGCCGAGTCCTTGCGCTCTAGATTGTTATTGGCCCGCAGTCCCTCCTCGGCAAACTCAAACCAGGACTTGCCGCTGGCATTGGATACGCGACGCGGCGACTTGGAGCTTTGGATGCGCTCCTTGCCCATGGATTCCTTGCGTGGCAGACTTATCCTTAGCTTCTCGCCTCGCACAGGGGGTCCTCCTGAGCTGACGTTTCCTCCGGCTGCTCCTACTCCTCCCAAGGCTGCTCCATTGCCCAATCCAGCAGCCCCAGTTCCTGTTCCTGATCCTATTCCATCCATTTCCATGGTTGTCGTTGATCCCTCCTGCGGCATCGTGATCCCTGTACAATACTCTTCCAAATGTGAAGGATTGAGGGGCGTGGTGGACCGTGGCCTGTCCACAGGACACGTCTTTAGCTCCATATTGGCCCGTTCTCTCATGGGTATCAGGGGTACGCCTTGTGCCCGCTCCTCGGGCAGCGTAGTTGGTATATAGGGCAGTTCATCGTCAAAGGACTCTTGGGACACCAGACCGGTGCTCTCATGCTCCTCAATGACGCACACATTGCGCGGAAAGTTGTGGTGGTGCCGCTTGCCTGCCAAATCCCCGCCAGCGGGCACCGCCGTGGTGACCGACGAACTGGCCGCCATATCTGAATCCCTTTCACTTTCCGACGACTCCACCGGCTCGTGCTCATCCGTGGACTGTGAGTGCCTTCGCTCAGCGGGCGGTGAGATCAGCATGGGATCTGGAGTTGGTGTGGGCGTTGGTGTGGCGGAGGTCAAGGGATCATTGTAGCAGGTGGTGGTCGGTGCATCACTGTAGGAGGAGAAAGAGCCTGCTGCCGGTGGCTCAGCCACAGAAGGAGCCATCGGCATGGGTGTATGGATTGTGCTGGCGGTTGTGGAAGTTGGGGATGGCCTAATAGCCTGCTGGGAAGCCACTGTCGTCGGCGTTGGCGTGGTGGGCGTGACAGTGCCAGAACTATAGCTGGGCGGAGTTTCACCTGGTTGTTGGGATTTGGGTGTGATTATTTCGAGATTTCTAGAGGAAGACTTTTCCACTACTTACGCCTGTTTTCGGGGACACTCTGACGCTTGGGTTTCCTGGGAATAACAGCCTGGGCAGGGGCATCGCCCGTTGAGTCCGGAAGATTCTCATGGAGCTTGCGACGCACATCAAAGTTCTCCAAGTAGCGGGAATGGCGAAGATCGGCCGGTGGAGCAGCCTCGTCCTCGGAACTGGGGCGTGATTTGTGCTTGGTTCGCATGACCACTTGACTGGAGCCTTGCTGCTTCTCTGGCTGCTCCTCTTCGGAGCTACAAATACCAATTCCCCTGGGGGGTGGCGGTGGCGGCACCACTGTCTCCACTCGCCGGATTACTGTACCCTGTCGCTGCAGTCCATCCGCTGTGACCATTCCCCCCATGGCCGTGGACGTGGAGGTGGTGGCCGGTGTGCTGCCACCCGAGTGATCCACCTGCTCTGAGAGCTGGCTGGACTGGCTCTCCGTCTTTGAGATGCTAAACTGAGTGGAGAAGAGCTGCTCTTGGCTGCCAGAGCCCAAACGGGTGGCAAACAGCAATCGGCGTCGCTCCTTGGCAGCGGCTGTCTCCAGATCAGGATTGGGAGCATTCACAGTGGCCACTGTGTGCACCAGCCGGGGTTCACAGGCACTCTGTGTGCTCTCCACGGAGGGCAGACGCTGCATCTCCGAGGCAGTGGCAGTCACTACCGCCCGCTCATCCCGTTGCTGGGCTAGATTGGCAGCCCGAGCGCTGACCACCGAACTGACCATTGAGTCGGCCGTTGTCTCTTGGGAATCCTGGGAGCTGCTTGTATGGCGCTGCACCTCCAGACTCCAATTAGCTTGGACAGCCTGAATCTGCTGCAATTCACCGGGGCCAATGCCCGGTGGATCCTCTTGACTGGGCAGCGATTGTATGGCATCAAGATCCGGCCGCTGGGCCACCTTGGTTCGTTGGGCCACCGGCCGCAGGGCAGCCGCTGCTTGCGCCAGCTGTATGGCTGTGATTTGGGTGCCTTGAGTGCCTCCCCCACCTGTCTGGCCTTCTCCTCGCTGAACCACAGCTCGGTGGGTGGGCAGCGGTGAGGGATCCATGCTGGCCTGGGCGGCATGGGCCAGCTGCTGGATGCCCTGCAGCAGGGATCGTGCCTCCCGCTCATCCGGCGGTGTGTGCAGCGGTATGTGGATGTAACCCTCCACGGGCTCGTCATAGTAGCGTAGCCTGCTGCCGGGTCGTGAGCCAGCTGGTGTCCTGTTATGGGAGCCTGCCGAGCCCGGAGCAGGCGGTGGTGGCGGTGGCACTGCATCCATTTGTGTGGATTCTATGGGCGAGGAGCTTTTGCTGCTCTGGCTGCCCCGTTTGCCGGGCTTGAAGATGGCCAGAACGGACTTCTGTTTGCTGGGCGTCACATTCTGGGAGCCACCTCCTGTACCAGAGCCTCCTCCTCCTGAGCCCCCAAGTCCCCCTGAAGCCGTGGCCGGGCGCTCCTTGCTTTTGCTGCGAGATCTAGCTGATTCCCTGGGTGAATCCGGTGAGTCCTTGCCCAGCCGGAACAGTGAGCTGAAGGAGCTCTTGCGGGAAACGGGACCGCCGCCGCCTCCGGTGGCTGGTGAGGGTGAGCGACTGTTGAGCCGTCGTCCCGGCTTGGGACTTGCTGTGGGTGTGAGCCTGTGATGCTGATCCTCCAGAGGAGCTGCTGCTCCTCCTCCTCCGCCCTGTAAGCTGAGCGAGGCAGGCTTGGAGTAAACGGGGGCCAGCTGATTGGGTGCCTCCACCACCCTTTCGTTGGCCGCAATGCCCTTGTCGCTGTACATGTGATCCGGTCGAAGATTGATCCTGATGTATTCAGTGCCGCTGGCCGTTTTGCCTACCACCATTTGTCCTGGACTCTTGGTGCTCCGCCGCTGAGCGCCCATTGCCAATGTGCTCTGGCTAGCTGGCTTACTAGCCGACGACTCTTTCTCCCCATTGTGCTGCCTACTCCGACGACTGGCAGCGGCGGTGGAAGAGGAGGACGAGCCACTGCCACCGAGCGAAGCGCCTGGAGCCGGTGGCAGCACCTTGATACCCTCGGCCAGCACTGCCTGTGTGGGATCATGCTTGCGTGCCAGCAGTAGCTGCTCCAGGAGAGCGGCATTGGCCGCCACAGTGCCCGCTCCTGGCATACCCGCCTCCGCTTGGCTGTGCGTTGAACTGGCTGCCGTTGAGGCGCCACTGCCGGTTCCTCCTCCGCCGCCGCCGCTGCCCCCCAGCTCCATGGGTTTGGGGCCGCAAAAGGAGGTCTCAAGGAGCATTCGGTGGGGCGATGGGGATCGCGATACGCCGGATACTGCCGATAGGCGACTAACCGCCGAACCCTGGCTGCCCACGCTGGAGATGCGACTGGTGCGGCCCGAGATGCACAGCAGGGCGGCCACCTCGGAGCTGGCCGAGTCCTTACGCTGGTGCTGCTGCAGGTAGCTCTGGTGGTCATCGAACTTAAAGATGTGCGGCGACGAGCGCTTGGCCTGGAAGATGGCAAAGGAATGTTAATGAAGTCACCAGGCATAAGAGGAAATAGAAAGGAGTTGGGATGTGGTAGAGTGTGGAATGTGTGTGTGAGTTGAAAAGAAGGCTCTGCTGGTGTGATTTTTTCCCAAATTACAAAATAAAACTAGGAACTAGAACAAAATGTATTTAATTTCAGTTCAGAATACAGAATATGTATGTATGCGAATATATATATATATTGAATATATGAAAGTGAAAGGATAATCTTTAAGGGCCACAGAAATCCCAAAATAAACAAAAGGAAAACAATTTAAAAATACGTTAAAAAAATCCTTTTGGCTCCATGAAATGGAAAAAATTTATTTATAAAATTTTAATCATATTTAAAAAAATACTTTTAAATATTTAGGGATATATGTGGCATTCCTGCGATTTTCTTATAAATATATAAATACACAAGGCCGTAAAATATATGGTAATATTTATATAAAAGAATATTAACATAATAATACAAACATAAAAAAATTATAAAAAAAATAGATACACTCCTCTAAGGATAGTAAAGAATATATGAAGCCTATATGTATATATAAACCTAACTAGGAAGATATTTGACTTGGAAATCGAGGCAAGAAGCTAAGGATATTTCGTGCATATTGTGCCATGTATAGCTTTAAATTTTTTTAATTTATGACTTTTTTTCTGGACACGTCAATCGCGGCTCTTCAATTTCAATTCTTTCTGCCACCCGCGGCTGCCAATCAGCCAAGGCAAACACAGGGAAAGCACAGAAAGGGGAAATGGGAAAATGGGAAAATGGGACTGAAAACGGGAATTGAATTTCGGGCTGCCACTACGAAGAAACTAGAGACTGGACTTTGTTAGCTAGGATCTTGATATTTTTTTGTTATTATATTTAATTTATAAACATTTTCTGTAAACATTTATTTCTGGGAAACCTCAAAGATGTTGCTAAATATTTGTAGATTGTAGATATTTTTGGATTTTTGTGGCCTATTTGATAAATTTATTAATTTAATATTTAATGTCGAAAAACATCGAAATATTTTTCTAGATAAACAAACTCCCTTTTCAAGGTGATTAAAGTTCATCCTTTCTCTCTTTTTCTACATCCTTGAACCAATTAAGACAGTCACGTGTCTGAGTAATCAATTGCAACTTTCTTGCAATTAAACAAAAGGGGGGACTATCATTCGGAAAGGTAACGAAACCAATTGATAAGTTGGACAGCAGTCACTCATTTCAACCGGGGGAAATAATTCGCACAAAACTTTGTCCGGCACAGAAAACGGCTCATAAACTTCTCCCCTCACAACGTTGCAGGGGGAAAACGGTTCAGAGAAAACTGTTGGGGAAAAATTGTGAAGGAAAAACTATGGAAGAGGGCGGAAAAAACTATGGAAAATGGGAAATTGAAGCTGCTGATGGCAGATGGCAGAATGCAGAAAGTAAAAACCGAGATACACAGTCGGGTAGCTACACTTGTCAGCTGTCACTCAAGGGCCCAGCGAACCACCCCCGACTGCAATTCTGCATTATTAATTCAACTTGTGATGCGGTTACTGCCATGCCCTCGCCTCGTCCTTGTCAGCGGCATCGATTCCGGCCGACTGACTCCGGCCATAGCCGCGATCCTGGCCAATTTCCGTTTAGTCAGCGAGGAAATGTCAAAGAAACTTGCGAAAAATAATCAATTTCCTTTGCAAGACTTCAAGTTCAAAAATATAATTATTTATTTAAAAGCCAGGAGGAGGGGGAGGGAAATAAAACAGCAACAAAACTCTTGAGGTGTTCAAAATGAAAAGAGGAGGGGAAAAGTTGAGCTTTTAAGTTGTATTGGGTTATTTATTATAATTTTTAATGTTTGAAGCGATAAAATTCTTAATATTTTAAACACTTTTAAATTTAGTTTATAGATTTAAAAGTCTTCTAAAAACTAATAAAGACTAACTTTCTGAATTACAATTTATGTTTTGGCTAAATAATAATATTTTCGTTCTTCGATTTATTCAACAAAATCTGATTTGCCATACTAATTGTGATAAATTAGCAATAAATTATAGATTAATGTTTTTTTGCGATTTCCTAAAATTGATTTCGCCTTCGACAACCATAGATACTATCCTTAGAAATGCAAAAATTTATAAAATATTTATAATCTGGTGAAATATCAGTCTTTTTTCATTTTTTAGTAAACCTGATAGTTAATCAAAATTGATATTGATTGATATTACGATAATGTATATATCGAAATCGGTGTGTAATATTCGTGTGGAATATCAATCCTTTTCGCCTTCACCCCCCGCCCCCCGCACGCCTCACCTGCTGCTGCTGCTGAATGCGCTCCTGCTCCTCCTTCTTCTGCTCGGGATCCATGAAGTACAGCTCCTCGGTGGAGCTGCGCAGCTCGAGGGCGCCCTCCTCCCGGAAGCCAAGGCCAATTGTTTCCTGTAGGGTGCCAGTGCCGACCTTCAGAGCATTAGTTCAACCACATAAACCATCCAATACACACACACATTTTTCGAGTAGTTTTTCGGTTGTTAGTTGTGTCAGAGCGATAGTTTTGTACGTTAAGTTTTGTACGGTTTTCGTTTTTGTTTTTGTTTTGTTTTGATTTGATTTTGTTTTGTTTTTCCGATCAGGATTAGGTGGGGGTGGGGTGGGGATTAGGCATGGATGAGGTCAAGAAGCATGCTCGGTGTGGTCAGGTTTATGGGTTATGGAAACAGAAATCAACAAATCAACAGCCAATTTGTGTGCAGGATTCGTTTGCGGTTCGGTCGGATTGGTAGGATAGTAGGGACGAACAGGACACATGGATTTGGGGTTTTCGTGTTTCACAGATTAAGGTGTTCGAGGGGAGGGGAGAGTGTGTGTGCAGAGGGGTAGCGAGCGCATCACAGAGAGTGTTACAGAGACAGAGAAAGAGACAGATGTACATATAATGATATACATATCGGTGTATCGGTTAACATATAGTTATAGATTCAAGTTAATGGATGATGAATGGCGATCAACAACACATAAGCCAATGCAACAAAATTACCAACAGAAAATGTAAACAAACAAAAGCTAAATACATAAACAATTACATTGGATCCTTAAGGGACATTAAGGCTACAGGGCATCCTTTTTTTGAGGGATTATTTTGATTTAATAGATTAGGTTTGAATTTTTAAAATATTTAAAATTTAGTTTCAACAAAAATTCCCTAAAATCTTGCAATATTGAAGTTTAAAGATACATTTTTTTTTATACTTTTTTGACGTACGTAATTATTAAAATCATTTATAAATAGTTAAAAAATATATTTTTATAATTATTCGAATGCTTTTATATATTTTATAGTGTTTCTAATATATATTTGATTATTAAATATAATATAAATTATTTAAATAAACAGAAATTTGTGTTAGTGAATTCCAATTTGTTATAATAATTCCTGATCCCCAAAAAGGATACCTCGTAGCCAGTTTTAAAGCGTTTCAAATTCACTTTAAAAAGTGTCCAAAATTTCAATATAAAATAACATATCCTTTGGACATCCTTTTAAAAAGGATTTTTAAAAATCCCACCTACTTCTGGGACACTCACCTGCTCAAATACATTCTCCGGGCTGCTCTCCCGGCTATCCTCCTCATGATGCGACGAACTGGAGGCCCTACTTAGCTCGATCCTGGGCGTGGAGGGTGTGGTCAAGGTGGCAGCGCCGCGATAACTGGCTCCTGGGCCAGCATGACCTCCTCCGCCGCCTCCAGCGGTTGGCGGCAGCGGCTGGCCGCCCTCGCTGCTGCTCACCAATGTGGTGGTCACTGTCGTCGTGGCCGTTTTCAGGGGCGGCGGCCGTTGCTTCGCCTGAACGATGGTTGCCGAACAGGTGGCCGACGATACCGATGAGGACGAGGAGGAGGAAGTGGATGCGGAGGCAGATGCGGATGCTGGGCAGGATGCAGCTGCAGCTGCGGGAGCTGCAGCGGATGTGGCGTTGGCATTGGCTATGCTCGGGGCTTCTATGCCGCCGGCAGTTCTGTTCCTGTTTGTTGTCGTCGTTACTGTCTGTTTTCGCACACTCTGCTCCATCATCTGGAAACGGAAATTGGGTCAACAATTTTAAGATATATTTTTCCCTGATTAATTCACCTTTTGGTTTATTTTAGAGAAATTCCAAAAATTAATTCAAGAAAAAATGACTTTAAGGCACACTTGTTTAACCCTCTTAATACAAAATAAATGTATTATTAAGCATGTAAGTAAGTGTATCGAGTAACAAATCTAATTGTTTTCCCACACATTGTTAGACCCTTCATTGGGATTATGGCCAGTGGACCTCGGGAGGCCAAAGCAGAAGGAATAGAAAAGTAAGCACAAGCTCCCTGTTGTCGTCAATTGACTCCATTGGGGACATTCCCCTCGATAATCTGCCCTCTTGGATTGCATTTCGCAAATTGAAATAAAACGCTTTGACACAGTTTCTTCATATACATATATACCATGATATATAGGAATATATATATATATATTATATACTTTTGTGTGAAGCTAACCCTATGGCGTTTCCCTCTGGCTTACTTTTCACTCTCTCCCGGGGCTATTGCCATTCCCCACATGTGATTTTCAAATGAAACAATGATTTTACTTTATCTTTGGGCTCCCCTTTTGGCCCAATTATAATTGAAAACAGGCTGGCAAGAGGGAGGAGGAGGTGACCTGCATTGGCTGGCCGGTTAAGTCAAAAAAAAAAAAAACTAAACCGGTCAAGACTTGGGAGCATCTGGACGGACTCCCAAGCCTGGGCTCATGCCACATTCTAGTGTTTATAGGTTTATAGTTTATAGGTTAAATGAGTTTTCTAACCTTTAAGCTATTATTTACTATAAAATTTTATATATTTCTATCAAGAAATCAAAGAAAATACTTTTATTATTCGATTTTCAAAGATAAAAGATGAAGGTTTCCCCCATTAAAAATCTAATCAATTATTTATTGGTTATCATAAATATTATGTTTGCCATTTCTCTAACAAAATCAACTAGAACTCCACTCCTGCTGCAATCCACAGGATATCCTTTGGCTGTCAAGTCTCTTCTTTTGCTCATAAAATAAGTGCAAATTGAAGGCATGAGATAATATAATAACTTTAAGCATCCGGGGGCGACTTTGTTTATCCCTCTTCCTGCCCAGAGTTGCAGCATCCGGGCGAGCTCTTGTCCTCGGGGCCCAAAGTCTTTGGCTAACACCATTAGCGGGGCTTTAAGTTTTCCAAACTGTTTGCTAGCTAAAGCACAGGGGGAGGTGAGGGGAGGGGAGAGGCTATGCAAATGCAGGAGGGGGGATGCCCGAGTTTACTGGAGCAACACCATGAGGACAGCCCTCCTGTGTGCGAGGCTGCACTCGCACCGAAGGCGCTCAAGGGTAAATCCTTTCACACACAAAAAGTGGGGGAGCGAAAGGTACACATAGGGGAATTTTATATATATAGAATATAATATATTTAACATCCTTAAGAAATATAAAGAGGCCATCTGTGAAATCGCAGCATTTCCAATAAGTTTGCCATTTAAACTAAATTTTTAATCATCTAATCATCAAATGAATATTTGAAATCATTTTCCAATGGTTAGATTTTATCTCAGTGTAATAGTTGTGGAGAAATATGCACATGGATATGTCCTGACATGAAGGCGATGATTGACACATGGCGCTCAACGCGTCCTGGCATTTTCGGGAGGCCTTGCTTAGCGGCAGGGGGGCGATGTGTGTCTTAGGGGTAGGCGGGAGGCACAGGGCGTTCGGGTAGGTATCGCTTATTGTCTCAGCGGGATCTTGGGCACACAAATTAATTTAAAAGTTGACTTTGGACCTGGAAACTATGCTGTGATTTTCGAAATTGAAGCGCGTGCTGCTGGGCGTCAACAACAAATCCAAAAAGAGAAAAAAGGAAATAATTAAAATAGGAGGCTAATGCCGCCACCCCCTCGAAAATGGGCCTTTATTTTTGCGGTGTACAGAAAAGAAAATAATGTATTTTCATTCGCTTTTCTTTTGTATATTTCTCCTTTTTTGCTAGGAGTGGGGCAGGATATGTTTTTTGGGGACTTATCGTAGCATAATTTCAGACGTAAGAATGGAAAGGGAGAGAAGAATGAACGGGAGGTACATTTAGAAAGAGAGAGAGACTGGCAGGACGAAAGAGGGCGAGCAGAGAGTACACTGATTCTGTCACACAAATGTGTGATTAAATTAATTAAAATTTAAATAAAAAGTAAGGAAGAGCTCAAAGCGAAAGAGATGGATAAAAACGGAGAGAGAAAGAGATAGAGATGGCGATAAAGAGAAAGACAGTGGGGCAATAGAAAGTGGCTAAGGAGGGGGTGGAAGAGAGAGAGAGAGAGGCCGCGTGCTCGACTTTATGTTTATTGTTCATACACACACACACACAACTCACCGCGTTCCCAAAAAAAATCCTGTGTGAGTGTGGGTCCTTTTTGCTTATTAATTTTGCATTTCCTTGCACTACAAAAAAAAACAAAAACTAAGATAACATGTATGTGATTTCTCGTCCTTTGGCCGTTATTCGCTTTGACGCTTCTCTTGATTTATCTCTAGGACTATCTCTCGGCTTCGGTCTCCCGTCTGGCTCGAACACACACACATACACTCTCTCACACACACACGAGGGCGCTCTCTCTCGCTCTCACAACGAGCTCCGCTCCTTTACCGTTAGACCGCACGCACGCAGCGCCAGCGTCGAACTGCGGGCAGCGAAAGCCCCAAAAAGTATGCTAGCGCACTGAATGGGAATGCGACGAAAGCTTCGCCCTCGTCCTTTTGCGCTCTCGCCCTTGTCCTGCTACGGTTTTCGTCGAAAGCTTCGGCCTGGGGCGGAAAAGGGGGTGGCAGCAGTGGGTGGGAGAGGAAGCAACGGCGTTGAGAGAGTTGAGAAGGCGACATGAGGCCGGAAAGCTCAAAGGACTCAGCTGTGGCCTGTGAAGCTTCAGGAGTCAACTTGCCATGTGGGTGCGACTGCGAAAGGGAATACCTTGGAGGTCATACCAATAGGAACTCACGAAATGCTACTAACAATTAGACAAATACAATTAAACTAAAACTAAGGGGAGTCTTCATAGAACATTTTATAATCTTTTCTTTAACAGAATCCCTTCTCTAATGCTTTATTATTTTTTTATTGTGTAGGTATATTTCTTTTTTTTTTGCATTGTATTTCTGTTCATTTCAAACTTTGAAATTTGTAATTTTTTAAGCTATCTCTGCTATCTGCTATCCTTTTTGCCTGTACTGTTACAGGATGCTTTGAACCGTTCATTCGTTTCGCTTTTGGGCATTTCCCTGTCTCTCTCGCACCCACGCCTAGCTTGGCTTACTACCGCCACCGGCAAAATGACATTATTTTGGAATTATTTGGAGCACTTGGCATTTGAGGAGGCGACAGCAAAATATTTTCAAAAAACAAAAAAAAGAAAAGAAAATGGAACTCACGGCTCTTCAGTCGCCGATCTGTGGCGCGTGTCTCGGATAGCCGCCACCCCGTTGCCCCGTTGTTTTTCTTGTTTTTGCTGTCGTTTAAGGTTCATTTTGTTTATTAGCCCGCCTTTTAAGTGGCCATTTGCATGATTGCGGCCCCAACCGCCGAAAAAAACACCATACCCTTGCCCCTTCCAGTCCCCTTCTGCTTTGCCCTGGATCCTTGGATCCTGTTTTCCGCCTTTAATACACACTCACTCATATTTGCAGAGCGGAAAGCTTTGGACGAAGCTTACAGCGCCCAGAAAACGCTTTAGTTGATTTCATGTTTTGGTTAATTAATTTAAGCCCTGCATTATGTGCATACAACATGAGGGAGTAAAGGACACAGTGCTACACCGATAAATGATTTATCTAAATTATACTTTGGAAGCTTAACCAGAGTAAATATACATATATACACATAATCTCTAGGGATCCTTATGATATTAATAAAGAATTCCCAAAATATGAACCTAATAATTGAAAAAAAATATATATTTGGTTCTAGCAGAGTTTTAAAGTACATTAATAAAAATTAAAGTATATGAATCCCTAAAATATTAAAAAGAAAAATATATATAAATGTAAATAATAATTCCAATGGAACAATTTTTTATTTTTTTTTAAAGAGCTTTATAATTAATTTTAAAATATTTATAAATAAAATTTTTTTAATATTTTTCGCCATTGTTTTGGTATTAAAAATGTTAATAAATTAAAGTTATAACATTATCAGCACTTTTTGTTATATACTATATGATATAGGTTCTTTTACTCAGAATTCTCCATAATACATTCTCCATAATACACAAACCTTTAAGGACGAATACCCACTGTACCTGGCTGCGGTGAGCTGAGCAAAGTAGGCTAAAGGACTCACCGCTGCATGGTGCTGATGCTGTTGCTTTTGCTCCTCTTGGTGTTGCTGCTGTTGCTGGGCATTTGTCGTGGCATTGTCCTCAAATGACTTTTCGAAGGATGCAATTGGCGCTGGGCCAAGACGCTTCTGCCGGCGCGCATCCATTCCGTTCCCGTTGCCGCTACAATCTAGTCCTGCCAGTTATTTATTCTCCCAGCAGCATGTCCTGGAAAAGCTGAAAGACTGAGAGAGGGAGAGACACACACATTAGAAGGCCATTGGCACGATTTTTCTCTTGGCATGGCTTTTCATAATTGCCTGTGGCAACAATAATGCACTGAGAGAAGCCTCGTTAGTTTCGTAGAAATCATTATCATTTTTTGGGTTAAAAAACCTAAAGGTTTCTCTCAGTGCCCTGGACCAGCAGCAGCAGCAGACTTTTTCCAAAACGCTTGCAATCACATATCACTTGGCCTCCACTGTTGCTTGTGCCGGGCTCCATCAATCATTGGGGAATCATTTGGAAAAATAAGGCAAACTTACATACTATACTATAATATATATATATATATATGTATATAGATGGGGCAGTTCGTGTCTGCAGGGCCAGCGAACTATTCGCCAGAGGAGAGGCCTTTCGTGCCAACAGTTCATTGAACCGCTTGTGGCAGCCGCAAGCGAACCGGAAGTGAAATAATAACATCAACAATTGATGAATATTTAAGGACATCCGTGTACCGGGTTGTCAAGTAATTCAAGGGATATTCGCGCGGGTCTTTCGGCTCCTCAATTACACTGTTACCAATTTGCTTAATAAATTAGGTAAAAAAAGAAGAAAGATTTTGTTTAGGTGCCTTTTTGAGAAATGTGTTTTTAATTATAATATTTTTGTGTGGAACTATAAAAAAGGTTTATATATCACATAAAATCACAGAGGTTTTAAAGCCTATAAAAATATGGTTCATTTTTTTTAAGCAAACAATTTTTGCATAGTTTTCCAAGCCATTTTGAGAATTTTAAAAATCTTTCCTGCAGCCTCCCTGTATATAGAAAAATCATGCATATTTAATAAAAATATTATATATATTTAATAAGCATATAAAATATAAAAAATGGGTAAACAAATAATTATAAATATCATATCAATTTAATAAGCACATAAAATAAAATTTAGTAAGTAAAATTAAGCGTTTCTTTTTTTATATATATTTTCATTATTGCTATTATTCTTAATTCAGAAATTACAATTACTTCAGCCATTCCTTCCCTTTCGGGATATTATATATATTTGTAATTTTTTGTATTATGGCTATTATCCGTATTATTAATCCATTAATTACAGCCTCAGTCATCGCTTCAATTTAATCTCCTTTTTGGGGACAAACATTACATAACCAAAGTTGTGTCACTCAGAGGACGCGATGCTACTCCCAAAGTAAATATCAATAAAAGTCCCAGGATGCCACCATCTCCTCTCATGTCCTGGCGCTTTATGCTCAAAAAAGATTGTTAAAAACTTTAAGCCCTGAACTAGATTTGCCACAAAATGATAACAGTTAAAGAAGGCTTCCCAACTGGGTTACCCATTATTTTATATATTTTTCTATTAATTAATTTATACATATTTTTGGTACCTTTTTTAATATATATAATTTGTTAGGACTCTTTGAAATTTTTGCAAGGATACTAGAAACATAGATATCGAATTTGAAGGCTACAATTGCTGCCTTACTTTTTTAATACACAAAAGACAATATTTCCCCTCTTCCCCCTCACTCACTCTCTTTCTCTCAATCCCCCCTTGATTTTATGGGTACGAAAAAAGGACATAAAACTGAAGAATCCTACGCACTGGCACACACACACGAGCGCAAAACATGATTATTGCAGCTGAAATAAACTTTTTCCTTTTTTTTTGTTGGTTGGTTTGGGAATGGAAACTTTTATTCTGCAGTTTGCTCCTTGTTGTTGGTGGAGAGAGGGGGAAACGAGTCCTGCCGGGATGCATATTGATTGCTCCGCCATTCACTCGACCTGGGAGTTGCTGCGAATCGAAATTTGGTGCATTATTCATCGCATATATAGTACACGTATGTGCTATATACCATACATATGTATATATGGCACATATTCAGGGAACATCGGTGGGAATTTGTTTGAATGTTTGTCTAAGCGAATGTTTGGTCTCGACCCTGAATTGTTTGAACGGCTTTAACCAGCAGGTATCCTCCTCTGTGCACACACACCCAAGTCCCTTAATTATTCACTCGAACTTTTAGTCACTGACTAAGCTATCACAGCGCCGCACAACTTTGATTTTTAAACAAGGATTTAGTGGGAAATCCCTGCTGAAATTTTCCACATGTATGTCAAGTTAAGAAGTAAATAAATCAAATTAAATAAATAATGGAGAAATAAATAAAAATATAAATTAATAAATAAATAAATACATAAATAAATACATAAAAAATACATCGTCATCATCACGTAGATTAATGCATAATTAAATTCATGAATATTTTTACTTTCTACCTTTTATTGCTATTTTTTCTTCAACTCAAGGATATATTATTTAGCAAAATGGAGTATTAAACATTTTTTAAGTCATTTCTCTGGTATTTATAAATAGTGTTTGTCATCCATAAAAAACCCCCCCTCCTTGTTGTTGTTGTTGTTTATCAGCGCACCCTCGCTTTCCTTCCGTTAACCTTGAACCCCAAAGAGTGGCCCCCAACCTCGCATACTATATAGCGCTTCCCCTCCTCGCTCACCTGCTGCAAGTATCTACCGGTAAATATTTGACCTTCTGCGACTTGGAAGTCTAATTTTAAAACGTTTAGCAGCAATTTTTGTATAATAAGCAGACGATGAATGCCAATGAATGCACTTATCAGTGTCAAGTGGCGAGGGAAGGTCAAGCTACTGGTGACTGCTGAATAAACAAATGAGTTATGTGAGGAATACTTTTTATTTGTGCAACAAATCCACTCAATTTGCAGCAATTTATAATGATAAATTGGATGTTGGTATATAGCTTAATCCGATTAAAACACATAAGTGCTTTCATTAGCATATAATTGAGATTAATTCAATAGTTTTCATGGAAGTTTTCTATAATATAATCAAGCACATGTAATCCTGCATAAATTAAGGCTGAAAATAAACTATAAAGTATGACTTTAGTGTTTTTTGCTTATATGTAACCCTAAGAATTAGCCTCAATTAGTTGTTAATTAAAGTGTAACATTACTCGCTATATTATCTTTGATTAAAACCTTGCCACAAACTTTGCCCAAAAAAGTAGGCAAAACTTTTGCTACTCTTGCTAACCCGCCATTTTTAACTACTTTATGGTCCTTGCCATCCCCATCTTCATTTTTTTCCCCTCGCCCCTCAAAGGAGGCATCGAAAATCGATAAGGCGAGCGCGAGAAAAGCGGGGGGTGGGGAGTTAGACACCACTAAGGGGAACCTGGAGACGTTAAGGCGACAAGGATGTCAGCATAAGTGCCCAACTTTGGCAAACAGCTTAAAAAGGCATTCGTTGGCCACCTTCCCTCAGACTCAGCCATCTCGACTATTACATAGTATGTATACTATATGTAAGGGAACTTTATCCCTGAAAGTAAGGGAAACTATGGGAAATGTCAACTAAAAATAAATACACAGCTTTGTGCTGGTCAAAAACATTAAATAAACATTTGCAATCTATGCAGGCATTGGCCAAAAACTTTGATTTTTTAGTTTTAGTTTTATCTTCAGACTTCCCTTAGATCCTTGCCGGCACTACATTAAGAATCTTTCTTTAAAATTAACTTCTAGCGCTTGTTATACCCTTGCAGGGTATATTAGTTTCAGTCAAAAGTTTGCAACGCAGTGAAGGAGGCATTTGCGACCCTATAAAGTATATATATTCTTGATCAGGATCAACAGCCGAGTCGATCTAGCCATGTCCGTCTGTCTGTCTGTCCGTTTCTACGCAAACTAGTCCCTCAGTTTTAAAGCTATCTGAATGAAACTTTGCAGTTAGGCTTCTATATACTCTCACTCGTACATATGTCGGAACGGGCCGGATCGGACGACTATATCATATAGCTGCCATAGGAACAATCGGAAAAATCTACGAAAAAATATTATAACTTTGTCAGTTTTCAACCAATTTTCAAAACATGGCTAGATCGATTCTTCTTTTAATTCTGATCAAGAATATATGGGGTTTATTTGGTGGAAAAAGACACCTTCTCGTGTTAAAACGGATTTAAAAGTCATAATTTAAAAAAGTTATGGTTTGGCGGGCATTATTACTAGCCTGTCACTTGTTCTAAGCTTCGATTAATATCGCGGTTTTATCAGCTCTAATGATGGCCGCCACACATACATACAACACAAAACCAACTAACACATATGTATGCGTGTGTAAGCAATAATCAAAACAAACCATAATCAAAACAAACAGCACATCGCTGTACCGCTATGGCGCACGCATACATAGAGCATGAAACCAACTAACACATATGTATGCGTGTGTAAGCAATAATCAAAACAAAACAGAGAGCGCGATGTATTGCGCGCGCTCTCTCCCCCCTCGCCCACAAGCCGTAGTTCCAAATTTGTCCGCTGGTGGCTTTTTCGGTCTGACGACCCTTTCAAACCATCTTTTTAAATACGTTTTAACACAGGAAGGAGTCATATTCGACCACATAAACCTTATATATTCTTGATCAGAATTAATGGGAGAATCGATCTAACCAGGTTTTGAAAATATAAATGAAAAATTGTAGATTTGAATAATCATATCTTGGCCAAAAACAAACGAAATTAAATTTTGAATGCATTAATGTGTTGGGTTTTTTCCCCTTAAAAAACGTGCAAACCAAATTTAAGGCTAAGATTTTGTTTGGATTTTTAACAATTAAATAAATATTAAAAAAAAATCAAAAAAAATTTGTTTGTTTAGAACATGGCTAAGAAAGCAGAAAGAAAGAGAAAAATGCTTTCAGATTTGAAATTGGTGTATTTTTGGCCAAATTATGATTTTTCAAATCTATAATTTTCCAATTATAATTTCAAAACATGGCTAGATCGATTCTCCTATTAATTCTGATCAAGAATATATGGGGTTTATTTGGTGGAAAAAGACACCTTCTCGTGTTAAAACGGATTTAAAAGTCATAATTTAAAAAGGTTATGGTTTGGCGGGCATTATTACTAGCCTGTCACTTGTTCTAAGCTTCGATTAATATCGCGGTTTTATCAGCTCTAATGATGGCCGCCACACATACATACAACACAAAACCAACTAACACATATGTATGCATGTGTAAGCAATAATCAAAACAAACCATAATCAAAACAAACCGCACATCGCTGTTTTGATTATAATTTCATGAAAATCGGCTGTTTATATCCTATAGCTTCCATAGGAACAATCAGGAAAATAAAAAAAACCATAGCTTAGCCGTGTTTCAAACCATTGCCATCAAATTAGAGATTTGGCAACAAATTATTATTTTAGAATTTCGTTTTTAATTTTTTGTTTAAACTCTGCAAGGGTATACAAACTTCGGTGAGCCGAAGTTAGCTTCCTTTCTTGTTGGACTTAAAATCTTTAATTCTTCTCTTAAATGCTTTCAAAATTCTTAATTCTAAACTCTTTTCCTCTTTCTTATACGTTATAATTTTTTTGTTCTATTCCTTTGCTTCCCTCGATTCTCCCTCGTTGTAGGCGCACAGCCATTGGACATATTGCCCCCAATGACATTGGGCGCCTGTGGGTGGAGTGGGTACCACAGGGGCGGTTGGGGGATAGGTTTTTGGAGACGTCGCCGCTATCGTCGCCGGCAGAGTTTGGCCGCCGCTGTGAGGCACGACGGGGGGGAGGGAGCGAGCAGCAGGCGGCAAAGGCATTTCATTGACCTCATAAATTGTCCAGGAAGAGGCGAAAAAGAGGAGAAAACAAAAAAAAATTACAGTGCTGAGGGCATGAACCGCAAACCCCAAAATGGCATACACGAGACGCGGCCATTTAATGCCGAATTACACAGCGACAAACTAGGCACTTGGAAATTATTTCAAGGACTTGATTCCTTCTTATAAATTATTAAATTAAAATCGCTTGAAAGAGAAAATTTGTTTATATAAATATACTACAGTTCCTAGTGGTTGCCATTATTACATTTTTTTAGTATTATTTTAAAATATTCTAAGACACACAAAACAGAAGTTTTCCGTGGGGAAGAGCAAGGAAAACCTGAAAACAAAAACATCAACAACAACAATAACGATATTAATGCACGCTCGTTGCTCATCGTTTCAAACTAAACTGTTTGTCATTGTACTTTGGGGATAAGGACGAAATAGGGGCGAGATGGGGGGGGGGGGGTGGCTGATGAAAGGAAAACGGGGATTAACAGAGAAAAACTGGAGAAAAACCAGACGCCAATGGAGAATAAATTCAATGAGGTTCGTTCAATGGACGTGCATATATGCAAAGGATACTAAGGATGCTGGAGAATGAGAAAATTAGAAAGATATGAACAGGGAGAGAGAGAGAAAAGAGGTCCGAAGCTGACAGGTCCTGCCAGAAGTCACCTGGCGACTGTGAAGCAGACTACAGTGTTTCTGAATTTTTAATTTATATTAATTTATTATAATTGCAGTCATAACATCGTTGTTTCTCAACATATTTTCATAAATTTTGATTTCGGTTTTAATTTTTCGATTTAATTCTGCAAGGGCATCAAACTTCGGTAAGCCGAAGTTAGCTTCCTTTCTTGTTTTCTTTTAAAACATTTAATTTAATTCAAGATAAAGAAGATTTCGCGTAGATATAAATATTTTTAATATTATTATTTTATAACAACTAAAATTGTATTATTATTTCTTGACTTCGCTTACGTTAAAATTATAATTAATAAGTTTGTGTATTTGGCGCCAACTGGTGAATATTGAGGAAACCAATGTCATGCATGTTAAATCTACGTTTATATATTGTACAAAATTCGTTTTGTGATATTGCTTCTCTTTCCCATTTATAATTTTGATTCTTCTTCTCTTAATTTTCAGCCTCCTCTCTCAGGCATTGCCAACTTGCATTATCGGTCATTGACCTGCCTCCTTGTCCGTTGGGCCATCAGTTCTTTCAACCAACGAAGCACGCGGACGCGCCTCCACGCGCGGAGATGGAGGATCGGTGAAAAAGCCGGAAAAACGCCGGAAAAACGGCGGAAAAACGCGGAAAATTGCGGAAAACAGCGGGCCCCCGCGCAGTGATCAAGTATGAGTGTAAAAAGTGAAATTCATGCCGAAAATGGGCCGCTGTTGCGCTTTTTTTGGCGTGGCCAAGATCCGTGCGTTTTCGTATTTTTTTTTCTGTGTGTGTGTGTGTGCCGCCATACCGTCAAATCAAAAGACGGCTTTTTGTTCTTTTTTCCTAGTGTTTCAAGTGTTTAATAGCCTTAAATATGTAGAAGGCTTATTTGTTCCTTTTTTTTGTGTGCTTCGCCCGCTTTTTCGGCGGCAATTAGGAGCTGCAACAACAGCGACGTGTAAGGGTGAGTGAGACGCCACTATTTTCTTAGTTGCAACTTCCTTCATTTTACTGCATTCGCGCGCGCTTTTTTCATCTTCTTTTCTTGCCACACGAGCGCCTTTTTCTCCTTCGGCCTTTCTCTCGTCGTTCCTTGCCTCACGAAGACCGAATTTTGTCCTTCGCTTTGCTACTTGCATCGTGTGCTCGCAGAGCGAGGCGATGTGGAACCTAAGAGCGCGCGCGGCGCTTAAAGGGAACGATCCTCTCTTACGGTTTTCCATTTTGGCCTTTGGAAAGCTGCTGCCTTTGTTTACTTTATTTTCAGGGCAATTTTTAAAATGTAATCAATGGAAATTCAATGAAACTCAATCAATAATTAAATAATTATTTAATTCAATCAATATTTAACTATATATCTCTGTTATTGGTTCAGGTGTATTAAAACTTAATATTTATTTATTTAATACGATTTTAAAACAATATTTTGATTTGATTATGGCATATGTTTTATTTAAAACAAACTCTATATTCGAGGGAAACTAATAAGCTGAAAATAATCAAAAATTTAAATTAATTTACAAAATATTTGTTGTTTGTTTAAAAAAAAATATTGTGATAGTAAAAAATATTCATCGATCGTGTCTGATGTTAGCCCGTCTTTCCATTGGTAGTATTATATAAGAATTATTAAGTAAGAATTATGAAGAATTAAGTATTATTTATTTGTTAAATTTCATTTTGTTTCCACTGTGCCGGTGGTGGGGAGGTGAGCAGGTGAGGAGGTGGAAATAGCAAAATAGAAACAAAACGCTGGCTTTGATCGCTGGCTTTTGATAAGCGTCAATGACACAGGCAAAAAGGACGAGCCAAAAGGACCCTTGTTGCTGCAGTGCTTTGCCAGTGAATCACTGATTTTGCCACTCTCTCCTTCTCTCTCTCATTATGCATTACATATAGCTTAGGCATATATAGTATATACAGTATCTGGGATACACCCTCACACATTGTAACCAAGTAACGACCGAGAGCTGACTCATTCTTGGTTGCTGGTCGCTGGGAATTTGGGACAAACTGCAGAAAAGTGGCTGGTTTATGTTTGAATAACTTTGTAATAAAAACTCTTTTCATTACATCAGTTTAAAAAACACTAATTATCTAATTAATTGGAGATTAAATGTCTCTGTGTTCAAATTGGATGTGTAAATAAATCGCGGAAACGTTCAATATGATAATATCAAGAAATTCCTCAATATTACATTGAAATTAATGTAAACATCTGTATAATGAATTTAAACATTTTTGTTTTTAATCCTTATAACCCACAAAAATATATTTTAAATAATTGTTCTATTGTTGCAAATTATATAACAGAATCTTAATTTATGGCAATTATTTTGCAAGATTTATATATTTTAATTTATGTGGATATCGACGAATTTCTTATCAAATAATATAATATAAATATAATATTATAATAAAAATATTTCACTTGCTAAATTTAACTTATTCAACCTTTTTAGTACATTTTATATAGCTTTTAATTGGCAGCACTTTCTGTCGCAGTAATCCCAATGGCTTCTACTGCTCGTTGAAGCCCTAGTTTTTTGCCCAGTGTAACAAATGCGATTAGACCACTGCATACTTTCCTGGCAGTCGCAGGAAAATGACTTCTCGAATGGCAAAAGCCAAAGGCAATAATGTGAAAAGAAACGAGAATGAGGAGAATCCAGGGAGAAAGGCGTTGGGGGGGAGGGAATTAGCATGCAATAACAACTAGAGGGGGTTAGGCGGGGAGGCCCATGACTAATATGGGTCTCGCCTCACGTCGCCTCCTTTCTTCATCTGCTTACTTACTTCCCTGACCCCCTAAATTTTCCTCTTTTCCTTTGTTTTTTTTTGTTATTTCTCCCCCGTTTACTTTTCGTATTTCCTTGTTGTTGCTGTAATAGTGTTATAGCGTGCCGACTCTGGCAGCACCAGCTAGTAGTAGGTGTTAAGTAATGACACACATACATTTAGGGCGCCCAAGGGTTAAGGGGAAGGGGAAAAGGGGGCGACGGCTTTCGGGGTTATTCGCTGAGGTCGCCAATTATCGAGGACTGCCACAAAACCACCCGAGAGGCCACCCAAAAATCGTAATGCTAATCAGGAATTAATTGGAAATTGGAAGAATAAACATTATAATCAAGGGTAGAACTCACTTGGGGATTTTAATTAACAAGGATTTCGAGTTAAAAAATTTATAAAATTTAGTTTACACTGTTTTTAGGCTCGAAATAATTAATTAGTTAAAAAAATATTAATATATCAATAGTAAATATATATATATTGTCAATGTGTGCGATAATTATACAAATATTAAAGCTTAATTTTTTGACCAAATTGAATTTCTGATTAAAAGAACAAAATATGTTGCTTACGTAAACCAAATAAAAATAAATCTAAGACCAGTTTTGTTATCTGGTAATAAAATATTAAATAAGTTTAAATTATAAATTTGTCATCAATATTTTATATTTTATTTTTTATTCTAAAAGCTAAAATGTATTATTTAATTTATTAATGCCAAAAATAAGAGTTACTTCATATATTATTTCTGAATTTATTTATATTTACAGCTTATTATGTTTGTGGTTTCTGATCTGTCTGCAAAGGACTCAAGGATATGCCATCAAATAACCTTAAGGTAAGCATTCTTAGAATTTTCATTTACATTTAGTGGCCGCAGGACTCGCGCTTGGTCGCTTGGTAACAGTGCGGGTCTCTGCCAGCCGTGAATTCCAACCTTACATAATTGAACTGGCTTTATGCCGGAACAACAAGGATAACTAGGATAACAAAACCCACGGGCAAAAGCACACACTATACACACAGCCTCACACACACTCACACACACATAAGCAACAGCCTAAAGTCGGCCACCGACTGCAGTGCGAAGAATTCCTTGCATACTTTTTAGGGCAGAGTCGAGTCGCGTCGAGATGAGAATTCCAAGCGGCGCACACACACACTCGAAAAAAAACAACAACAACTGTGTCGGAAGCGCCATTTAGGGCAACATCTTTTCACGGATATTTCCCGCTTTTCCAGCGCTTTTCCCCCTTTACGTAAGCCAATTCGATTAGACGCGTTAACCGTTCTCGGCGCCAAGCGAACGCCAACTGAACTTATCAGTCACTCAACTGAGCAGCGCTCAGGCCGACAACTACAACTACCACTATGAATCTAGCCATACACACACAGGCACACACAAAGAGGCATGCAACAACTCTCGCCTGTGTGTGTGTATTATAGTGTGTGGTGTGGGTGTCTGTATGCCGCCCATAGTAAAGAAAGTGTAAGGTGGTCGTGTCGGCAAAAAGTAGTTCGTTAACAATGGCGACTTCCGGCTGCCCAGGAAATGTGGAAGTGAAACGAAAGTAGGAGTTACTTAACCCTTAGAATGTGTGTGTGGGTGGTTTTGTATAATTTATAATATACTATATATTTTATTATTTATTTTATTACTGTATTATACATTTTTATGAATAATTATGAAAATAATTTGCAGCTTTTATACCAATCACTGTTTATATTTCATATTTCAACTTTTAAATAAATAATTTTATTTATTTATTTATTTTATATACAAATAATTAATTTAATACAATTTTATTAGCAGACAAAGTATACGAGTTATAAAAAGGTAATGTTATTTTTTATTATTTTATACATATACATATGTCTCCATTTATATTTTTTTGAACACTTCAAACTCCACACATACTGAAAGAATTAATTAAAATAATATACTAATATTTTATTCATTTTCCTAACCTTAAACAATAAATTCCACGGAATTAGACTACCTTCTACCTATTATGCCACGGTCACTGTGGTCCAAAAGACCATTTTTCTTGGCAAAAATAAATAACTAGCTCTATTTTATGCGATATCATAGAAGATAGAGGGGTGACCTTATTAAGATCCTTTAACATCTCTTTCAAAGTGAGATTCTTGCTCTTTCCCATAACTTTAAAATAAGATTTATAATCTTATTTTGTCTCAAAGACTGTACTTGCCTAAACACACACCAACGAAGCGGACTATTGTTTACTACACAGTTATTGCTTCTGGCCCCTCGCCCTGTAGCTCCACCTCCTTTACTTCCGGCAGAAACAGAAACACAAAGATGGGGGGATAAGGAGACGAAGACGGAGAATGAGAAAGAGCAACGAAAACAGAAGGGAAAGCCAAAGGAAATCCTTGGCCGAAGTGCATCGTAAGCTTTTTGGGGCTTGGGCATGTTAATGGGGTCACCGCCACGCCTCCTTGCCCCCCTCGGGCTGCGATTGTTGTGCTAGAATGCAAAATTGATCAATTTGGATGTCAACGTCTGGCAGGACCCAAACCCGCCCCCAAAAACCCTGATTGTGTCTCCTCCTTTTCCTGCTGCTGCGGCTGCTCCTTCTCTTCCTTCCTTTTTGAGTCCACATCAGGCGCAAATATTTATAATTTATGCCCACTACAATGGACATGCTGAAACAGAGGCGGTCGAGCAGAACCAGGACCGACCAGGACGATAGCCGGAATGAGGTTTTGGCCATCGGCTCGAGCGCCCTAATTGTGTTGGCAGTCATAATGCAATTCCAAGATTGACTGCTGGACATAGAGGCATGTTAAGAGTGAGTGCTAGGGGCCGTTCTCGATTCCCAGAAAACTCTTTTGGTACTTTGAACAGGGCAACAGGTTTCCATTATAAATATTTTGTATGGTATAGTCTTCTCTTTATTGCAGGTAAAAAATAAATGGAACCAACAATTCTACAACATTTAAATTCCTCACGAAAATTAATTTATTTATTTTGTTTTAATTAACAAATTAAGAAAGGCAAATATATTAGGTCTTCCTGAGGGCATAAGTTGCCCAAAAACCTAGTGAAAATTAATATATCATCATCATATCAGAATCACCATTGAAATCCTTATAAAGGATCATAAAATATTAAGAAACAAATTTTAAATTGTCATAAGAAATTTCAAAAATTGAAAAAAATTAAATTAAATTTTAAACTTTCATTTTTCCGACAATGAAAAATTTATATAAAATAATAATAAGTATATTTTTGGAGAATGCAAATATTTAAGGTTTCAATTCCTAATCAAAGGGTTGCAAAACTCCAAAAATATAATTCTACAATCTAGAAAATTAACCATTCATGAATATAGCGCAACGATCGAAAATAAATTTAGAAAAGTCAACAAATATTTATATACAAATTTTCAATAATTTTTCTGTATTTTTTGGAACACGCCTGAAATGAAAATATCTGAACCGTTGGTTACTGATTGCACATACCGCCGCCCATCACACCCACACCCAAAAATAAGGAGGCCGCACCGCACTACACCCCATTGCCCCATTGTGTTATGTGCATGTGTGTGTCCCATCCTGGTCCCCATGACCATCATCCCAATACGCGCTCTCCCCTTTAAAATAGCAAAGTGCCACATAATTCGATTACCATGCATGCCATCGCATGCAGTGCACTTGGGGCTCGGACTCGGGGAGGGGGGTTTGGGTTTTCGGTTTAAAGTGTGGTCTCCTTTTCCCTTGGCACCCACACGGGCCACTCCCACAGAGCCAGTGGGTGTCACCAGTGGCAATGGGGGAGTGGCGCACGCACCCCGCTGATGGATGAGTCGCAGCGTTAAGTGGCGTTAAATCAGGCGGAGAAGAAGGGTGTTGGACAGGCAAAAAAAAAGCTGTTAATCTGGCAGTCTACGAGTGAGCTGCAAGAGATTTATTTATTAAAACATTTTTTTACATATTTTAAAGGGATTTTAAATATTGTTTATTTATTTTGACCATCAGATTTAACCAAAAAATACCCATTTTAAAGACAGTTTTGAATTTTGTTTTTCGATCATTTTTGAAACAGTTTAAAAACTTACATAATTTGGCGAAAAATATATATATTAATTTGAGTAATTTTATGGCCTTTAAAGGGCCGCAAAAATACCAAAATTATGCATAAATTTCAATTTGTAAATTAGCATACTGACTTTAAAAAATTAAATTACAAAAATTTGTCACAATTATAACGATGAAAAATTGTTATTGCCGGCTGTAATTTATTCTTGATTTGAGTTGGCATCCTGCAATATTCGTATTTAAAATTCGATTAAAAAAAAATTAACAAAAACACTGGAAAATTTGAAGTTAATGCTTGATAGGACCCAGATTCCCGATAATCCAATTAAAAACACCACAGACATATTTTATTATTGTTAAAAATGTTTTTATTCTGGTTTTGGGTTGGGTGTATATCAATAAGTAAAATCATTTGTAGTATCAACATATTTCTCAACTGTGTGTACGCGTGTGTGTGTCCCCCCTTTTGCTTAAGAACTAAAACATAAATAATTTAAGACTTAATCCACTAAGGCCGCTGTGGCGATTTACAAAAACTTCTCCTCAAAACTCATAATCTTTTCCTTTTTGCACAACAAATATTAAAAAAAAAATTATATAGGGACATTAAAAAAAATAAAACAAAATACTTTTGGATAATTTCAAACAATTGATAAAAAGGACTCGAGAACCAATCAATAAAGCAACTCGCATGCCTGGCGATACACATACATATCGTAGTTATATATATATATAGTATAATTAATGTAGTTCAGTTTAGTACGGGGAATACGGGGGGAGGGGGTTGGGTGAACATACCATCAAAATTTGTATCCCTTAAGTGTACGATCGGAGTGGTTTTTCCCACCTCCCCTTTTATCTTAGTATTACGATTTAGAAAGCACTTGAATTTTGCTGTTCACAACAAAGGCAACGTGGTGTTTAATCTCCTCCAGCAGCGTCTTTAGCTCCTCCTGATCCTCCTCCTGGCGAGGCTGTGTGTGTGACAAGTGTGTATATCAAGTTGGTGACGCTGACAAGTTTGGCCGTTCATTTTTCAACCGCTGCAATATACAAAATTTAATGATTGTGGTGAGAAGGCAATCTGGATTGAGGCAGAGAGTATGGTTAGGCATTAGGCGAACTACTTAGCGATGCTCAAGCAGAGGGGGGGGGGGGGGGGGGAAGAGGAAACCATTGGACCACCCATCACAGAGAAAACACAACAGTCAGGCGAAAGGGAAAGAGACAGAGAGCTAGCTAGCGAGCGAGACAACATAGAAATGGGATGAATAGTTGGTTGGTCATCGGTTCATCTTACTTCGTTGCCGCTTCAGTATTCAGTAGCTTCTTCCTTCATCTTCTTCTCATCTTCACATTAGCTGTGGTTGTTGTTGTTGTGGTGTTGTTCGTGATGTTGTAATTGTTGGTAAATTGTTGAATTGAGTGTTTTCTTTTTTTTTTGTTTTAAATCATTTTCTACTTAAATGCAAATAGCAGCAGCCATGCACAGCAGTTACTTTAGAAAGTCATTCATATTGATGTAATTTTTATAACTAAATAAAGAGAAATCACAAAAATGCATTCGGTTAAAAAATAGGGAAACGAAAATAATAACAAGACACTTAGGGGCGCGACAACAAATGAACAGAAAGTGACACAAACAATAGGAAATATGTTGTAATTATGATGATGACTACTGAGGGTTATTGTAAAGTCCTTACAATAACAAGATGCATAATGGCTAGACTTTTGAATTTCTCTCTTCCTGGCTCGTGACCAACTTTTCCAGACATCCTGGAGGGGCCATTGGAGTGCAAATCAAATCGTTAGACTCTACACATCTTGTTATAATAAGAGCTCTTTGCTTATGGTTTGTGTTTAACAGACACTGAATTAATCGTAGCCGGATTGTTGCCGACAAAAAACACACAATATATTATAAGATAATAATAATAATTTGGATTGTATCAGAATTAACATTTAGGCGCCGTTTCAAAACGACAAGGAATTTTGATAAAAGGCGAATCATTGGCTAACGGCTTTCAACAATCCTACCGGCGGTCAGGGTCATGCATGCAGTTGGTTGGTTGCTTGGTTAGTGGGTGAGCGTGGCCCTTGGTAGCGACCAAAACGACTTGGGGCCGTACCTCTTGGCGGATGTGGTGCGTGAGTAGGGATTCTGCAGGATTTTCGGATGCGTTTCCATTACGCGCAGCAGCAGGTTGTCCAGATAGTCCTCTAGTTCCTTAACCCGTTGCCGCTGCAGCAGAGCCTCGTTCTCCATTCCATTGGCAATTAGCATTAGTTCCTGGAAAGAGGATCGATTAGAGGATGTGTATATGTGTAAAAATATTCATACAAACTAACCTCCCGGGACTTGCCCTCGTATTTCTTGGCCAGCTGGGCAGATATCTCCGAGCGTCGCTCTGCATGCGATCCGCTCTTTTCGTGGCCAATGATGATGCGCTCCGTGGACTTGGGACTGGGCGAGTTGCTCTCGTTGTCATTGTTGTATTTATCTGAAAACGGAAACCAAAATTAATAGAAGCTAGTAAAATAAGCATGCGGATGAGGTAAGAATGCCCAAACACTGGCGGATGCAAAAGAAAACACAACGGAAACAATAGGAAACAGTCCGGGAAATGAAAACAAAAGGGAAATAGATACAGGGAGTGTATGGAGGTGTCTTAGGGAACGCATTTCCAGGAATATGAGACGCGACAGATGACAGCGTTGATTGGAAGTAAGCTTGGTTCGGTTTCTTGTGTGCTCTTCGCGATCCGCCAGCATTTTTGCCCGCCGCACTCCCAGCCCGCCGCCGGATGCATTGGAGAGGTCAGGATTATCAGATAGCGGTTCGAGTCTGGACTTGGATCGGTTCGGTTCGGATCGGGTTCATCAGCTCACCTCGCTTGTTGCCGTATTTGAACTTGCCCAGCCGCTTCTCCCAGCGCTCGCCGTTTCCGCTGCCACCGCCGTTCGTCTGAAACTCCTTGGGCGACTGCTCAGGCGTGAGAAAGTTGTGCTCCGGCTCAGCCGGTTCACCCTCTGGCTCCTGTTGCATCTCCCGTTCGTGCTTCTCAGTTGTCGCCGCCACTGATACTGCTACTGGCTCTTCGTGCGACGTGGAGCGCGTGGCGAAGCTGAGCAGCCTTTGGTCCTCCTCCCAGCGCTTAGTCTCACGCCGTCGCTGCTCTTCCAGCTTTTGCCGCTCCTTGGCCTCCTCCTCTAGCTCCCGCTGCAGGGCCGCTTCCTCCTCATGCAGTCGCTGCTCATTTAAACGCAGCTCTTCCTCCAAGCGAGCATCCTCCTCGGCACGCTGTTGGCGGGCAGCCTCTTCCCTAGCCTTCGCCTTCTCCTCCTCAGCCCTCAGATCGGGCATTAACCGCGGCTGCGGCTTGGGTCGTGCTGTGGGTGTAGGCACCGGCGCCTTCTCTGGCTCCAGGTCCAGTTCCTCCAGCTCAGGCTCATCTGCAAAGATGGCTGTGCTGTTGCGCTGCTCGTACTTGGCGAAGCTAGCATTGAAGGTATCGAAATTACGTTGCTCCACATCGGGTGAGAAGAGTGAGGAGGATGTGGTGGTGGTGGCTACGGCAGCAGCAGGAGCAGGAGTAGGAGTAGGTACGATAGCAGGAGCAGCAGTAGCGTTAATTGGAGCTGCAACGGGTACTGGTGGGGGAGCTGCCCGCGGTGGCTGCTCGCTGTCATCCTCATCACTGTCCGAGCTGGAACTAGACGAAGAGCTGGACGTGGGCAATGGCGGCGGCTCCTCTACACTGGCGGGCAATGGCACTCGTGCCTCCCAGCTGCGACGTTTCAGGGAATCACTGCTTCCAATCTCAAGGAACATGCCGCCGCCATACAATTTTGAAGCCCACTCGTCTTTGCTGCTATCCGGCTCCATTTGCTTCTGCTTTGGCTGCTGCTGCTGCTCCTCCTCCTGCTCTGCCTGCGACGATGACGACGACGAGGAGGGAATGCGTGGCGGCTTCGAGGGAGGCGGCAGATTGCTGCTGGCCCCGCGGGCATGGCCACGGACACTAAAATCGAGCTCAAGCTGTTCCATCTCCGCGTCAATGGGCGCGTCCTCATCGAGGGTAGCTGGTAAAACCGATGGCTTACCTTTCCCGCTGCCATTGTTGACGCCGCTGATGACACCGTTGCTCAGCAAGGGCGATGGATGGCGCGGCGCAAAGTTGGGAGTCCCGACTGCTGGCTGCGGCGGCTGGAGACCGGTCCGTTGGATATTCAGGGAGCTGCCGGAGCTCTTGTGCGACAGATTATCAAAGACAAACTCATCCTCGTCCTCGCTAATTACACCGGGATCGGCCTCGCCAGCGCGCTGACCGCCTCGTCGCCGGCCACTGCCGCCGTTTTGGCCCCTGCCCGTTGAGCTATTGGGGGTGCCCAGGCTGGCAAAGGAGCCGCCAAAGGAGCTGCTATCATCGCCGCCTGCCTCCTGCTTCTTCTTGCTGCGAATGTGCAGTTTAGAGCTCAGCGAACCGGCCAGTTTCTTAATGCTGCGTCGCTTTTCACCATTGCCAATGGAGAGCAGACTGCCGCCCACAGAGCTGGCCAGCTGGCCAATGGAAGACTTGTGCTTATCCTTCTTACTGAGATCGGTCAGCGAGCCGGATTTGACCACAAAGGCGATGCGAACCTCCAGCTCGCCGCGTTCCTTATTCTTCTTCTCCTTGCCGGGCTTGCTCTCCAGCTTGAACCACTTGGCGCGCGGCCTGTCGTACACATCCATCTCGTTGAGGGGCAGCGAGGCTTGACCCAGGAATTCATCGATGCCCAGGTTATTTCTGTGCAGGCAGGTCAGCGTCAGCTCAGCGCGATTGCCCTGATCGGGGATTTTCCTACGGAAGATATAGTACATTACAATGGGAACTCTTAAATCCAGGCTGGAAGGGGACTTACAGCTCGCACTCCTCATTCCAGTTGACGCTCGTCTCGGCCTTGTCCTTGACTGAAGTCTGATACTTCTCCTTGCCCAGGGCAATGGTGACAAAGCAGTTGTTGGTGCCATTCTTGCCTTTGGTGAGCAAACCTCGCGCCCGTTGCACTGTAATTGAGCAGAGGTAAAGGTTAAAAATGGGAGTGCCAATATCTGGAGTCAAAAATATATCTGCCTAATTCATTGGGAATCTTTTGGGCTAATGACCGACCCAATTCAGCTTATCAGAAGAGCCCAACATTAGATATATACGAGAAGGCCATGCATAAATGTATCTGGAGGAGTCGGCCGGCTGCAAACAATGCTGGGACTGGGACTTATCTAAGAGCTTGGCTTTAAACTTGACTCTGATTGCTCTGGCAGTGGGAGAGAGCTCCACCGTCAACGAATGGCGGCTCTGCGGTTGCGTGGTGGCGCTTGGCGCTTGACGGTGGCTTTCATATCTGCGCCGGATGCTTTTGTCGGGCTCGAGGTCACGAGGCGCTCAAGTGAAACTACTCGAAATTTGCTTTTTGGGTCCCCGCGAATTTGGGAAGTGATTCACTCGACCGAGTGGCGGCGACAATCGCTGGCGTAGATTTGCCTCTCTGTGTTGCTTTTTCTTTTCGTTTATTTATTTATATTTCGTTTCTGTTTTTAAATTTTTGCCAAGACTTCGGGTGGCGGGCTCTGATTCCAGCACAACTGCCGGAAATGGATATGGAAATGGGCATGGAAGTGACACCCGAAGACGCTGTGCTGCTCCGGGGGGGCAGAAATTAAGTCATTGCGATCGAAGCGATCTATTTTTGGGCCCGATGCCGGTGCCGATCCCATTCCCGGCACGGAGTTCATTCCACCCGCCAGATGGGTGGGAAAGAAGCTTCCCTTCCCGGTTCGATTGATTATTCAAGTGTGAGGACGGTGGTGGTGCATGCCAGGCAGCAATTGCTCAATCCCCCCAAAGAAACCGCGCTTGCCGGGGTTTCGTAATGCTTAAAAAAAAGTAAATAAAATAAAAATACAAAAAAAAGCTGGCGAGGCAGAAGCAATTACCGGGCATAAACAATACGGGCACAAAAAGTGAAAAGCGGTGTCAACGAAAGGCGGTGAAAAGCGACCAGGGGGAAGGGGCGAGGGAAGGGAAAGAAAGGCGAAGAAAAGCGGGAAAACATACGAGAGGGACAGAGAGAGAAAGGCTCTGCCCGCTGCAGATTTCTGCATCTTTTTTCGGTCTCAGTTTCATTTTCCTTTAGCTTTCCTCGCGCGTGGTGGGCGTCCTCATAATTATTATCGCATTAACAGTTTTTCACTTCGCCAGCTGCCTTTAAGCCAATTTGGGAAGTTTGCTGCCCGTTTCTTTCGCTGCTCACTTGGTGTCTTTCCCGTTTTTCTACCATTTTACCACGTAATTGAGGGTAAAGCCGGCGGCTAATATCGATGATCCCAAGCTGCTAGGCTGACCTCTTCGATGCCACCTGTTCATCCCATTTGTCTTGGCTTTTCTCTCGACTAATGAATGGGTTCGATCTCTGGGAAGATGGATGGCTCCCATCCCAGTGCGCTGGCTGTCAATGACCCGCCCGGCAATTTCGTGCAGCAGTTCAGCGGATGGCGAGAGACATGCAGATCGATGGATGCGATGTACTCCTCCGAATGCCCTGCAAATTCCCTTCCCATAAATATATATATTTTTACAAATATATACGAATAGTGCCTGCATGGAGGGGCGCCCCAAAAATAGAAATGCCAAATGCTAAATGGCAAAAGGTAAGAAGAAACATGGCAAGCAGCGCCAAAAACAAAACAACAACAAAAAACTAAACAAAACTGGCCGAAGAGAGGCGGAGGGGGAAGAGGGGTGGGGCAGGGGTAGAGGGGGCGGCGATCCACCAACGGCGAAACCGTTAAGTTGGTCCGCTTTTATGGCCGCCTCTCAAAACTAATGGCCAGCACAGTGGAACGAACAGCAGTTTCAATATTTTTCTTATTTGAAAGTAACTAATTAACCGTCAGTTTAACTGATTATTAATTTATTTTAGTAGAGAATTTAAATACTTAAAGAAACATCAAACACTTTTGGCTAGGAATAACATTTGTTTTTCACAACAAGAAAACATGTTCCTTTTAACTAAAGGTTTATCTGCCAACTCGAAGTTATAAGTGAACAGCAAAAGGCAAACAAAATGTGGCTTTTAATCAAAGCCTTTCTTCCAAATTAATTTCTAGTTGGGGAATTTCTATGAAATGCTTCTTTTGTGCCCCACTGTACCAATAGTTGCGCATTCAATTTTCGCTTTTCGGGGTAAAAGGGAAGCTATCTGCGCAGCAAGAGAGAGGTGAGAGGCGATAAAATCACTGCCAAAACAGAAGCCCAAAACCACACTCCCAACACTTTTTGCACTTTTTCAATTCAATCACGTGCTGAATGGCCGAGGGGAGGGAGGGGGATCTAATTGAGGGTTTGTCGAGAGCAAACAGAAGCAGTCAGGAGGGCGTATAGACAAGGTGAATCAATGGCATAAAGACTGGCGGTGGCCCTACCCCTCTGCAGCAATTATCTCTATAACAACATGTAGCGACAGTTGAAAGCCCATCCGTATCTTGGCCAAGTAAGGATCGGCGGGATTGATTACTCAGAGCCGCCAGAGCCATGAGGTGGGGTGAGTCACTTGTTGTCGTTTCCAGCGCGTGGCCCAAATAAGAAGCCGAAAATAACGGTCGTTGTCTGTGTGTTACCAAAAAAGAGAAATTTCTGTGTGTGTCAGTGGAGTGTATGTTCATTCAGTGGCCATCGAACTGCCTATTGATGCTGATCAGATCTTCTAAATTGGGGAGAGAGGGTGAGATATATAATTTCTAACAAGATACTAGTTTTAGGTAAGCTCCCAGCCAGAGAAGGAGGCTTTCTACCCTTCTTTTAACCTTTTAGATTCACTCTCTAAACCCTTATTGGAGCTTGAACTCGAAGGTACCCCAGATAGGCCATCTTCCGACTAAACTAAGCCTGGGCAGTACTTGGACATGGAATGATTCAATCTACCCCAGTCAACGCTGCTAGTTTACTGTCAATTATAGCTAAAAGCTTCCACAAATAATAGAGAAAACGAGGGGAGACAAACGAGCGGCTGACTGCACCTTTATTTTTCGTTTTATGTGACCCCAGACGGTAACAATAGAATGAGCAGCAACATCAATCGACGACTGTCGCCGCATTTTGTTGACCTTTTTGGCTTTTGTGTGTGTGTGTTTGAGGTCAACTTTGGGGTTAATTAATTTTAATGAAATCATTTCCCAGTTGCCTGGCTCTCCGGCAATGCACCAATGCAACAAATTCACCCTCACGTGAGCCACCAAAAAATCCGCTCCTCGAGAAGCAAGGAATTCACCAGTCACTCAGTCCAAGTCCTGGAGATTTTTCCTAAGCAAGCAGAGGGGTAAAAAGGTATCCACAATCCATAGCAAAGACCCAGCTTAGTGGTATTCCCAGCACGCATTTCTTCGTGTTCCACTTTTTGTTTGGCTTTTTCGGGGGCGTGGCAGCGTGCCAGAGTTCCAGAGCGCCAGAGCAGACGGTTCGAGGCCATTGCTCCTTGGGGCATCCAACCAACCACGCATGCTAATGAGCCACTTGCTGTCCCACTTTCAGTTCTGGTTCCCAAATACTGGCAAGCTACTGGGAGATGTCTCAATCGAGGCAGCGAGTGCTGCCAGCAAGGGCCAGGTGGCAGGGCTCGGGGATCATAGATCATAGATCAGAGTTCGAATATCAACGCCAGCCAGCACGTGCTTTAAAGAGGGTTCAAACCGGGCCAGCTTTATCGCCGCAGATCCCGTTTGATGAAAAGCATTAGCCACAATTAATGCGGCAACTGCAACATCGAGCCGTGTTATGTGCGCGGATCGTGCGAAAATGCGAAGAGGCAAAGTGGCAACCGGCGATCAAAGTAAACGGCCTATCAATGCATCCTCACAATCCACCAACTATCCCACAGCGGATCATTTTATGTTATGCATAAACAATTTCTTCTTTCTTTCTTGCCTTCCTGCGCGCATTGAACCCACAACGAAGCCGTGCGATTTTGAAATGGAAAACAGCAGCAGAAGCACCGCAGAGTCAGAGTTTTCCCAAATGAAAGACAATTAGCATTGAGGCAGCAGGAAAAGTACATTGGGGGGGCTTCCCTGCTGCTGCTGCTGATTCTTCTGTTTATCCATTGCATGTTTTGAATATAAAATGCCCGAAGAAAAGAATCCCAGGCCCACACCATGAATATTCAGCAGGGCTGAAGCAGGGATAGCAGCAGGGGTTGGGCTGGCCAGTTGGAGGAGGAGGAGGAGCACCAGCAGCAGCAAGAATGTGGCCAGCACAACTGGAACTGGAAAATAATCAATTGCAGAGGAGAGAGAAAGAAAGAAAGAGCCACAATCCGAGTTCCAGACGAAAGATCAAATCCAATGCCAGACCTGTTTTCCCCCCACCCGTTTCGGTTCGGTTCGGTTCGCTTCTATTCCATTCTGGTGCCCAGCTGCCTCTCGTCTCCCCATCTCACCCATAGCTAAATGGGTCGGGCAATGAAACGTAACTGTTTCGCATAAGTGCATCGACAGCGCCGCATTAAAACGGTCCCAAACAGTCGCAGACGCAGACGCAGCGCTGCAGCTAAAGCTGAAGCTCAAGCTGAAGAGCAAGAGACACCTGGTAAGGTGGCTTAATCTCAAAGCACATGACCAAAGTGCATTCGGTTCAGGTCTTATCGCACTGATTTCCCTAGTACTTGATACTAAAACATTGTGCCAATTATAGTAGGTACAACATCACCAGCCTTTTCTCGTAATATTTTAATTACGAAACTTTCCACAGAAATATATTAATAATTATTCGCTTAATGTGAAATATGTATAATATTATCGCTCCTGAAATCCCCTTTCCCCCTCTTAGTAATTGGAGTTCTTCTGGGAAAACAGACTGCGATTTAATCAATAAGAGTATTTCGATCTGAAAATGGGAATTTATTAAATAAACTTAGAATTTAGTTCTTATATAAATATTTACAGGACTTAAAGTAACTCAAATTTCCTAAACTTGACTTTTGTAGAGTTTTCTGGATACTACCTTTGTATATATAGTTTATAACTCCAAGTTCTTGGTAAATCGAATTTAGTTTCTCAAGGAAAATGACTTCAAATGGCAGGAGGGCAGGAGTTACCCATTTTCCTTCCCCCTCGCTCCTCTCTGTGTGTGTGCAATGCAGCCGCATTAAAATGTGTTGCAAAACCAAAAGAAAAACTAAAACCCATGCCAAAACCAAAAACCAAAACCGAAATGTAAATGAAAAGGAAAATTAATTTATTTGTTTGTTTGTTTGGCTTGCTTGAATGGCCGCATTTGCAGAGCATTTTCATTGCACAATTTCCCGCCGTGGAATTTTCAGGTGTGTCTGTGGCTGTGGCTGTGGGTATGTGCGTGTGAGTTAGTGAGTGGCCGCCAAGAATTTACGGCTAAAAATAAGGCACGCAATTGGAAAAACTTCGAAGGGTGGAGTTGTGGTGGCTGAAAGCGAAATCCAGGTGTTGGCCAGGTAGAAAAGGGGCGAGGGGGGATGATGATCTAACGCACCGAAAGAAACTGCTGCCAATTGCGGCCAAAACAGCTGTTTCCAAAGAGCTTACGTTCATCTCTCATCAAGTGCAAATATTGACAGCAGCGCGTGTGAGTGCGAGTGTGTGTGTGTGAATTTGGGAGAGCGGCGACGTGCCGTCGGATTTATTTACTCTTCGCCGTGACGTCAGCGGCTGGCACTTAATCGGTGGAAAAAAAACATTGTTTTAGTATGTGCTGTGCTGTGCAAATATGCAAAATAAAGCAAGAACACGGCAATAACGAGCCGAGAACAGCCAGCCAGGGGGGGGATGGAGAGGCACCAGCCGATAGCCGGGCAAGTTCAAGGTGGAAAGGCAGAATTTAATCTATCAAGCCCGTGTTTATCTTCCGCTGACTTATGTACGCTTTGGCAACAATTTGTGACTCATTTGAACAGGCCCACACACACTCGCACACTAATGTACCTAGAAATGTGCACTTGTAGTTAATTGCCCGATATTTGTTTTCATAATTGCCAACTGGAAAAGAGAGGGAGAAAGAGAGACATCTAGAATGGGCTCTTTGTGTTTTTGTCACGAATATTTACGCGAATTGTGATTTTGTGTTATTTGTTTTGCGATTTCTCATTGACATTCCGGAGAACCCAAGAACGGCGACAATGGAAAACGTAGAAACGTAAACAGAAATGCGATGGGCGCTTGGGGGGACCTTAAATGGATAATGGAACGCATAGCGCCCATAGGAGTTGGCAAACGCAATTTTCTAGCGGTGAGTAATGAGCACCAACCAGCAAACCAGGCTGGCTGCGCGAAATAATCTTATCAGACGGAGCATTCCAGTCTGATAGGAAAGGCGCAATCACGGAATACAAGTAAAGTGAGAGACAGGGACTGGGATTGGGGTTGGGACGCTTGCGGGGGCGGGGAGAAAGTGAAATTCCAAAAAAGAGCCACGGAAACAACAACAGCAGCAGCAGGCAACAAAACAAACGACTTAACTGTTGCCTCTGTCATGACAATATTTTAAGCACACAGCCACAGCCATACAATTCAACCTCAAATGCAACACAAACAAACACACACCTCCATACACAGACACGGAAAACAAGTTTAATTTTTAATGCGATTTATTTGCCATACTTATACCAATACCAAACCGGAGAGGCAGCCACAAAAAGATCTCGCCAACGGGTGTCCCGTGTCGCCCCCACTCACCCGTTACACTGCAGTGCGTTGGACTCCACATGTCACCCTGTATCCCGCTGATCTGTTTCTGGCTCTCTCGAAGGTCCTCGCTTCCTGGCTGGGCTTTTGCTGGCTCGCGTCTTTCCCTTTTTTGCTAGAATATCCTTGGCTCGATTCCGCTTTATGTCCTGTTAACGCCGCGCACTCCGTGTGTATTTGTTTAGATCACGCGCGCCGTGTAAATTGTAGTCCGCTCGAAGCTTGTATTAAAAAAATAAGAGAAAGGCGGAGCGACGCGTGCTGTGTTATTAATGGTGGGGAACTATCGATACTGTTGATGTTTTTATTTTCTGGAACATCGATGTTTCGTTTTTCACTATCGGTAGTGACATCGACACTCGATTCGCGATTGGTGTGTCTTCGATAGTTTTGTGTGTTATCGAATGTGTTCCTGGCCTTTGTTTACTTTTTAAGTCGAAGAAAAAGAGTCGTCAAAAGTTTTTTGTTTAACAACTTTGTATGTGCTCGACTTCCACTCACCGTTCCTCGCCATCATGAGCTGTTTTGGCTGCAGCCGCAAATATGGTCTATTCTGCAAAGAAGCAAGTATCGCCCACAGGCAGTAATTAAATTAAAAATTAAATTCCAACTCCTTGTAGTATGGGTGCCCGAACTGCGGCTACTCCTTCTGCGCCAAGTGCCTGAAGAGACCCATGCCGGTGCCACGGCACGCGGGGAAGGTCCTCAATGTCTGCCTCATCTGCTACGACAAGCTGTCCAAGCTGCAGGCCAGCGCCGATGCCGAGAAAGTGGTGGACTGCGATGCCCTGCCCGGCGAGTTGGTCACCAAGTTCCATTTAGCCCCGCCGCCAAAGTCCACCTCGCCGACGGATGGACTCAACGAGGCGGCCGACGCACTCCTCGAGTAAGTACAGACCGCAACTAGCACTAGTTCTCTGGCACTGAACGTCGAAACTGTGCAGCAAGTGTCTTCCTTCCGAGAATTTGGCCGCGGTGCTGGTGCCCATGAATGGAGCCAGCGCTTCTACATCCGCAGCGTATGCCAAGAACCACGAGGAGGACATTGACGAGAATCTGGACAGTGCAATATCTAAGCGGATTCAAAACCTGAAGCGTGTCGATGCCACGGACGACGAGATACGGGCTCGCCTCGCCAATCTGAGTGGAATGCCGCACGAAAGGAACTACGACAAGAAGGACCTGTTGCTCTCCACAGACCAAAGAAACGACCAGGAGAAGATCAGGGATCTGCTCGAGCAGTTCATGGGGGAATCGCAGCTGGACCAGCGTGTGGGCGAGCAGCGGGATGAAGCCATTTCGGACATTGAGCGTCGTCTGCGTGCTCTTCGCGATACGCCGATCGACACCGATGGAGGGCGAAGCGGCGGCGCCACCAACATCAGCACGCCCAGCGACAACGAAGAGGACGAGAACGATGAGAGAATTCTGCAGAATACAGTGAAGAAGGCAAGTCACAATTTGGTTTATATATAATCCAATAATCGCTAATTAATGACTCATCCTAACAGTATTTGGACGAAGCTAACTTGCCCACAATCGCCGGCGATGAACAGGCGGAACTCAATAGCCAGCTACCGAACAACAACGCTGCCGTGGAGGAACTGCCCTGGTGCAATATCTGCAACGAGGATGCAGTCTTCCGGTGCCGGGGCTGTGATGGCGAGCTGTTTTGCGGACAATGCTTCAAGGAGTGCCACGACGACGACGAGGAGTATCGAGCGCATGTCAAGGTAAAATACAGTGCCCCGCCCAAGTTTAAGGAGAATCACTTCTAATTCCGTGTCCGAGCTTTGCTCCGCTTGTTAATGTTTTAATTTAAGGCAATTCCGAAGTAAAAGAAAACATATTATTAGCTATAATTGTTTATTTGATTTAAAGCAGAAACTTAGCCAGAGTTTTCGTGGAAAATCTACCGTCTCTGTTAGATCTGTGCAGTGAATACTGCCATCTCTTTTTGCATAGTGCTTTATATACATATTTATATACAAATTGCCCAAAAACAACATCTCAATTTACTCCTTATCTTCTGTCTTAGCTTCCTTTTATTTTATCTAGATAAATGGGCAGCAGATGCTCTGCCGAGTAGGAATCAAAGGAGAACATTTCAAAGAACTTGTCTCGACGCGTGCGAAACACTCGTGGGTTTCGGCACAAGTTGGCGAGCATCTTGATCAGGGCATTGGCGGTGTTATATAGGTTCTCCTTCGGATATATCTCCGGGTACACCAGCTTGTTCGGCGCAATGGGATAGCAGCCGCAGTAGGTGGCCTCCAGCATGGCTACGCCAAAAAACTCGTGGTCAGCGGTCGAGATGACAATGTCGCCGGCAAGCAGAGTCTTCACATAATCCTCACGGGACAGCGCCCCATAGCTGACAAGCTTGGAGCCCAGCTTCTCTTGCAGATGTTCGAAAGCCTGGGGCACCGTTTCATAGCTCTCGCCACATATGGTCACCTTGAAGTCCACCTGGCGCTCGTTTAACCCAATTAGTACTTCGGCCAGCAGATCTGGATTCTTGTCGTGCTCCCAGCGATGGGGCCAAACCAGATGCAGGCATTCAGGCTCTGCCTCCGCACGTAGAGGATTGTCCAGCCGGCTAGGGAACTCACTGAATCTGATGGGAAAGTACAGAACCTCGCACTTGTGCTCCACTTTCTTCCGAATATTCTTTATACGAAAGTCGGGCTGGATGTTCAGAAAGGACTGCACATTGTCCAGGAAGGAGGTCCGATTGAAGTGGGAATTGAAGAGCACCGTGTCGGCAACGAGACTAAAAAGGGGAGACGATAAGTTAGAAAAGGACTGAAGCACAGGCAGAACTTACCAGGTGAGGATCTCGTTCAGTCCATATTGGCAGTCGCGGGTCTTCACTTCGCGCACGGGATATATGAGCTGATTCTCGTGAAAGTACACGATCTTTCTGCATGTGCCCAGATCGGGACGCAGCCCCATCAGCTCGGCGAGGCTGAGCACGGAGCTGGTAAAGAGCACCGTGTACTGGTGGTCCAGAGGAATCAACTGGGAGAAGTAAAGGGCCGAGGTCCGCGCCCGCCAGTGCCATTTCTTGGCGGGCAGACTAAAGAGTTCATAATCGGTTGGATTCAGACCTGCAGCGAGTCGGGGGAGCGAGAAATGCAGACATTAGCCGGCTGCGGGTACGAGGATCCATATCTTGGCAACCTACGATCGATAACGGCGGTAATTAGTTGTTTGTGGCTGCCACCGTAGAACGGCTCAATGACCAGGATATGCGGCTTGGCAGACATGTGGCGAAAGGTCTGTGCCTAATAAATTAAATATGTTTTCATTTATAAAGAATGAGTAAATATCGAAACTTGGCGAAAAAATAAATAAATAAATTTCGCAATATGGTACTACTGCGCCCCATCAGCTGGTGCTGCAGCGTGTCAGGTGAAATACCACAAACAAGCTGGTCACACTGGCCTTTGATTACATTATATAAAATAAGTAGAAATAGTATGATTCGAACTGCTATTTCTCAATTAATGGGCCTCAGGTTGGTATAAATACGCCCGCCACATTGTGTGCTGAAGAATACATTATAATTTACTGTTCGCTTTATTCAGGCCCAGCGGTGGCCTGCTCACGCAAGTCCGCGACAAGGGCCACCTGAGCCGGCCCCGGCTTCGGAATCCCCAATGGTTTCTGCGCAAGGAAGTCACCGTAAGTTCCTGTCCGATCAAAAAACTGACTGAAAACCCCGCTAATTGAGTTTTCCTACAATTTCCACAGAATCGGGGCGACCTGGTGACAGCAGAAAATAAGCATTTCATCAACGATCTGGTTCACGAGGGCTTCGGCGCCCCAGCGCTCATAAAAGGCGTCCAGACATACGAGCAGAACCTGATCAAGACGAAGGATTTGTCCACGCCCCCGCAAACATGGACCCCACAGATCAGGCGCTGCGGCGTTATAGCCCGCAAGATTGGCCAGTACCCGCTCTGGCTGAAGAACGGCGAGCGGATACGGACCACTCTGCTACAGGTTGTGGACAACCATGTGATCAAGTACATACCCCCGGAGGAGTATGTGGCCAAACCGCTGCCCGGGCGACGCGACCCGGCTGAGAACAACAAGCGAGGCTGCCTCATCGTTGGCTCTGAGAGCACAAACCCCGTGCTGCTGACCAAGGAGTACTCGGGACTCTTCCGGGACTCGGGAGTCGTGCCCAAGAAGAACCTGGCCCGTTTCTTCGTTTCCCCCGAGGCTGCCCTGGTGCCCGGCACTCCCCTAAATGCAAGTCACTTCCGTGTCGGCGACTTTGTCGATGTGCGCGGAAAAACGTGAGTAACCGGCCATCCTGTCCTGGTTTTAGCAATTGTATAATTTTTCTTATTCTCTTAAAGGGTTGACCATGGCTTCCAGGGCGTGGTAAAGCGACATGGCTTCAAAGGCATGCCCGCATCACACGGCGTCACCAAGACACATCGCCGTGCCGGTAATATTGGAGGCGGCGGAGAAAAGGGCCGCGTCTGGCCTGGCACAAAGATGCCCGGACACATGGGAAACCGGTGGCGCGTGATCAGGGGCCTGCGCATCTGGCGCATCAACTCGAAATACAATGTCATGTGGGTGCAGGGCAGCGCGGTGGCCGGTCCCACGAATGGCCTGGTCTACATATACGACACAATCCTGCCGCTGCGCAAGAACCAGGAGGCGCCACCATTTCCCACGTCCTACGAGGACTCTAGCGACGATGTGTGGTACGACAAGGTGCACAACTTCAAGGACGAGTCCATAATATATGAAAAGGAATAACTGCAACACCTGAAGTATCGCTAAAACGTATGTTTTTTTTTACCGAAACAAATAAATGTGAAAATGTTAATGAGGGAGCACTGAAAATTGTTTATAGTCTCCCTTAAAATAGCAGAATAATGCGGATTAAATTGATAGATTTATTTAAATCCACCCGCCAACGTTCGAATTGGAATAATTCCCAGCAATTTAACCGCGACTCAATAAGCTGAAACAGTGTGGTGTTTTTCTAACTGGGGAATAAATGTACATAGTTACATTTTCCTGTAACAAAATTTATTGACTAAGATTTTATGCCTTTTTATTTGAAAAATATTTATTTTTCCATTAAATAATTAAATTAAATTCGGTGAAAGTGAATGAATCGATGTATCGCCTCTGAAAACATCGATTCGACCTCAACCTTTCAAAGCCATCGATGGCTGTTTCTGCAGTTGTAATCGGGGTTGTGGCTATCGGTACGGAAGAAAATTTTGTCCTTAAAATTTACAAATGAATCTGTTATGTTCTTAATTCGAGGTTTTATTAAATGTAAATGAAGCCAAAACAATGTATATTGGCTGCCGACAAAGTGGCCTGTGGTTATTTGTTTAGTGCCCTGTAATGCATAGTGCCGCTTTGCCCAATACATCAACGTTTGTGGAAAATGTATGATTCAATTTTTATTTGTTGCCTTACTGCCGACAGAGCGGAGACGGAGGCGAAGGTGGAGCTGGAGAGCGGAGAACAGAGAAACATGAAGTAGGAGTGTGCCGTGCCTTCGCTCCAGAGGAGTATATGTGCGGCTGTATGGGTGATTCATGGCTAAGCCCCCGACGGCGACGAGCAGAGTTTAATTTTTCGCCTGTTTATCGTTCGTATCGGCAATGGGTATGCCTTCGGGTCCGTGTCTGTGTGAATAGCCGAAGCGGCCCCGGGGGCAAGGGCTGAGCCGGGCTCCCAGCATCTTGTGTGTGCGTGAGTGAGTGTGTGCCAGTGTGCGTGTCCGTAACCCCCGTTTGTGATACGTGCGGCCACGGCCGGGGTGGGTGGTGGTCTCTTCGTGGTCCGATGATGATGACACGGTTCCCGATCCCGGTGCGTACCGCAAATAAATATAAACAAATATGCCCACCAATGAGCACCCCACTCAGCTCCTACCAAAAGAAAGGGAAAGGGAGTGTCGACGCACAGCGCTCTATGAACTCGCATATCCTCCCTGTCTCCCGGTCTTACGTCTCTGGTGGTGCTACTCTTTTGTTATATTTAGCGGTGCCACTTCAAAGCTGTCAACATTTTCCGACACTCCTTCACTTCATGCGGGACCCTTCTTTGTCTATCCGGTGTGCCAGGCAGAGGCAGGGACGGAGACGTAGACGGAGCCGGGTCCAGTCCCAAAAATTTTGCATTCGCACTTTTTCCTCAGCCTGAATTTTGAGGTGTGGTCTCGGGGAAACTGTCGTCCGATTTATAAACCATTAAAATCCTGGCCAAAGCTTTTTTAATTAAATTTGGAATTGGGAAAGAATTTTAAAATTAATTTGAGAATGAATTGTTTAATAGGAGGTCAAGATATCTTTTATAAAGTGCAATATTCCACAGAGCCGCCGATAAGAAGGTTTTCCTATATTTTTAGCTGCGCCACAAGTGCAGATATAAAAACAGCGATTAATAGCTTTTATAAAATGCTTTATAAATGTACATTTTTCTAAATAACTGTGAATCACAACAGTGATTAATCAAATTTCGATACTAAAATATTTAATATAAATATTTGTTTCCATATAAATATCAATCAAAGTAGCGCCCTTTTTAATATAAAAGCGAATTTTCTCTTGAAAACGAACTGAAAACTGGAAATAAATATAAATAAAGTTGATTATAAGACATATATCCTTCAAATTCAAGCTCAAGGAATAGACTCCTTATAACCTGTATGTGTGGTGTAAATATTTATAATGTACTAATCTTATCTCAAAAAGCAACAAAGCGGGTTCCTCCATTCGGTGTATTGCACCCTTGAGAGCCTCAAGAGCAGGTCGTCGCTAATATTTACGCCAGAAGGCATTTATTTACAATTATTAAACAAGTTTTACTTTCCTTTTCTACTTAAATGTTTGTTATTTGTTCTGCGATTTATCAGCGAACACTTTAAAGTTTCCATTGTGTCTGTTCCAAGCAGTCCTCCTCCGGAACCCCAAATGAAATCATTCCCTTGAATATACGCAAGCCGATCCTTGCTATACGTGGCCACCACTAAGCGGAGTTCCGACGATCCGGAGATCCCCCAGCATCAAGCATTTACTCACCCAGCGCAAGGAACATATGGCGGATCTAATGCATTTGGGCAATGTAGACGTTGTCATTCAGGATCAACCAGGATCGCCAACGGACGATGCCAACCTGGCAGCCTTGGGCGGCATGAGTGGCTTGGGTGTCATGATGGGCGGTGGCGGCATTGATTTGGCGGATTTGGCACAGGAATTGGATCAGGATGAGTTCGATGGACCCCACATGCTGAATGGTACGAAGAGAGCTCTCCCCAATTTGCAATTATTATATAGATTTCTTGTGAATCTCTTCCAGGGGAACGCCCAGCCATTATTGCGCCGCCGGAGAGCGAGTGGTACCATGGACGACTTGATCGTTACTCCGCTGAATCCCGTCTGCGGGGAAGCAGTAAATTGGGCAGCTATTTGGGTGAGTTTCTTCTCCTTTCATTTGCATTTTTCACCCCATAATGGTTGCCACAGTTCGCGAGAGTGACCGCAAGCCTGGATCCTATGTCCTAAGCTATTACGGACGCACAGGGATTAACCATTTCCGGTGAGTACTTATTCCTGCCTTATTTTGGCTTCATTGATTCGAAATATATTCGCTTTTCCCACAGAATCACTGCCGTGTGCGGCGACTTTTATATTGGAGGGCGGCAGTTCATCTCGCTGAGCGATCTCGTCGGCTATTATACCTCATGCAGCGATTTGCTGAAGCGCGAACGTCTAGTCATACCCGTAGCACCGCCGGAGCCAGTTAATGACAAGAAGCGTGTAGTTGCCATCCTGCCTTACACCAAAATGCCCGAGACGGATGAGCTGAGCTTCCAGAAGGGTGATATTTTCTTTGTGCACAACGACATGGGCGATGGCTGGCTGTGGGTTACCGCCCATCGTACAGGGGAGCAGGGGATGATATTCCGTGAGCTGGTGGATGACCTGGATGTGTCCATCGATCCGAATACTGTGTTTCCCTGGTTCCATCCGAATTGTACAAAGAATGAGGCCGTCGATATGCTGGTTAAAGGTATGAAGTTCTTTCTCTAAGGTTTATTTATCCGTAATTATACAAATTAAGTGCAAAAATCTGTTTGTTTACTCGTTTACTCTTCAAGTTGTGTGTATTATATTTACGTTTTAAATTTGTGTTTCCCATTGCTAGCTGGCCCTGGAAGCTTCCTGGTGCGTCCCAGTGACAACTCACCGGGCGATTACTCGCTCTTCTTCCATATCAACAACCAGATCCAGCGCTTTCGCATCGAGAAGAAGGGCGTTCGGTATTTGATGGGCGGACGGACGTTTGAGTGTTTGGATGCCGTTATAAATCGGTATCGCAAGGAGCAGATCGTGGAGGGACATTCGCTGAATCATCCGGTCGTCAACGGCATCCAGCCGGAGTTCAATCAGCAGTACGTGGTGGAGAAGGCCGCCGAGAAGATCTATGCCACCCTACGCGAGTGCCGCGACCAGATTGGCCTCAAGAAGATCAAGGGCATCAAGCACCATGGACATTTGAACAAGAAGTCGGACAAGACGGCCAAGTGGAAGCAACTGTACTTTGCCCTGATCAACGATGGGTCCGAGACGCAGCTCTGCTTCTATGACAATCCCAAGAAAACCAAACCGAAGGGTCTGATAGATCTCTCGTGTGCGTATCTCTATCAGTGCCACGATTCGCTGTGGGAGCGACCCTATTGCTTCCAGATCGTCGAGCGGGCCCTGCCCTGCCTGGCCACGGTCACGTATCTGTGTGCGCCCAGCCAGGAGAGCTATGTGGAGTGGATAAACGCCCTGAAGGCCCAGTGCGACTCGCAGCTGAGCAAGGCCCAGAAGAAGGTCTCCCGCCTGCGCGAACTGCGCTGCCTGAACCTGCACGTCCTCGAGGCGCATCGCTTGCCATTCAAACTAGTGCCACATCCCTATTGCAGTATTTCGCTCAACCAGGTCAAGGTGGGCAAGACGCGCGTTAAGATCGCTCCAGAACCCGTCTGGGAGGAGGAGTTCGTGTTGGAGTAAGTATTAGAAAATGTGTCTTACTCTCTCAGTTTCCTAATCTTCAATTTCTTTACTTCCAGTGACGTTCCGCCGGATGTTGTCTCCCTGACCATTACCCTAATCTCGCGCGGCAAACGCGGCAAGGACTCGGAAGTGGCCGAGCTAACCATAGACTTAAATACCCTTAAGAATGGCCAGGAAACCGAGGGCTGGTACCAGCTCACCGGCATGACACCCATGGGCGAGTGGGGTTCGCTGCGTCTACGGATGCGCTATCTGGATGATCTGATCATGCCCTGCGAGGAGTACAGCCCCCTGCAGCAGTTGCTTCTCGAGTCCGAGCTGTATGCGGTGAAGGCCCTAGCCGAACTCTGTCACAACGACCGTGTCCCTCTGGCCACGGCTCTGTTGCGAGTGTTCCGGCACGAGAAGCGTGAAACCGAACTGATACGGACATTGTGCCAGGCGGAGGTGATGCGCGAAAACGAGACGACGACGCTCTTCCGCGGCGCCTCGCTGGCGACCACGTTAATGGATCTGTATATGCGCACCGAGTGCAACGGCTTCCTGCAGTCGGCGGTCAGCGAGACGGTGCAACGGATTCTGGAGAGCAAGCAGTCGGCCGAGCTGAATCCCACGAAAATGGACGTCAATGACGATGCATGCACAAATGCCGAGTTTCTCCTGCAGATTCTCGATCTGGTCACCCAGTCGATCTTCACGTCGCCCGACGCCTGTCCCCGCAACGTGCGTTACATCTGCAACTGCCTGCAGAAGGCGGTGATGGCAAAGTGGCCAACGGAGCGACTAGTGCGCACCCGTGTGGTCTCTGGGTTTATATTTCTGCGTCTGCTGTGCCCGGCACTGCTCAATCCACGCCAGTTCGGCCTGGTAAGTGAGACGCCGCCAATGGCCGCCACACGTTCCTTAGTCATGGTCGCCAAGTGTCTGCAAAATCTAGCCAATTTGATAGAGTTCGGGGGCAAGGTAAGGCGCATTGTTGGTGGGAGTTATCTGCAGACTATTAATATTTCTATATATTTTCTGTGGCAGGAACAATACATGGAGGTTGTGAATCCGTTTATTCTAAAGAACAAGGAACGCATGATTGTCTTTTTGGACCAACTGTCCCTGGTAACAGATCCGAATCCGCCGCTGGGCATGTTTGTCGACCAAAGCATTAATCATAATTCGCAAGATACAGGTAAACGAGTCTCTTTTTTTATAACCTAATGAGATTTTTAATAGAATTCCCTGTCTGCTTTCCAATTAGGACGCGAGCTGGCCACCTTGCATCACATCTGTGTGTCGCATTTACAGGAACTGCACGAACTATCCAACATAATCTCAATTAAGAAGCTCGTCACCGTCACCGACATGCTGACCAAGCACAAGCTCAAGTATCGCGAGATGATCAGCTAAAACTGCCTGCGCCTGCGAGCCCCTCTTCATACATCTATGGATTTATACATACATATACCTTTTATAACAATATTTATATATATATATATGTGAAAATATATATATATATGTATACTATTAGAGTACATAAAGCGTAAGAGCCAAAACTCATAAATAATTGGTTAAATCGTTTTGGAATAGCGAAAACAAAGTCATTTATATAAAAGAAACCAATTCATTTCCATCTTTGTGAAATGGAATAATATTTAACTCAGCGGCAGCAGCGGCATGCTATATTTATTTATTTTTTACTATTATTATTATAAAAAGAGCTGAAGCAAACGGAAGAGAGAAAAAGTCAATATGTGTGTGCAGCTACAGAAATAAACTAATGTGAAGATTCTAATCAAAAATGCCAAGGTTTTCTATTTACCAAAGAGGAGAGAATTAATTTGTCAGCCAATTAAAATAAATAAAACAATTTCCAATTGTTTATATAATTTTAGATTGATAATAATATCAGTAACAATGACTCTTCCATTGACAAAGTTAAAAAAACCTACGGAATCCACTTCCCTTTGAAATGCAAGTATATTCTCCATTATTAATCCCAAAAATAAGCACTAATTATGTTTATTATTTTATCATCTTCTTTTTATTTAATTTATTTATCAGCAAATTAAAACAATAAAACAATGTTCAATTGTTTATATAATTTCACATTAAAAATAATAACAAGTTCTAGCATCCTGACGCCTCCTTCATGTGGTCGGCGTTAGATTTAATAAACTGCATATTGTCGGCTCAATGGGCGGAACCTGCTTGTCCTCGTGGTGTTGCAGCAGCTTGAAGACACCAGTACCTATGCCAGCCGGCATCCCCAAGATAATGCGCTCCGAAACCCCATTAATGGCATCCGTCTGGCCGTAATACGCAGCATCAAACAGGTGATCCGCTGTCTTTTCAAACTGGAAGAGGAGGAGGAAAAGGGCAATAATAAATACAGGAAGCTGGAAAAAAGTGTAAAGTCAGAGTCTTACCGATGCCAAATTGAACACGCTTTCCCGCATCTTGGCCAGGCCGTGTCGCGTGATGCCCAGCACCTCGCCGCGGGCTGTCATCTGGCTGGCCAGCAGCATAATGTGCCGCCAGTCGACACTCATGCCGTGGCCCTCCATCACCTCGGTAATCTCACTCATGATGATGGTGCGCGCCGCCTCAATGCCCAGCGTCTGATATATTTCGCAGATATTGTTGCTGCGCGTCTTTTCGCCGATTACGCCATATGTGGCAATGACTTCCCGCAGTCCATAGCCCTCGATGCAAAGCTTATAGGTGGGCGGCTGTCGGGCATCGTCCACGGCTATGACGGCACGCGCTATATTCGGCAGACCGGACACCACGACATTCTGCAGGCTGAGCGCCAGACGTGCCAGCTCAGCGTTTATGGTGGCTGTCCGCGTGGCCTCGACGCTCACAACGACTCCCGAGATCTTGGCAGCCACCTCCACCTGGGAGGGCTTAACGCGCAGGCGAGACCTCAGAATGCTTGCCACAATCGTGTCCAGGCTTATGTTCAAGCCCAGCAGTTTGATGCGCGCCATATCGACGCCAATGGCAATGTAGCAGCTGTTTGGCCGGCACACAATCTCCACGTGGGAAGACAGCTCGCCCAACGTTGTCTTCTCTATGCGCGCCTTCACCTGCCGGGCATACTCCATGCTGTGGCTGTTCTCCAGCTCGGCCGTTATAATGGGCGTCGATATGGTCTTCGTGGCGTTAATAATCTCCACAATACGCGGCACACCCTGGGTAATGTTCATCGAGGCAACGCCGGCAAAATGGAACGTTTTAAGGGTCATCTGGGTGCCTGGCTCGCCAATACTCTGGGCAGCAATGGCGCCCACAGCTGTGCCCGGTTCGGTCACGGCGCGATTATAGCGATCGTTGATGCGTCGCAAAAACTCCAGCATTTGCTCGGTTGTGATGCTCTCTATCTCGTGGCACAGATCCTGATGTCCCTCATACCGCTTGTGCAGCAGTTCAATGCGCTTGGATACAGTGGCAAGGTGTTTTCTGCAAGAAAAAGGGAGGTGGGTTATCGTAGAGAGCCTAATTTCAGATCAAGTCTCCCAGGCACTAACCTAACATCCTCTTTAAAATCCTCGCGAGCCTCGGCAAACTCTTCCGTCTTCAGAAGCTGCTCCAAAACCTCTGGTATCTTGCTGCCCACCAGAGGACGTTGCTGGCCACGTGGATTTTGGGCTCGCAGATTGTCATACTGATGCACCAAATCAACTGGCTTGTTCCGTGTCTCCATGGAAACGGGATCGAGACCATCGCCGCCGTATATGGTATCCACCATTTCGTTGACGGCATTGCGAACCGTGCCATCATAATGCACCACCAGATCCTCTAAGCACTTGACCAGTCGCCGCTGCAGGTAGCCCGTCTCTGCCGTCTTTACAGCCGTGTCCACCAAACCCTCGCGACCGGCCATGGTGTGGAAGAAGAACTCCGTAGGCGTCAGACCCGAGTAGAAGCTATTCTGCACAAAGCCTCTGGCCGCGGGAATGGCAGCTAAAGGTGAGGGTGATAATGATGAGATCTGCCGGAACGATGTTCTCTTGCTTACTTACAGTGTCTTTCGAAGTGGGGCAGGGCACGATCCTCGAAGCCATTGGGCACTCGCTTGCCACTGATGGCCTGCTGACCCACGCAGGCGATCATCTGGGATATATTGATATTCGAGCCCTTGGAACCACTGAGCGCCATTATAAGGGCGCTATTTGTGGGATGCAGTTCGGCGAAACAGGTCTTGGCCGCCTGCTCACGGATGCCCGAGAGCTCGCGCAGCATCACCGACTCCAGGGTCTCCGCTGGCGTGCAACCGGGCTGGCTCTGCAGGGTGCCGGACTTGAGTTCGTCAATATATTCATTACATTTGGCATAGCCGCGCTCCAGCAAGAGCTCCTTGTGCTGCAGCAGCTTCTTGCTGGGTGTCACATCGCTAATGCCGAAGGAGAAGCCACGGTTTTGCAGGAAATAGGAGGCAATCTAAGGGGGAATAGAAGGAGAACATGCATTTCATTAATTAACAAAGGCTCTTGCAATATTTATGACTGCCAACTGGTAAACAATTGGGACCTCACAAGGTATATAGAGATATACTGAACAGTGTGCTAGAGATAAAGGCAAGCACGAGCTAGTTGGCATGATTAATTACCAGAAATGAGGGCTAGCTTGCCTTGCTTTAATCAGTTATCTTTAAAAGCCAGGAAGTTGCGATACAAATCTGAGGATAAGCCAAAAAGTAAGCTATAAATGAATCGCATATATCCAATCTTTAGCTCTCAGATTAATTTACTTTCACCGATAAATGTATTTCCCTCCCTGAAATTATTTAGCTGACTTGGATTGTATGATGTGAGGTAGCCTCCTTCCGCCACACTCTCTGATCGAACGGCCGTCAACACTTTACAGGTAAAGGGTAAAATGCGACTCTAGAATACCCTGTACTCAAATCGCCAGCATTTGGAGCTAATCAAAATGTTTGAAACAGAAAAGTTATTCCCTTTCACAAATAGATCGTGCTTCACCCGCAATTCTAATTAAAGCCCAAGAACTCAAGGCTCAAGGCTTACGATCATGTTCTTAGAAGCAATTAATCGCCATAAACAAGGCATTAACCGTATAAACTATACCCCAGGCAGTCTCGAGCGTAGCAGACCAACGTAATTTTAGCAGTAAGTAGTTAATCTTATCACGAAATTCAGTCCAACTCACATTCTTTAAACAATTTGTGCGAAATACAGGCAGGAGGAGAGATAACATGAAAGGTGACAAATATAAATTAAAACAATTGTCTGGCTACCGACAGAGCCCACAGAGACAGAGCCATGAATGTCAAGGAGGGAGCTGTTAATTACGGAAGGTCCCCATGCCTACTATTGCTGCTATTGGCAGTGGGTCTTGGATTGCAATCGGCTGTAGAAGCAGCGCCAGCGGACAGTATCGTAAGTAGAGTGCAGTCCTCCGCCAAGCAGAGACATTTCCAAACTCTTTGGTTTGATTTACGCAGCAAGGTCGTATCATATCGGGGTCCCAAGCGGCGGCTGGTCAGTTCCCCTGGCAGGTGATCCTCAAGCGAGACGAGTGGGATGACCTGCTGTGCGGCGGTTCGGTGATCTCTGCCAAATGGGTGCTGACAGCGGCCCACTGCGCCTATGGCCATACCTCGCTCTTCCTGATCTTCGGCACCATTGAGCTGAACGACGAGAAGGCCCAGAATATGACATCCACCACGTTCTTTGTGCATCCCAATTACAACGATAAGATGAACAATGATGTGGCTTTGATCCAGTTGCCGCAGGCTCTGGTCTTCTCCAGCAGCATTCAACCCATTGGCCTGGTGACAGCATCCCAGAAATCGAATAGTTTTGTGGGCACTGCGGCCGTCGTGGCAGGATACGGACTGATGGATGACGAGTACCTCGACTATTCACAGACATTGATGTACGCCCACGTGACGGTCATCGATAACGGCGAGTGTCTGCCCATCTTTGGGGCTTCCGTCGTACTGGACTCAACCCTGTGTGCCGAGGGCTCGGATGGCAGCAATATGTCCATATGCAGCGGCGACTCTGGTGGTCCTTTGATCACGTACAACTCCAGCACCGGCCAATGGCAGCAGATTGGCATTAACTCCTTTGTGGCCGAAGACCAATGCACCGCCGGCTACCCTTCAGGCTACGTCCGTTTGACCTCGTTCTTGGACTTCATTGCCGAGACCACGGACATTATATTGGACAATTGAATGAGGATTTAATAAAATTAATAAAAACCCTAAGGCTTATTCGAAAAAAAACCCACAGATAATGTTCTGATAAGAAGTGTGAGAGATACAGCGAGGAAAACACCTCGAAATTCAATTTCTTAACCGATGTTTTGCAAAAGAAATGGAATAAACGAACCCTTGCCAGTCTCCACATGGCCTTGGTGGCATACGCCTCGCCAAAGTCCCTGAGGAGCAAATAGAAAATGCACTGCTTCGTGCCCGAGCCCATGGTGGCCTTGTCCATGACACCGCACATCAGTTCCGAGTTGCGTATGTGAATCCCTGCAAGAAGAGGAAGGTAAATCATATTAGTTCTCCTTTCTTTACGAATAATTAAGCCACTTACAGGAGTCGTTGCTGCACAGATCCATGTTGCCGGTGTAGTTTCGCCCCTTGTTGACCATATTGAGGCGGACATGGGAGGCACTGTTCGGTCGCATCAGCAGGCTGAACATTTGCTTGCCCGTCCACAGGCGACGAGGCTTGAGCAGAGCCGGCGGCGGTAGCTCAATGTGCATGGTGGAGTCCTCGCCGGCGACAAAGCAGGCAGCCAACTGCATGGCCTCCTCCTTGGTAAGGAAGACTTCCTTTTGGGTGAGCAAATAGCCGCCGGTGATGAAGTCCTGTGTGGCGGCAATTAAAATCTCACCGTTCTTGGGCGTCACCAGATTCGACTGATTGCCCATGAGTATCAGGGCCTCCGCGCGAGCCTCCTCCGTTTGGGGCAAGTGGAGATTCATCTCGTCGCCATCGAAATCGGCATTGTAGGGCGTGCAGGCGCATTCGTTGAAGCGGAATGTTCGCTGGGGCTGCACCTTGGCGCGGTGGCACATAATGGACATCTTGTGAAGCGACGGTTGGCGATTGAACAGCACAATATCATCGTCGCGCAGATGCCGTTCGACAATGTCGCCGCACTTGAGCTCCTGCGCCACCTTCTCCCGGTTGCCATAAGCGAGATACTTCTTGAAGCTGGAGCCGCGTTGCTGCACATAGTTGGCACCCGGATGCATGCTCGGACCATTCCGCACAAGCTGGCGCATATGACGCATATTCGCCGGATTCACCCGCTCCGGATAGGTGAGGATCTTCGCCACGCGCACTGGGACGCCCACCTGGTTGATCATAAGATTGGGATCAGGTGAGATGACGGTACGTCCGCTAAAATCCACACGCTTGCCAGACAGATTGCAGCGGAAGCGTCCCTGTTTGCCCTTCAGACGCTGCACTATACCGCGCGTCGTCTTCTTCGGGGCCATGTTGATGGGAATCCCACTGATCTCGCTGTGGAAATACAGGGCGACATGCAGCTGCAGAAAGTCCCAGTCCTCGTGTATTAGCTCGATCTTGCCGCCGGTGGCCATGTGCCTTTGAATTACATCGTTGATGAGCAGGATTTCACTCTGCTTCATCGTCAGGTCATCCTCCGTGGTGCCGGCCTTCACCTCCGACAGCACAGATGGCCGGATGCAGGCGGGCGGCACAAACACTCGCGTCACGATGAGATGCCTGGGATGGGCGTCGCGAGAACACATTCCCAGCAGCGCAACATCGCTCTGAGGGATCTGCTCGAAGAGGTCAAGAACATTTAGGGGCGTTAGCTCTTCGGCTGTGCTGTGATTGCCCAACGTCAGATTGAGGTCGCGATTCGCTTCCGTGGAGCGGAGCATTTCGTTCATGTTGCTGGTGAATAGGGAGTCCACCTTGCGTCCCTTGTACGGATCGTGCAGGATCTTAAGGAGGCCGGGTCCCTTCTTCACGCCACCGTTGGGGGATCCGCAGTGTGGACACTTTGTTACCTTCTTGGCCTTGGCCAGCATCTGGACATGCAGAGCCTTCTTGCTCAAATACGAGAAGTTCGGGTTGTGCAGCTTCTTCTCATACATGGCCCTATCCTCGGGCTTGAGCATTACCCGGGCACAGGCCTTGCAAATCATCTGCAGTATGCTGATGGTGGACCGAAAGTGGCCGATGTGGAAAACGGGCAGCGCCAGATCCAAATACCCGAAGTGGCCGATACACTCGTTCAGCCCCTGCCCACAGGTCTCGCACAGGGCGTCCTTTGTGCTGATGCCCATACGTCGGTCCAGGACGCCATAGGGCACCGGCTGTCGCTGGCCCTGGTACAGGTTCTTCGAGATGATCCGCACCAGAGACTCCTGTTGAATCTCCGCCGCCCCACTAATTCCAAACTGGACATGTGAGCTGCAATGCGGGTATATTATAACAATTGGCATGGGGGAAACTGTATGCTGGACAGGAACAATGGCACTTACATCTTCTTATTCAGTGCCGAAGCACGAAATTGCTCCTTGGGCATGGTAATAATTAGAAATCTCGTTATTTTAATTAAAAATATTGCCGGTACAAATCTTAAACATGCTGTGCTGCCTGGTTAACGTGACCGCGTCTGGGCAGCTGGAATATACCAAAGGCACGGTTGAGAACGCACTTTTAAATTACGGAACGGTAGGAATAGAACACTAAGACGTTAATTTTCGAAATTTATTACTGATCAGCATTCCAGGGGATTTTCTAGTTGGACACCATATTCCACCACAATTGAATACGAACAAGAAAAGGATTTATTTTGTGAGTCTTTAATACTTTTGATTCTTAACTCTTATCCCAAGTTTCGCTCTTATTGGTTACAATCCCATAGTTTCAACATTTTTTCAACCTATTTTTCTTTGAAATTACTTTGCCATCTGCTTTTCGGGTCTCTTGAAATTGTCCCAGGTCAGCACAGAAAATGATCTGCAAAAGAAATGCATGAGAAACATACATAGGCTTTTTAATATTGATCCACTTACAGCTTGTGCCCAACCCGCATACTTTCCGTGTAGCTTTTGAAAATAATTCGAAACCTCTTCGTAAACCTTTTTCGTTACGTTCTTCTGACTGCTCAGGTGTGGAAGGTAGTATTTCTGGGCAATCCTGTAAATGTGCACGTCCACGGGCACGGCCTCCAAATGGCCCATGGACATGAGGCATATGCAGTCGGCCACTTTGAATCCAACGCCCGGCAGCTGTGCCAGTTCCTGACGCGCCTCGTGGTATGGCAAGCTTTGGAGCTCGATAAACCAGTTCTGGCCACCTCGTTTTTGTATCTCCTGCAGGGTCTGGGCAATGAACTTGGCCCGATAACCGAATTTAGCGGCGCGCAGCTGAGCATTTAATTTGTCGCAGTCGATGCCTTCGAAGTTCTTCAATGCAGGAAAGGTATACTCGTCGCAGTCATTAAAATGGCCCAGTTTGGTGCCAAAAGTAGCACAAAACCATTGGATCATTGCTGATATCCTAAACACAGAGAGATCGTTATGAATATTTACGTCTGCATTTGCAATGTGTATTATTTACCGCTTAATGTTGTTATTTTGGCTGCAAATGAAGCTTATTATGTTCTCCAATGGGTCCTGCGAGAGAACGCGCACCGGCTTGTCCACAAATTTGGCAAAATTCTCATCTTTGTTTGTCCATTCGGCTTGGTGCTGTTTCAACTTAAAATCGGCACGCAGGTACTTGGCTATCACTGATTTGTAGTCCACTGCGGTCCTGGACGTGACCTCTGCGAATGCCTCGTAAGATATGTGCGAAGTTTCCTGCTGGAGCACCCAATATACGTTGGAAACGACTCCACAGTATTTTGTCTTGCCGCCATCACCTTTTATTGAGCGCCAGCTATAAAATAGGCATTATTACTGTGCATTTGTGTATTTCAGGTAAAGCTACTCACCGGAAGCTCTGTCCTCCAAGCAAACTGCGCTCCAGGTCGCATGCCTCGGCTGGGAGCTCTATAATTCCGGTTTGCTGCAGAGTAGCTGTCATGTTGAGGTGGTTCAAGTACGTTCAATTGGGATCTCCGATACAAAATACCACTTCGATAGGGTAAAATTAGGACGCAACATCCATAATAAACGTAAATTGTTTCCGCCGGCGCAGATTTGTTTATAAATATTGTCCAAGTGAGACCAGAGTCGGTCCGCTGTTGAATACTAAAGACACTTGGCCTTGAAAATGAAACGGCGACAGTGGCAATCAGAATAAGAAATCATCGCCCTGCAAGGATATATGTGTATTTAAATTTTTGTTTAGAACTCTTGGTTAGCTTGGTAAAATATTGTATTCCCTGGCATTATCTCTGTCTTCTGTGCCTGCGCCTGCTTTGCTTGAAAGCTCGCTCCCGTGGTATATTTGAGCGGCAGAGATGCGGCCGCACTGGTTACGGCACACATTTCTCATATCAAAGTAGCAAAAACTTAAAAACAACTGAAATGCCTTAAGGATTACGCTGGCGAACCGAACAGGAGAAGCAGGAATATCAACTCCACATCTTAATAACCAGGAGAACACGCGTTCCGAATCATGGCAGGCCTGCATAACTACTCCAGTCTAAAGTACGTACATACATGTATTTGGCAAAACAAACGCTGCTGCTGCTGACACAATACTATCCGATTTCCATCCGGTGCACAGATTCGAAGCGAAGCGTGGCCAAGGTGATGAGTACGCCGAGACGGACAAGCCGGGAGCAGCACCAGCCGAGTTACGCCCAGCCTACAGCCCCAAAAAGCACCTGGGAAGCAGGTACGGTACAGCCCCCCATTATCTTTGCATCCATTAGCTGAATTATATAAATTCCTGTGACTCCTCCACTGATCCAGCATTGATGGCCGCGAGAAGGTGATTGTGGATAATATAAATGCCGACCAGGATGCCATTCATAAACTGCAATATCTCAATTTGGACGATCCCCTATCGCTGCCACTGGATAAGCATAAATACATAGATAACCAGGAGGATGGTTAGTGGCCGGACCAGAGGCACAGATGGTAACCATTTATAAGTACTCATTCCATTATTGCAGATACGTCGATCCGCAAGTACCTTGTCGTGGGCGTTCAGTGGGTCTCTCTGGTCACCGAGAACCTATTGAGCCATCCGTTCATAGTGCTGCGCCGACAGTGCCAGGTGTTTAATGCCTCGAAGCGCTACCATTTGCATCCGTTCAGCCTTCTGCCCAGCATCGTGCACCTGCACAGGCGTCAGGGCGTGACTACGCTGTGGAAAGGCGTGGGCAGCTGCTTGCTGGTGCGCGGCATGACCTTGGCCATCGACGATGTCATCTCAAAGTTCACCACCTGGCCCAAGGACGTCGATAGTCGCACTACACTGAAGCGATTCGGACAGCACATAATCTTGAAATGGTGCGTAAGCCAGTTTCATTATCCTCTGGAAATGTGTTAACTATTCTGTTTGCAGTATAAGCATTGGCTTGGTTGTGCCCTTCCATGCCGCCTCCTTGGTGGAAACGGTGCAGAGCGACATAGCTAGTGAGAAGCCAGGCCTTTTCGATGTGTTCCGCGAGGGAAGTCTCCGGCTTTTCTACTGGAGTTCCCCGCAAAAGGGTCGCATGCTACCCGCTTGGGCGCTGATCGGGCCAAGTGTTTCGTTCGGGATCACCAAGTATTTGTTCAACCTGGTCATACGCGGCATCTCCTCTCGGATTATGCGGCGACGCATAACGCTTTCCCCGGAGAAGTCAGGCGGCAAGCTAGTCGACAATACGCTGGAGCATCAAAATGCCGAGATATATGCCAGCCTGATCGCCATGCTGACCACTGAAGTGATATTCTTCCCCCTTGAGACTATTCTGCATCGCCTGCAATTGCAAGGCACTCGAACGATCATCGACAACCTGGATAATGGCTATGCCGTAGTGCCGATCCTGACCAACTATCAAGGCGTCGTTGACTGCTATCAAACAACGATGGTTACGGAGGGCGTGGGCGGACTCTACAAGGGCTTCGGGGCCATGATTCTGCAGTTTGTGGCCCATGTGGCTGTCATAAAGCTGGCCAAATGGATTGTGAACCAGATAACAGAGGTGATATCCAATCGACCGCCGCCGCGGATAGTTCAGTACTATAATCTGGATGGCATTGCTGGTAACTCTGGCTCCACGACCATATCGCCGAGCGTCTCCAGCACCGAACTGGAAGTTAACAGTCTGGGACAGAGCTCACTCGATTAGCCGGTAGTGTCCAATTATTTATGAATACAATGTACATTATATGTTATAATTTAAATCTCGAAATCGTCAAGTTTATTTCTCAACCGAGCGGGGAAGCACAATTCTTTCGAAATTTGGAAAAGGAGCTGAGAAGGCCCAACATCAAGTTTATGCTTTGCTAATTAGAGTCTCAGGGTTCCGATTTAAATGATTCTTTACTAAAATGTACTATAAGCATTGTTAGCCAAACGTATTATTAAAACCAAATGGCAGATGAGAAATCAATTGATATATAAGGTTTAATTCTCCGAAGAGATTAGAAACCAGTCATTTAGGTAAGTTTTTTATAATTATAAGCTGTTTGTATTAGAATTCAGAATTTTTTCAGCATGAAAATAGTTTACAAAAACAGCCACAGGGTTAGTTAACGATTTTTTTATATAGTTTTGTAGTTAACCTATTACTATAAATTATGGTATCCAGGTAAGTTGCTAAGAAATACATTTTCAATAATTATTCTCACAAAAATTTGTTGTAAAAATTCCAACTCAAAATGTTACTTATTTTATCTTGTTAATTTTTCATAAATTATATAATAAAATTTGGAACTAAAACAGAACTAACCATAGTTCAAACTAATTGAGAAATGTTAACTTTTAAATATATTTATAAAACGAAGTGTATCGGGATAAACAAGATAATGTTGCTAGATAACTTTGCATTCTATATGGTAACTGGATATAATTGGGATATGGAAAATGTGATTGTAAGCGATTTTTCAGCTTTAGTCTGTTTTTAACTTGATATTCTTGCCTATTTTTGTTCAGCATAAAAAATAGATGCAGTGACAGACATTTGAGACAAGGAATTTATTACAGATTCATTAGTTATTCTTAAATATATATTTATTTGTATAATCAATGTTAAAATCTTATATTAATCTTTGCAAATACAATTTATTTTATGTTTTATTTATTATTTTAATATTTTGTTTTACATTTCTATATTTTCAGTGCATGGCATGACTTCTCAAATTTACACTTACTAAACTGCATTCATAGACAAATTGTTGTTCGCTCTGCTGTTGAGATCGCTGATCGTTGATGAGGATGAGGATGGCCAGGTCTATATATGTATGTACATACATTAACATGTACTGAATATATTCAGCTTATAATATATTCAATAGCAGAGTTTTACTCACTTTGTCAAAGAGCCTCAACGCAGTCTGACGCCCGGGCGCAGCTGATAAATTGTAACCTTTTCTCAAGATATTTATATATCTAACAAAAAACACACACAAATATAATATATATAAATATAATTGTGTTAATTATTACAAAAACAACACATATGTATAACACCCTAAACATGCGTAAAAGAAACAAAAAGCTTTGGAAGTGAGCGTGTGTTTAATTAATCATTATTAATCAATTTAAATAACAATTAAATATTTGCTGCCAAGTTGAAAGGTAATAAATATTTTTGAAATGGAAAACCACTCATTTAAATAATTTCAACTTTCTCAGAGAATAAACTAGGCCTTTTTTAAATAAGACCTGTTCCTGGACTTGCAAATAAAACTCCAATTTAATAAATAAATAGCATAAATTGCTCTGATGAACTATTTTTATGACCGGATCTAGCTGGACTTCTCCAAATTCTACACAATTTCATAATGGACTCCAACCGGAAGCCAGCCAAGAACTCAGTGCGGAAGCGAGTCAAAGACAAGACTACTTCCTCTAATCGTGGTTCGTTGAATCCAGATTTTATGTCCAATATATTTCTCGTCTATAAGGTTAAATTAGTTATGTGGATAGTACTGGGCTTCCTGTTCGTCCTTGCACCGATTGTGGTTTTCTTAGTTATTATACTTTTATTGTACTATTTATATTTTTAATTTAATATGTCTCAACTATAAAGCATAATTACAACACAATCATATTGCTTGATGAATTACATATCTAAAGATATAATTTATTGAAGTGAATAAGTGGAGTCTGGTTTTGGCCAGCCTCTAGTGTCCCTCGCTAAACCGAACTAGAATGGATATAATAGCCAGCGCCTGCACCTGCACCTGCTAGATGTTAATGGTGGCTCTGAAAAATCATATCCAATTGCGGTGTCCCACTAAGCATTCGATTCGGTCTCCGTGACTGAATGGATGGTGAACCGTCCCACTTTCGTAGTTTGAGTTGACCTGTCGCAATGGTGCACAGAAATGGGACGATTACAGGCCGCCTGGGAATTACCAGCCGTCTGATGGTTAGGGCATCCCTCCTGTTCCACTTCCCGTTCTAACCCCTGACCAGCGTTTTTCGTCAGCCTGCTCTGAGTATAGGAGATAATGGTGGCAAGACTTGCCGAGAGCAGAAAGCGGAATGTGTAGTAACGGGTATTGATCCAGTCGGCCAGAGTGGGTAAATTCTCTTCCAGATATCCCTCGGTGATCCATTCGCAGAGTTCAGCAAGCGCCTTGAGCATGGGAACCCATATCCAAACGAGCAAGAATTCCACCATAAATGTAATGGTCGTGAGCTCCACCAGCAGTCGCAGAATGCCCTGAGCCAGACCCATGTTGATGCGGGGCGGCCCTCGGATGGGACGCCACTTGCTCAGAGCCACCAGCAGAGTAAAAGCAAGTAAAGTGGAGGCTGCATTGGGGACCAGCTGCACGGCCGTGGGATTGTTCGCCGCGAATGGACTCAGCCGCTGCAGGTGCATCAAGATGCCCACGACGATAATAGATATGTCACCCATTCGGTCGATTTGCATGATGGACACACGAAATAAGAACTACTATTACAAATTTATCACAAATTTACGAAAAAGTTGAGTCGAAAATAATATCACTTAATATTTTGAGAGCTGAAATGTTTTTTAGAGGTCTTCACACTCGGAATGCCAAAATTGGAATGAGATTTATGAGCACTTTACCCAGGGCGCTTCATAGAAGGCAGGACTATAAACTCATTGCACACTAGATTGATAAATGTGTAGTGAAAATATGCCAAATTAAACCCTCGTCTTGGCCTAAAAGGCTAGCTCGAGTCTGTAATTTGGGATATTTGGGAATGCAGTAGCAAGCATCAGAGATCTGTCATAAACTGCTTTAAAAACTTTTGCCGTCTGCAAGGATATATAAAGGATTTATATTTAAACTTTAATTTCTGCGGGAAAATCAAAGCCAAAAAAGCCTTAAATTCAAATCTGACCTTTTTAATAGTTTAACAAATCTGCAAACTTTATTTATCATTTAAGGCTTTTTTGGCATTGGATTCTTTCTGTTTTTAATAAAATAATCGTTAAATAAATCGTTCATAACTCAGCCAAAAAAGCCTCAAATTCAATTCGGAAAACTTTGACATGCTAGTTTTTAATAGCTTAACAAATCTGCAAACTTTATTTATTTTATCATTTAAGGCTTTGATCCCTAAAATAGGCCAAGGTGAAAGTCCTTGACTGCGCTTTTACATTTAGAAACTCTGTTTGTATTCCAGAATAATTTAAGTTGATGATTTTAAAAATATATATATTATATATAAAATATATATGTTAATAACTAGCATAGATCAGCTTTCCGATTCCAAAATATTCCATTTTTGGCCAAAAAATTAGGAAATTGTATATAAAAAATTTAATTCGCTTTAAATTTAAAATGCTTGTATGCAGAGTTCCTAGCCCTTTAATAACTAGCATGATCAGCTTTCCGATTCCAAATTAGTCCATTTTTGGCCATGTTATGATAATTGAAAAACTATGATTTGCCCAACAAATTAGGAAATTGTATATAAAAAATTTAATTCGCTTTAAATTTAAAATGCTTGTATGCAGAGTTCCTAGCCTTTTAATAACTAGCATAGATCAGCTTTCCGATTCCAAATTAGTCAATTTTTGCCCAAGTTATTATAATTGAAAAACTATGATTTGCCCAACAAATTAGGAAATTGTATATAAAAAATTTAATTCGCTTTAAATTTAAAATGCTTGTATGCAGAGTTCCTAGCCATTTAATAACTAGCATGATCAGCTTTCCGATTCCAAATTAGTCCATTTTTGGCCATGTTATGATAATTGAAAAACTATGATTTGCCCAACAAATTAGGAAATTGTATATAAAAAATTTAATTCGCTTTAAATTTAAAATGCTTGTATGCAGAGTTCCTAGCCATTTAATAACTAGCATAGATCAGCTTTCCGATTCCAAATTAGTCCATTTTTGGCCATGTTATGATAATTGAAAAACTATGATTTGCCCAACAAATTAGGAAATTGTATATAAAAAATTTAATTCGCTTTAAATTTAAAATGCTTGTATGCAGAGTTCCTAGCCCTTTAATAACTAGCATAGATCAGCTTTCCGATTCCAACTTAGTCCCTTTTTGGCCAAGTTATGATAATTAAAAAACTATGATTTGCCCAAAAAATTAGGAAATTGTATATAAAAAATTTAATTCGCTTTAAATTTAAAATGCTTGTATGCTGAGTTCTTAGCCCTTTAATAACTAGCATAGATCAGCTTTCCGATTCCAAATTAGTCAATTTTTGGCCAAGTTATGATAATTGAAAAACTATGATTTGCCCAACAAATTAGGAAATTGTATATAAAAAATTTAATTCGTTTTAAATTTAAAATGCTTGTATGCAGAGTTGTTAGCCCTTTAATAACTAAAAATTAGGAAAACTGTATATAAAATAAATATAGGGTTTTTAACATATGTAAAAAAATTTATAATTATTAATAAGTTTGTTTATTTGGCGCCAACTGGTGGAATATTTAGGAAACCAATGTCATGTATGTAAAATATACGTTCATTATATTGTAAAATATACGTTCATGTTTATTAGTGTTGGAAAATGCAATAACTTATATAATTGCTGGCAGACCCGAATTATCGAATTATCAGTGAATTCGGCATTTTAAGCGTAACACTTTTCGGGCACACTGCCGCAGTTTTAGTGCAAAAACATAAACATATAGCATTTTTAACTCGCTGCCGCCCTGTTTCTAAGTCCAACAGCAACACATCGAACATGCTCTACTTGGAGGACTACCTGGAGATGATCGAGCACCTGCCGCAGGAGCTGCGCGACCGCTTCACAGAGATGCGTGAGCTCGATTTTGCAGTGCAGAGTAAGTCCCCCAAACAATCATTGGTTGCTGTGTCTAATCCTTGAACCACTCTGTATGCACCTCTTCTTCAAGCAGTGCAAGCGTGACTAGCTGCAGCACGAGTCCATGGACACGGAGTTCCACAGCCTGCGCGGCGAGTACTTCAAAGTGATGGAAGACGCTGACGAAAAGGTGGCCATCGCTACGCAGATACATGAGCTGGTCGAGCGCCTGCGGCGCCTAGACAGCGAGCTCTTCAAGTTCAAGTGCGAACTGGAGGAGGACAACAATGACATCACCGAAATTTTCGAGCGTCGCTCCCTAGAGCTGGACGGCAACTCCACGGCAGCCACAGCCCTGTGGCAACAGCAGCCACAGGACATGGACATGGAGGACACCCCGCTGCCGGGGGCAATGCCACGGTCACGTACAACTTGCAGCAGCTTGGAGGAGGAGCCTCCGCTTCCAATGCCATTGCGGCAGCAGCCAGCCAAGCGATAGTTGCCACCCAGCAGATGCAGCAACGCAGAACGGCCAGTTATGAGTGGCGGCTGGAACAGCTTTGGCTACCAGCGGCGCCGCTGGAGCCACCAATAACTCGCACCACTCTCACCACATTCCGTCGGATCACACCAGCCACAGACATGGACATGGCCACGGGCATGGGCACCACGGCCACAGCAGCGGCCACAGCAGCAGCCACAGCGGACACAGTAGTCATCACCAGGAGAAGAAGCAAAAGAAGACGCTAAACACGGCTCTGCCACTGCCCACAACTCTCGCTGTGCAGACGCTGGGCGCCTCCACGTCGCCGGGGCAACCGGAAGAACTGAGGCTGACTTCGCTTGCTGGCTCCCCTCTTCCGCAGCGGAGCAGTTTGGTCGCGCCCATTATTCCGCCCCTAGCTATAGTTGAATGCTTTATACATTGTAACTTATACTGTTAGTCAGAACTCGAGCGACGAATGAGAAAGATAACCCTTTCGTAGTCATAAAACCACTAAATCACTGCTTGCTTGCTTAAAACCGAGAGGCACTCTGAGAGTTCCAAGACCGATGAGGCTCCATGTTTCTTAGGTTAAACTTACCTTACTCTAAACAAGGTCAAATGAACGATTTTTTGTATGTTAATTTAATTAATGCTGTAAAATAAATAAATATGTATTTATTTAATTTGAGTTATGCTTTTTGTAATATTATTTATTTATTTTTTTGTCTCAAATTAAAAGGTAGCTTGGGCTTCTTTGGGGGCTTGTAGACAGCGAAGGAGTCATTTCCGGCCCTATAAAGCATATATATTCTTGATCTGCATCGACAGCCGAGTCGATTGAGCCCAATATTGGAAAAAAAAAAATCGTTCGATTTTTCGAAAATTTGGAAAGAGGTACCTCTTTCAATTTTTTGGAAAAATGGTCAAATTTTGAATTTGTTTAAAATGAGAAAGTAAGTATGCAGATTTGTTAAGCTGTTAAAAACTAGAATAGAAATGGTTTCCGATTTGAATTTGAGGCTTTTTTGGCTGAGTTATGGACGATTAAAGATTTTTTTAAGATAGTCAAAAAAATCTTAAATCGTCCATAACTCAGCCAAAAATGGCTTAATTTCAAATCGGAAAGTACCGCTGTGTTAGTTTTTAAGAGATTAACAAATCTGCAAACTTTAATTTTAAAAAACTGAAAGGGGAAAAATTTTACAAAACTGGACATTTTTGTTTTTTATTAAAATGAGGAAGTAAGTATGCAGGTTTGTAAAGCTGTTAAAAACTAAAATAGAAATGGTTTCAGATTTGAATTTGGACCTTTTTTGGCTGAGTTATGCACGATTTTCGATTTTTTACTTCATTAAAAAAAAATAGCTAGATGCGCATCACTGACAGTTAGTAAGATGCAATTTTGTCCCAACGGAGCCTCCTAGCTAGATGCGCATCACTGACAGTTAGTAAGATGCAATTTTGTCCCAACGGAGCCTCCTAGCTGGATGCGCATCACTGGTGCACATCGTCAAAATCAAGCAAATTCGTTACTTTTTGAATTTTGGTACCAGGCGAACAGAAGGTAGCAGCAAGCAACCGAAAACTGTTATAAACTGTTATAAAAAACCCAAGTTTTGAACCTTTCACTCCCTAATAATAAGGTTTGGAACTTGGCTACGTGGCGCGTGATCTTACTGATTGGCTGGTATTTTTCTAGTTTTTGGCTACGGTCACACTAATAAATTTAAATTTGAATTCAAATTTGGCGGTTGCTGCTGCCTTCTGTTCGCCTGGTACCAAAATTCAAAAAGTATCGAATTTGCTTGATTTTGACGATGTGCACCAGTGATGCGCATCTAGCTAGGAAGCTCCGTTGGGACAAAATTGCATCTTACTAACTGTCAGTGATGCGCATCTAGCTATTTTTTTTAATGAAGTACAACAAATCGAAAATCGTGCATAACTCAGCCAAAAAAGCCTCAAATTCAAATCGGAAACCATTTATATTCTAGTTTTCAACATCTTAACAAACCTGCATACTTACTTTCTCATTTTAACTAAAAACAAAAATTTCCTATTTTGTAAAATTTTTCCCCTTTGAGTTTTTTAAAATTGAAGTTTGCAGATTTGTTAAGCTGTTAATAACTAACACAGCAGTACTTTCCGATTTGAAATTAAGCCATTTTTGGCTGAGTTATGGACGATTTAAGATTTTTTTGACTATCTTAAAAAAAAACTTCAATCGTCCATAACTCAGCCAAAAAAGGTCCAAATTCAAATCGGAAACCATTTCTATTCTAGTTTTTAACAGCTTAACAAACCTGCATACTTACTTTCTCATTTTAACTAAAAACAAAAAATTCCAATTTAGTAAAAATTTTCCCCTTTGAGTTTTGTAAAATTAAAGTTTGCAGATTTGTTAATCTCTTAAAAACTAACACAGCGGTACTTTCCGATTTGAAATCACTGGTGCACATCGTCAAATCAAGAAAATTCGTTACTTTTTGAATTTTGGTACCAGGCGAACAGAAGGCAGCAGCAAGCAACCGAAAACTGTTATAAACTGTTATAAAAAACCCAAGTTTCGAACCTTTCACTCCCCAATAATAAGGTTTGGAACTTGGCTACGTGGCGCGTGATCTTACTGATTGGCTGGTATTTTTCCAGTTTTTGACTACGGTCACACTAATAAATTTGAATTTGAATTCAAATTTGAATTCAGCCGTTGCTTGCTGCTGCCTTCTGTTCGCCTAGTACCAAAATTCAAAAAGTAACGAATTTGCTTGATTTTGACGATGTGCACCAGTAATGCGCATCTAGCTAGGAAGCTCCGTTGGGACAAAATTGCATCTTACTAACTGTCAGTGATGCGCATCTAGCTAGGAAGCTCCGTTGGGACAAAATTGCATCTTCAATCGTCCATAACTCAGCCAAAAAAGGTCCAAATTCAAATCGGAAACCATTTCTATTCTAGTTTTTAACAGCTTAACAAACCTGCATACTTACTTTCTCATTTTAACTAAAAACAAAAAATTCCAATTTAGTAAAATTTTTCCCCTTTGAGTTTTTTAAAATTAAAGTTTGCAGATTTGTTAATCTCTTAAAAACTAACACAGCGGTACTTTCCGATTTGAAATTAAGCCATTTTTGGCTGAGTTATGGACGATTTAAGATTTTTTTGACTATCTTAAAAAAATCTTTAATCGTCCATAACTCAGCCAAAAAAGCCTCAAATTCAAATCGGAAACCATTTCTATTCTAGTTTTTAACAGCTTAACAAATCTGCATACTTACTTTCTCATTTTAAACAAATTCAAAATTTGACCATTTTTCCAAAAAATTGAAAGAGGTACCTCTTTCCAAATTTTCGAAAAATCGAACGATTTTTTTTTTTCCAATATTGGGCTCAATCGACTCGGCTGTCGATGCAGATCAAGAATATATATGCTTTATGGGGCCGGAAATGACTCCTTCGCTGTCTACAAGCCCCCAAAGAAGCCCAAGCTACCTTTTAATTTGAGACAAAAAAATAAATAAATAATATTACAAAAAGCATAACTCAAATTAAATAAATACATATTTATTTATTTTACAGCATTAATTAAATTAACATACAAAAAATCGTTCATTTGACCTTGTTTAGAGTAAGGTAAGTTTAACCTAAGAAACATGGGGCCTCATCGGTCTTGGAACTCTCAGAGTGCCTCTCGGTTTTAAGCAAGCAAGCAGTGATTTAGTGGTTTTATGACTACGAAAGGGTTATCTTTCTCATTCGTCGCTCGAGTTCTGACTAACAGTATAAGTTACAATGTATAAAGCATTCAACTATAGCTAGGGGCGGAATAATGGGCGCGACCAAACTGCTCCGCTGCGGAAGAGGGGAGCCAGCAAGCGAAGTCAGCCTCAGTTCTTCCGGTTGCCCCGGCGACGTGGAGGCGCCCAGCGTCTGCACAGCGAGAGTTGTGGGCAGTGGCAGAGCCGTGTTTAGCTTCTTCTTTTGCTTCTTCTCCTGGTGATGACTACTGTGTCCGCTGTGGCTGCTGCTGTGGCCGCTGCTGTGGCCGTGGTGCCCATGCCCGTGGCCATGTCCATGTCTGTGGCTGGTGTGATCCGACGGAGTGTGGTGAGAGTGGTGCGAGTTATTGGTGGCTCCAGCGGCGCCGCTGGTAGCCAAAGCTGTTCCAGCCGCCACTGCCGCCGCTCCACCGGGCTGCTGTAGGCCACTTTGGCCCGCTTGCGACCAGAATTCGGCAGTGGTGCCAGCCGTTCCATGAATGGCCTCATAACTGGCCGTTCTGCGTTGCTGCATCTGCTGGGTGGCAACTATCGCTTGGCTGGCTGCTGCCGCAATGGCATTGGAAGCGGAGGCTCCTCCTCCAAGCTGCTGCAAGTTGTACGTGACCGTGGCATTGCCCCCGGCAGCGGGGTGTCCTCCATGTCCATGTCCTGTGGCTGCTGTTGCCACAGGGCTGTGGCTGCCGTGGAGTTGCCGTCCAGCTCTAGGGAGCGACGCTCGAGAATTTCGGTGATGTCATTGTTGTCCTCCTCCAGTTCGCACTTGAACTTGAAGAGCTCGCTGTCTAGGCGCCGCAGGCGCTCGACCAGCTCATGTATCTGCGTAGCGATGGCCACCTTTTCGTCAGCGTCTTCCATCACTTTGAAGTACTCGCCGCGCAGGCTGTGGAACTCCGTGTCCATGGACTCGTGCTGCAGCTAGTCACGCTTGCACTGCTTGAAGAAGAGGTGCATACAGAGTGGTTCAAGGATTAGACACAGCAACCAATGATTGTTTGGGGGACTTACTCTGCACTGCAAGATCGAGCTCACGCATCTCTGTGAAGCGGTCGCGCAGCTCCTGCGGCAGGTGCTCGATCATCTCCAGGTAGTCCTCCAAGTAGATCATGTTCGATGTGTTGCTGTTGGACTTAGAAACAGGGCGGCAGCGAGTTAAAAATGCTATATGTTTATGTTTTTGCACTAAAACTGCGGCAGTGTGCCCGAAAAGTGTTACGCTTAAAATGCCGAATTCACTGATAATTCGATAATTCGGGGCTGCCAGACTATTATATTTAGTTACTGCATTTTCCAACACTAATAAACATAAAAAAATTAAGATCGAATTGTTGGATCCGAAACTTGGAAAATAAATAGGCTCACACTCTTTTTCGGCTCGATTATGACCTCCTTCTCCTGCTGCTTCTAGTCCTCGGGGAAGAATTTGAGCGCCTCGTCCTTGCCGACGGTGACGTTGGGACTAACGTAACTGGGTCCGTAGTACACCAGAGCTAGCATCATGTACGACTGCACCTTGTTGACCTTTAGCACAATCTTGTCGGAGCTGGAAAGAGATAGAAAGGAAACTGTAATAGACGGAGTATAAGCCCGGCTGAAACACATACTCCTGGTGCAGTCCGGTCTCGTATTTGTCTGTCAAATTGGCAATCAGCTCCGTATCGTCGGGATATGCGCTGGAGAAGTAGCCGTAAAACGGCACCTCGTCCTGGTGGCACTCGACAACGCTTAAAATCTCCTTGCGCTTCGAAGCATCGCTTAAATGTGCGGCTGTTCCGGCTTGGGATGCGGCGGCAAGAAGCCAAACAACTGTCTGGCCGCGGAAGAAGACGTAGATAAGGGCGGCGTGGGTGCGCCGATTGTTGGGCACCCAGATCGGTGGCACCTTGACCGTTTTTATACGCGTGGGCGGCTTTGCAATCTCCTCCTCCTTGGCCTCCTGCACATCCTCGTCCTCGTTGCCGTCCAGGTCCATGTCAAAGCCTGGCATGCTTGGGAATCATATCGCCGCCCGGCTCGGCCAGCTCCTTCTCGCTGGCTTCCTCCTCCTCCTCTCAGGCGGATATTGCTTCATCATCCTCTATATGCACCTCCTCTTGGACCACCGAGCTTGCGCATCTCTGTGAAGCGGTCGTGCAGCTCCTGCGGCAGGTGCTCGATCATCTCCAGGTAGTCCTCCAAGTAGAGCATGTTCGATGTGTTGCTGTTGGACTTAGAAACAGGGCGGCAGCGAGTTAAAAATGCTATATGTTTATGTTTTTGCACTAAAACTGCGGCAGTGTGCCCGAAAAGTGTTACGCTTAAAATGCCGAATTCACTGATAATTCGATAATTCGGGTCTGCCAGCAATTATATAAGTTATTGCATTTTCCAACACTAATAAACATGAACGTATATTTTACAATATAATGAACGTATATTTTACATACATGACATTGGTTTCCTAAATATTCCACCAGTTGGCGCCAAATAAACAAACTTATTAATAATTATAAATTTTTTTACATATGTTAAAAACCCTATATTTATTTTATATACAGTTTTCCTAATTTTTAGTTATTAAAGGGCTAACAACTCTGCATACAAGCATTTTAAATTTAAAACGAATTAAATTTTTTATATACAATTTCCTAATTTGTTGGGCAAATCATAGTTTTTCAATTATCATAACTTGGGCAAAAATTGACTAATTTGGAATCGGATATATATATTTTACATACATGACATTGGTTTCCTAAATATTCCACCAGTTGGCGCCAAATAAACAAACTTATTAATAATTATAAATTTTTTTACATATGTTAAAAACCCTATATTTATTTTATATACAGTTTTCCTAATTTTTAGTTATTAAAGGGCTAGGAACTCTGCATACAAGCATTTTAAATTTAAAGCGAATTAAATTTTTTATATACAATTTCCTAATTTTTTGGCCAAAAATGGAATATTTTGGAATCGGAAAGCTGATCTATGCTAGTTATTAACATATATATTTTATATATAATATATATATTTTTAAAATCATCAACTTAAATTATTCTGGAATACAAACAGAGTTTCTAAATGTAAAAGCGTAGTCAAGGACTTTCACCTTAGCTTATTTTAGGGATCAAATCCTGTAGCTTTTAAGCTTTTACTTAATTTATGGTTAAGTGATAAAAATGGTTATGTTAAGTCTAGCTGTTTATTAATTATAATTTTTTATCGTAAGACATGGTGCTTTCTCCCTACGATATTGAAGTTATTGAAATACTGTGAAACACAGATGGCATTATGTTACGATAAGAAAGTGCTTGAACCAGCGAAAGGTGGCAGAGAAAGTGGTTGCACGGATTACCAGTCGAAATAAAATGAAATCAGCCAAGGAAACTGAAATGAAATTAATATAATTTTTTTTTTGGTTTTTCATTATAATTAATATTTATAATTAATTGCCCGCTTCGATAGCAAAAGAGTCTCCTTTAGCCGGGAAGCTATGGCATTTAAATCCTGACTGGAATGTTTAAGCTCCTCCTCTTGGTTCCTAGTCCGTTCTGCCACAAACTAAAGCTCAAAAGGCTGCTTCTAAGGATACAGGACACTGCATACTGATTCCATAAAATCTTCCATAATATATACTATAATAACAATGATTTCCATACAAATAAAAAAACAATAAATTCAAAATTATAGCAACCAATATTTTGGAAAGGCAAAGCAAGTCCTGTAAAGCTTGTCTTTGCCTTTAAAGTCTCCTAAAATAACACCACTTCCCATGTAATCAATTGTCCCATTGTTCTGGTGATAAAAACTCCCAGCAAGGCAAACATATTTATTTATACACATTCCTAGCGTCAGGACATCTGACCAGGCCATGTCGAAGCGCCAACGTGACGTCGGGGGCCCGAACAAGAAGGCTGCCAAGAACAAGTTCAAGAGGCTCGTCCGCAATGTCATCCTCAACATGCAGTGGCTCAACGAGGCCGCCGAGGAGACGGGCATGTCCCTCAATGTGAAGAAGAACGTGGCCATGTCGGTGCGCCAGAAGCGCAAGGTTGGCATGATGACCATGGCGGTGAGTGATCGAGTGATCCTCTGGCTGCAGGGATCCCAATCCTAACCAGTTGGCCTGATCCCTATTCCAGGAGAAGTCGCTGCTGCGCACACCTCATCACTCGCGGACCGTCGACGAGAGAAAGAAGCTGTGCACCATTGTGGCCGGTCTGGCCTGCTTCTCCAAGTTCTCGCCGGTGGGCTATATCCTATATCTTATCTATAGCATAGCCCATAATCTACTGCTTATTAATCCCTTTTGGGCATTTCTCGTGTCCTTGCAGAAGGTTCGCGCTCGCCTGGTGCCATATGTCAAGTTCATGGCAGTCAATCAGGGCCGCACCATCATGAAGGAGGGTGATCAGCCGGTGAGCATTTATTTCATAATCGCCGGCGAGGTGGAAACGTACAAGAGTGTCTACAACAAGGTGAGTGTCCTTGGCTCACTGTATCCTTATTATATTTTGGTTCCCTTGCATTTGTTTAGGCCACCAAGGCATATGACCAGAACACCGAGGCAATTTTCGGACCTGGCGATTGCATTGGCGACATAGACGTCCTGGAGAGCTCACCCAGGACCAACACATACGTGGCCACATGTAAGCTTTGATTGAGATCCTACAAGCCCGCCGATAATCCGCTCAATAACTCAAATATGATAGCCAACTGCGAGCTCCTGGTCGTGTACAAGACTACATACGAGCTGGTCCTGATGCACTCAATGCAGAAGCTGTGGCAGGAAAAGAAGGCAGCGCTCAAGGCCCTGGATTACTTTGATTTCTTTAATGACGAGCAGGTAAGTGAGCTTCCAGTCGTTCTGTTCCCTAGCCCCAGCCCCCCTCCCTCCGTAGACGGTGAATGCCTGCAAATACGCAAACATACAGCAATTTTATACCCTGGAAACGATCTACACCGAGGATGAGGGCTCCATGAGCTCCGTCTACTTTGTGCTCAGCGGCGAGTGCCTCATCCTGCAGTGCCTCCATATGAAGGTGAGTCCGCCTGATCCCACAACTGAGATCCTGCTGTGATTGACTGCTTGCAGGTGACCATGGTCAATCGGGAGAAGGTCTACCAGCTGGCCAAGGTGGCCAAGATATTGTCTGTGGACGAGATATCGAGGGACAAGAGCGAGACGGCCTTCGACCCGCAAGAGTACGTGATGAGCACTTCCTCGAATGATGAGAAAAGTCAGAGCAAGAAGCGAGGGGTGAGTGCTACTTAGCTGTCCGCTATATCTGCCCGTTCATATGCTCACTCATATCCTTTGACAGCTGCGCAGGATGGGGCTCAAGGAGATACAGAAGGCGTGTGCCGAAATGACCAGAACTGCTGCCCGAAGGTCCACAAAGGTCGACGGGTCACGGCCAAGGACACGAAGACGCACCCGTGACCGGTTGAGGGACAATGAACGGGCTGGAAAAAAGAACAGGAAACTCGAGCTCTACGAGCGATATTTAACCGGGCCAGACGAGGGCGAGGAGGAGCTAGAGGAGGACTACGAACTCTCGGAGACCGAGGACAGTGCCTACTCCCTGTCGACGCCCACCATTCCGACCGACAGCAGCGAAATATTCGAGGAGGAGGAGACGGAGGGCTCAGAGATATTTACCGCCACCAATGAGACGCGGAGCAGTTTCCATAGCATCGACTCGGACGAACCGCAGGACTCGGATCGCTACGAGACACACTTCATCGATGTGGGCTCCCTGTCCTATGGCGGGGTCTTTGGGCTGGGCGAAAAGAGTGCCCATCGCGTGATCATGGCCCGCACCACGGTCCAGTGCATCGTAATACCGCGCTACTGGCTCCTCGAGAATCCCCAGAATCCTGGCAATTTGTGGCAGCGCAAGCGCTTCTACCTCGAATGCAATATCCCCACCAGGGAGGCCTTGTTCAAGAATTTTCTGAAGACACGCAAGTGGGAGAAGTTCCGGCATGACTACATTCAGGAAATCCTCGCTGCCGATACCCTAACTCGCTTCACCAAGGTCGAGGATATACCAATCATCAGTCGCATTGTGGAGACGGGCCCCGAAGAATCCTGATCCTGCCCCCTCCACTCCACTTGTTTATACATACATATATATTTTCACGTTCGCAGCATTATAAAATGATTACTAGTGAGCGCAGGCATGCATGTGTTTTCTTTACTACTTCAACCATAAATTATAGATTGAAGTTCCCTTTTGCCTTTTGCCATATATTTCAGTTGGGATATTTTCACTCGGATTTCACTCGGAAAAGGAAAAATTCCCAGTATTTTTCGGGGGAAAAACTAATGAGCTTTTGGGACATGACACTCTGCCGCCTGTGGTGAGCTCTCGGCAGGGGCAGCGAGTGAGTTGTGCGTCTGCACAGGGGGAAGGCGTGAGTTTGCAGCCCGGCCAGGAGCTTTCACTCGCTTTCCTTTCGAGTGCTCTGCCGCCTCGCAGGATGCTCGCTGTTCAGCCAGTTCAGTTCATTACAGTTTCCAGGGATAAGCGATACCTACGTGCTCCGGATAGCATCGCCTCCGCCAGAGCCAATTGTCGTCTTTCGAACAGTTCGTCGTGGTCATCGCATGTGGAATATTCGCGACAGCCAGTGCCAGTGCCAGTGCCATAGTGCGTCATAGGAAAATTCTTAGCTTTCTGTTGACTCCACACAAAAACCCAAGATGATGATGCCCAAGAACCAATCAATGTGGCACGAGTAGTATTTTTGTTTACCTTTTTTTATTGTTTGGAAAAAACCGAAAAACGAAAGTGCAAGTGTGGCTAAGTTGAAGCCAAGCCAAGTCAAGTGATTCCCAGTCTCATTTCTTGAATGGAAGCCACAACACAGAGGTCCTGGGGTAAGTGAATCGATATGCATATCTTGCCAATTAAATCCGATAATAAATCCCTTAATTAACTTACTCAGCACCCTTCACCTGTCGCACTAAAAGTCAATGCCTTCAAGGATTCTCTGAGATCAAGCTGAGAGAGTGTTTGCTTTGAGCATTTTACTATCGAATTTTTAAGTGTCGGACACCACACAGAAGTTGACTAACTATAAAATCCCTGCCACACACATTTGCTGGATTATCCCCTTGTATAGTACGTAGCGGTAAAGGATAGGCAATGATTTTGGCAACAAACAAGGCTGGCGAAATAAAATCAAGCTTGTCACCGCCGTAATTGTGTCCTAGGAAAGTTGTAAATTGGTTTTGTCAGTGGAAAATGTGAAAAACAAGCCTCCGCTTGTCCGGTTTACCTTTGCAGGTGGGTAGGCAGGCATGTCCTTGAGGGCCCCTCACACAAAACAATCGGAAAAGTATAGAAAGTAATTCCTGTACAGTAGAGTCTTCTATTGCAATAATTATCAACTTGTATTGAGAGAGATTTTATGGGTTATATGTAAAATATATCTTGAGTATTAATTAGCTTGCTTCAGACAGTCAAAGTGTCATTAACACACACATCGCACACATATATTTGTGTTAGGAACCAAGACGTTATGGCCGGCCAGTGAATCAAAAGTTATCTGGGTCAAATATTGTGATTTATAGAAAGTAGCCACTTCCATTCCCATGTCACCTGGCAAATTTGATTTATTGGGAATAGATATAGAAACAAGATCGGCCAAGACCGCGAGGATTGAGTAGCTTAAATTATCTTTTGGACGGGAACGTATCCTTGATAAGGCTAGTAATAGTTTGGAAACGCCTTTATGAAACTGTTTTGAATATTCTTAAAAAAATGTATTATTATCCGAATATATGACTAGACCTAGGAGAAAACGATTCAAGGATTTAATATCTTAAGAAAATAAGAGTCCTACACGACAGGGAAGGTAAGAGTATAAATAATCCTGTGGAGTTAATAAAAGAGTTATAATTTATGGTATTAATGTCCATTTTCTGTTGGCATTCCGAACTTCTTTGACGATGTTTTCCATACATATGTATTTCCTTTTTAAATTCAAATAACTTAAGTAATATTATGCCATATATGCCGTAATTGATTAATATTTATATTTTTGTTGATATTCTAGTTATCATCTTGAGGGAAAGCAGCTTGGGAACTATTACGATGTCATTGTTATTCTTACTTTTTATTAGCATTTTATAATATAATTTAGAATTTATAATTTTAAAATATTCATCTAAATGAATAGAAAAAAATAATACGGAGTCTAGACTTAAATAAACAATAAATAAAACAAAACATGGCTGTTTCCGTCTCTAAAAGTTCTTTAAAATTATTAACCATGACTCAAGCAATAAATGTTTATAAAAATGACGGTCATTTAGCATTACGTGCTTAGCAATAGTCACAAAATATTTACCAAGATTACAAATTAAATGCGTTATTATATCCAGTTATTGGCATTCCGCCGTCAAGGGTTAGGAAAATAAGGGAAAACAAAGGGAATTTCAAAAGAATTGTAGCCTATTTAGGCGCTCACTCGCATATGTGCGTGCCTAAGCCATTTTTTGCCATCAAAATAAATTATTTAGTGCGGAAATAACAAGCATAATGGAATAGAATAATAAAAAAATAAATTACATTTATTTATATATGTATTTTAAAATACACATTGCGTATACGCCCCATGATTTCCTACTCCACATTATGCCCGGGGCATAACGAAAGCATAACTGAGCCCGAAAATAAGGCACGTAGGCAGGAGGATGTCACACAACAAGCTCAGTGAATGGTGACAGGTACATTTGAGAATCAAGAATGGTTTGTGGGGCTTACCAAATAAATGCATTAAATCAAAATCAAATAACTAACATGAAATCAATTTATAGAAGAAAATTAGAGGGGGTCTCTTTTCCAAAGCAAACTGTAGGGTGCTTTAAATAAAATCCTTTGAGGCTTAGCAAATGAAATATTTCTTGAATTATTGCTTATCCATTTGCTTGCAGCACTTTGAAGGATACTTAAGGATAGGGCTGAGGCCGCTTCATCGCTAAACCATCGACCTATCGATCACAGCGGCGGGGTCTTCGGCTTTCCGGGACTAAAATGATGCTTTCTGATTTCTATCGAGCACAATCCGTAAGCCACGTACCCACGTGCAAAGGATGAGGCGTCCAACAGGAGCATATTGGGCACTATCATCAGCATCGAGCGCGGCCCAGACGGTGCCACTATTCCACAGCAGTTTCCAATCCATCAGCAGCCTGAGACTCCTCCGGCTGCTGGCCGTTGTCTCAGTAATTGGATCGCAGTTGCATGCCGTTCTATGTGAGAAACCCATTATCCTCTGTCTATATTTTTTTATATGCCATTCCTAAATTAAGATTTATATTTTTTAATTTTAAAATAAATCCAGAAAGAGAATATAATCATTTAGAAAATTCCTGGAAATTATTTAAAATAGCAAAACCTTTTCTAGCTAAGAACATGGCGTTAGTTAATGCAATATCCTCTCGATAAATGAGTACTTAAGAAGGAAGATAACTTGTTAACTCACCCGTGAACCATCCCACAGTCCAGTTAACATAAAATATTATCATTATTGTCCAACCAACCATCCGCAGGCATTGCATCCATTGAACCTACAGCAGCAGCGGCAGCCACAACGAGTACCCAGCAGCATTCCAGCGGCGCCGTCGAGAATCACAGCTTCTTTTTTGATGACTATAACACAACGAAGACGACTTCATCAACCGCTGCTGGCTATCCTTCGACGGGAGCTAGTGCCAGCACCGCCGCTCTCACATACCAGGACCAATCCCAGTCCCAATCCCATTCCCAGTCGCAGTCCCAAATGCCGTCCGAAGCAGCGGCAGCGGCGGACTTATCGCACTTCGCCATTAACCCGGGCATGCGGCTGGACAGGGCTTCCGTAAAAGCGGCGGGAAGCAATGAGATTAGCAATAGCACGCCAATCAAAAATTTAATTACTAGCTTTGGGCGCCCCGCTTTGATGGCAGACGACCAGCAGGAGCAGCAGGAGCAGCAGAAGCAGCAGCTGCTGCCAGGAGCGACGGCCGCTGTGGCGGCTGTGGCTGTTGCAACAACAACGACAACAACAACAACACTGGCGGCAACCCCAAAAAGTGCCAAAAGCTCCATAAAGCAACCCATCGATTCCACGCGCTCCAGGAACCACTGGACAGTGGGTGTGGGTGGCGGAGGTAAGTCAAACGGGGGGGCAGGGGGTGCCCAAGGCCAATGTCAAAGCTGTGCACTGTGTACTCGAGAAAGCAAAACGTATCTTTGGAATTGGTTAAAAATAAATATACAAAATTGGAAAAGAACACACCGAATAATTTAGTAATTTAGTAATTTAGTATTTTATCATTTTGGTGCTAATTTTCATCAGCCCACTTCTGGTTTCTTCGAGTGTCCTCTTAACATATATTTTCTCGCCACAGGATCTGCTGCTCGGGGCACGGAACGACCCCGTACCTTCCGCAGCAAGCACCACCACGAGCACCACTGGGGGCCATTCTTCGAGGAGCCCGTCAACTCGGGCGCCTCGGGCGAGAATCTCGTTTCCGCCGTGCACTTGTTTACGGAAGCGGTGCTCAACTGCCGCGTCGGCATGCTCAAGGACAAGACGGTAAGTCCTGGAGTGTTACAATTATTATTAAGTCCTGACAGAACTATAATACTTCTTGGCTTTCCAGGTCATGTGGGTGAGAAGGACCAGCGAAAAGGTATCCCTTCTGACCGTTGGTAATGTCACCTACAGCGGCGACCCAAGGATACGGGTCAAGTTCCAATATCCCAACAACTGGCGGCTACTGATTAATCCCACGCAGACTGAGGACGCCGGTATATACATGTGTCAGGTTTCCACTCATCCGCCGCGGGTGTTCACCACGAACTTAACCATCCTGGGTATGTCCCAATGCCGCCTGCCCCTAATCCCAAATCCCTTACGAGATGTTTTCAACTTGCATCCTCACAGAACCCCCGCTGAGGATAATCGACGAGCATGAACGGGATGTGGGGGATCGGTACTACAAGTCCGGCAGCACCGTCGATCTGCAGTGCCAAATTTCGCGAAACTTTTTCCTTAAAGAACGCTACACCATCCTCAAGTCGACCGAGACCACAAAAGGGGGCGTCGTCCAGAAACTATATAACGAGTCGAGTGGCGATCCAAATCTATTGGATAACGCCAGCCAGGATCAGCTGAAGCTCTCGGGCCAGGAGCTGGAGAAATACTTTAGTAAATTTATCACCTGGACAAAGGATGAGGAGCCGCTCCAGGTACTGACCAACAAGCGATCAAGGTAGCTTATAACCTATAACACATACATATATAGCCAAGAATGATTATATATTTGTCAACCTATAGCATTTCCGATAAATGGCTAACTAGTCGTATTTCTATTGATGATGCCAAGCTCTCAGATAGCGGCAACTATTCCTGTTCCCTTGGACGACTTTTTACTGTAATTGTCCAAGTACAGGTACTCACAGGTACGACCTTTCCTTGTGTATTTTTTGTATATTAAATCCCTGAAACCGTTTACTAAAGCTTGAAATATTTGTTTATAGGAGAACTTCCCGCGGCTGTCCAACACAACTTAGCACCCAAACTCCAAATCTGTTCACCTGCTGCGCTGCTCTTGGTTACTCTCCTTGTCGTCCATATTTCTCTGCACTTGGCGAAAAACTGAAGGTCTTTGTTTGACATCAAGACGACATATTGTAGCTCATTTCAAAAATCATTTACCTAGTAAATATTTGCGATAAAGGGCATATCGGGGTGTACAAAAAAAATCTAAAGCCGGTTACTGGAAGTGAATTTTCCAGTTTTTTTTCTAGTCGAAATTAAACAATTTTTAAATCAGTGTGAGGAAACGCTACAATTTGACCAGATTTATTTTTCCCTTAAATATTTAATAAATACTTAAACCCAAATAGTATTTACAGACACTTTATATTTTCGTAAAACCATTCTAAGTTGTTAAATAAGGAACCAATTTAGGGACCTAAACCTACATATAATGACGAAGATACTCATAATGTACATCAAACTGTGGCGCTTTCTTTTATTGGTTTTCAATTAAAACTGCTCAAATAGATTTTCGGAGAAATCCCTTTCTGTGACCAACTTGAGAAATTAATTTAGGTTAATGCCCTAATTTTTTTGTGAACTTTTCACCAATGTATCTGAGTAAGATATTGACAAATTGGTACACCCAAAAAACAGACAAAGGAATGGTATTAATTTTACTAATAAAAATTTGCCTTGTTTCCTTCTAAATTTGAAACACCACCTTCCTTCTTGTTTCTTTTTATTGGGATTTATAATTTTCTAAATAAAACTACAACAACAATTTTGTATAAATTCGGAAATATCAGTAATACAAAAAAAAAGGAAAAAACGCCCGCCAAAAACTTAAGAACTACTTTAAACATAATTAATTTATTTCTTAAAAATAAAATATCCAAAATTAAGATATGGAAATTTTACAAATTCAGTGAGCTTAATAAATATGGTTTTCTTTTCGTATTTTCTAAGTTAGAACTTGTATAAAAATTGTACGATTTTCGTTTGATAGTTCTGTAAATATAATATAATATTTGTAAGTTCGAATGTAGTTATATTTTTTTCTACGTTTCTCATTCTTCGAAACCCAACCATGTTGATTACATGATACATTAAGTTCTTAAGTATATATATATGTATGTACGTGGAATTATTTGGGAGGCAATCTACTAGGATCAATGCATACGATGCCTGCCTGCGAAAAAGAAAACTTTTTGTTAAACTACACTAAATGTATTATTATTAAACGAGTAAATCAAAAACGATACTTTCAAATATACGAACAATTAATATATAAAATATAGTAAGTATCGCGTGCATTTTTTTTGGCGTAGCATGGAAATATGTTGAAAAATAGAGGAACCTGGTATGAAGAGATATTTAAAATAAGCTTTTCCAATTAGAATTATCGATAAAAGCCGCCATTTGAACTTATTGAACCAGTACTATTCGTGAGCTCCAACAATGATTTTATTGCCGCGCTCGCGCTCCCACACAGTTGCATTATTTCGCTTTGGCAAAACCTTGTTTAACTGGCATAATTGGAATAAAATATTTCATTTATCTGTTTTTTGAGGATTGATAGCATTTTCCAGAACCAAAACAAAAAACAGCTGTTCGCCGACGCAGAATGCACTAAAGCCACGGCCTTCGACTCTGTATTGCGGCATTTGTAATCGCTATCGACAGGCAGTTGTATCGTCCGCTGGCTAACTCGATTTAGTTCCATCGCGAACTACACAATTATTATTTATAGGCCACATTTTTTGTTTTCTTTTAACGTTAACATTTCGTTTGGATCTTATTATTTTATTGTTTTTTGATAACACCGCAACGACATATAGAGTGAGTGCGTGCAGACTTGGCTCCGTCTGCCACTGCAAATTGCGTGCGAACATTGCTTTTTCGGTGCTGATTTATAAATACAAATGTATTTAGATTTTCGCAGTGGGCGGGATCTATTAGGGGGCGCACAGGTCCGGAAGGACTACCTTGGGCACCTCCTCCCCACCTCCGACCGCCGGCGCACTTGCACCGGCCAGTGTGACTCTGACTTCACCTTGACTAAAGTTCACGCGACAGACGGCTGCGGGCGGCACAATGGGAACGTAATGATAACAGTGACATCGACACCGCTAACCAGTCGCCCGATTCTTTGCAGTTTCCGTCGCACAATCACTGCCTCCGCCTCCTGCTCCCTGCATCGCTGCACAATTCGGCCGAGATCTCCGCATCGAAAATGTTGAAGCTACGTAACCTCCTAGCCGTCGGCGGCAACAACAGCAATCACAGCGGACTGCTGGCTGTCCGGTAAGGCAAACAACAACATGCATATTCAAAACACCGCAGCTGTGCCTCTATACATATCTATGTCTGTGCATATATAGCCTATATATCTGTATATATATGTATTTCATATATGGAGAACAGAAGATCGATTCCATAGAAGATACAGGGCAGTGTCTTAATTTTTGTGATTATCTTCGTCGATTTTAAGCCAATTTTAGCTGGTCTGAAGATGAACATGTATATTTATGTATATTTAATGAGGTTTTAATCTGCAGTATATTTATTAATATATTTATGAACGGCTTTAATATCTTATGAAACATAGCAGGAATTGATCCCTTGTAATATAATATTCCCAAAATACATATTATTTATATTTACAATTTTGTAATATTCTCCCTTCTAAATTATATCTCCCGTATCCACGTATGCAAGGTTGTCTAATTAAAAAAATATATACGAAATCTCTGGGCAGATATGAGGGCTTAATATACCATACATATATATATATATATATATATATATATATATATCTGTTCGATAAAGATAAGATTATTATTAAATAAGGGAACGAGAGCCATTGTAGAGATTGCCTAAATATAATCAAAGTTCGGTTAATCGGGCTCAGTGTTTAAAATCCAAATTCTATATTTCTCTCCTCCTTCCAGTGCCCTGTCCACCACGGCTAGCTGCAAGGATTCGGAATCATGGTTCTCAAAGCTGCTCGTCCGGAAAATAGAGCCAACCAAGGAGCCGCACAGCCGCATGCTGAGCGACAAGGAAATTATATATGCCCTGCACACCCACAATGTCAGGCCCGATTCCATGAGCAACTATCTTAACAACTAGTGGGTCTAACTGGCTAGCCAAGAAGCTACCAAAAATATAATTAAAATTAAGTAAACATTTAATAAAAACATTTTTCACTTTCTTTATTTACTTGCAGCAAAACCACGGTGGCTTTAATAAACGATAAAAAAGCAAATCTCTCGTGCGATTTGGTGGCCTCTTGGACCGTCCAGGTGGGCGACATGGATCAGTGCCTGCATCTGTGGAAGTACACGGGCGGCTTCGAGAAAATTGACCAGGCTAAGGAGGACCTGTGGAACGATCCAGAGTATCTCAGCCTGATGCACGAACGCTCCAAGTTCCTGCGCTCCCGCCATTTGCAATATCTCTTGGCCTTCAGCTACTGGCCACAGATCGCCAGTCGTCCTGGCAAGAATATTTACGAAATGCGGTATGTATATATTGAATGGTTTTGATTATGTTTATTATACATATACATATATCTTATTATGTTATTTAGCTCCTATCGACTGACCCCTGGCACCATGATCGAGTGGGGCAACAACTGGGCCCGGGCCATTAACTATCGCAAGCATAACAACGAGGCATTCGCCGGTTTCTTCTCGCAGATCGGACGTCTGTACAATGTCCATCATATCTGGTGTACGTACTGTCTTTGCATGGCTCCTTTCATAGTACCTAATATGATTTCATTCGACACAGGTTACAAATCTCTGCAGGACCGCAAGGAGACCAGAGAGGCTTCTTGGCGCACCCCCGGCTGGGACGAGTGTGTGGCCTACACGGTGCCCTTGATCCGCGACATGCACTGCCGTGTGCTAGCCCCCACTGAGTTCTCGCCCACACAATAAGCAAGAGGGTGGACTGTTTCGGTTTCTCTTTTTTTTTTCTGTTTTTTTGCGATCTAGAAAGATGAAGCAGTATCGGAACTTGCTGAAGCGAGTTATTGTACATAATGCCAGCCACCCATTTAAATATCTTAGTGTTCTCTTAGTATAAATTAAGGTCAAAGTGGACATATTTCTCCTCAATTTGTACATGCCTCCGGAACTATATAATGATCGATCCTATGTAAGCACAACGTTTGAATTTACCCAAAAAAAGGAAAACTAAACAAAAATCTTTTTTGTTGTTTAGTATAAAGAAATAAAGCTATTATGAAACTGTTACGTAAAGCAGCGCTATGCATGTAAAAAAAAAGAAATTTGTTTTAAGGGGCCTTTACACTTGGATTTTGGATTTGGGTGATTTGAGAGATCCTCGTTCTTAGTTGTCGAATTCTGCTGGAGTTCTGGAAACCTATTTGCATTAGAATTCCTTTTTATAACGAAGCCAATTTACTTATTAACAATTGAGACCCCAGAAGTTACAGCACACAATCAACATTGTAAATTAAACTTAAACAGAATTTAAATTTAGTATATATATGTAATTTACGGATATATTTAGACGCATTTACATACACCATAAGGGCTCTATTTGGGATATGGGGTGGTACATTATCGTAATGCTTATACATTAAACAAGCTAACTCAAAGACACTAAATGCCATTTTAAAATAACCATTAACTTCCAGTTTAGTCGCAATATTTTAGGCAGTCTTCTCGGCCTGCAGAGAATTCTTTGCTGTCTTTAGGTGCTTCTTGCCCACAAGGTGCTGTTGCAGGGTCGTCACATGGTTCATCATCTTGTTGCAGGGCTTGCAGTAGTACTGGCCAGTGGGTGTGCGATACAGGAGCAGATCCAAGCCATCGGTATTCTCGGTAGATGAAGCTGGACCCACCGATGGCGACGCATCCGGCGGTTCCTTTTGTCCTGCATTGCGAAGTCTGCTCTGGTGCCGGGCCCCGTCCAAGTGCATCTGCATCTGGTTTGCGGATGTTACGACTATTTTGCAAAGGCTGCACGAGCGTTCACTGTCCTCGGCAGGTTGCTCTGGTGCTGGTCCTGCCGCTGGTGCGCCTCCTGCCACTGGTGCAGCCCCTTCAGCTGCTGCCCCTGCTCCTTCGCCTTCAGTCTCGGTCTTAAGGAACAGTGTCCCGATGCCAAACCGCCCATCCGGGATAACCTTCGGCTCGAATTTGCTTCCAGTCCGCACCCACTTGCCGGCGGCGTCGTAGTAACCGGCACCTGAGGGTCGAGAACCCCTATTCTCCACCAGCTTGTGCTTCCGGCCCTGATAGTGCTGGCGGGCGTGAGTGGTAGAGGTGAGATCTAAGTCGCAAAGGTCACAGTGGAAGGCGTTGGGGCCAATGGGACCCTGCTTCAGCAACCGCTTAACCGGTGGCGCCTGCAGGCCTGCGTCCGTGTAGTTCTTGGCCAGCCAGGCGCTGATATGGCGATCGTGGGCCTTGGACTCGTAATGGTCCCGGGCACACTTCAGCGAAGTCATCTGCGCCTTGCACAGTTCGCAGAACAGCGGTCCGATTAGCCGGTTCAGCTCGTCCGGATAGCTCTTGTCGCGTCCGGGGAAGAGGGCCAGGGCTTTGCCATCATCCACGCCGGCGGTAGTCTCTCCATTGGCCTTCCGCTTCGGTGGCCTCGAACTCGACGCTATCTCGCTTCCAGGTGCTGTGCTCTCCTTGCCGGCTGCCAGGAACAGAGGATTGTCGGCGGCTCCTGGCGCCAGGTGGGGTATGTGATAGCCGCTGAGATTACCGGCGGAACTCATGGGACTTGGCAGGAATCGAACAAATGAGCTTGTGCTCCCAATAAAGGCGAACGCATGCGTCAAACAAAAACATAAATACAAAGCGAAGATTTTAGCCGATTCGGTATTTTATAATCGGTATTTAAAACATGCCGCCAAACCTTCAAAGACTCTCAAACTTCATAATACTCTTAAATCTATTAAAGGGTATATTTGGAAATTTCTATTAATTATATATCATTATTTAAATTAAACAATTAAATTAAATTTCCGATAACAGCGGCGGCGAAAGTGTTTTTACGTCTATTTGCTCCTCGCGCTCTCTTTTTAGCGCCTCCCTTGGCCAGCTTGACTGGTCACACGGGCACCAAGTGGCGAGCACATTGAACATAAAAAGAAATAATAATAATAGAAAATTGTAAATATCAATAAACATGCATAGACGGCGAACACCCAAGACGCTGAGCAAACCGCCGCCCATTCAAGGTCCACCTAAAAAGACTGTTCCCGTAGGAGAACCAGCACAGGACTCTGCACCGTCGCCCGATGGCGTGCAGTTCGAACTGGAGCTGTGCTGGTGCGTCCAACAGCTGCAGGATGCCCTCAACGGAGGCAAACTGAGCCAGAAACTGGGTAAGCAAGACATGTTCCACTAGCCACCAACCAATCAGCATTTCTGACCACCTCCCTTTAGCCGAAGACACCGCCAAGAACCTTAAGATCCTGACTAGCTCTTCGGCGCCGCTCATTAAGAAGCGACAGGTGATGAAGTTATCCATGGGCGACTACAGGGCAAAGATGCAGCAGGAGGAGAAGAAGATGATGTTGGGTAGGTGGACGACCTTTTAAATGAATCTTGCCTAATAAAACTATTTCCTGCAGCTTCCAAGCAAGTAAAGTTCACACCGGCCGCGGCAGCCGGAAAGAAGTCGAGCTTCGTGAAGAAGTCGGCGCTATTGACATCTGGAAATGAGTTCCGCTTCGACTTTGCAGAGCCAGCCGCCTCCGATAACAATGAGAACAGCGGTGTCTCCACGTCCCAGCCAGCTCAGGCCTCCACTTTACCACAAAGCACCGCGGGAACACCTTTTAAGTTCAATTTTTGCATTGAGGAGGAATCCGCGAACAACATTAACTTTAGCGGACTGATGCTAACGTAGAAAATAGTAATAAACGATAATGATCCAGCTTTTCCAATGAAAATGTTTCAAATTGTAAGTATGCCATGCCATACCATGAGCATTATTTAGTTTTCCCCCTATTCCACCAACCAAAGGAGGCTTTGAGTTTCAATTTCTAGCAGCTGGGCATGTGAGATACGGAATCAGTTCAGTTTCGTTGTTAATAGTACACACTAAACATCAGTCTTATTGCTTTCAAAACAGGTGCTAAAACATTCGTACCTTTTGGTCATTATCTTTCGTATCTCATTATACAAACATCAAAATTATGCGTTTACTTTATTTTAAATCACTAAACGAGAACGAAAACCAAGTGGTTCAAAAATGAAATGAAAAAACAAATGCTCGTTTAGATATGCTATAGGGGTTCCTGGAAGAGGTTGAAGCCTTCTCGCATTTTTATAACGAACAACTTTATTCTGCATTGCTAATATTATGTGGCTACAACAACATCTATGTATCGAGTGGGCGCATAACAAAAACATGTAGTAAATACACGAACACTTTCACTTTCAGCCTTTCGTTCGGCGGCTCCGAGTTCTGGCCCAATCAAATCGGGCACAGCCTGAGTTGGAGCGTGGTCTGTGGGGTTGCTAGCGAGGACATTGCCTCTCAGGTACGCATTGAGGGATCCGATTGTGACTCCCTGTAGTGAGGCGGTCGGGGTGGCAGCTTGAAGGGTCTCACATACTTGATGTTTGTCTTGAGGCAATCTGGAATTAGATGGTCTGGCAGCAGGCTGCGCAGAAAGATGTGCGTCAGGTAGCCAGTAATGCCCCAGATCCTGTGGTGGTCCACCACAAAGACGGGTCCGCTGTAACCGCTGCGGAACTGCGTGTGCCGGGTGGCCTTGGGCACAATTAGCGAGTTCAGGGGCACACTGAACGCCTCCTCCACCTCCTCCAAGTTGAGATGTAGCTCCGAGATGTTAAAGTCGCGCACCATGCCCACCACCGGCACAATCGACGAGGTGCGCGGCAAGTGCAACTGGCAGGACTCGCCCCACACTTCGACGCGGTGGCGCGGTAGACCAACCTCCTCCTCCGTCTCGCGCAGGGCACAGTCCGCATGGCTTGCATCCTCCTCGTCCCGTCGGCCGCCGGGAAAGGAGATCTGGAAACTGTGGCTGCGCAAATGTCGCGATCGTCGCGTATACAGCAGGGAGACCTCGTGCCTAGAAGGATACACGGCTTGCTAAGGGACGAAGAGGAAACGCAGCTTGGCATAACACTTACGTGCCCCGTTCCTGGCAGAGCAGGATGAGCACCGCGGACGTTTGCTTCTCCCGCCGACTGGGCGTCAGCGCCTTGGGACGCGGAAAGGCCGGCAGGCTGCGCATCTTTTCCAGACATCTAATTTGGGCCTCCGGCTTGAGCAGTTCCGTATAGTCATTGGCGGTTAGGAGGCGGGATTCCTCCGTTCCCGACGTCCTCGACGTAGCGGCGGCTGCTGCAGCTCCGGAGGAGCCCAGGTGGCGTAACAAAAGCGGTGCCCTGCGACAGTACAGCACCTGCCACACACCGCTGGCGGTGGCCAAGATCATGTTGCGGACAGCAGGACGGTAATTTATTTTGAAATAGTATTAATTCGATGTAAAATCGAACTTTGGAACGCGACAACAGTCGCAGCAGGTGGATGACCAGCGTTGCCAGATGAAAATTTAGCTTTACACCTAAAAAAACACCAAATTGTACTGAAAATACCGATAACAACAAAAACAAAGGCTACTATATTTCTACAACAACAACAAACTTTAGAGTCTAAACTTTAGCCAATAACAATATGCATTTTTAATATGCAAAACAATACAAATAATTTAAAGTTCAGATGACGCTACGAATATGTAACAGCAAAGACCACATCAGCTCACGTTAAATGCGTTTTGCCTTCATTTTTAAACACAATCCAAGAAACTTTATCTTTTTTTAAATCGTACACAAGGTATCCCTTTTGTCCATTAAAATATATAATCTTTGTCTTTTTTGTGTTTTTTATTTATAATTTTTCACTTAAATACAAAAAATACTCTTCTTTTCCTCTTATATATTTTAATTTTTCCTTTTTTTTTGTGGTTTTCCTTGTTATGATAAAAATATTCAAATAAAAATTATAAGCAAACAAAATGGCAAAAATTTCAAAATTAAAATCATAAAAACAGATTTACAGAATTACAAAATTAAAAAAAAATATATGAAAATAAATAAAAGCTCCTTGCTGAATACAAAATAAAATATAAATCCGAGAAGCGGCACTACTACAGGCAACCCATTAGTTTAATTGACATTTTTATATATGACAGTATGTACGCGCATCTGTATGTCAAACACAAATGGTTCATTAATGAATTAAACAAAAAAAAGTACATGCAAAACTCTGCTTGGTTGCTATTTAAATAGGGTTTAAACTAAGCATAGCTGAAGAAAAGGCAACGCGGCTGCTTAAAGAACACTTGTTGTTATGCTTGTTATTTTTACTCGTTATATATATAGTCGGTATATATATATAGTATATGCGTGGGTAGTTATGTGTATCCGATAAGTATACATTTATGTATAGCTCTAGCTCAGAGTGTGTCAGCTTTCTTGTAAAGTTATCCAAAATATTAATTGATGTGTGGCTGCATGGCTCTTCTCTGCTCTGCTCCGCTCAGCTCAGCTTTCTATAGGAAACCTACTCCGAAATATCAATTGGAATGGATGTGGTAAACGTCGGCGTCTCCAGCTCCTCGTGCTTCTTCATTTTGAGACTCTGCATTTTGGTGGAAGACGGAAAGAGAAAACTCAAGCTGGTGAAAAGATGCTTTCGGGGAAAATTAGCTAAAGATACGCACCTGTTGCAGCTTGTAGTGATTAATGATGTCCTGGTCGGCCGGGCATGATTGTGTGAAGGCGTCCAGCTGGTACATGTGATACATGTAGCGCCAAAGCGCCGTCAAGTGCGTCTGCAAGGAATGAGGAGGAGGAGGATTAGTGGTGACTCATAACATGTGAATAATCAATAATCAATTCTATAAATGTCTATAAATATGATTTAAAACCCGTTTATTGCCGCTTTATCAGCGGGCTTATAGTACTTCTAGTACTACTTTCCTCTACTTACCGGGATCTCAAAGTCCACAAAGTACTTGCCCGCCACACGAATGTGCTGGAGACGAGGCATCAGCTCGCAATCAAAGCAGCACATAGTGTCGCCGGTAAGGAAGCGTGTATTACGCGCGGCCAAATGATCATTGATCTTGCGCAGGTGCGTGAGCAGGGCGTTGTTCTTAGCCTCGTCCTTCTTCACCAGCATCAGCTTCAACTTGACATACAGATTCTCAATCAGTGTGGCCACCTCCTTGTCCTGCACGAAGAGATTATAGCCGCCCGGTATGTTCTTCATGATGTGCCTTTCGATCTTCTCATTCTCGAGTATGGCCAGCCCGTTGTCGATCAGGATGGGCGGGTGTGTGGCCTCAAAGTTGGTACGGAAATCTGGCGGTGGCTTCTGCATATCCACCGTCGTCACCTTCAAGCTGATCGTCTTCAGCTCGGCCAGCAGATACAGGTCCATGAAATACTCCTGGCAGAACAGACAGGCACCCTTCCGCCTACCATCGATGGTGCTGGCCTGAAAGAATATTAAAATTACATATTAAATGGGATGATACTTCATAAAATAAATTATTCCCTATTTTGCGGTGTTTTTGTGTTTTTTTAAATAGATTCTATAAACACCACATTAAAATAAGTGGAATTTAAATATTTAAATATTGGCAGCGATACCATAGGCGTTAATGTGGGTCACATTTACGGGCAACTGGTCAATTAATGGGGAGGAATGGGAACGTTTCGCGTGCCCGCAATTACCGATAAAAAAATCAAACAAAATTTAACGAAATAAAACAACATAATTTTCATGCCCATCATCATGTGACATCATCATCGATTCGTCGCGTGATGTGCTGTTTGTGTGTTTGCCTGTCGTTTTTAGGGACCGGATGCGGCAATCCAAGACCCAAGACGCTTGACAGTAGAAGCAATCCAAGCCAGACGAGAGATTCTGCATCGCTGCACTGCCAAGGCCAGAGTAACGCAAAAGATATATACAACATAACATTTGTGGATACACAAATGGAAAGATATTAAGATAGATATATGTAGCTACAGGGAAAATACACAGGTTTGTGCTGACCACTCATCGGATTCGGATAATGAAAAACCTTTACTGATTACTGCATTTTATATAAAATTGGCTTAAAACGTGATTGAGATTAACTTCAGTTAATTCTTTAGCTTCCTGATTAATCTAAAATATGTTAGTAAGTGTTTCATTTAAAGATTCAGTTTCAGTTTTATATATATCTGAAAATTATTCTATGGCAATTCTCAAGGATTAAATGCATCTAAAGTTTAAGAAGTTCCATTTATAATTTTGTATTGTCCATAATTTGTTTTTTCTGGCAGTATATGTTAGCCAGTATCCACTGTGCTTTAGTGCTGCAGCAGAAACAGAGAGAGGAACAATAACAAAAAGCACATCAAGTGACGATGTCGATGCGGTGATGATGATGATGTCATCAGCAGTGTGTGAAGTTTACTTGTTGATTGCCGTTGCCTGCCTTCCTTTTTTTATAATTTTTTGTTTTTAATTTGTTGCCATTGCCTTTTTGCCGCTGCTATTATTTATTTTTGTTGCCATTGCTATTGCTATTGCCATTGTGTTGCCGTTTTCGCCGGCTTATGTGCATATATGGGGCTGTGTGCATACGCGTATTCGTTAGATAAGCCAGCGGCACAGTTGTACCAGTAATTACGAACGATAGTACAGAAAAAAATGTATATATGTATGTACATATAGAAATATAGAAGCTGTGTTCAAGAACAAGGCTGTCAGTCAGTCTGTGAGTGAGGAAAGGAGTTTGGCATTCGAAACTCTATAAATAAAACCCGATATATAAATTGATATTTATAATAAAGTATTACGTGAGATATATGTATATACATATGTCATTCTGGTTAATTGCCGAAATAATAAATCGAAATCTCCACAAATACAATTTTTGAAAATGATTATTTGGACAAGGCCACTTTGAGTTTTTAAGACTGGGTCAACACCGTGAAGCCACTGAAATGAGTCTATATCAACCATTATTGGCAATTAGCGGCGAATCAAATACAAAGCTGGAAAAAGGAGACTACAAAATACGCTCTCTTTTAGATTTAGTTCAAAATGGAACAAGATAGAAATCTAACTTTAGAAATCGATTTTTTTAAAACTTTAAAAAGCCCTTCAAATCATTTCATTTTTTGCCTTCAATTATTTTATTTTTAACTTAATGCAATCGCATTTGATTTGATAACGAGGCGTCAACGGTGCGTTTATGCTAATTGAATTTTACGCCTCAATTGCAAACAATTAAATTATTATTCCGAATAAGGAGTTAATTAGCATTGCCCTCTGTGCGTGTGTGTGGGTTAATGGTTTAATAACCGAATCAAACTGAAACTCACCGAACCCAACCCAACCCATTTTCCAGCCCACATAACGCACAAATATAGCTGTGGGAGCGGTTTTCCGTATCAATTTCTGGCGCGGTGCTTAAACGGTGCTCATTTGTGCTCGCACGAAGCATGGCATATGGGGTTATAGTATAGCTAGCATTAACTGTACGCAATCATAGCACGTACGAGATTCCATAAATTCCCAACTGACCCGGATTACTTTCAGGCAGCATTCCCCATTCGCAGTTTTGGCGAGCCAATTCTTCTTTGGACCAATTCTTACAACTAAACTAAGGACCGAGCATAAATTTGATATATATATTCTAGGTAAACAAATAGTGAAAACACCTAGTACGTTGGATATCTCACAGATTAAACCATATATGTGAGCGAGTGGCTGCCATTGAGACCACGATGTGGTGAGGCAACGTCAAAAGGTCGCTTGGAGTCAGTAAGGCAATCATAGCGAGTTGAGAGTCCACACGGTTGCAGTTATATATGTATATATATATATAACTCGTACATGCCCCAAAGGTACAGATACAGATACTGTTATGGATACAGATACAAACTAGAAATAGAGAAACTGAGACCACGACTGCAATTGGCGCTTTCAAAATAGAAATGACGAGGCAGGAAGGCCAGAAGACGCGAAAAGCAGTTAGCAAATGTCAAGTGTCACACACAGCACGCCTCATAGATATATATTATATATATAGTACATATATGTACCTTATATGGCAGTGGCACATCTGGCTAATAAAAGCCGCGAAAGCAAAATAAATACCTAGCTTATTTTTGAATATATTTTCGGTTACCCGGTTAAGTAACAGATGAGGTCTAAATTATAGAAATTATTTGATTTGAGCCATATTCCCTTTAAAAATAAATATACATTTGATTGAAATTGTCACAAACTTTAAATACAATTTAATGAAGGATAAACTTAATTACATTCCTTCACCCTGATGCAGCTGCTAACATCTTCACCTCGGCTGTGCGAATACGAGCCAAAATATGTACACTCGGGCATATAGTGGGCGCACTCAACATCTTCGATTTGTTTTCCTTTCAATTGTAAATTCGTGGCCCGATAAGATAAAGATGAAAACGAAAAGTCAAGTCAAATAAAACGAAATTTTGTTGGCTTTGCTGCCAGTTACGGGCAGAGCGACACCCAACCAGGCAACCCAACCAATCAACCCACCAACCGACCCACCAACCGACCCACCAACCGACCGGCGAGAAATCATAAATAAGCCGAAAATTTATTTAGTGGAAATAGTGGCTGTATTTTGTTGACTGTTTGCTTTGTGGTTTTATTTTTGGAACCGAACCGAACCGGTCGCTCCCTGGTCCCCGGTCCCTGGTCCCTCAACGCAGACAGCTGCAGCGCAATAATTTTTCTTTTCTGTTCGTGATCATCATCATTGGATCTTGGCGAGGGCAGATGTCAACCTTGAGCTAAGTAGGAGGGCGGCTATAGGGAGAGCTTTCTTCGCACTGGGCCACATACGAGCGCACATTCCATATCTTATCTGAACCACCGGCGGAAGTTATCGCCATGAGGATGGTGACGACGACGATGATGATGATGATCGTGTGGACGCGATGAAGTAATGGCCAAAATAATAGAAATACAATCAAGGCAAAGTGCTGGCAGCAAGGTGAAGTCAGCCTGCATATCTTGGCCAACAAATTTTTGGTAATGAGGCTAATGGGTTTTCATGGGCGCAGGGAAGACTCCCAGAAAAGAAGCGCTTCGGGGGGAGAAATACATATAAAAAATCAATAATTCACATAAACGAAATATTTCATTAAGGAAGAGACCGTCCTTTTGGGAATTCCAGCCTTTACTTTGTACATATCTTTCCAGAACTCTTCTTAATTGCTTTTACCTGTTGGAAAACAGGTAAGTAAGTAAGGCGTTAGGTAATCAACAAATACACAAACAATGCACGAGTTGTGAAATGTAATTAAAGCAGCAGGCGACACGATATAAACAAAAACAACAACCATCGCCACCTACCACAGCAATATGCATTTTCCAGGTGAGCGAGTGGGAGATGGAGTGGATGTGGGTTTGCGTGTGTGGGACCGGGGAGGATGTCCAGCTCTTGCGTGCTTTTCTTTGCTTAAATGTCAGTCACACGCCAATACTAAGAACACACACTTTGGCACACACTTGCAGAAATATAAATATTGCAAATTATCTTGGTTAAAAATACAAAAGAAAATTTGTTTGTGTTTCAAACAAAAAAAGCAAAGCGGACTTGAGCAGTTACTCAAAATAACTCATTGATGACGAGTTGGGTAAAGAATTTCCATTTTTATAAATAGAGACTGAAGGAGGGGGCTCAAAAATGAAAACAATCATCATAAAAGTTATTTATGGAGAGGTGCTTATAATAAACCAGTACTCAGTAAATTAATAATAAAAGGTATGACTACAAGTGAAAACAAAACTAATGAACTACATGTGGTTTATGTGGTAAAGTTGTGTCAAGGAAATAAGAAAATAAATTAGATAAGTAAAAATAATAAATAAAGTATCCCCTTGTAGAATTTCTATTAAAAATGTATAAACATTTTTGAGGCTGATCGGAAATTAGTCCTATTATTGCTTTGCAATTTTCTGACTAAACTTGTTGTAACCAGCCATTTTATAAAAATAGATATGACACCATTCAAACGATCGAGTGATTTTTATTTGTTTTCCTTTCTCTGTGTAAAGACGATCCCCGAAGGGCTTTTAATATGAGAAACCGGGCACTGTATTTATCAGCAAATTCAAGTACATGCACCTCCTCAGCTTTGCAGCCACAGTTCTCTAGCACCTTCAGCTCCTCAAGCTTAACAGCTCCCCGGCTCCTCCAGCTCTTATCGTGAATGCTGTGTTCAAGTGGCAACAAAGCGGCGCATTTTCCTCAAGGCGGCACACAACTTGAGCCACAACAATTGCTGGCGTTGTTGAGGGCCCAACAAAAAGGCACTAAATTAGCTCAAGTCTTCAAGGGAGAAAGATTATGTCAGCCAAACAGAAGGTTAATATTTAAAATAATAAGAAAATAAATGGAAGGTAAATTCAAGATTCTTGGCCGAATAATAATATTAAGAATTTTCTTTTGGGTTCCACAGATCAAGGAAGAGAACTGTATCTTTAAAATAGGCATTTATAATTATTTCTTATAGCATTTCCATCAAGAATTTCCTAGGATTTCCATAATTTTTTGCTGTGTACTTCTGGATTGCTATTTGTTTTGATTGCCGCTTTGTTTTGATTCGATTCGATGGCATGGCCAATTTCTGGAACTCTTGCGTGGGCGATGACTCGCGGCTAAGGCATTGGCTTTGGCTTTGGACATAAAGTTGGAGTTGGTTTTCCAAGTCAAAGCCAAAGCTGAGAGGCTGAAGCCGGAGCCGAAGCTAAAGCCAAGCCAAGGAGGCGGAAAAGCGGGCACGAGAAAAACCTGTTTAGCGTTCAATGATTGTTTTGTTTCCCCACTCGAAGCGAACAAACGAAACAAGAAAACACATTTGTATTTGTTTGTTGCCTGCACGCGCGGAACAGAGAGGCATGCCACCACGATCATGTATATATATATATATATATAGCTTCGCTTCGGCTTAAACTCCAGCTTGGCTTTCCTCTCTGGCGCGCTGCACAAATTGAACTTTCACTTTTTTCGCTGGGAATTGGACATGGACATGGAAATGGAAATGGAAATGGCTTTTCACGTAGTGCGCCTTGTACGGAATGAAGAGTGTGTGTAATGGTGCGTCGTTGCCGCTTGTTGCAAAGTTATGTCAAAGATGCTTCTGTTCCGTTCGTTAAGCTCTTCTGGAAAAGTTTTTCAGCCAAAATTCAGGTGAGACGACAGCAACAAAATCAACAACAACGAAAAGAGTCAACAGGTGCGGCAAGCACTTTCTCCCACAAAAACAGGAAAAGGGAGCGGAGCTCTCTGTACAGAAAATTTTTGGTCATTGCTCATTGCATTTGATATTTGGAAAATGGAAGTGGGTGGGATGAAAATGGGTACGAAAAGGGAAATACCAGCTTTGGGTACTTTTTACCATTACTCCATATAGTAATAGTCTTAAATTAGGTATATTTCATCAAGCAACGTACAATATATATCCCTCTTATCGAAGGGATAAAATCTTATCCTTATTCCTCTCTTGGAAATGCAAAGAAAATTATAGTGCGATCTTTTAGTAGCCTTTTCCCTGTCTCAATACAAATACAAATTTTAATCCTGTTAAAAAAACTCGATTTTAGCAGGAATTGTACCTTAATTCATATCCTTATATTTAGGTTCTTATAATCCTAGTGCTTTTCAAATACTTTGGTATTCCAGTATAAAAAATCCAAGAAATATATGTTTTTTTTTAATTAATACCTTCCCTTTTCCCACTGGATTGCTCTTTGGAAATGTTAATTTTTTGGGACTGGAATTGTTTAAAATTGATATGATATTACTAATGGTATGGGATCTGAAAGGCAGAGGGGGGGATTAGTCACGGGCAGACGACTCGAGGTGCGGCCGCCATTTGCGTGGGCTGGATGAGTGGTTAAGTTGAGTCGTCGAGCGACGTTGGATCGAGTTTGCCAATAGAATCAACAGAAACGGCAAAGGCACAGGGCTCCAAAGTGTTTCGAAAACAATTACAATTACTTCGGCAAACAGTGGGAACCAACAGAACCGAGAAAGTCATGCTCGAATTACAAATGCGGTTAAATTGATAGCTCACACGAGGGCAAGGTAAAGGTAAGGTTCCCGTATGACTCAATAGGCTAGAATTAACACTAAAACACGTAAGCTATATAACTCCTTTGCTAAAAATTGTCGAGTTTTTCGATCAAGGCATAGAGGACATAATTTTTGGATAAAATATTTGCATATTTTAGAAGTTACTTTCTTTGAATGGAAACCTTAAACCAGGGAAGCCCCAACTTTGGTATACTGTACCACCGATTTAGAAAAAGAAAATCTAATATTTTCTGTAATAATTCCAAGAAATCTTGAATGATTTTTAAACTTCCCTTTACATTTCCTTAATTTATTTTAGTTTTATCAAAACAAAAGCCCTATGAGAGATCCAAATTATGGATACCTAATATTGTGACCGCAAATGTACATAGGTGCTAGCTTTTTGTTTTCGTTATTTCTTCGATTCTTTTGGAGGGGCATGACGTATGCGTCAAGAAATTTAGAAATCACTAAAAGATAAAAAAAAAAAAAAAAAACAAGACAAAAAACCCACCAATTCACACATAACTACTTTGCACACTGAGGAAGGGTCTCCGGAGGAGGAGGAGGAGGAGTTGTGGCTGGGGGCTGGGGAAGTGTACGTATATGTGAAGAAGGAGGAAGGAGGAGCATTTGTTGAGCAATTGGCGCAATGAAATGTGATTAAAGTTTATAGCAGATAAGAGAGCCACAGAAAATATGTTACGTTTCAGAATTAGCAGACTGTGCGCGCACGCACACATACAGAAATTATATATATAAAAAAAGAACAATTTAAATAAACACATGATCGTACATATATGGGAAGGGGACCTGTTCCTAGAGATCGAAGATCAGATTAAAATACATCCAACTATAAAAATATTTATTTATATTTGAGATATGAGCTAAGGCAAGAACATCCCAAATTTTCGCTCTGTGCCGATAGTGCATGTGTGTTTGTGTGTGCACGATAGGGAGCAAGGAAGAAGCAGAGGTGGCGCAAAGGCAACCGGTTTTGGCGATGCTTAGAAAATACAGCACAGAACGGGCCACGGGGCAACGGGGAGACGGCGAACGTGAAACGGTGGCCAATGTGATAAAGCGGGGCTTGTGGGGGCGAGGGAGAGAGTGAGAACATCATATTCTGTTCTTTTTAACCAAATGTGACACACTGCAAAATGCCAGAAAGAAGAAGCAGGCAAAGGCGAAGACGAGGAAGAGGCAGAGAACAGCAGTTCGTGAGTTTTTTTTCAGGTTTATTGTTGTTGCTTTGTTTGCTTTTGCTTCTGCTGCATTTTCACTCTGCATGGAAATTTGCGCAGAGCGAAATGGAAAACCACACACACACACATGCACTGCCACTCATATGCCGATTGTGTGTATGCAAAGCATACCGTGATATGCATATGTATGCAGATATAGATATAATTTTTCGACTTTTCCTCACCTTTATGATCAGTTCTATCTCGGGCACATCGAATTTACTGCCTCCGTTCGTCTCCTGGATCTGCTGCTGCGCATCAACGTCGGCGGCTGACATTGTCGTTCAAGTTGACTTCTGAGGCGACTTCCGATCGAAAAGTTTTATCCGCGTGACGAGAGCCGACAAAGTGCGTGCTTCTGTTCGTTTCCTTTTCGCTTTTGTTGTGCTAATTTTCTTTGCCAATACACGCGCACGCAGCTCGCAACACAAACACTCGGACACAACACACAGTATTTCTCGGAGAGTAAAAAAAATATGCGTCTGATTTGCGCGCTGCTTAAGCCGATTGTTCATTGGAGTGACCGCTTCCGGAACGTTTAGATATACTGTCACATGAAGGCTCTAAAAATCACCATGCCGCCTGTGTTACTTTAGTATTTTATTCGGCGCAGTAAAAAAGTTTTGAGTTTGTAAATTTTTAATTTGATTTGTAAATAAAATATCGATACAAGTCGGCTTTTGTGGCGCGCATTCGGCTTTCTGCGGTTCTTCACACACTGGCCACACTCGCAACGTCAAGAAGCTTCGCGTGCGCCGAGTTTGTTAGTTTTTTTCCCGGCTTTTCTTCCAATCCGCGATGGACCTGGCGGAGTTGCTGCAGCAGGCCCAGCGCCTGGTAAATGAGACCGAGATGGAGACAGATCTACCGCGCGTGGATCGCACCTTGTCGCAGGTGTTGCAGGCCACGCAGGAGATGCACACGCGTGTCACTCAGACCGGCACCAATGATCTTCAGGCGTAAGTACTAAACGTGCACACGCATTACACACGGAATCGAGACTGAAATCCCTCTATTTCATTCACAGCCACATCCTGCTCGGCTCCAAGGGCGTGGACTTGCCTAAGATGACCCAGAAGCTGGAGACGCTCAGCGCTCGCAACTTCCTCGAGCCGCTCGATCCCATCCAGGACACCGATGTGAAGGGCTATCTCAAAAACGAGCGAGAGAACGCTATACTGAGTGTCATAGAAGAGACCAATCGCAATGTAAATTCAGCCAAAACGAAGCATAAACGATCCTGTCCTAATAAACATGTCCCCTTCCAGGTTTACACCTCCGTGGAGCGTCAAAAGTGGCGCAGCGTGTACAGTGACTGGGGAAATACGAAGGAATCGCTGCTCAATGCTCTGGTTGGTCCTACCCAGCAGGACTTTCCCGACATGCAGCGCCAAAGGGTGTCCACAGAGCTGCCCGACCAGCCGACACCGTTCTCGCGCCTCAGTCGCTTCGAGACCTTGTACGTCAAGGAGATCACATCCTACAACGAGTCACACATCCAGGGCAGCCATCGCACCAACTTGGTGGCAACTTTTTCCAAGCTTGCCAGTGAGTCATTCGACGATCCGCTGGTCGCCGAGATGTGGAATGTACTGCATTACATGTCCAATGTGACGTCCATGTCGCGCAACATCGATCCGATACATAGCCGCCAGACGGCACCGCAGTTCATCCTGCAGGCGCGCACATATCTGGAGCGCCGCTACAAGATCTACATGAACGCGATAAACGAAAATAACCTGGTGCTTGCCCAGCGCGGTGGCATTCCCAACATATACCATATGGTCTGCTCCTATGTGGGTGTTCAGTTCCAGGAGAGCCCTTCCCTCGTCGGCCTACTCAATGTGGACAAAAACGGAAAGCCACTGTGGCCGCATGTCTATTACAGTTTGCGCTGCGGCGACAAGGGTGCAGCTGTGCAGTTCCTTAAGGAATCGGGCGCCTGCCCCGAGCTCCTCAAGCTTATGACGCTGCAGCGTTTGGGAGACACTACCTCGGAGACATTGTCGACCACTAAGCTCGAGGGACAGCTGAAACTGGAGTACAACAATAAGCTGCGCGTTTGCAGTGATCCCTACAAGAAGGCCGTCTTTGCCATCGTCCTCGCCTGTGATCCGCACGATGGCCATTCAGAACTGATCCGCACCATCGATGATTTCCTATGGTTGCAGCTGTCCATTTTGCGGGAGCAGGAGAAGCGAGACTATAACATCGAGCAGCTGACCTACGGGGGACTGCAGTCACTCATACTGGAGAAGTATGGCGAGAATTACTTCAATGCGAGAGAGAAGGCGCCGCTATACTTCCAGGTCCTGGTCCTCACCGGCCAGTTTGAGTCCGCCATCGAGTTCCTAGCTCGCAATCAGTCCAGCATTACTCACGCTGTTCACATGGCCATCGCACTGAACGAGATGTGTCTGCTGGGAACGCCCAAGTCGATAAATGAACCACTGCTCAGCGCCGAGCCGGACGATCCGTCTCCAATGAAGCGTCTCAACCTGGTGCGACTCGTTGTGATGTATGCCAAGTGCTTCGAGCAAACAGACACCGCCCAGGCCCTGCAGTACTATTACCTGCTGCGCCACTTCAAGACCAAGGAGCGTGGGCCCAATGCCATGCTCACCTGTGTCTCTGATCTGCTCGTGGAGAACTGCGACGACAAGATGCTGACGCTGATATTTGGCGTTGAGGACGAGCACAACTACAATCGCTTCACGGGCGGCATCTTCGCCGAGTTCCATACTATGGACTATGACATGTACTCGCTGGCCGGCATGGTGGGCGACGAGCTCTCCGATCGCAGCAACTACGAGTCGGCCATCAAGCTCTACCTTATAGCCGGCCAGCTGGACAAGGCACTGCGCCTGGTGTGCTCCCTGCTCTCCCAGGTGGTCCACCAGCCGCCGCGTCCGGGCAGCATGCGGGAACGGCTGACGTATATCATCAAGCGTCTGGATGCGGCGCTGGTTGAGCGTAAAACGGACGTGCAGGCCCACGTGATGATCACATACACCACACTGGCGCGTCTAATGGTGTTCTTTGATCTCGTTAACGATGGGAAGACACGTTTGGCCTCTGAGATTCTGGCCACCAATCGCCTGGTGCCGTCCAATTCCACCGAGGTCGACGAATGCGTGACAAATCTGAAGCGCATGGGTCCGGAGATAATCAAGGTGTTGCCCGACGTCATAATGGCGGCCATGAACATTGTGTATGCCGAGTATTTGGAGCAGCGCGGCGGCAAGGATAGCGGCAGCGTCGACGAGGCCCAGAATGAGAACCGGGAGGCTTGCCTCCGTCATCTGCGTGGCAGGGCCAAGGCTCTAACCAATATGGCTGCCAGCGTGCCCTACCGCATGCCAGCGGCCATCAATCAGCGTCTCCTCCAGCTGGAGATCCTTATGCTCTAAGGCGGGGTGGGACCTTTCCTCTACCTATATATATGTATATGTGAAGATGCATTTAATTTCAGATAATATGGGAATTATCTAGTTTGATTTTTTGTTTGCTTTATTATTTATGAACACGAAACGTTTTGCTGAACGAATTAAAGAAGAAGTGGTTTAAATTAAAGGAAATTCCTTACAAATTGCCGAAAATTGTATTTTTCGTTTCAAAATTAATTGTTGTGAGCATACTCACAGGTCACAGTAGAAAGACAGTCGGAATATTCGAATAAAATAGTTTATTGTAATATATTTGAGACACCGGATACTAATATATATAATATAATATATATATGTGTACATATAGCTTATGGAACACCACAGCAGACCCAGAACACATTAATATACGGCCAGATATTTCAGGAATCCCCTATTACACATTGTCTTTAATAATTATAGATCGCTCTTGCGCTGTCTGCCTTTAAAAAAGTAAAAAGTAAAAAGGAAGCAAGAACCCACTAAGCGATCTGTTTCGTATATAAATGCATCTCGTCTTCACATTTGTCTGATTTTAGGTTAATAATATTGGTAATTGGAATACAAAATGGAATATCGATTGATTCCAGATTTGTTCGGGTCGGGTTCTGATTTCAGTCGGGAGGAGGTGCCTTATCCCATATACTGGTACGAGGCGCAGACGGGCTCCTGGTGGCGGGCATGCGGCGAAGACTGCAGCGACAAACGCTGCAAATGGCAACCGCGGCAGAGCAGGCGTCCGTCCAGCGGATAGCAGCGCTTGTCCGGCTCATCGGTTAGCTGCATACCGCACTCCTCGCAGATATAGCAGTCCACATGAAAGTCCTTGTCCATGGAGACCACGCGCACAGTTTCGTCGGTGCCCTCGACGGGTGTGATGCCTGCCACAAGTCAGACTATTAGCATTTGGGTTAAAATTGAAGGAAAACGCAAACCCACCTTTGCCACAGCTGGCGCATTTGGGCGCAAACATTCGATGGTAGTCGTTCACGCAGTAAATCTTGTGATCCACATCCACGGTGAAGGGCACACCGTCCAAGCACTCATTGCACACACAGCACCGAAAGCAGCCCGGGTGGTACGACTTGCCCATGGCCTGCAAGATCTAAACAAGGAGAGCAGAGGGAATACCTCAATTAGAGCGGGACGCGAGAGGAAACTGGCATGACTGAAGTACGAACCATTTCCATAATTAGGTGGCCGCAAATGGCGCACTTTTCCGCCGTCTGCTGGAAGCCCGAATACTGCAAAGGCGAAAAATATTACTAGCTGTTGATGTGTATTCCTCAAATGCTGCTCCTTACCATATAATCCTCCTCGCAATAGACCCGACCATGCACATTGTAGAAGGCCTTGCCCCTCAGCGCTCGTCCGCAGGAGCAGCAGATGAAGCAGTTGGTGTGGTAAAGATTACCCATAGCCTGGCAGGCCTGGCCAGCACCCTTCACTTTCTCGCCGCAGGTGTGGCAAATGCCTGGAAACAAAATATACATTAATTATTTGTAATAATTATTGAGCTATTATTTTATTTACCAAAATATTCGCCATGCTCCTCGCTCTGCTCAATCTCCTCTTCCAGCTGCCGGGTTAGCTCCTCGATCTTGCGCTGGGCCTCCGTCGGGCCAGCCGGACGCGGCGGGGTGACGCTATACGGCAGCAGATTCTTGGTGAGACCTGTTTGCAAATGGATTGAGAAAAAATTATTAGGTCATCAGAGAACAAATATTATTAGGCACCAAATGGATAAATAAACAACAAACAAATTCCAACAAATATATAGGGGAACATTAAAAACTTAAGTATTTAATATTAAACTCAAAATATAGAAGATTTATCAGCTGGCAAAGGAATTTGCTCAGGTATTTTCTTGACTTTTTCTTCTTTCGAACCAATGACTCGGATTCCTTGAATCTCACGTCAGGTAAAAAGCAAGGAACACTTCACCAGAAACCGGATCCCCCAAACTGGGACCCAACCCCTTTCGGGAAACGAAGCTTTACCCCGCCTACCTCTCCTGGGTCGCAGCGCGGCGTTCATCGCTGCGTGCAAGCATATTTTTGAAGGGAAAAAGAATATTAAGATTAAGATGGATTAGTTTGATGATCAGCAGGACTTATTCCCAACCAGAAGCATTATATTTCCAGGGAAACCTTAACTCCACTCTGGTGCTATAGCCAGGCTTCCTTATGCGCTCTAGTTGGGAATTATCTAGCTCCTCTAAGGATCCTTAGATTGTTTGCGATCGCACTCACCTGTACTGCCCTGCGAGGGCGTGGGCGATGTTGCCACCGCCAGAGGAGCTGTCATAGCAATGGGCGTGGCTCTCAGGGATCCAGTGGCGGGTATTGGTGCTGCTGTTGCTGCCGCCGTGGTCGGTGCTATAGAGGTGGCCATGGTTGCCGCTGTTGCTGTCGCTGACGACGCCGCCGCTGAAGAAGAAGATGTTATTGTGGCCGGTTCCTGGACAGTTCGCTGGGGCATAGCACCAGTGGCCGCTGCTCGGACCGTGGCCAAACCAGCCGGTGTATTCCTATGCAAATTGGCGGTCATGCACACATAATCGGAGCTGTTAATGTCCTCGATGTAGTTGGGATTCACGGAGACGTTGATGGCGCCACCAACTTGGCTAATTGGCGACTTGATTGGTGTGTGCTGCTGCAGCTTGGCCACCGACGACTGCGATGGGTTGGGCACGGGACTTAGGTGACTGGGCAGCGACAGATTCCTATAGCGTTGCGTGGGCGAGCCCAGGGAGCCGGTGGTGCTGGTAGTGTTGCTGCTGATGCTGCGCTGGTGCATGGGAGAGGCGAGCAGGGCATTGAGATCCAGGCCGGAGGTGGATGCCGACGAGCCCCCAGACGATGTGCTTGTTGGCTGCATCTCCTGGTACATGGTGGCGGTGGCCGGCGATGCCTGCGGCTGGGCACGCTGACCCGAATGCGGAATGATGTTCTCGTAGATGGGCGCCGCATGCTCCTCAAGATCGCCGGTGGGGCCCAAAGCGATGGATCTACCAGGCTGCACGCCACCTACTCCTCCTGTTCCTGCTCCCGCTGCTCCTCTAGCGCCGCCCGGATTCTCCACTGGCACCGGCGTATGAGCAAAGCGCCCGCCGCCAATGGGCTGCATCAGCAGGTAGTCGTTAAGCATGGCGCTCTGCCTGCTGCCAGGACTCTGGGGCTGGGCGCGCTTGATGTTCGAATCAAACTGACCATAGAACTCGAGGTTCTCGTACACGGGCGAGTGCTTTTGGGGGGCAATCCGCTGGCCCAGCACCTGGGCAGTGGGCGCATAGATGTGCGCACTCCCATTGTGACTGTGACTGTGGCCCATCATCACTTGCTCGACGGGCCGGGGTGTGGCGTACTTGGAGGCGGCGATGATGTTACCGCGCTCGTATAGCTTGTAGTCCTGATGATGCAGTGACTGTTGCTGATGCTGCTGCTGCTGCTGCATCATCATCTGTTGCTGCTGTCCATCCTGCAGAAAGTGCTCTATGGCGCCCGGCGAGCGTTGGTAGCTTCTCATAGCCACGCCCCCGGCTGCTGCGCCGACGCCACCGCCGCCACCTCCAGCGCCGATATGGAGGCGCTGCATCAGGGTCTCATAGTCAGAGTCGGAGTTGTTTGTACTCCTTGTCTGCGTCCTCTGGGTGGTCATTGTCCCTTGCTGCTGCTCCTTCTCTACTCCTCTTTTTCCACCTTCTCCCTCTCCTTCTCACACTCCTGCTGCTTCTGCTTCTCCTCCTCCTTTGGCTGCGCGAGCTTCCCGGACTTGCTCGCTTTCCGCGGGCTGGGAAAACGTCTCAGCTAATCTGGCACTCAGACACTTGACTTTTCCTTAACTTTGTCGGCACTTTTCAGCATTTTCTTTGTGTGTGGTGCATTCAGAAAAAAATCAAAACTTGGGACCGTGGGAAACAACTAAGGATGGGACTACCACGGCAGGCTCCAGTGTGACAGAGCACTCACAACACCTCACGCACGAAAGTACCAACCGCGCACTACCAGCAAGCAGTGCAAAACTACCAAAGACCATATTCACGTTGTCCACAAGAAAAGTGGCGGTGGCTAGATAAACCAAATGATTTTTATTGTTTTTCCAATGCTTTACTTTGTCGTAATAATATATCACTTCTCTTGAATGCTTCTAATTCATTTCGGAACTTACGCTGGCACCTGGATTTTTTTTGTGAAAATTTCTAGTATTCCGGATTTTTTAGAGAGAAGGCGGTATTTACGTCTTGCCACTCTGCACTGCGCGCAAGTTTACTCGCAAAAAAAAATTCGCACGAACAGAACACTTTTACGAACTCAATTTATTTTTCAATTGCACACGAAATAACAGTATTATTGTTGTTGTGTAGTGTTTGTTGCCTGCATTTTTTTACTGTTTAGCATCCAGTGATTTATCTATAGACTTTTTGTAACAACTTTGAAGTACAGCATAAATTAAAGAACCAGAAGAAGAAGATAAAGGAACGGCGAAAAGGCAAAAAGTGCGAGTGATTGTGTGTGTTGCACTTTGAGTCTTCTTTGGCTTTTGGGAAGACCGAAGCCGAAGGTTCCAGAGTAAGAAGACAGAAGACAAAAGACAGGCTTTCTTCAGCCGCGCGGAGCAGGTGCGGCGCCGGTCAAGGACAACATACCGTACGCTGGAAGGAGTGGAGTCTGGAACAGGCCGCAGCGGAATGCAGAGCCAGAGCCAGAGCTACGCGGACGCCCTTAGCGCCAAGGGCTATCGCAGCTTCGGGTTCGACACGGACGTCGAGATGGACATGGACATGGGCCTCGCAATGCGGCGCATCGAGAAGCGCAAAGGCGGTGAGTCTGGCACTATTACTATTACTTTTACTTTTACTCTTACCGTCACTGTCACTGTGGGCGTGGAGACGTGTGTGCAAGTAGGTGTGTGTGTTAGCCAGGGACGTGGGCAGGGAAGCTTGCAGAGGGATACTTATTTAGTAATTTAAATATTTTGATCACCAATTTTTACAATACAATTTTTTATAACAATTCACACTTTGTGAGGGGCTTTCGCCCCCACCCCAACTCAACCTCTGTGTCCGCCACTGTGTACATATATACGGGGATGTGCGTGTGGGGGACTGTGGGATGCATTGACTTTTGCGCCTTGGTTCACTTCGCTTACTGGTCATCGCCGTGAAATATTTAAATTTCCACGTAAAAAAACTCGAAAGAAACAACAGCATACACCCACAGCGGGTAGCTACACCTATGCATACGTATATAGGTAGACATCAGCCCAAGTAGAGCTAATGATGTGCAATTATTATAATCAGGCAGCGAGAAGGAGGCGTGCTGGTAACTGTGCATAAATTATCGGGCTAGACTATACAGCAGTTCCGCTGACAATGATGAAATGATGATTGCTCCTTTGATGATGACGAATCGGGTGCCCTTTAATTATCTCAGCTGTGTTCCAGGGGAAGCTCACTGAGAGGGAAACATATCCTCGAGGTTTTCGCAAACCCTTCATAATATTTTGATTTATTCTATAACTACTCCTTGTTTATAACTGGGTTTGATGTGCTTGTAATTAGTAGATAGATTTTATCTTAAGGTTGTTAAAGGGTGAGAAATAGTGTAGGCATTAGGAAATAGGTACTTTCCCTAAAAGGGTTTATTGAAATCGGAAATATTAGGTAGATTTTAGGCAGGTATTTGTACCCAAACAACATGCATGCCTTTCTTGTATGGATAGAGGGAATATATATACGAATTTATGAATTTATAATCAATATATGAAAAAAGCTTAACTCCCAAAAATTGAGATAGCATCGATGACATCACTATAGTCTTGATTTTATTCTCCTTTTTGTTGGGTAAGGTTTAAGCCAAAAAGAAGCTTGGCAATCCCCCAACATAAATTTAGTTCGTTCTCTTATAATTTATTATTCAAAATGTTTTGAAAATATTGCCAAAAAGGGTAATATTTCACTCAACAGCATCTTTGTTATTTCGACAATGTTTACAATTTAAATTTTAAATAAATACATTAAAAAAGTCTACGAAAAATAACAACAATTAATAAATGCATCTTTGCAGTGTCATAGCGTCGTATATTTTAGTGCAACTAAGCTCAAGTCTTGCCCATTTTAATTAATATTATTATTTGTCTAGTCCATTGCTTTTATGTTTTGTGAGTACGCAGCTTTTTATGTGCCTCCTCCCTTTGTTTATTTCGCACTTTTGCGTTTTTGTTGGTGCAGCAAACACAGGCGCAGTGGGAAAAACCAACAGCAAATAGCGAGCCATTTAGGAAATTGGTTAAAACTTGAGGCGAACTCGGACAGAGAGACACCGTTTTTTGTCTCTATATATATTTATGGGCCAGCTTGTATGTGGGCCAATTAGCCTAGCCACCATCGCTGTTTGCACTGAGTCATCGCCATCATCATCCTCAGGGGAGGAGGAGCAGGAAACTGAAGTTCAAGAGGAGGGTAGCTTGGGGTTGGACGTAGAAGAAATCAGGCCAGCCCAACTCCCTATTATTTTGTGGACGACTTTAATCTAATCTAGGGCGAATTTTTTATGTTTGCCCAGCTGAATTTATGGATGCTTCAAAAAATAGTGCACAGAAACTCTACTTTTATAGTTTCAAAGATTTATTGGAGATATATTGCAAAAAAGTATGATTTTTATTTGTTTGATTAATTTATAAGTAATAAAAATGCAACTGTGGCAGGTATTTTTTCAAGACATATTATTTAAATATTAATTTTCCCCTTAATTTTGCGCGCCAGAAATTGTTATTACGTTCATATTATTCCTTCTCCTTGCTTAGTCTTTATTCTTATTTCTCTCAGTGTTCTATAACATTTCGTTATCGGCCTATAAATAGCCTCCGTGAATAACAACATCCAAATTTCAGTGCGAGTGCAAGTAACTTGTATTGCTCACATTTCGTGGGAATCGAGTGCCGCCCAGCTAGCTCCATTATTTGGCCATCTATATAGTAGTAGGGCCTCGAATCCGATCTAGTGTACTCACTCATACATATATACCATATACCATCAACATCCACTTAATTGACTCAATTTGACATGTGTCCGTCCGCTTTATGAGGAATGTGTGGTTTTCAATCAACTTAAGAAACGCGATTTACACATGTTGACGAAAATGAATGTCTTTCAAAATTATGAAATAGTTAATAGTAATTATTGAAGAAATATGTACCTATTAAAGAAAATATAAGTCCCAATTTTAATTATACATGTGATTATCAGTATCTTCTTTCGCATTTGTTTTTGTTTTAAAGAGGACCTGAAATATTATCATATTTTAAATAAATATTTATCAATACTTTAAATGTACATTTCTTTGAGAAATTTTGCAATACATAAATTAACTCACTGATAATCTTAAAACAATAATTTTGTACTAATTAACCTATGAATTATTTGTAATCTCCCTAGGATTATTTCTTCCACCACCACTGTGCCCTCCCTGACGTCTGTTCTAGTCGTCGTCGTAGGCATAGGTCAGGGTTTTCCAATTAGAAAGCAAATACCAACAAGAAAGGCGAGTGGCTAGGAAAATAATATAGCGATTTCCCCACAAGCTTTGCCACCTTGTCTCCCCTCTTGGGCTTACATATTTAAGCCCCTAAATGATTTATTTGCGGTTCCGTTCCGTTCCCGGCGCTCTTCCGTTGACATTTTTGCTCTTTCACACGCCATGGAGTGCTCTCTTTTTTCCGGCGACTTTTCTCTTTTCTCCGCCTCCGAGACTGACTGCAGTTAGTCATGCTTATTATTATTATTATTATAATTATTGTTTTTGTTACAAATACATGCACGTATGTAGGGATGTGTGTACGTTACATTTCCCGGCGAAGGGCTAAAAACTGAGTGGGAAATCAGAATCAGTTGACTGCGCGAAGTCGTATCGAGTGGAAATATTCCTTAACGAGTTCCGGTTGTTAGACCAGGGGTTTTTCGGGGGTTATGCAAGAAAGTTTTCCCTTTTCTATATACTATAGTTATGTGTGAAAATCAATTTCGGGTATCATCATCATCGGCGGTGGGCACTTTGCCCAGAAAAGCTGAAAAGGCCAAACGCAGCAATTAATAAGTTCGCAATTCGGTCAATAAATACAAAACAAAGAGGCCACCACCGAGTGACGGTGCCAAAAATATACAACTAAATAAACAAAATACAAATAAAAAAATACAAAATAAGCTTAAGCACAATCGAATAATAAATTGAAACGTATACAGATAGCCGCACAGATAGCTATACTATATTAATGCCTCTGTCTCCGCCGCTCTATATATATATATATATTTTCGTTTATGACTGTGTTTGCATATCGCAAATAAGGCAAATGAACTGCCAATGACTTGCAGCTTGGATTTAGGAAAAGAGGAGATATTGTATTCTATTCAGGCAACGATGAAGCCATCACCCTGAACCCCCCTTAGTTATTAACAAGCCATTGCTAACCATTGATGATCCCCCAGTTTAGGCCCCCATCTGGTGGTTATTGAGAATCCCAGGAAGGCATTGCTAAGTGTCTCTACAATCTATAAACAAGATGAGTCGAGCCCTCCCCTCGCCTAAAAAGTGGAAAGTTACCAGACTGTGAATATTATTTGTCTGACAAAAGTAAACAATCTATTGTGGTTATTTCCATGACAATAATAGTCTAAAAAAACATAGATCTTGTAGGAACACAGAACATGATTATAATACATATATTTTTAAGTGATTCTGTTGAGGAAAGTTACCTGAAAGTGAACAACTCAATTGACATATTATTAGACACAATCTTGGAAGAGGTTCGTTCTTATCATTATCATTATTAGTATCAGTTGATAATCGAAAAGATAATGAACAGGCCATGCCAAGAGTTAGTTATATTAAAACTAATATTTTACTTTGATGGAAAACTAATCAGCAAATCAAAATTGTTAGAAAATTGAGCCCACATGTTTTACAAAATTCATACTTTAAATTTTTAAAAATAAAAGAAAAATAAATATAACACTTTTCTTAAAGAATATTTTTCAAAAAGCCTAGCATGCAATAATAAACATTTTTTTTTTTTAATTATTTCAATGTTCTAGTTTAGTAAACAAGGCCAAATATTTTCAATATAATAAATATAAATAAAGATAAATGAGGGATAGTGTCTTCAATCAACATACCGAACCTTAAACCCTTAGGTATTTCATACCCAGCATTCACATTTAATCATATACACATATCTCATACGCTATATAAAGAGCTTTGATCTGGACAATCCCCCGAAGCACTCCGCAGTTCAGTTTGTTTATCCAAAATATTGTTTATAATTAGCAAATGTTGTTTTCGTAGAGCTTTTCCTTTATAGTAGAACGTAGAGAGCGAGCGGGAAAAGCTCCTCCATCGGCTGATTTCACCCAAGTATATACTTTGGATGAACAGATCCGAATCGGTATAGAGAGAGGTGCGAACTAGAGTTGGCTAGGAAACACAAAGAGAAAGAGCGGCGACCATAATGACAGCGAAAAACAACGCGTAGAAGATGCGCGAATTGCGTCGGTAGGAAAATTTCAAACTAAGCCAAGTGCATACTACTCAGCACATCTATCCAACCGATCCGATCCGATCCGATACGAGGCAAGGCGACAGTTGCCCGCAGACGTTGCCCAGTGCAGAATCTTGAGCAGAGCGTAGACACCTGTCAGCCGGGAGGAGCATTACATAAAAACCAAAACAAAGAAGCCCAAGGCAGGAAAGTCGGAACAAGGCGGACAGTAACAAAAAAATCCAAAACACAGACACAGATATATACGCAGCGAGATAGGATAAGTCGGATATAGAACCCACCTGGAAATCTGGATCAGGAATAGGCCAAAACCTCCCAATAGATGTCGTACCGCGGCATGCTGAGCGGCAGCTCGGAGGATGCCATTAGGCCAGCCCCGGATGCAGACTTCTTCGATGGCTCGGTGATGTCTCATCCGAAGCCCAGTAAGCATCCGATCGTCAGGTCGCCCAGTGGCAGGTGCACCTCCTGTGCGGTGGGTGCCACCGGAGTCGGTCGGAGTCTGAGCCGCTGCGCATGTAAGTGTACACTTGGAGAAAGTATTTGGGTATTTTCACGAAAGTTAAAGCCGGAAAATTAGACAAACAAATAATAACAACGTTTTATGGTGGTTTTTTAAATTTGAATCACAAGTTTGTAACGACTTTTTGGTAGAGAAAACAACAGAGGAGTGAATGTTGTTACATACTTGCAATTTTTCATCTTGTGTTTAAATATTTTTATTTACTTGAATATGGCCACTGAAAGTTATTGATTGAAAAATGTAAATGCAATTTTCAAGCAATTTAAATATATATATTTTGTTAAATATTTGTTAAACAAAAGATCAAGGTGTTTCCAAAGCTAAACCAACTTGCATTGCTATATTGTTTTATCTCTGAACCTTAGACTTTATCTCCTTGATCTTTCTCTGATCTCAAATGCTCTGTCTGGTGCTATCTGCTCTCTCCCTCTGCTTTCTCGATCTGCGGCAGAAAGAAAGCAAAGACTTGTATTCTCCCACGCACACCGACCCGAAGCACTCTTTCTCTCTCTCTTTCTCCATCTTTCTCGTTCTCTGGCAAGGCGGTTAGGAAAACAAATAAACCAGCAGCACTAAGCTACAAAACACAGATAGGGTAGAAAACCAATAATTAGCACTTGGAAAATCTCAACAAATAAAGTTGTATTTTTTGTATTGTAAATATTTCGTTTTTTTATGTTATAATATTTATTAATTTATCTTTAATGGTAGGTAGGTAAATTTATTATATTGAGTAAATATTGATTTATTGATTATTTATTATTTATTTAAAAAAAGACGCAGATAGTTTCAGTTCTTTAAACTTCTCTTGATTAGTGTAGTTTAATTTTTTTTTGCTGGCCCACGCCTTGCTCTCGTTTAGCTTTGTTTTTGTTGCTAAGTTTTGTTGTTAAAAGTGGGTCGATGCGAGTGACACTAACCTATATAATGTTGGAAGAGTACATAAGTTATTAAACTTTCCTTGGGCTTTAAAAATGTTATAATTATTATTAAAATTGAATTTTGAAACCAAGCTTTCATAAACAATGTAGCGTCTTGTGTATATAAAGGCATTAATACCTGTTTTAAATGGTTTTAAAAATATATACTTTAGTTGATTGAAATCTACACCCTCCCCTGGGCTTCCAGATAATTATTATTATTTGAGTTCTTTGACCTTAAAGTGTATTCCAACTTCGCATCTGTTGTATAAGATTTCCGATCTTTGTTGTTTGTTTGAGTGCGTGTTTTGATTTTGGCCGGACTTTCGCTATCTCCAGTGTCTGTGCACTAAGAAATGTTTATATTTTTTGTTTAATTTATTATTTTACTAAAGAAATTACCTGAAATATTTCGTGTTAATAATAATTTAATGGTATTATTGACAATTTCAAAAAATTTTAATTCAATTCTTATGCCAGTATATTTTTGTCTTTAAGTTTCAACAATACAGAATTACAGAAAATTAAATATATTACAGGAAATAAATTATTTTCCCTAGAAAATGTATTTTACAAGATAGTACACATATTGGTATTTTATTTTTAATTACATTTCACTATTAATTTAAGGTACATAGAATTTTTCCTTGGTGTGTCGTTTTATTTATTTTTTTTTTATTTTTTGCGAATTTGGTTTGCTGTTTTTTGCTTTCGCTGTTTTTCTGTTGATGCGTCTCTCTGCTGCAGCAGCGCAGCTTAGTAAATCTCAGCATGGAATTCTCCGATCTGTGTTTTCCGATTTCATTGAGGCGCCAGCTCTCGCCCAGCTTACACCGCCGCTGTTTTTTTTGTTAAGTTTTCCATTTTCCCTGCACACCTTTCACCATGAACTTCAATCGCATGGACACTGCCCATAGGTTACGGGTGGATGTCCGTCTTTTTGGGGGCCAAGTAATGGGCCAGCCCGGTGATCAGCCAGCACCTGACGAGGTGTTATCCCCCGGTGATCCTTTGATTTCCACCGATGAGCTCTGTAGGTGCTATTTAGCGACAAGTGACTCTATTAATGATTTAATTTATGTTTGGTTTTGGGAATGTGTTAACTAAAATATATATTTCGTTGTATATATTTACAGGTGATCGTCAGGACTCCCCGGTGGATGAGAAGGCCGAGTCTGATGTCGAGCTCACCAACGAGATCTCGGCACCGTATGAGGTGCCACAATTTCCGATTGAACAGATTGAAAAGAAGCTGCAGGTCCAGCGTCATCTTAATGAAAAGTGAGTACAGATATTTGTGTTTCATAAAATTTATAAATAGGCTTATAAATGGAGTGAAAAGAGTTTAAAGCAAGGGAAATGTCATCGATTTGTTTATAAACATTAAATTAGACTTGTTTTTTATAAAATAAATATAAAAATAAATAGTTTACATGCTTTAACTTATATATTTTTTAATGACGCTTTTTTTTAAATAATATAAATATTTAAATTAAAGAGCGAAAATGCTTGTTTTTAAAATTTTATCTTTTCAATTATGCATTTGAAATAGAAAATTAAACTAAAAAAGTCTATAAGTGGGTTTATTTCCAGTGCTTTTTACCAATACATTTAAAACCCGTGCCTATTTATAGTTTATCAGCTCAATCTTAATTCGAAATGTTTTTAAAATCGCTGATAATTGCGTGTAAATATAAAATAGCAAAGCCCCTCTTCGGGTTAAGTCAGTTTGTGTTAGGATTTCCAACCTACGGGAAGTAAGATCAAGATTAAGAGATTCTCCAGGGCGTTTCGACGATGTAAGAACTAACATAATATTTCCTAAAACATAATAATATAAATTACGTCAAATTAGGAAAATGTAACTTCAACTCACAAACAATTCCAATTTTAAATTCATGTAAAAGTAAGCTCTGACGTTGTGCTTAAAAACCTTCATATTTATTGCGCTCTGCCCGCCAAGTTACTGACCTCCTTGTTTTTGTCTTGTCTCGTTCCGTACCTAAATCGAATTCAAAATGTTTTGTTTACTTTACAATCGATCGAGTCGAGTCAAATAACGGCGACGGGTTCATAGATCTCGTGATTGAGGGCTCTTATCAGTAGAAGGTCTAACCATAGAGCTTCCTTTAATTATATAGAATATATAGTATATATATACAACGATCGTAGAATTTGGGAAATTCACCCTCTTTAGCTACAGTTTGTATATTTTCTTAACTAATTTCTCCATGTGTACCATGTGCTTCCGTGAAGCAGTTTCTATAGACACATAATGAGGCAGCCGCAACATTGCAGTGTTGCAATTATCAGGCTCACAGGTGGCAGTGCAGTGCAGGAGGTGTCAGGTGCCTCCTGTGGGCACCTGGGACAGCAGTAGTTCGTCTGGCTAATACCCAAGTGGTGGCTCTGGCTGTGGGGAGGGTCCGGTCCGAGTCTGACCAATGCAGAACACGTTTTGATTTTGAATAGAACAGCATTAGGCAGCCACAACGACGGCGACAGGGACTATGACTATCGTTCTCTTTAGTTCCAGCCAAAATGGGCAAGGGCACTGGGAGAAATTAGGTTTTCGAAATTTGTAATTAAAGAATGAATTAACTACTCTGAGACATACATTCTTTAAGTGAGCAAAAGCTATTCAAAATATTTTCTTTAACTAAGAAGACCGACCTCCAAATGATGAGAAAAGTCCACCTTTTTGGCTCAGTGCTTTGGGGCTTATGCCATAACGAACCACCACCTCTGCTGCTGACGAGAAGGGAACCACTATAACCGCTGGCCGGGCTCTGGCGCGGATGCCGTCACTTTCAGTACGCTCCGATCCAATAAACGGGCAGCTCGACGGCGCGAAACGCGGCCAAATTTTTGCCACCTGCCAAGTCAGGCACAGGCCCGGCCCGCCGCCACCTGGGCGACCTACGCTGACATTGAACCACCTCTTCACCTCCTCCTCCGCCTCCACCCAGTGGTAGTGGCCCACTAAAACCAATCGTTGTTGTTCGTGTCGCACGCCAAATAAATAAAATAAAGTAAAGAGGAAGGAAGCCCAAAGGTGGCGGCTTTTTGGAAGAAACTTGCCAACACTTGAAGTTTTTTTCTTCTTGTTTTGTTTTTTTTTTAAAGCGAGAATCCCAACAAGTTTGGCACGCCAAAAGACAGGACAGGAGTCAGGTTTGGAGGAGATTCACCAGTGAGTCGGCGGGGGAACTCCCCAAGAATCCGCTGGAGGAATTTTATAATGGGGAATGTCATGCAATTTAAATCAGAGACCAAAACACTTTTAAATTTTGTAAAATAGTAGGGGATTTGAAGAGTTTTTCGAGTAGTTCTTAGATATATTTTGAGTTGTTTTATAGTAGTTTTTGAGCTGTTTTTAGGATTTATTGGGTTTGTTTTTTTACGTTTTTGGGCATTTTTTTGAGTCGTTTTTTGTGGGTTTTTGATTAGTTTTTAAAGTTTTTATAGCTGTTCTAAAACTCACACATATAAATAAATAAAAAGGAAAAATAATAATAAAATAAGAAAATATATCAAAGGAACTATAATGTATTAAGAATTTTTAATTTAAAAATATATAACTAACAAATATGATCCAGACCTGAAGAACTATTAATTGGAAGGAATTTTGTTTTAATTATATGTGTTCAATAAGTTCCCCCAACTTTGCCTTAAACTCTAGAAAGAAAATATAGAATTACTATTAAATTCTCACAGTGTCTCCTCATAAATTAAACCACGAAAACAAAAAAATTTTGCTTAGAACAATTAATAGACAAAAAGCCCCTCAAAAACAGACAATCGAAGGATATATATAAATTCAATTTAAAGAGTTTACCCAGGACACGCAATTTGTGGCCAAAGCTATATACATAGTTGGAGATATTATCATAGCGTGTGCCCTGCTGTCGGGTTGCAAATTAGCCACCGATTGGTGGGTGACTCTATCACATTCCAATCGATCATTACCATCTCTCACTCTCTGTACCCAAAGAAGAACCCACCAGGGGCCAGAGAGCAGAGTGCTCCATACATTTGTCGGTGGTCATTGCAGGCAGCAGGATGTCTTTCGCGGATGACAGCTATAGCTTTGGACGCGTCTACGAGTATCAGCCGGAGGATTCCAAGTGGTTAGCCCTTAAAGCGAGCCTTTTCCTTTAAATTACAATTATTATTTTAAGTAATTAAATAAATATTGAATACTTATATGGATTAATCTTATTTTCCAGGCAGGCCACAGGATCCCGACCCGTGTCCGCTGCCCCGCACGTACCGCACGTGCACAGGGAATCCTCCAGCAGCGAGGGCCCCGAGTTCATGGTCGAAATGGACAAGACCGATGCAGACATTAACTTCCAGCGTGTCTCCATTTCCGGCGAGGATACCAGCGGCGTTCCGCTCGAGGATCTGGAGCGGGCCTCTACTTTGCTGATTGAGGCCTTGCGTCTGCGCAGCCGCTATATGGCCATGTCGGATCAGTCGTTTCCCTCGACCACGGCGCGTTTTCTCAAGACGGTGCGGCTCAAGGATCGCATAGATAATGTGCCCGCTAAGGTGGTTTCGGGTGAGTGGAGCTACCTATACCCCCCTGTCAACCCAGAAAGAAGCTCTCCCATCTCGAGTTTGGTTCGAGTTCGAGTTCTGTGGCCCGATTCTTGTCTCTCTAAGGTTTTGGAGTGGCTCTACTTTAAAGATAATTGTAAATGGTGGAGGGACAACTCTTCTCCGTGCAATCCTCCCAAGTAGTTCCGCTCCACAGCAGCGTCTCTGTGTAAATATGTGAATAAGGAAATTGTTGTTGTCCCTAGATGTTGTTGTGTTGCACTAGCAATTGCCATCACTTTCCGGTGATATCTGTATAATACAAGTCGAGAGGATTAGCGTGTGTATTGTTTTAGTGCAAACTCTACGCGCCGGCGCTGCTGCCCAGTTGATGTTTAGAGCTCTCAGCAGCTCCTGCCGGTGTCCGCAGCTCCTCCTTTGTCTCGCTCGTGTCTCTTCCCCATTTGGTTTTGTTTCCAATTGTACTATGTCCTCCGTTTTTAGTTTGGAGCATCAGCAGAAGCTTCCCTTATCCCCTTCTCTCTCTTTCATTGTGACAACATTATTATGTTTGAGCTTTTTTAGCGTTCTTTTGTTTTCCTTCCACCTTGATTTTAACTATTTATTTCTCTTCTCGTATTTTTCATTATTTTTCTTATAGACATCATTCGCAAAATGAGTGTAGCCCCCATACAAGGTAATTCGTGCGCACACCTGTAACCCCTTTAATCCTCCTCCTGGCCTAGTCCCTCCTCTCCTATTTCTGTTCCTCACGAGGACGACAAGAACAGCTAATTCTTCTCCTCTTCCTGTTCCTATTCCATCCTCTCCTCTCTGCCTGACATTTGAATTTCGTTTCCGTTAAGCACAGCTTCCTCTTATTTTGCGTATTGTTTGCTCCTAACCCAAAAAATAAATAAAAACACGGCACCTGCAATCGTTGTCCTCATCGCAGTCAGTGTTGCCAACTACCACTGTCCTTTAGTGGTTTTCACAAAAGGATATTTGCCATAAATGGCATTTGAAAACAAATTTACAACTTAATGATTTATTAAATAATATTTAAAGCAAGAAGAAAAATCTAAGACAAAATTTAAACAAAGTTTTAAATATGCTGTAAATTAATTGAACAGATATTACGTTTGAATGATTTTTATTCTATACAAAATTAATAAAATCGCGTTGTTGTTAACCTTTAAATTTATAAATTTAAAATAGTACAAGTTTGGCAACACTCAACTGCAGCTGTCTCGCTCATTCGCTTTCCAAAAAGGACCTGCCTGACACAGCACGATTTGCAGTATCTCTGCCGATCACTCGCATGGAAGTATTCCCTTTCCAGTTTATAATTGAACTTAAATGAATTCTTTGCATCTATTAGTTTGTGTTTCTTGCTTTTTCCTGGTTTAGTTTTGTACTTTGTTTGTTTGTCCTATTTTCTTGCTAACCAGAAATAAAAAAAATAAAACAAATATATTAAAACAATAAAAGAGCTCGCTCAGTTGAGCGTTTGCTCTTCTCCACTGTATTTTTGATCGCCCATTTTGAACGCAAAGCCTTGTATAAAAGGTACAAAGACACGCTCTACGTTTGTAGAATAAAATTAACCAAGTCAATCTTAGCCTTATGGTGGGCCTCAGTTGAATGCAAAAGAATGGAAGATAATGGAAATGCTAAAGTGTGTTTCCAGTTCGATTTAAATTTTTCATATATATTAATAAAATATTATTCCATTGTAAATATTAAATAATATAATAATAAATCTGTTAAATATTTTTTAAATAAATGGTCTTACATTCAAGGCAACAAATTATATGGTTTGCCCATTATCGAGGTCCACCCTAAGGCACCCTTCACCACAAACAACACTCGCACGAACACCCAAGTGTAGAGTGTAGCATTTGCCACTAACTGTAATTGTACCCGTACCCCGCTTGCCAACACTGTTTGAACGCCCCATGCAACTAAACAAATCAAAATTCTATTTTCAAATTCTGTTTCCACCGAAAAACGACAAAAATAAAACCGAAAACCAAACCACAAATCACAAAAACACGACCGCACCACCGAATGAATCGTTGCCGATCTGCAGATCTTCATGCAAAGCCATCCTTGAAGGCACTTTCGGATCCTTGGAATGTCGAGTTTCCACCGGACGAGAATTTTGTGATTAAGCCCGTGAACGGAGTCTTTCACATTTACACGGATGAAGTGAGTAATTTCAGGTCTAAGTAATTAATATTTAATTAATATACATTTTTAATGAAATAATTAACAAAAGAGAATACCTAAAGTTGTATTCATTTGATAAGTTAGTGCAAGGCAATCTGGAAAAGTGCATATAAATTGAACAATTAGATAAATACTTTTCCTTATAACTTTGATATATTTTTTTTGTGTTTAATTCTCAGTATAATTTGTCAACAATCCGAATTTTCCATATATAACTTTAATTTGTGACCATTAAAGCGGATTACGGTTATAAAAATAAGTCAATCAATGTTAATTAAGACCTTTGCATCAGTGAGCCCATGCCATTTTTTACACAATACCAATTAATAAAAATTCATGATTTATTTCCAGGAGGAGAAGAACGAGATCGTCTTCGAATACCCGGATATGAGCCAGTTTGTGAATGACATGCAGGTCATGTGCAATATGATTGCCGATGGGCCACTGTAAGTACAGGTTTCGCAAGCACCAGAGCTTGAGATGGTAGATGTCATATAGAAATTAATTTAAACTCGATTAATATAGCTGCGCTCTGCCATAAAATAAAGTAAATTCAAATATTCAACATTATTTCCTCTTGCAGCAAGTCGTTCTGCTATCGCCGCCTGTGCTACCTGTCGTCCAAGTACCAGATGCATGTGCTGCTTAACGAGCTACGGGAGCTGGCCGCCCAGAAGGCAGTGCCGCATCGCGACTTCTACAATACCCGCAAGGTGGACACCCACATCCATGCCGCCTCCTGCATGAACCAAAAGCATCTGCTGCGCTTCATCAAGAAGACGTTGAAGAACAATGCCAACGAGGTGGTGACCCACACCAATGGCCAGCCGATGACCCTGGCCCAGGTCTTCCAATCGATGAACCTGACCACCTACGACCTTACTGTGGATATGCTGGACGTGCATGCCGATCGGAATACGTTCCATCGCTTTGACAAGTTCAACTCCAAGTATAATCCGATTGGCGAGTCCCGGCTACGGGAGGTGTTCCTTAAAACGGACAACTATCTGAACGGTAAATACTTTGCCCAGATCATTAAGGTAAGAACCACGTAATTTCTGGAAGATATGTATATATATTAAATTTATACTTATTCACCCCACACAGGAGGTAGCCTTCGATCTGGAGGAGTCCAAGTATCAAAATGCCGAGCTGCGTCTGTCCATCTACGGCAAGTCACCGGATGAGTGGAACAAACTGGCCCGATGGGCCATCGACAATGATGTTTACAGCTCGAATATCCGCTGGCTGATCCAGATACCTCGCCTCTTCGATATCTTCAAGTCGAACAAGATGATGAAGTCATTCCAGGAGATCTTGAACAACATCTTCCTGCCGCTCTTCCAGGCGACAGCCCGACCCAGCAAGCATCCGGAGCTGCATCGCTTCCTGCAGTATGTGATTGGTTTCGATTCCGTCGATGATGAGTCAAAGCCAGAGAATCCGCTCTTCGACAACGATGTTTCCCGGCCGGAGGAGTGGACGTACGAGGAGAATCCGCCATATGCGTATTACATCTACTATATGTACGCCAACATGACGGTGTTGAATAAGTTTAGGAAGTGAGTATGGATGAAGTATATGGATGTATGTCTCACATTGCTCTAATACGTTTTTCTCCTTTTTATGCTTTCCAGGGAACGCGGCATGAACACCTTTGTGCTGCGGCCCCATTGCGGCGAGGCCGGACCCGTCCAGCATTTGGTCTGCGGCTACCTAATGGCCGAGAACATCTCCCATGGGCTGCTGCTTCGCAAGGTGCCCGTGCTGCAATATCTGTACTATCTGACCCAAATCGGTATTGCCATGTCGCCGCTATCGAACAACTCGCTGTTCCTTAACTATCATCGCAATCCGCTGCCCGAGTATCTGGCCCGGGGTCTCATCATCTCCCTATCCACGGACGACCCCCTGCAGTTTCACTTCACAAAGGTGGGTGCCTTCGTTTCGTTTCCTTCTTGAGCTTCTTCTGTAATTAATCCTGTTTCTGTGAACTTCTAGGAACCCCTTATGGAGGAGTACAGCATTGCGGCCCAGGTGTGGAAGCTTAGCTCTTGCGATATGTGTGAGTTGGCCAGGAACAGTGTGATGATGAGCGGTTTCCCTCATCCTGTGAGTTTTATCCATCATTATCGAAACATGAACAGTAACCTTCACCCGTTCCCTTAATAGATAAAGCAACAGTGGCTGGGACCCGTCTATTATGAGGATGGAATCATGGGCAACGACATTACCCGCACCAATGTCCCCGAAATTCGTGTGGCCTACCGCTACGAGACCCTGCTGGATGAGCTGTCCAATATTTTCAAGGTGAATCAGACATGCGGCGCCGCCAGCGAGTCCTCTTAGTCAGCTGCAGCTGGATCCTGGCTTTCTGCGCTAACTACCAACCCATACATGCGAAAATAGCTAAGGAATAACGGATATATACGCTAGTTATACAAATATATACATATATATATTATAATTGTTTCTGTTCTAACCCAAAAACCATAAAATGTAAATGCGGCAGACCAAAACAAACTTTAAATATATATACAACTCTTGTGTACCGGAAAATTATACGATTTTTCATTATTCGTTTTTTTACACTGCCAATGACGTCACCACGAAAGAAACGCAATTCGGCGTCGACCTGCTGCTGCGTTCTGTGCGCCTGGTATTTGAAATGGGAACGGCGAACAATTTGCACTGAGATTTTGCCGAAATCTTGCCGTGGCGCAGTACAAATTCGTCAATTCTGGGATTTCATGTACCAGGCGCACAGAACGCAGCAGCAGGTAGACGCCGAATTCGTTTTTAATATTGCTATCTCTTTCCCTCTCATTGCTTGAGTACTGCTCTCTCGCTCTCTCTGAGTAAGGAGCAGCCACCCCTCCCCCCCTTGCCCAGGAACAAATTACACTGCCAATGACGTCACCACGAAAGAAACGCAATTCGGCGTCGACCTGCTGCTGCGTTCTGTGCGCCTGGTATTTGAAATGGGAACGGCGAACAATTTGCACTGAGATTTTGCCGAAATTTTGTCGTGGCGCAGTACAAATTCCTCAATTCTGGGATTTCATGTACCAGGCGCACAGAACGCAGCAGCAGGTGGCCAACGAATTCGTTTTTAATATTGCTATCTCTTTCCCTCTCATTGCTTGAGTACTGCTCTCTCGCTCTCTCTGAGTAAGGAGCAGCCACCACCCCCCCCCCTTGCCCAGGAACAAATTACACTGCCAATGACGTCACCACGAAAGAAACGCAATTCGGCGTCGACCTGCTGCTGCGTTCTGTGCGCCTGGTATTTGAAATGGGAACGGCGAACAATTTGCACTGAGATTTTGCCGAAATTTTGTCGTGGCGCTGTACAAATTCCTCAATTCTGGGATTTCATGTACCAGGCGCACAGAACGCAGCAGCAGGTGGCCAACGAAATCGTTTTTAATATTGCTATCTCTCTCCCTCTCATTGATTGAGTACTGCTCTCTCAGAGTAGACGGCAGGCATTGATTGTGGGATATTGCTATCTCTTTCCCTATCTAAGCGAGAGTACAGATCTTTCAGAGTATACAGCAGGCATCCCTCTCTCTCTCTGAATAAGCAGCAGCCACCCCCCCCCCTTGCCCAGGAACAAATTACATTGCCAATGACGTCACCACGAAAGAAACGCAATTCGGCGTCGACCTGCTGCTGCGTTCTGTGCGCCTGGTATTTGAAATGGGAACGGCGAACAATTTGCACTGAGATTTTGCCGAAATTTTGTCGTGGCGCAGTACAAATTCCTCAATTCTGGGATTTCATGTACCAGGCGCACAGAACGCAGCAGCGGGTGGCCAACGAAATCGTTTTTAATATTGCTATCTCTCTCCCTCTCATTGCTTGAGTACTGCTCTCTCAGAGTAGACGGCAGGCATTGATTGTGGGATATTGCTATCTCTTTCCCTCTCTAAGCGAGAGTACAGATCGTTCAGAGTATACAGCAGCCATCTCTCTCTCTCTGAGTAAGCAGCAGACATCCCCCTAGCCCAAGAACTATTTTCACTGGCAATGACGTCGTCCTCCTGCTGATTCTGTGCGCCTGGTACATGAACTCCCAGAATTAAATTTTAAACTCTTAAAATTGGAAGTCCGGCAAGCAGATTTATTAACGTAACAAAAACTAGCACAAAGATGCATTCCGAATTTAAATTATTGCATTTTTTCCTAATAATAAACAAATAAATCTTTGGCTTTTTTAATAAAGATTATTAGTTTTTTAATTTATTTTACTCTTTATATTTGTATCTTTATGTGCGTTTGCTGCGTTTAAAACCAAATGGAATTTATTTATCAAAATCGTATGTCAATATGTATGCTATTTATAACCTGGAAAATAAAAAGTTACGGCTTAAGCTGGCAATTCAACCTTTCCCCATCTTGTTTTGTTCAATAAAAGACTTTGTGAATATGGAATTCATTTATTTTATTCATGTATTTATTATAACTTCAATTAAGGTATTATTTAGCAGAGAGACAACAATAAAACAGTTCAGAATACATATATTTATGCAATTAAATTTGTGACACATTTGTCAGTTTAAAACTTGCAATACTCCAGCAATACTTACTTCTCGGCGTACATATGTTCATACATATATTCCCACTCCAACCAATAAGAAGCCTTTTTTTGTTTAAAGGAAAAATACATTGATTGTGTAGCTATTTTCATTCCTCTTACGAATTACACGCATAACATTTAGTTACAAATACATTTACAATTGAAAATTGCTCTACTTATGTTTTTTCATTTCTCTTTCTCTGGGGCCTTTGGGGAAACGAAAGTAAATTGTATAAACTAATCAGTTAGGTGTAAGCATACATACATATACAAAAAGTATTTAATTTAATTAAAGGTGACACAAAAAAAAAATGATGTAGAAAGAAAAACGAATAATTTATTCGTTACTTAGGTTCGTTAGCTTAGTAAAAACATAAATATTTAATGCTTTCTCTTTGTTTTAAATATTTATATTATGTGGTAATAATAATATCCTCCGCCATGCCGTTCTTTGTTTAGATTACACGTTTCTTCTTAGTTTTTTGTTTTCTTTTAGTAAAAGTGTAAATGTAGATTTAAAATTTTTTAATTTAAAACTGATGTTGTTCTTGTTGTTGTGGAAATACCATATACACAATATCCAAAATCGATAATAGATAATAGAGGCACATACAAAGCAATGACTAAAACATACAGGTATCGGATATATACTATATAGGCTTCCTTCTATATGTTTCTTTGTTTTCTTTTTTCTCATATTTTTTGGGAGTGTGTGGTGTTGTGTGTGTGTGTGTGTAGTTTTAGTTGCCGTTTTGAACAATTTGTTGTAATTTAAGCAGTACATACCATATATGTAGCTCGTTTAGATAAATGAAATACAACTACATATACATATATATCCTAAGAGACAGTCTTGTTTCCTATGTGCGTGTTTATGTGGGTGTTGTGGGTGTGTGTCTGTATGGTGTGTGCATGTGTGTGTGTGTGCAGAATACATTCGATAATCCCCCTCAGTACATGAACATACAATCAGTAGTTATTTAATTAACACAACAGAAGCTTACATACAACAGGCTATCAATATTATCATTAAAAAAAAAGGAAACTAAAGTTAAGCCAATAATCCGAGTTAATTCTTCCTTTAGGTTTTGTACATTTCACGTGTGTGTTTGACTAAGGACCATGGATCGGGGATCAAGGCTTGGACAGAGGCCAACGCACGAGTGGTAGACACATTCATATACTAGTATATATATCCATATATGTATATATGTGGGGAGAATTCCTCTCTTTGCCATTTCGAAGCCTTCAAAAGGCCCAAACTGGACAGGGTTAGGGTCTCTTAACTTTGTATCTAATTTACACTTTATATATACTGGATGTATATGTTTGGAGAGCTTTACTCTCTTTAAGGGGTATATATTATCCTTCCTGCTCCCAATTAGCCTCCATCTCTCCGTATCGTTATATCTCCGCCGCTTTTATCCATACATATTGGTTGTTTACATTTAAAAGCAAATTAAATTCATGTCTCGTTTGTGGTTAACTTTAAAAGTTGCTTCGTTTAATTGAAGGAAGGTTTGCATGTTTTTTTGTTTTTGATTGATTTCATTGATTGATTGATTGGATATCCGCCTCTACTTGGGGTTCGATTTTGAATTTGATTTTTTTTCGGATTTTCAATTTAGTTTCCTCTAAAAATCAGGGACCGTTACTAATATACATAAATATTTTTTTGTAATATAATATAGTTTTGAATTGCATGAAACAACTTTTAACTGTTAAAACATATTTTAAAAATAAATATAATGAATTAATTAAATACAGATAAATTTCAATTTTTATCTATAAAATTTAGGATTTTCTTGAAACAAATCATAACTCTTATTTACGGTCCCTGCTAAAAAACACACACAGTTGTTTAGTTTAGTTTAGTTATCAGTTATCAGTTATTTGGTTGGAGAGCAAGGTATATAAGGTATATGGCCTATGTAACTCGCCTTGTGCTGGGTTACATGGCTGCATCGAGAGATATTCCTACACACAGTATATCGTATCATATATAGTAGTTATCTCTTCTCTCCTATCTGCCCTCTCCCAAAAATTCGTTGTGTTTATTTGCTGACTTCTGGTAAAAGATCTCTGGGTCTTGGATTGCTAATGGAGGTGGTGGTGATGGTGGTGGTGATTAGTAGGATTAGTAGTTACTTGGTGGGGGAGTTAGCCGAGTTAGCTGAGGTCGCCACTCGTCGAGCGTATATATTTTAGGTAGGTAGTAGTATATATACTATACGATGTATTTCGGATGCAGCTACATATATCTTGTATATTTTGTATATAGAGATAGTGATGCTCCCTCTCTCTCTCTCTCCAGATATTTATTAATTATATTGAATATATCCTGTAATATATATGTGTATATATAAAGTTGGTGTTTCCGACTAATTAGTAGTTGACGGGGCGCCGTCCCCTGGGCTTGATCTTCTCGGATATCTGCCACATCTCCTCCTCGCCCATAAAGTCCTTGAAGTTATCGAAGAAGCGTATTATGCGCTCGTTGCGTCGAAATGGATAGGCACTTTATAAGACCAATTGGTTAGTTAAATTGATTTAATTAAATAATTGAATTAGTTACCATTTCTTAAAACGTTTCATGTTCACAATTATGTTGTACTGCTGCCAGCGCTTGGAGAAGTTAATAACGCCCTTGGACAGGTAGTCCTGGTTGCCCACATGCACAAACGTCAGATCTTGAAGGACCAGGCCACTGGAAAACAATCCATTAATGTACTCTAAGCATCAGATAATAAATAGTAACTTACATGTAGGGTATGCAGGGCGGATTGGTTTCGGCCAGCGCCTGGCGGTAGGCCCGAAAACTGGAGCTGGAATCGATGAGGGCGCAGAAGGAGCGCACCTCCTCTGTGATGCCCTTCTGCCACTCCAATCTGGGGAAGAGAAAACCGCCAATTTGAGTCTCACAAAATACCATAGGGATAATATTCAAACCCACCTTCTTATGGGTCCCGAATCCAACGCTGAGAGAAGCGCCAGATACGAGTTGTAGTTGTTCATCTTGCGCAGATGCTTCATGATCTTGATGAACTTGTTCACATGCTTCTCCCGCTCCTTGGCGTCCTGCAGGCGCAGGATCTTGGAGCGCGCCCAATAGGACATTTTGTTGAAGTGCTCAGTGAACTTGTTGAGATTGGGCGACTTCTCCTCGCACTGATCTTTGGCAAATAGTAATACTTCGGGTATCTCGATCCTCTGGAACAGCTCGGCGTCCAGCAGGGTCATCTGCTCGGCTATCTCCAGTGACTTGAGATCAAGCAGGCCGCTGCCGCCTCCACTGACCCCGCCAGAGGTGCCGCTTACGCCCAGCTCTAGCTCGAGTCCGCCTCCTCCAATATGCACCCTGGGCTCCTTGTACAGGGTCACCTTCTCCACGAATTTGTTGCGCAACAGCTTGGCCAGATATAGCTGGCCGGAGCAGACCAGCTGATAGACAAACTCCACCAGCAGGCTCAGCAGCTGGCTGGTGAGATCCGTCGACCTGGACATTGTTTTGGTTGCAGATTAGTGATCACCGATATATTTAAGGCAGAGTGGAACTCACGTTAAATCGTTGACCACGCGCACCAGCAGCGAGAAGGTCTCCTTGGCCGCCTTCTGCTTGTTGTCCTGCACCTGACAGAAGAAGTATGTGTAGCGATGGGTCAGCTTCTCGATCACGTCGATCGGCTGGATGAAGGTGCGGAAGGTGGTGATGAAGGCCTCGCTGAACGCTGCGACAGAGACAACAACAGAGGCAGAGTTGAGAGGTAAATGAGAGTGGAAATGGGAACGTGAAGGCTTCTCCTTCTGCTTCTGTTTTTGTTTGTGTTTATGTTTGTGATGGGGATGCCTACCATTGTCGGCCACCTTCTGCACGCGGCTGGCATGCACGATGAGGGCGTCTATGTAGCCGCCCTTCACCTCCGGCCCGTCTTCGTCCTTCTTCTTGAGTATCAGGTACCGTGTGATGTTAACCTCCTCCAGCATATTGATCAGCATCTCCTCATCATGCTCCGCCGTCGCCACCGCCTCGGAGTCCGCCTCAGCCTCCTGCTGCTGCTGGTGATGATGCTTGGAAGCCTCATTTTCGGATACCACCGCATTGCTAACCTCCTCGACCACCTGTTCGTCCAGCAGCTGGGGTGTATTCATCGGCAGCTGGCCCGCATTGTCCACTTCGTTGGGCAGCTGATGGGAGTGACAGTAGTAACCATAGCCATCCAGCGCTGGTGCCCAGGGCATTGCCTCAGGCAGGCTCTCCTCGCCGCTGAGCTCCTCACAGACCGTGGCCATTCGGCTATCCGGCCTGCCTGTGGATCCATTCTCACCGCTGCTGCCGGAGGCTGCTGCTCCAGCTGCTATTAATATTGGCTTGGGGCTGGCTGGCGGTGTTGGTGGTGGAGTTGTTGTGGTCACAATGATGGGCTTTGGGCTTGGCGGTGGCGTCATTGTTGTCAGAATGATGGGCTTCGACGAGGAGGAGGAGGAGGAACCACCTGTTGCCATGCTGTTGGCCTTGCGCTGCTTGTAGTTTTTGGGCGGCAGCGCCGGCGGTGTCTCTAGCTCCGGCGACAGCTCTTTGCTCATGGGCATGATGCTGGAAAAGGAAAACAGAAATTTTGAAGGTGTCCTCCCAGCTTTTGGGGTAAAATTCTACTCACTTCATGGTCTGGCTGTGCGAGATGTTGCGGCTGAGGTTGTAGGCGTGCATTGTGTGGCGATGCTGCTCGATGGAGCGCGTCGAGGCCGAGCAGATCTCCATGTAGGCCAGAACTGTGTGGGGCATACAAAGTGGGGTTAGCATTATCTCAATATCAAGCACGAAATTTTTATAAAAACTAAGCATCGATCGAGCGATCCTTGACTTGGTGGATGGACTTTCCCAAAGGCTTTTTACGGTCTTGGTTTTGGGCTCTACAAGGAAAACAACAACACATCGCAAGGAACACAACAGAACGAAACTAAAATGAGCGGTTTGGCACAAGGAGTTGGAGCTGGAACTTGGGCTGGACAGGTGGGGGACAAAACAAAAAAGGGATTAGAACAAAAGCAGGAGATCTAATGCTCAAGCGCCAGCTGGAAACCAACATCAAAGGCAGCGTGGCGGCGGGGCAGCAAGGACGCAGCTTGGTTAACGCGAAAAGCTGGCAACTCGAACTCGAAATGCTCTTCCCAGGGCACCATCTGGCTCTCTAATTAAATTTAATTCAATGAAGAGCGTCCATTTGGAGGACATTCCTATCTTATGGCATGCTCTTTCCTGGCAATTCTCTTCAGTTAAAGCCTTTAAATGCTAGCAAAAGGAGTCAGGGAACGCCGGTCTGGGAGACAGGGGGAATATATGTATGTTAGGGCTTCGGCATGCATCTTCGACTGGTATTAGAGTTGGAATATTTGTTAAATTACAAATTGCGAAGAAACTTTTATATTTTTTTTATAGTCATAGTTAAGCCACCCTACAACTTCCCAATCAGTCCGGTAAAGATTAAGAAAATATAGCTTTATCAGTCTCCATAACCTAAAATCTATCTATCCATCTCTCCTGACCCACTAACCAAACTAAGAAAAAGAGCATTTCGAGCTCTTTAAGCTCAAGTTTTTAATATTTTCTTTGGTTTCGAGTCAATGATTCGGTTTGTTTTGTTTCATTCGTGTTCTTTGGGCATTTGGGCGGCAGGTTTATTGGTTTTTGTGCTTTTGTTTCGTGTATTTTTGGAGGTCTCCGCTAGTTAAACACACAGACTTACCCGAAAAGGCCACACTCTGAAACACTAGATGTTGGTGGGAACGATAATTGAGATGGGTTAGACTCTTGCGTACAACAATTTGGCAGACTTTCGTGGCTTGTTTGGGTTGGCTAAAGGGGGTTGGGTGGGTGTGTTTGCGATATATATATAACATATAGAATGCCATGAATGTAAAGTATGTGCTATATATAAATAAAGGACTCCAAAAAAGGACACACAAATCCCGCCGACTCACAAATCTAAATGATGAATTCACTGAGACTGTTTGTGGCTACTGATTGTCGAGTGTTTAGTCTGATTTTGAGCTGAAGTATGGGCTTGATATACGATATATGAATGGAAGACACCTAGTGACCCTTTAGAAACACACACACACATACAAAGACTACACTGCACTTACCGCTCGGCCTGGCCTGGCGGTACAAATGAAAAGAACAAAAACATAAATACACGCACACACATTCGATGCAAAATAAACCGAGGAAAAAGAAGAGGGAAAGAAATCGATGTAAATATGACTGGTGCTACTGGTGGCGCATTCACTTACTGTGCTTCTTCTTCATGGGCAGCGGCGGCGGCTCCTCCAAATGCCGCTGATCGAACGCACTGCAGCTCCCGCTCCCCGCCAGCTGCAAGCGTGGTCCCTCGATCAGGCTGTGATGCTTCGACTGCCACTGCTGCAACTGCTGGGCATGATGCAGATGCTGCTGCTGCTGCGGGGACAGTTGCCTTAGCTCGGCCACCTCTGACTGACTGCTCCGATGGCTGGCCCAGCCACTGGACGCCGACTGAGCTTCATCCAGTTCATCGGCTGCGATGGCGGCGGCGACGGCGGCTGTGAGGCTACCTCGTTGACTGCTCTTCGGTGGCAAGGCTGGCGCCAGATCGCCATCCAAGATCTGTTCCAGCTCCCCGCTGCTGGTGTAGCCAGTGGTTGTGGTGGTGGTGGTGCAACTCCGGCTGCTGTGCGACACGGACTGGCTTATATGCTGGTACTCTCCAGTGCTCACCAAGGCCGCCGCCGATTCGCTGATGCTAAAGGCAATCTCCGAGTTGCTGCTGGAGGACTTGCTGTAGTCCGAGGAGCGCTTGGACACGCTTTGTGTGGAGGTGCGAAAGGATTTCATCGACACGAAACCTGGGGGAATATTCAAAGCATTACACAGGTGAAAACATACAAGAACAACTCAACGATAAAGCCATAACCAACAGGGATAACAAAACAAAACTAAGCGAGGGAATAAGAAAATACGGGACAAAGCAGGAGGTGGAGCAGTCATATATATATATTTATATATACAGCAGAGATCCGGCTAGATACAAAGGTAGGACTGGTAGGGGAAGCGGAACTCATAGTAAGAGGACGGGGAGAGGGAGGAGCAGAACTATATAACAGCAATTGATCTACGATTCTGTCTGTGAGTAGGTACCGGATTCGTTGGAGTGGCGATTGCTGGTGAGTGCTGCCGCCGCCTTGCGCAGCTCCGTGTTGGCTTCTCCAGCACCTGTACCACCACCAGCTGCGGCTGCTGCTGTTGCAGCAGTTGCATCTCCTGCTCCTGCGCCGCCAGCGTTCGGCAGCACTTTGTCCTCAAATGATGATGTTGCCTCGGTAGCTGTGCCGGTATCGTTTTCTGTTTTTGTATGGGATTCGTTTGGGGTAACCACCACGGGAGTGGGAGTTGTCGTCGTCGTTGGCGGCGTTTCATGGCGGTTATACTCACTGTGGCTGGTCAGCTTGCTTTCCAACGTCTCCTGCCGCTGCTGGAGCTGAAGCTGAAGCTGTAGCTGCTGTTGGTCCTCCTCCTCGCGCGAGTGATTCAGCGCCGAGTCAAAGGAGCACTGGCTGTTCTCATCCGGCGAACGGGAACGCACTGATAGTCTGAGAGTCAATCAAGGAGAGACATTAGTTTTTCAGGAGATTCTACAGATCTAGGGAGTCAGGATCCTCTTACCTATCCACACCATAGTTCAGCAGCGAGATGTTGGAGCTGCAGTCCAGATCCGAGTTGAGGCTGATGTTGTGCGACTGGACATAGGGCTGTGGACTGGCCTGATTCGAGGTGGAGGTGGATGTCGATGATGATCCCACACCCCCTCCTGTCGGTGCGCCCGGTTGGCTGCGTCGCTTTGGCGGCAACGGTGGCGGATTGCTTGCCCGATTGGGCAGTGGTGGCTTTGGCGGTGGACTTGAATCGCGCAGGATGCTCTCTGTGCTGTGGGAGCCGCGCATGGGATTCACATTGCACTGTTCTAGGCTGTCGCGCTCCTTGGGCGTCAATCCGATGTCCGGCAATGAAGTGCGCTGCGCCACTGCCGCCGATTCAGCTGCCGAAACACGCATGCTGGCCATGCCGAGTCCAATGCCAGTGCCAGGTCCTCCACTTCCACTTCCTACGACACCCGTTGAGGCCGTGACGGCCCCCATAATTTCGGCTGCAGCTCCTATGCTGCCCAGACCGGAACCGCTGTAACGAAAGGCGCACTGGTCCTCCTTTAGCTTGCCCTGAGCCAATGTCACGAGATTCTGGGGAGGAAAGGATGGTGTTATAGTTTAGCTATTTGACTTTATGACATGGAAATTCAGATGATCTGACGAGACTCACCCGCACGGCATCCTCTAGGAGATCAATGACCTCGCGCACATTCTCATTGCTGAGGGAGGCGCACTCGCCGCTCTCCTCGGAAAGCATCACCTCGTCGCACAGCTTGATCAGCTTGCCAAGGCTCTGGTACACCTGCTGCGTGGCGGAGGTCATAATGGCACTGTTCTCGTTTAGCGTGTAGGTTTGGATAACTGCGGAGAGAATTAAAAAGAGGATTAAAGAGTTTTATATTATAAACTGTACTCTAAAATATGTTTTAAAATCTTTTTAGAGATTTCTTAATGAGTTTCCCGTTTGTTTTTGGGTACAAAATCCCATATAGCAATGCAATGAAGGGTACAAAGGAGAACTACATGTTTTTTGTTTAGCAATTTTACAAATAATATCACGAGCACACCCATACCATCCAGGACTCACCCGAGTACATGCTGGCAATCGTCTCCAGAATCACTGTCCCGTTGCCCGGCAGCACCTCCAGCTTCTTCTTGAGTATAACATCCCGGAAGTGCTTGAGGGCGTTGGAAATATCCTTGACATGCGTCTCCAGCGTCTGGGTGGATCGTTGCACCTCTTCGGTGGTGGGTGGCGGCTTGGCCCCATGCTTGGTGCGCGGACTATGCGGCGAATGGGAACGTCCCAGCGTATTGTTCGTGGTCCGCATCAGGGAGATCTTCTCGATCAGGTCGTCCTTGAAGGAACGCGCCCGTCGCGCCAACTTGGTGCCCTTGAGGCTGTTCTTATGCCCCGACGAACCGCTCTGGCCACTGCCACTGAGATTTAATGGCGCCGGTGGCACTCCGCCTGCCCCACCACCACCACGACTTCCAGGTGTTGATGGCTGCTGGTGCTGCTGCTGCTGGTGGTGATGATTATTGTGATGCGCTGCCGGTGGCGGGGTACACGCCGTGGAGTAGCCGCCGCTGTTGATGCTATTGTTGCTGCTGCTGCTGCAGCCGCCTCCACCGACCGAGCAGGTGCCGGGCGTGGATGGAGAACTGATGCTGCCGTCTGCAAGGAGTTCAAGGAAAAGGGGATTTCTGAGTTAGGAGTCATGTTTAAATAAATATATAATAATTTATAAACTATATTTATATATATATTATTTATATTATATATTATATATTATATATTATATTTATATTTATAAACTGTAATGATGTAAAAGGAATCTCCTGATTTTGGAGGCACTCTTTCCACATAAAAAAGGGAAATGATTCACAGGAAAGGGCAAGTGAATGGGAAAAGCGTTTTCATTCATTGAAAGTCATAAAATAACTTTAAAAATAATCAAATTTAATAACAATCAAATTCAAGTAATCCCAATGAGTATGTATTTATTTATTCATATTTATTACTCTCAAGTTATTTAAGGAACTTAGAATCATTGACAACTCATTGGAAAGAGCCGGAGATTAGCAAATAGAAAAGCAAAAAAAAGTTTTCCGAATTGAAATAAATTATTTTTTTACTTAGTTTTGTTTTTTATTTAATTGATTTGTCAAAAACTAATTACCATATAAAATATATCAATAAATATAAATTTAGAAGTTATATTTGGAAATTCGTGAAGGCGTAAGATGCCCAATAAGCCGGTGATAGTTACAAATCATAAATATTCCAATTTGATATTAAAATTCGTACTAAAATATTGAGAAAAGGAGGATTAGTAAATGTGAATCTTTCTTCCGGGTTTCTAATAATGTTGCAAACGAATAATTGGTATAATTATACCCGCTACCCATAGGGTAGAAGGGTATTAGACTATAAGAGATAGAGCTCTAATTTTTTTTCGACAGTATTTCTTATGCTTGCACGCAGATCAAGTTTGTTTCCAATTTTTGCCACGCCCACTTCCGCCCCCGCAAATCATAAAAAAGCGTATTAAGCGTATAATTTTAAAGCTAGAGTCGCGAATTTCGATATGTATATTAAAAACTATAGTCGGTGTAATCCCTGAAAATTTGGTTACGATCAGATAAAAATTGTCGAAGTTATTAAAGAAATAATTTTGTATGGCCAGAAACGGCTGCGGGCAGCATGCCTCATTTGGTTGACCAATTAGACCAACTAAATATTCTTATCAGTTCATGGTTGTGTTCGGAAAAGAATCTTATAAGGTATTCGAGAAGCAATTTTAATAAATGGTAATAATTATTAGCCGCTTGAATGCAATAATATCGCGGTTTTACACACATAGATACATATGTATGTATTTTTGTATGCATGTGATTATATTACACTTGCATTTGCATTTGTCTGTTATGTTCAAAATTGTATCAACTGTTTTTTCTGGCGTCCTGACGCTTTTCTGGTTTAAGTATGGGTAGCGGGTATCTCACAGTCGAGCTCACTCGACTGTAGCTTTCTTACTTGTTAATAATTACTTTTGGAATGCAATACCAAAACACAATTGGTTAATTTACAACTGCTACGCTTGGCCATAAAGTAAAGAATTATTGTTATTAGCTGCCAATGACATCATGATTTCCGTATTAAATATAAATATATAAGTTTATACTTGACTTTTGCCAAATTCCTCAAAACTAAAATTGCCAAAAACCGACACACAGAATTATTAAACAATTTTTCCCACTTCTGTTTGAATAAAATCTATAAATATTTATGTATTTATAATAAAGTTATACATTTTGATTAAAGCTTTCATCATTTTTGACATCATATTGAACTCCATATTTATTAATATTATCAGACATTTCCCCCTGCAATACATCCTTAATTCAACCAAAGAGAAGCAAGAGGCCTATTCGCAACCACTTTAGCTCCATTTGTTGATCAAAATGTTAGCAAAATTAATAATCTCTGCCTCGTAATAAATGCCTTTGCAATAATTAGAGCTAAGAAATGCGCATTTGCCAAATAAAATTGCATTCCTAGGTGCTTCACACTCGCTGAGGCGTTTCGGTTCGAAACTTTTCAAGTGAAGAAGGGGCCAGGGAAGAGGAGCAGGAGCCAGCTTTCACTTACGGCATAACAGCGCATTCTTGTGCGGCACTAGGCCCAAGGTTGGGGAGTCGTCCATTGCCAGTGGTATCGCTGGCGTTGATAGCGCCAATCTTGCCAGCTTTTTGTATTTTCGACGTCTGTGGAATTTAATGCTATGCAACGTGTTGCCGCTAATGTTGCTGTTATTGTTGCTGTCTCGCGGCGACCATGACTGCCGCTGATGCTGATGATGTTCATCATCTCTGGGAGCCGCTTTGGTGGCTCGACTGGCTTTGGGATCTCCGGGATGCGACGGCGGCAGCTGCTTGAGCGTGTACGAGTAGACATGCCAGCGGTCAGCGAGCGCACAGTCGCTCAAAAAAGATTCATCAAACTGCGGCATAACGTTGCATAATGACAACACAACAAATACTTATGTTAAACAACAACAACCACAACAACAGCGAAAAGGGGCGACAAACATACGCCTCACACAACCAACTTGTCGCGTTTTTTCAAATATTTTGTCTTATTTTTCAATAGGTTTCACCGAACTTTGATAAGCAATAGGAGAGAGACACGATTAACGATTGCAGACCCTTTTGAGTCCGGCTTCGTTTAAATATTTCGGTTATTTAACACACTCAGATAGTCATGTTTATCAGGGAGTTGTCAAAACTTGTTTAAAAAACAATTACGATGCTACTTCCATCCACTGATCTGGCTTATATCATTCATAAAGATTGCCATTTGAAAACCTTTTTTCTCTTAAGTGCAATTTCCGCACTTTTCTAATAGATTTCCAGGCACAAAGAACAGTTTGATTGATTCAATCACCGATAACCGATACGTTAATATATATAGTGCACTTTCTGTGCAATTTCTTTCACTTTCAAGAGCAATTTGAGGCTCTTTTTTGTTGTTTTGTTGCTGTTGTATTTGTTTTATTTTTCCATCGCTTACACGACGACCACGACCACGGTGACGACGGCCCCCGCACACTCTCGCCAATCTCTGGCACGCTGGCCTCTGGGTGAGATGTTGATTAAATAAATCACAAATAAAAATGATTATATTTAGACGCTGCCTGCCAATGGTGTTGGAGATGGCGCTGGCTATGGCTATGGCTATGCTGCTGTCGTCAGCTGTCGCCCGCCGGCCCGTTGTGGTTGTCGTAGCCGTAGTTGTCGACGACTGGAAAGCGCACTGAACTATGAAAATCCGCAAACGGCAACGACGACGACGACTGATGTCCGAGTTAGAGTCCGCGACAGAGACCGCTAACGTTAACCAACCGGCCAACGGCAATGGCAACACATTAACAGCAGCAGCAGCAGCAGCAACATTGGGGATTGGGAGCGGGAGCAGCAGCCACGAGTGCCGCAGAAGAGCAGCAAATGGCACTTGTCCACCTGGCTGGCCACTCTCCTGATCTCTCCTGCTGCTCTGCTATTTCTCTCTCTAAATAATTTCTCCCGAACAAAACAAAAAAAATTAAAACAGGGCCAACAAAACGTGCAAATCATTGATAGCCACAAAATACAGATAGGAATTTCTATTGGAAACTCAAATATGATTGCAGAAAATTAAGGTTTAATGGGCTGGGGATACAACAGGGATGAAAATAAGTATCAACATGTTAATTTTTGTTAATTACTAAAATCTGTATATGAAAGTATACGATGTTTTTAAAAATGTTTAATAAAATTGAACGAATTTCTTATTATTTGAAAAATTCTCCCGATCTTAAGAAGAGTAAAGACCGACTAAAATTTCATTGAAGACAAGTGAATTAAAAACTATATTAATTAAAAACAAACTTGGTAGGAATAGTTATATGCAAAAAATATAATAAAATAAAGCTACTGAGAACCAATTTGACAAATTCCTTTGATCTTAGACATGAAAAAAGGGAAGACAGAACTCTCCCTTAAAAAAATGTTATAATAGATATTTATAAAATTATAAAAAACAAAAAATGTGATATTCAAACCCAGATTAAATGCCCGATTAATTGCTCTAAAGTGCTTATATATTTCTCGCTGTGCGGTCATCAGTTTGTCTCGTATTTTTTCGCCTGGGATGCTGTTGATGATGCTGCTGGTGGTGGCCCCTCTCCCGGTCGCTCTTTCACTCTCTTCATATTAGCCGCAATTATCAATCAGCTGGCACACCTGAAAGAGCTCCGCTCCAGGTGAGGCGGACTTCGACTGGGGAGAAAAGGGGGCGGCAGACGCGACTCTGGGGCGGATTTGTTCAATTCGCAAGTGGCGCTCGTGACTTGCCTTGGAAATGAGCTACAGTGGCTGCTGCTGCTGCTGCGCAAATGGGCGAAAATTGAAGGCGTCGCCAAAAGCCGAAAGCAAATACAGGTCACAACAAAGGCGAGCACAAAGCGAGAAAAACCCAGCAAAAGCGGCAACTGACATATATAGACAACAACAACAAAAGAAAAACCCCCCCAAGTGGATACAGCTAATCATTGGGCACTTCTGTCAAGGTTAATGCCAATGCCACCAAAACGGTTAAGGGTAATGGGTTAAATGGGGACCAGATATACCCCCAAAAATCGAGGCTCAAAATAGAAAATAGAACAACAAAGCAAGAAATACAGGTAAAGGCTATATACATGCATCCGCCTCAAGGTCACCGGTCGCTGTTATCAACGTAACGAAAGGTATTTCATTTCCCACTGATAGGTCTTTAATCGGTTAGCCAAGCGAGACTTCCTGCCCCACGAAAATATATAGTATATGCAATCTGTTACCAAGATAATGATTATTGAAAACCGGAAACCGGAATTGTGAACCAGTTAAAGCTGTAATTAAGTAGGTAAGTAAGGTAATCAGGTAATCAGGCAGACGTGAGGGAAACTGCCTTTGGGTCTGACTTTTTTATGATAAACTTTTAACCCCTGAAACTGATTAATTGTTGGTTTGTATATTATAAATTCCAAGGATTAATCATTGGCAGAAGTGGTTTTCTCCAAGCCAAATTCCAAGTACCCCCCAAAGTGCAACACTTTTCTCTTCTAATTTTTTTTTTGGTCGCCTTTGCGCCACTTCCAATTACATGCCACGCCCACCAGCCTTAAGAGCTCACTACCCTCCAGCCACCTAAGACGTTTCAGGCATTACAAGTCACGTTCACCCAATTAATTAATGGCACACCGCAGAAATGGGGAAATGCGACGACGCGACCCAAACTCAAAGCACAAAAAAAAAACTAAAAACCGAAAAAATAACCCAAAACCCGATATCACCGAGAGGCAGCAACTGCACAATCGAGTTGCCGCGGGACGAGAGCCACTTTGCATGATTAGGAAACTGGATCAGGCAACGGAGCACCTGGAGTAGGTTCAAGCCACCGAGCGGGTTGGACAAGTCGAGTCTGGGAGTCGATCAAGAGGTGATTTCAATTCTGGTTCTGGCCAAAAAAAAAAACTTAAGAACAAAACATAAAAGAATTAAGACACTGAAGCCTCAACTAAGGCAAAATATGGAAAGTATTTTAAAAGGATTTTAATTTAAATTTCAATAAAAATGAATTTTATAAAAGAACATGGGAAATTCATTACCCAAGTTAAGGGGTTTCCCTATATGATTTTTGTAATTAGTAATTATATTTGTATATATAAACAATATGTTAAATTATTCAAAAGGAAATTCAAGACAAGTTCTACTGTGGCTTAGAAAAATAAAACTGGGCTAGGCGGATTTAAAGAAACGGTCAAACGAAGAAGGAGTACGGGGAGAAGGGGGAAAGGGGGGAAGACAGAGGAGGAGATGACACCAAATTGGTAAATTGGTAATTGGCACACCCGATGAAGGCCATGATAATGAAGATCGTTCATAAAGTCCACATCGGCGGAGACATCATCGTCATAATAATGCCGTTGGCTCGTGTATGCAAAATCCTCGGGTCTCTTGGGCCTCTCAACTTGACCAATATTTGCTAGTCTTCTCCTGACCAGTTTCAATGTTGCTGTTATTGTTATTGTTACTGCGGCTCTAACCAGTTTTTTATTTAATTTTTTTTTTGTATTTTTTTTTTGAGGAGGAGAGAGGGCCGCCTGCCATTAGCGAGAGCGACCGCGAAAACGCGAAGTGTAAAACGAAAACAAAAACAAAAAACTGTTCAAAATAACAATACAAAATATTAAATAAAATAATTACTTTAAAAACATTTTATATTCTTTGAAAAAATATTAAATATAAAGTTTTCAAAAAATTTACTCATAATAATAACATTTCATAATTTAAAAAATGTGGATGTACCGAAAAAAAGAATCCATTATATTATAAATTTTATATGCTACTATTTTTGGGTTCTAAAAATATCTTTCTATATATTTTCTTTTTATTTTAATTTGCTGATTTTTATTGTATAAATTTCAATTTTCTAAGCAATATAAATTTTTTTGTAGTGCAGAAAATGTGAAATGCTGAATGAATGGGCACACACAGAGCACAGCAAAGCCACAAGGAAAACAACAAAAAATAAATAAAACAAGAGCCGAGGAATTTTGGAGTTTTAGTTTGCTTGGAATGCTATGCTTTCTAACTGCCGCGATCGCGATAGTTCCTTAACATTCATATATATCACACATAAATAATCGCATGTGGTACCCCCAGGGGAATTACGGAATCGAAAAATATAAAACAAAGTGAGAAAAAGCACCCAATAAAACTCAAAATCTGCTTCACATTGAGCAGAGCAATAAAAAAATGGCAACTAAGTGACATAATCATTGTGGTAACACAAAGGCAAAACATGGTGACTTTTAATGCAAATAAAACATAGAATTTCAAGCAGTTAATAAAAAATACATTCATTACATCGTTAGTTAATTACATATTAAATATTATATTTGCTAAAAATAATGTACATTATCTGAAGGTTAGCCGCATAAGGGAGATTCTTCAGATAGACTCAGATTATAAAAATAATAATAGTAATAATAAGTCACAATTTAAATAAACATTTTAAATATTTAATAAAACTTTAGGCATTTGTACCTTTGTTTCAATTATTACACTCTCAGCATCAACAGCTCAACAGATTTCAGTTCTTTCTAAGGTCATAAGATGCTCAAAAACTATATAATATAATCTGTAGTATATATTTCTATAAAAAGAAATGTAACCCAGCTTTTAGGAAGTACTCAACTCCACCCGATCCCCCCCCCCCCCCTGATTATATGTATTTTCTAGACCCCTGCTGTTTGATACCTGCTAAATTAGCACTCGTAGAGCATTCCTGTTAATTGCTAGGTGAATGTTATGGCTTTGTCAGCTCGTACGTGGAGGAGAAGTATTAATATGACCGACCAATTTCGGCCAACACAAATCGTTGTTTGTGTTCACTTGTGACACATCGTTAATAGGCTACATATGAACATTGTTTATTATTTATGCTTGTAGTAAAAATAATGGAGGGCTCAATATTTCTCCCAGTGTGGAGGCTATAATCTCAGGTGTGTCTGTCTGTTGTCGCTTTCTAAGGGCTCACAAGTGGATCCCATTTCCATTTGACAATCTCTGATTTATGCATGAGCATGGGTCATCGAGTGATCACGATCACGACAGGTTTTCATGCCGGTAAAATATATAAAAAACTGCATCAAGTAAGACACACACACGCACACTCCTCATCGATTTGGGGCCATAATATGCACAGTGAGAAATATCTGCTTTGTTTTTGAGATTATATGCAATATTTATTCGTTTTTTTTAAAGATATATATGAAAAAATATATTTAAAAGCCCCATAAAATAGATTTCATGAGTTTTTTTACAGAGAAAAGATTTCAACTTGAATTAAAATTGTTTTTATATATTAAATTTCCTATGAATTTTCTTTCTCTCTCCGTGTTCACAGAAGTGGGTGTGTGACTCTGTTACAGTGGCCACTAAGAGGAAACTCCTTAGGCCTTTCCCTTTGCCTTTTGCCTTTGCCCTTTCCCTGCCCCACAGATGACGTCACGCGCAGGTGCTGTCATCGGACAAGTATTTTGTATTCTGTATTTTTTATTACTTTGTATTCGGAATGCCATAGGAGGCAGGCAGGCAACCAGCAGCACACTCCGAGTTCTCCTCCAAAAGCTCAATTGAATGAACGAGAGAGTGGGGCACAATGCACTCTACACACAACACACAGCAACACAACAACACACAGCAACAATACACAATGCCAGTGAATTGTTGAATTATACATCATCGTGTTTATAATTTGCTCGGCCCTCGATTACTCACTCAAGAATTGTCGCCGCTTCTTCGTTGTTTCTTTATTGTTTGTTCTCTCGGCTAATTTTTGTTAACCATTTATTTATTATTTAACTTTTCACCTCACACGTGCAGGGCATGGGGCACTCTTGTTCCAAGCTACATTATTTATATTTTCTACATTTCCTATATGTTTTTTAGCTCCGTTCTGTTACGTTCTGCTCCCGGCAACGGTTAGATAACTTTTGAGCGGCGGCCCATCGTCATAATTAATAAGGCGCTGCCAGAAAACCAGCGACAACAACAAGGGAATGGCACAAAAACAAAAACAACAACAACAACAAACAACAAAACAAAAATAAAAGAAGAAATACTCTGAGCGCAGCGTAAACGAAACTACACATTTTTTGTGGTGCACTGCAGAAAACAATAACTCACAAAAAAAATAAATATAAATCATTTTAATTACATTTTCATTTGAATTAAAAATATATTCTATTCTGTGATATTTATATAAATTAAAAACTATAATCAGAGCTCTACTTATGCTTATTTTTATATCAACTGTACTTGTTGTACAGTAAATAATTTACAAATACAAATGATTCACTCTTACAAATGTTTCAAATTACGGAAAAAAATGACTTTAGTCAGGGAAACCAGAATATATCAATAGGGAATGAATCATCAATAATGACACTAATTATGACACATTGTTAAATAAAAGGAAAAGGATTGATGGTGGTCTTTTCTGAATAATTAAATACAGATAATTCTTATCTTGTTCTTTATCAGCTTTATCCATCAATATATTAGTTAAACGATTGACCTTTTAATAAATAATTAATATTGTGACAAATTGTTTTATTTATATTGAAAATGCATAAACTGGTATTGAGAATCCAAATCTTAAGCTTATTTATTTATGGAAATTTCATAGAACTTTTGGAATTTAATTCTTTATTTTTTCAACTAAATCTCTCTATTTTTCCCTACATATTTATATATATATTTTGTTTATATATTTCTCTCTGTGCAGAAGGGGTGTATTGTATGGTGTATGTGGGGGCTATTTTTTAATGCCTACTCCATAAGCAGAAAAACCAAAACGAAAACCAAGCGAGGCTGAGAAGCCCGCGGAGAATTGGGAGCGATGACGATGTCGTCGTCGTCGGCGGTGACGCTATAATGGTGACAACCGCCTATGACGATGCGTGTGTGTCTGTGTGTTTGTTGTGCGTGCGCGTGGGAGTGGGAGTGGGTGTGGGAGTGGGTGTGGGTGTGTGAGAAGGAAAACTAGATGAGGAAAAGCGGGGGCCCCTCCCTTCTCACGCTTCAGCCCCAAATTTGGAACAAACAATGAGCAAACTGCAAAGAATAAATGCAATCTAGTTAAGAAATTAAAATAATTTGAATGTAAGTATATAATCTAATTATATAATGATAATAAATTGAAAATGTAATAATTCAATATATTCTATTAATACATATCTGCCAAGGGAGTTGTCTTTTAAAGCGACGCCTTCTTGAGGTTGCAACAACAAATTTTATGTGTAACTTTCTGGCACACTTTGTCTGGCAAATAGTTGTTTTTTTATTCCACCTGCCTTTTACCTCTCTAAGCTATACTTTGTGCCCTGTTTTAATTTTAGTTTCCTGGATTTTTAACAAGCTAAACCAGTAGAGAATGCAGGGCTCAAATGTAAAGGGAAAGGTAATATATTTAGGGAATTTTATACCCTTTTTTTAATAATTATTAATCGTAATTAGTTACTACAAGAAGAAAGTAAATCAAACTCTCAAAGTATCTAAAAAATCCATAAGTTTGCTTTCGGCAGACCAACTTGGCTTTGAAATATACACTTTCTGTGGATACCTCGCACAAAAAAAAGACCACCCATAATTACTTAATCCAAAGCCTTGGTGCCCGGTGCCATCGAAAGTTTTGCAAATTAATCGCTGCAATAAATCCGATTATCAACTAAATGGAAACGCTTAAATGTGATTTGAGGTGAATACCCCCGACACCGCCGCCCAATTAATTTGGATTTCTCAATTCTCAATGAAATGCTCACTGGCTCGTCCAGCTCTTTCACTTTCGGTTCAACCAACAAATAAATGAATGGGAATGAAATCTTCCAATTCAATTCGACGGCGTTGGATTCGGTTTTCGGTTTCGGTTAAAAAAAAAACGGGACTTATGAACAATCCCAAACAATTCCAATTCCAAACCACTTGCAACCGGCCGCACAATGTAACTGTCCAATAGACACGCTTCGAAAACTCTGGCCAGAAAGCAAGACAGACCGACAGACCAAAAGCCCAGAGAGTCAGAAAGTCAGGCAGGCAGAAAGAAAGAAAGAATGAAAGTTTTGCCAAAGTTACAAGGGAGAAGGGGGGAAGCGAGCAAGATTTTGGGCGGCCAGGTGAACAATTATGACATAGACATGGTGTTGACAGACAACGACGACGACGACGACGACGACGATACTACTATATATTATACGATCCGAAAACGAAATGCATAGGAAAGCAAAAGTGCTGAATGGCAATTGTGTAAGTGAAAATTACAAAGGCAGTTTAAAGAGGCCCACAATTGAGTTGACAAAACACACACACATACACATGAGTGTGGCAGGGGGTACCTACTCATCTAGCAGAGGGAAAGCGCCATTTCATACGTGACCATAGAGCCACAACCCAATACCCACCAGCACCAGCAGCACCGCCACCACCTGACACCTAACAATCGACTCTCAACTGCTGGCCCGAAGCCAGAGCCAAGATTTCACTTGGGCGCCACCGAAACAACACACATCTTGCATTTACCATTATCCATCTACCATTTTCCAGCTGCCCATCTACCCACTTGTGATGACCACACAAAGATGATGACCCGCAGCAAGTCACCTTTAAAGGTGGCCAACACATAAACATAAACATTCAAAGATATGGCTTTCCGTTGACCTTATACTTTCGTATATATATATATAAAAAAAGGAAAGAAGAGCACTTGATATGCGAGGAGACATGATTTCACTTTATATATTGCATAAGCCACGTTTAGATCACAAATGCCTCAACTATCAGCTTACAGCTTCTACATATAATAATTACTTCATTTAATGCAAAGTTTCCAGATTATCGATTATGCTTATCGGGTTAAATCCCTAAGAAATCAATATATTCTGTAAATATTTATATGAAACTTTATATAAAGCTAATAATAAGTTAGCCAGAACTGTGCTTTTAGGAGGAAAAGTAAGTGAGTGAGCCAGTGATGATTCTTGATTACTCTATAAGATCTGGGTAAATAATTATACTGAGCCATAAAAGTAAATAAGTAAATGATATTTCCATTAAAGCTTTTCAGTTTGCAATGAAAATCTGTCCATAAACGTACTCTATTTTGAAACAACACAAGTAATCCAAATTTCCCTTCGACCCTGCCGCTATTTATATATCTTAATCGCTGTTCATTTCAATTAAATAATTTTCCAACTCAAGACAACAAAAAATAGAGGCATCTGTTGGCTTACTTGTGTATGTGAAGCCCTACGCAGCCCAGCAGCTCACTTCATTGGCAGTGGCAACGCCCCCGTGGATTGTTCCCTAAGGTCAGGGTCAAAGTCGCAGGCAGGCGGCTGGCAGGCAATGGAGCCAATTCTCGGTAGAGTAGCCTTTGACCCGCCAACTCGCAGCTTCTCCAGCTTGCAGCTGGGAACATCTAGTAACGCATGTCACCTATCAGCCGCAAGCGGACGCAAATTATTCCCAGGAATCGTACTCAGGATTCGCCTTTGACCTTGGCCACTGGTTGCCTGCTGCTCCTGTGCTCCCGGATTCCTTGTAGCCTGGCTGCCTGGCAATCGCCTTTGTGCGCATTGTCAACGTGCAAGTGGCAAGTTGGCAAGCTGGCAAACTGGCAAGTGGACGCAGTGGCTTCCGCCATGGCCACAAAGCCATCAATCCCTGACACTTGTGTGCTTGCTCCTCTCTTTTGTTTGGCCAGGGAACAGTGAATACTGGTTATATTCCCAGGAAATAAGTTTTCACTTTGGAAAAATACATTTCCCGTCAATAGGGGACATGGTGACTATTTGAAAAGGTCACCCACACGACTGTCCCCGGATAAACTGATTTTCCTCACAGGATCGGTGGGGGTGGAGGGGGAGGGTGAGGTGGCTGGGACAGCAACCAGGCTTCCAGTTATTCTATTTTCATCCTTGGCCACAAATGAAAAGTTTAAAGTTCAAACAAATAGGAAACGTTCCTGGAAAATGCAAATAAAAAGGGAGCTTCCGGGATAACCTTTGCAACTATTTCTTTTTTTTTTGTAATTTCTTAAGAATTTCCACTAGAATTTCCTGATTTCTAAATTTTAGAATATTTAGAAGAGAGCAAAATAAATAAGTTTTTACTTTCTGATAAATTTGTGCTTTCAAGTGAAAAAGTAAATTCTCTGCGGCAACAGGTGAACGAGCAAGCAAGCCAGCCAGCTTCCTCCCTATTTAGAAAGTGCAGCAGTGAAAGCCAAACACGAAATTGTTCAATCAACAACAATTAAACAAAACCCTTTTCATCTCCACACAAATCTCCCATTTTTACATTTACATTTACATTTTCATCTCGCATTCGGCGGGGAATGTTTTCATTCGTTTGCTGCATGCCAAAATGCCGCACAACCCACAGCACAGACACACACACCAACCTCCCATCACATCACAAAATGCTGACAATCCCAACAATGTGGACGTACATGTGTTGACACAGACATGGAGCAGGGCGATTAGATTAGATACGATACCATTTCATACCATATTCCATACCATATCAGATCGGTTTAGGAATAAACATCAAGCACGTAATAGCGAATATTTATATTTTGTATTCTGTACGAAGTATTAACTGTATAAAAGATGAATTAGTAAATATTACATATTAAATATGTAATATCCAATATTTAATATCCATTGTCCATTATATAAGTTTTAATACTCAATATAAATAATATCGCTATCAACATATTTTTTTGTTATCTTGGAAATATCAACTTTATGGCCTAGCATCCTGTTCTGCCATCATAAATCTATATATAGCATATATAAGAACTATAAGCTATTTGGATAATTTATAAGAATATTTATGCTCAAATTAGGGAAGCAAAATACTTGAATATTTGCAATTTTTAAAATCGAACATTTTGAATAATTTATGTATACATTATTTATGTATTATAATATAATATATATCTATATAATAAATAAAATATATATTATATGATATCGAATATATTTATTAATTTATTTATATTTTTATTAATTTTTTAGTTCAATTTTTATTATATATTTCTGATGAATAAATTCCGATAAGAAGTTCTTGTTTAACTCTCCGAATCGGAACCCCCAGAAATTAAAACGGAAATCGGGTATTTCCCAATAAGTTTTGTACTAATCAGAGATAAGACCCCCTCAAAATGAGTTTTAGCTTCAAAAATTGTGTACTCCCATTAAAACCGTAATATATCTCAATGTGTCAGATGGTCAATTTATCGGCAATTGATTCATCTTGGATCCGATGCGATCCTATCTAAACCGATTCAATGATACTGCGACTGCCTTGGCTACTTGGGATTCTTCGATCAATTTGCTCGATTATGCGCGCCTAATTCAGAGGCAATTGCGATTGCGGCTGGGAAATGATGATTTGTCCGGCGTCGTCTCCATTATTCCATTATTCCCATTATCTCGACGAATGATCGCATTCCACATTCCAGCGAGCTCCACACATTGCTATCTCTGTCCCGTGCTCAAGGCCATTACATATTCAACTGGAACTGAAAGGGGGGAAGCACCACAGAGACTGGAAGTGGAAATTGAAATTGGGGACTGGCAATTGTTTTATTTTTGTGTGTTTTTCGATTGGAAAATCGAAAACACACACACACAAAATGCACAGCCAGAAATGATCATAAAGTTCATGTGTTTGTTCAAAAATGTAGAGAAGTCCCGACTTTGATCTTGAAACAAACGAGCAGGGACATTAGGCTTTTGTGCTTTTGCGATAAGAAAAATGATAAATTACCTTGTGAACACACACACATATTTTTGGAAGAAGTTCCTGTTTGCATTTTCTCAAAAATAATTTAATTCACTGTTGTAATTTTAGAACCTAAATCTTTCCTCTGAAAACTTTTAAATAAACAACCACTGAAGTAGGTTTGTAAACAACAGGTGCAGGACCTTACCAAGAAATATTAATTTCTTATTTAAATAACTGAAGAAATATAATATAAAAAAGAGGAATGTCTCTTCCTTAATATATTTATAATATTATAATACATTATAATATTTATTTTAGTGCACACACTCTATGATCTGGCAAAGGTACGTACGCATATTGGTGGCTCCATTGAGGCACTGATCGATGGCGGCATCTCCCACGCCAATGCCCATTAAACCCATTCCGGAACCCGGTCCCATGTCCATTGCATCATCGGCACTGGCAGCGCGATTAAAGGGTCGCGGTTTGCGATTTTTAAAGCGCAGGCGCAGCTCAGTGTTGAGAACGCGCATGGTTTCTGTTATTTTTCTTTTTTTTGTGGCGGAAATCGATTCGAGAGGTTACCTCCCTCCGTTGTCTATAATATATATGTATTATTATTGTTGTTGTTGGGGCGCGGGAATTGGAGCAAACGCATCAGCGACTCCAACTCAATTTGCGGCGCAAATCGATCGAAATCGATCGCTTCTCAATCACTGATCACACTGAGCACTCAAAAATAACAAAGAAATAAGCGTTCAATGAATTTCAGTATCAATGAAATGATGATGATTAGGCTTAGGGGGAATCGCCCTTCCCATGATATCACTGTGCCGCGTGCCTAGGGTCTGCTCTTAGTAGCAAAAACCAAACTAGTATTTATTCGCAGTTCGATTTGATTTTCCAAATTTCGGGGTGCAGCGAGCAACCGCCACCGATGTTGTGAAAATTTCGCGTGCGACTGACTAACTGACTCAGTCAGTGGAGAGCCAACTGAGCCAGTGCCCACCCAACCCAACCGCTGAGCCACCGAACCCCACCGAGCAGCGAGCAAACACCGGCGGATCCAACTAGCGAGCGGTAACAATAAGCAGCAGCGATGATGAGCGCCGCCGCCGCCACTTTTACAATCTAATCGCTGCTGCGGCCAATGGGCAGAGCAGAGTGCCATCAGAGCTGAGGCCTTAGCTAGCTATGTTTGCCCTATTTGTTAACCCTTTTGGAACCTTCTCAGCTGGAAATAAAGTTTAATTAAGATATTTATTTGAATCTTAAAATTTATCTAATAATAAAATGTATATTTTGTTTGAAACACTTTTAAGTTGGTACCTTGACGTATACGTAATTTTATGGGAGGCACAAGAAATAAATGATTTAAAATTTTCCTTTTAGCTAAAAAGTCAGACAGCACTATGAGCCAAAGCTATAGAAGAGGAGGACAGGCGTTTTGTCAGCTTTTTCACTTTCAGTGAACTACTGTCGAGCTGGAGAATGTGTATGAATTGTGTGTGACAGTCAGTGTTTGTGCTGTGTTATCATCGCTAACGAATGGGCCCTGATAAGAGTCCGTCAGCTGCTGGCGGGTCTAAGAATTTGCACTCTGTTAAATGTTAAAAGAAAAGAAAATAGGTAAATAGAAAACAAAGGAGTTTAGACATCACCCAAGACTTGTTGGGTTTAGAATTAGTATTTTAAGAAAGCCAAAAAGTTAACAAATACATCAAGGAAATGCTGTAAACTGATAGAAAGCTGAGCTACAAATCAAGCTGCCATGACGTGTCCACTTAACCTTTGTCGTTCAACAAGTAGATAATTTTTTATTATGGTCTCTAATTAGTGTTAAACATATTTATACAACAAAAAAAAAAACTGCAATGTAGGCTATGGCATCAGAAACAATAAAATCCCAGCAAAACAACCTTGAAATGAGTAATATGCTCATTTATATAGCTGAAAAATTGTTTAACTTTAAGTTCAAATTTCGTTTTAGCCAAGAATCCAGAAATCAAACATTTATTTTCCCCGGAAAACATTCTTTGGGTTCCGTTGGCCTTTAAGCAAAAGTTGTGAGCCAGTGAAAACTGAGCCGAGGCGATATGGAATTAATTAAAAAGTCCAACACGGTCGAAGAAGACTGTCAGGCACATCTCCTGGAACTCAAAGCTCTCTCTTCTACTCTCGTCGTCGCACTAATTGAAAGTCAAAACCTGCGACTGCAGTCGAAAGGATAATGGTCAAAGTGATGATGATATGCTTGAGAGGCTCAAAAGCTGCCTGCCTGCCTGCCAATGCATTTTTTGGGAAATCACTGGCTGCCGATTAATAAATATCCAATTAAATATTTAACCGGAATAATGAACCTAATATTATGATAAAGCCAATACTATTCGCATTCAAAATTAATTACCAGCAACCGAAAACATGTCATTCCCAAGAATTGCAATTAAAAGCCACTATATTTTAATTAAAATAAAAAAATTCTGCAAACATTTGGCTTGAAAGGATACAACAATGGTGTAGGAAAAGTATTTCCAGTGAAAAAGAAACCCTAGACAAGAGTAAATAATGGAAATGGAAACTTCATTTATCTTGGAATGCACTTTTTACAAAAGTCGAAGCTACTGCAATTTAATTAAGATCAAAATCCAAAGAGGATATTTTTGTAAAGGTTAGCAACAAATGGAAAATTGTCCGAAATTCATCATAAGCCGGGAAAAATAAATTTTCTGCGGAATCAAGGCTTGCCAGTTTATATAAGAAACACAATTTTTCTACTGCCCAAATGGAAGCCAGAAGCACTGAAAACACAATTCCAATGAAAACTTAATTAAAATGCAAAATGTTTTTTTTTTTTTTGAGAAAATGCCGGCTGAAAAGGATTATTTCCTGGAAAGCAATGAAAGGACAAAAATAAAAACCAATAGGAACAGGGAACTGCAGCCCAGCCATTTGGCCAAATGAATTCATTTAAATTATAAAGGCAACGAGAAAAAAAATAACAAATAACATTGGCCAGGGCAGTGGCAGCAGAATGTATGAAAATTAAGCACAAAGGATGCCGCGTCGCTAATGGTGCTGCCGGGAATCAACAGGATATATTGGTGCCTGCAGTTTGCCAGGAATTAATCAGAATTTGCAGTTATTTCGTTAATTTTTGTGTACAATGGACAATGAAATATGAATTCCAACTAAAAACACACGCTTTAGTCGGGTTCCCAACCGTTTGCGTTTGTGGGAGAATTTCAAAATAAATTTAAAAAAAATTAGAGGATGGGAAGTGGGAAGCAAAATGCATGGGCGAGGGCGTGTATGGCAATAGGAAGTTGATGTTGCCGTTGTTTTTGTTGTTGATGCTCCCAATGTTTAACACTTCTGGAAGAAGCAGCAGCAACTGCAGCATCTAAAAATAGACTTGTTGACAGCCCAAAAGCGAGCAGCAGCAGCAACAACAACAAAAGGAGGAGTGTGTGTCTGTATGTTTCTTTGTTGTGTGTGTGTGGGTTAGATGCACAGAACGCTTAACGGTGAAAATTATATGAGGGGGAGAGCAAAGATGAAGAAGAAGAAGGGGCAAGAAATCCTGGAGGATGCATACAAACACACTAAGGCAGACAAACGCACACTCCCGCACACACCAACCAACACACAGACATAGAGAGCGAAAAGAGAAGCGAGAGCTAAGAAAATGGGAAACAAAATCCAATCTCACAAAAAAAATCTGCGTTTTTCCTATTGTTTTTATTTGGCGGCAAATAACGGTACTAACCGATTTTCTGCAGAATATTCATAACGAGCGCCTCCTTGCGGGTTCGGTTTCGGTTTTGGGATTTGGATGGTGACTTCTAGGAGCTCCTGCTTCAGCTCCAGCGGCTCCCTCGCCCTCAGCCTCTCCTCCGTCTCCTTTGCCTTTGCCGCACACCAAATTTGTACGCGCACATATACACGCACACCCGCTCTCCCTCTCACTCTCTCTGCAGGAGGAGGCAGCAATAAATATATGTTTACGATCCGCGCGAGCTCCTCCCGATTTTATGCTCACTTTGGTTAAAAAACGATATTCACTGTGCACCTTGGCCGCCGCGGTCTGTTATTGTTATTGTTGTTGCTTAACGGTGCCATCGAACCAACTCGTTCGAGCCAAAAAAAATACAAAAAAAAATAACAATGCGAGCTGCGCTGCAGAGAGCGATGCGATTTAGAGATGTCACAGCATCGATGTCATCGAAACGGTCGGGGAGGAGAATATATGCGATATTTCTATATTAGTGTTGGGCACGCTAGGCCAAAGTATCGATAAGTCAACCTAACCAACACCTAAAAAAGGTTCATTAGTTTAAAATAATTACAGATGATGGAGGAAAATACAAATGGATACAAATGTCTTCTTTTTGTTAAACCTCTAAATATATTGCCGATATCGTAACATAGTCTTTAGTCGAATGTTTTAATTAATTCGAATTTTATTGGTGAATCGGTTTTAATGAGACTTTTGGCAATGAAAATCTTTGGCATCTTATACCCAAACAACATCGCGATCTTTAAGTTGATATTTAAATTAATATTACAAAATATATCTATGTTAAAAAAAACATTAATTTAAATTCGGTACGTTTTTTCTGTTAGTTTACTTGAGTTTATTAACAAGGCATAAAAATCACCAGCTGTTGTCCCTTGGCGGGATTTTAAATATTCAAACAGACTTTAACTAATTTAAAATTTTAGTCTCTGGCCAAGTTGCAGTGCTTACAAAAAGTAACAAATTATAACATATGAAAAAAACGTATAAACAAAAGAAACTGAAAATATAAACAACTTGTGAAGCATGCTTGGCAAGACCATATACATATATACCAAAGGTAATAGATAGCATAAACAAATCAAACCAGGTTGGCAGCCCTAAAAAAATACCCTCGCGGAGAATTATTATTGTTTATTTTTTCTCTTTGCTTTTGTTCACTGTTTTGTTTAATTACATATTTCTCTTAGTTTAACTACACTTAATTGCGCTGCCAGCTGGTTACTAAGCGTAAGTAAGAACCGCAAGAATCGACGCCGCATCTCTGGCCAATTTGCGCAATTGGCTTGGCCTTGACATAGAACGGGGGCAATAACATAAGTGCTAAACGCCGTGCAAAGGGTAAAAGAGAAACCGGCCCAACAACAAAATGGCGTTCCAGCCATTCCTCTCTAAGAATTTTCGGGACGCGAATCTAGTAAGAGGATATTTGGAAAACTTACATTTTAAGAAATTATTATATTATATTAATTTTATAAATTTAAATAATGTGAAAATAATATGGAAAATATAATATTATGCTCAGATTCACACATCGAATTTGGATTGTAAGAGGTTGGATTACGGGATTACCCTTATCAAGCGAACTAACAAATATGGCCATAAATCTTTCGGCAATTAATTAAAGAGCAATTTAAATTTAAAGAAGAGATGGAAATAGAAAATACCCGTCAGGGGTCAACCGGGTGACATTTGTCTTTCTGTCTGACGATAAGGGGTCTTTAGGAATCGGACTCAGTCATGGTCCGATCGCACCCCATCCTCTTTCCCTGGCTTGCCGCTAATAAAGCTTGGAGGTCAAGTGCGGAGTTGATACCATGCCATGGGCATCCTTTAATATCCATTTATCGTCACCCGGGCTGCGCTTTATCATCCGTTCAGCGGAAGCATAGAATTTCGCTAAAAAAGAGTATAAACAATTAAATAAAAAATAAACTTTAATCGGTTTTTTCCTGCCCACACAAGTCTACTCTTAGAGAAGCTCCCAAAGAGCAACAGTGCCACTTATTGCATATATGTACATATAATATAAGAAATTATGATATTCAACAGTTTACTAAATAGCTTCCGTTTATAAATTAACCTTCTAAGTGCAGGTATAATTTTTTTTTTATTTTTTAAATATTCAATTTTGAATACCAATTAATTGTGGCCATCAAGATATTGCCTTTATTTATGGAAAAAAAGATTCGAAAATTTTTGAAAATTCTAAAATTAATTATATTTAAGTTTTAGGGAATTTAGTAATTTCTTCACAGCTTGTACGTATAGAAAAATGGGATTATCTCTTAAATTTTCAACAAACCCTGATTATACAAATTTTGTTGTCATTAGCTAATACAAGTTGACCTTTTAACCCTTTTTTCTGTTGGATCATTCGAATATGGAGTCCGGACCAGTTGTTGGCGGGTTAATTTGCCTGTTGCCTGGCATACCCGCCCGCCGGCTTCTGTGTTATCAGGCCGGGCTATCCAGCCCTCCAATTGGCCGCTTATCAGGGCAGAAATGAGGACCCGGACCCGGCAAGGGTGTTGGGGGGGATTAGGTCTGTGCGAGATTGTTTGTCACGCCGGTACCGGCTGGGGTATATAAAGATTTCTGGCCGATCGGAGGAACTTCAGTTTGAACGCGTTTCCCGTCGAAGCCTGTGTCCAAGGGTTCACTTTCCATTCTAAAACGAATACTTCTTCCAAGGTATGTCCTTTTAGAAAGGTCCTTTGGGATCTGCGAATCCTCTATAGTTTTTTATATTTTTTTGTTGAGTGCCCAAGTGAACTGGAAATAAATTCTGAAGTGTTTCTAAATTAAAAGGTTAAAATTAAATTTTAAAACCTTAAAAAGTATTCTTTAAAAAATCTACTTTAATTGTAAATATTTAAAAAATTCTTCTTTTTTATAAAATAAAACATTATTAGCTCGATTTTTGGTTTTCTAACAGATTTGAACATTTTTGTATACACATTTATTTAAATTGTTAACTAACTTTGCAAATATTCTTAAAAAAGACAAAGTAATAAATAGAATAATTAATTAAGGATATCCTATGGAATATTCCATTCTTCCTGTGAGATTTCGATCAGAAAGAACACTTGCGAACACAATGTGCCATTTACATGTGAACGATAACAGAAAAGTTGCCTCTTCAAACTTGACCAATTCAATAACACAGAGCTTCGGACATCAAAAGTCAATTAAAATGTGTGCGGTGGCAGCAGCAACAACAAAAACAATACTAATTAGCAAGCGCGCAATCAAAGTTAAAAGTTAATCGTAACGACATCTTACTGAGGCTGAATCTGCCGTGTTGTTCTTGTTGTTTTTGCTGCTGTTGCTGCTGCTGCTGAGTAAGTGAAGGGCATGACGTCACAAAAACCCAGCTGCAGCGGGAACAAAAAACAAAAACGGGCGGAAAAAAATACATGGAAGTGGAAATCTGTTCCGCCTGCCTGCTGAGATGCTGAGCGTGGCTCTCAATTAATGTCAGGCTCCGGGTTTCGGAGGTAAAGCACACATAATAAAAGCCTCTCCCGCCGACGGCTTTAGCCTCAGTTCGGAGTCGGAATCCCAAGAAGTCAGAGGCAACAAACATCACGCACCATGTTTCAGTTCCAGTCTTCCAGTTTCCCCATTATTGTGGCTATGACGTTTCTCTTGGGACTAACGGTAGTTGAGAATTAGAAGGAGAGGAGGAATTAGTAATACGCGAAAACGCGAATGCAGAACAAGAGGAAAACAGAAAAAAGGATTGGAGATACATATATAAAATAAAGCAAAATAATGAATGTATTGAATGGCAAACTCGTGAAATAATGAAACATCCTCTTCTTTTGCAGATGTCCTACAAGATTGAGCCTCTGCCCGATTCCTACGCAGGCCTGGGCGAGGGTCCTCACTGGGATGTGACCCGCCAGAGCCTGTTCTTTGTGGACTTGGAGGCCGGAAGCCTGCTGCGTTACGATTTTAAGCAGAACAAGACCTACAAGACGAAGATCGAGGGCGAGACCCTGGCCGGATTCGTTCTGCCCGTGGAGGGACGGCCCCAGGAGTTCGCTGTGGGTTGCGGCCGCCGTGTGGTGATCGTCAACTGGGATGGAGTTTCGCCAACAGCCAAGGTTGTGCGCACTTTGTTCGAAGTCCAGCCGCTGATGGATAAGAACCGCCTGAACGACGCCAAGGCCGATCCTCGTGGCCGCTTCTTTGGCGGCACCATGCGCTACATTGGCGACGAGTTCGAGTTCCGTCACGGCGAGCTATACCGCTGGGAGGCCGGCGGCCAGACCTCCGTGATTAAGGGCGACGTGGGCATCTCCAATGGCTTGGCCTGGGACGAGAAGGCGAAGAAGTTTTACTATATTGATACCACCGACTACGAGGTCAAGTCCTACGACTACGACTTCGAGACGGGTGTCGCCACCAATCCCAAGGTGATCTTCAACCTGCGCAAGACCAGCCCCAAGGACCATCTGCTGCCCGACGGTCTGACCATCGATACCGAGGGCAATCTGTATGTGGCCACCTTCAATGGTGCCACCATATTCAAGGTGAACCCGAGGTGGGTTTACATTAAGCATAATTATCAAACAAGTTCTCCTTTAATGTTCCATCTCTTTTGATATCTTGTAGCACTGGCAAGGTCTTGCTGGAAATCAAGTTCCCCACCAAGCAGATCACCTCGGCTGCCTTCGGAGGACCCAACTTGGACATCCTGTATGTGACCACCGCCGCCAAGTTCGACCAGCCATCGCCTGCTGGCACCACCTACAAGGTGACTGGCCTGAATGCCACCGGATATCCTGGCGTCAACCTAAGGGTCTAATCCAGGAACTGCAATATCTGTCTCCATGTACCATTCGAATTCAAGTGCAATTAAACTCTTTCAAGTACAAAAATTCGACTTGGATTATGTTTATTTAACCGTAAGAAGCCAACTCCAGATTTTGGAAACAGGGCGTGTAGTCTCGCTGTTCTGTGAGATGTAGCACAATGCTTCTTTTGGGCATTCCACTCGGGAACGCAACTTATCATCTAGACTTAATTATGATAGTAGCGGAATCAGTACAGTTGGTCGCTGGAACATACAGCCATCACTCCTCCGACTCGGATCCCGAGCCAGAGTCTTCGTCGTCATCGTCATCATCGTCGTCGCCGTCGCGGCTGCGGTTCAGGCGGAGCATCTCCTTGAACTGGTAGACGCGTATCTTCTCGGGCACGATTTGGAGCAGGAACTCCAGGTTCTTCTCTTTGTTCACGAGCTGTGACAGCTGCTCGTACTTGAGCGTGTCGCCGCCTCCATGCTTGGCATGCGCCTCGCGCGCCAAATGCTGGACGAACATCTCTGTGCACTTGGTCATCAGAAAGAGGACTTCGTTGGTGATCAGTCCGGTGTCCATCGAGCTCTTCATGATCGTGCGCACGCGGCTGGGGGGCAGAAGAGTGTTGGCGTTGGGCTGACGATCCGCGAGCTTGGCCTTATTCTCGGACATGGTTAATTCTGATTAATAAACAAAATGAACCGCGAATTCGAGCCACCAACCAGGTTTCTAAAGTGACCGTAAACAAATGCCCGGAAAATCTGACTTTATGACAGGCCAGCCTCTGTTAAGATGGCAACGATGTTCGAAGTGAAACATTGAATGTGGAAATTTTAATGCTAAACTCGTCTGAATAAACGTAAAGCTACTGAAACTGTATAAATATTAATAAAATGCGTTCGATTTCTTGTGCAATTTTTGTATTAAAAGCATTTGAAAAGTCCACTTGAACAGACGTTCTGAGCGGCAGTTTAGCGCCGACGGTATATTTGAACGGTCGTGCCGCGACCACACTGTTTCTCCTTCCCTCCATCAGAAAGTGGACCACAGAATATCGGCGCCGTCGTCTCCCTCGTCTCCGCCAAATGCATCCGCCGTGGGCCTAACGAGCAGCGCGTGTCCTGCGTGGGACTCCCGATCCGCACGTGAGGCTCTTTGGCTGCATATTCCAACTAGCTGATTGCAGCATCTCCCGTATCCCACCAAGCGGACCCCAGCATCCTCTAATTAGCGGCAGCAACAACAAGGCAGGTGAGGGTCCCTCCAGAAGTTCATAGGAAACCGTTCCCCTGGCCGGGGGCGGGCGGGTATAGAATGCCATTTAGACGGACAGGTGGACAATTGGACTGGACAGGTGGTTGCATGGCTGGATTGCGTGATGGCAGCGTAACAAATTGGATTAGCACAGCGATTGATTATAGCTATGAGAGATGTAAACAATCTTCGCCCGTTTCCCAGGCACTGAAAGAAAAGCATAGCCATTGTGGCGGCATAAATGTTTATATTTTCCATTCAAGAAAAAGAGTGAAAAAGTTAAATTGAAATCCAATTTTCTGATTGAAGTTCAGCTAAAAAGCTGTGAATAATTTTACCGTTAAATTTTACCTAAAATTACCCAATCGATTAATATTGATAATCTCTTCTTTTTTTCGGTGCACCTTGTGTGAGGGAGCTCCACCACCCCCCGCTGATTGGCTATGGCCAATATAAGGAATGCCTGAGGCATCTATTTTTATAACCATTAGCATAGTTGTTATGGTGATGATGAAGCTACGCGGGGACGTCCGTTATGTTATGCTTTGGCTTTTTCCACCACACCACCACCACCACCGCCATCGCCACCCAGGGGGGGGTTCCCCCGTGGCAACAAATGAGGCATACTTTTAGGGCGGTCACAGGGACACCCAACTACCACCCACCCACCATGCCGGATGTGTCCGGATTCGGGACGGACTTATTGAAAAGCTGTCATATAACTCAATACAGGCAGCAAAGTTTTCGCTGTGTTTGCTCGCCACTTTGGGTGCGGGGTAAATATTCACTTAATCTGGCGGGCAGAAGACCCAGCGAGACATGATAATGAATCTTTTAGGGGCTATCAAGCAGGATATAACAAGCTTTCTGCATCGTTAAGTACTGGATATAGTTGTGGCATTGTTCAAAGTGACCTCTTCATGGTCAGCGCATTCGGACTCGTACAGCTCGGGACGTACATCACTCGATTAGGTAATTAAAAAACCAACTATGCTAAGTAGAAAGCGCAGACCTAGGGGGGAGCGGGTTATGGTCCGACTGCGCACCTGAATCAAAGCCAAAGAAATTGTACAGTGTAGTATTTCTAGGGATTAGATAACCATAAGTGGAAATCAAACCTCAAGAGCGCCTCCACTTAATCGTATTCCTTCTTCAACGCCTACGGAGGCAAGACATATCTCCCGCCGCCCGCTCTTCCGAATTGGACTTTGAGCCATGTTCGAGACTCATGAGATAAGCGGGCCTGGTAATCAGAGAACTGGTTTCAATTGCGGGTCAAAATCGGCAACCTTGCCTTGGCCATTGTATGCAGTATGCAGGCACCGCTCTCTCAATGAGCATAAATTAGCTCAGTGCAGAGGAATAGCTCAAGTGCACCCACATCCATTGTCCAGTCATTGGCGTCGAGGAGGAGGAGAGCTTATCACGCTGTGGCAGATAACCGCGCGTCGGTAGCGGCGGTGGCGTATGATAATCAATTAGCCATAAAACCATATAGCAGGGAAGCAGACAGGCAGCCGTGGGCGTGGGTGAGGGCGTGGCAGTGGGTGGGTGGGTTAGACCGGTGGGCTGGGTAATCAATCAATTTTACGCAAGTCGGACAACCAATTTGCTAAGCAATCTAATCCAACAGTCTGTCCACGATGAGCACCAGCACCGGGAGTGGCCACGGAAGTGGGCTTGGGCATGAACGGTTGATTGGCAACCGGAATCGCAATAACGGAGAGCTCAGCCTGATGCAGGACCTGCAAAACAAGTACGCCTTCCTTGAGAATTTGTTCAGCAAGTTCTGGAAGTCGATCATTCAGTCGAATTCCAATCTCAAACTTCGCCTGCGGAATGTCAAGTGGAAGAATGCCAAGGCCAAGCCGGGCTGTGCCTACCAGCCAACCGAGGTGAGTTGTCCGTCGTCCCCCTTCTCCTCCTATTCCAGCCGAGACTAGAACAGGTTGCTTTTTTTCAGATTGAGCAGGTGGCCAATGTGATTACTCACGGGATTTGGATATTGCCGGCTGTGTTTGCGGCTATTAAGCTGTTTGAACGCTCCTCGAGCTCCAGCCAGTACCTGGTGTCCTGGGTCTATGGCGGTGCTTTGTGCATGCTCTTCACCGTTTCGACCTTCTTTCACTGTTCCTGCTACTGCGCCGAGCACAAGTTAGTGGCCTCTCCAACCTGTCTCGCCTTCATTTGACTCATTACTCTTGTTTGTCCTGCGCAGACCTCCGCGGAATGTCAAGGCATGGCCCAGCCTGGGCTGGCAGACGTACCAGGGACTGAAGAATGTGCTGCATCGGTGCGACAGGGCCATGATCTATGTATTCATTGCCGGCTCCTACTTCCCCTGGCTAACGCTAGAGAACACGGACCACTCGGCCATTCTCTTCTGCATGGAGTGGGTTATCTGGCTGATGGCGGCCGTCGGTATTGCTTACCAGCAGGTTGGTGGAGCTTGTAGAAACTCATATTTATATTATATTTATATTTTCTTTAAAAACAGATATTCCACGAGCGCTACAAGTGCCTGGAGACGTTCTTCTACCTGGTAATGGGCCTGGGCCCAGCGCTGGTGGTTGTGTTCACCGGCCATCACTTTCATGGGATGCTGCAGCTAAAGTTTGGCGGCGGCTTCTATATCCTGGGCATAGTGTTCTTCAAGGCAGACGGCCTTATCCCGATGGCCCATGCCATCTGGCATCTGTTTGTGGTGCTGGCCGCTGGATGCCACTATTATGCCATCCTGGTCAACCTCTATCCCGGCGACGGAGCTATCGAGCCGTAAAAGTGAAGAGTTTTTGGGGAAACAGCGAATTTAGACCTTAGAGTACTTAACCAACAGGGATTCCTATTGAAGTTGAAGATGAGAATAACGATGAATGTACCCGAGTCACTGCTCCACAATTAGCCAAATTTTTTTCGAGCGAGTGCGAAATAGTTGTAGCCTAGCATTACGGACTAGCTATATATTAAATGTAAATCGAAACGATTCTTGTGATCAGTATCTGCGGTCTTGCCAAAGATTCAAACTGTGCGAGTGCTCACTTCTCTAGCGCCTCTCTCTAACTTGATATTATTATATTATATTAGCGATTAGCGATATTCGAGTATGTTTCTATATATACTATATACCATTACGTAGCAGCTTACGAAGGCGAAGGAGATTCGCAAATTATTGAATTTGTACAAATCTGAACGTTTACAACATGAATTCTAACGCCCACCCCGCGCCTGCAGCCTGCATTAACCATTATACATGTTTATACAGATATACACACATTATACATCTATATATATATACCGAATTATACAGATATACTATACAACATATATACGGAAGTATGTAGCTAGGATTAAGCAAGAGTCGGCCCGGCTGGCCCAGTGCTCCTCCGAAGGCCAGTTTCATCGCTTAGCTCAGGGACTACTCGATGTGTTCGCAGATACGATTGACATTTTGGGGGCCTGGTCGGATCGGAAACGGTAGATATTGCTTTTGTGTACTGTCTGTACTTTGCGTCTGCAGTGGTTATTTCGTTGCAGACCTCGTTTCTGGTGCAGCTCGATTAGGATTAATGCGGGACAGGGGAGACTCTAAACAACATAGATAATGCTTGAATAAATGGTTTATTTCCAACTTAAGCGAGAGGTTTTATTACAAAAGTGAGCTCAAAAAGGTTATAATTAATCAAAGCAACGATTTTCATGATTTATGTTACCTGATATTGTGTTACAAACAATAAAAATATATTCTAGCTTCTGCATAAAGCATAAGTGGAAAATTAAATAAAATAAAAACCATTATTATGATATACTAGTCTAATGTTATGATGAAACAAAGAACCAATTCTGACTCTTTGCAAATAAAAATGTCTCAACTAATTATTTTATGCAAATTTGTATTCCGTTTAACGTTTATTATTTTTGTTATATTTATTATAAAAGTTTATAAGAAGACATAAGCCCTAACGTTGCTTTCTAAAACTTCCACACATAAAATTTGAAAATCAAAAACACTTTTTTATGTATATCAGTTATTTTGTTTCGTTTTCGTCCATGAAGTGGGCTCAAAAAGTTAATAATTAATAAAAGCAAGGATTTTCACGTTTTATGTTATCTGATATTGTGTTGAATTTATTTTAAAATATATTACATCTACTGCATATAGCAGAAGTGGAAAATTAAATAAAATAAAAACAATTATTATGATATTGGTCTAATTTTATAATGAAACAAGGAACCAACTCTGACTTTTTGCAAATAAAAATGTCTCAAATAATTATTTAATGCAAATTTGTATTCTGTAGGGCCTTATTTTAACAATTAAATTTTTTCTTATACTTATAATAAACGTTTATAAGAATGAATAAGCCCCAACGTTGCTTTTGTAAAACCTCCTCTTAAAATTTGAAATTCAAACAACACTTTCTTACATAAATATCATTTATTTTGTTTCGTTTACGTTCATGAATCATTCATTAACAATTAATACACACACACCCCCATCGTAATGATGATGCAAGTATACGCCTATATAGCGCGCTTCGTCATGTCATTATTCTAATATCCATTTGGGAGAAAAATAAAATATTTGTATAATTACAAGAACTTTCTATTAGAAGGTAAATCAATTTGTATTTGCGTTATATGAGGAGGGGGCACGCTGACATTATAGTTCATTTCAATTAGCATTTCCATGGCCATGGGATGGCACCCGGCCATGCCCAGTGATTGGTATATATATATTACAACAACAACAACAATTCAAGAGCTAAAAAAATACAATAATAATTGCTACTCTAGAATTATGTTTCTGTTTGTGTAACCGTTGGGAATCTCACAAAAAATTGGCAATTCTCAACCACAATTTGTTCTATAAAAAAATAATAATAATATTGTACAAATCGATTGGTCGAATCATGCATTTATACAAATAGAGAAAAAAAAACAAAATAGCGCGAGAACTAAAAACATATTCAATTGTTGTCGTTGCCGTAAGAGGCTTGGATTTTCCCCTCTTTTAAAAGCTTCGGAGTATCCAACAGCCCAACCACATACTTTTCGCCTCCATAAAGTTCATCTAGGATCCATCCTTACTGCGGCGAAATATAGTTATGCTCGAATATGTCCAGCTCGTTCTGTATGTAGTTGGCCTTATTGCGCAACAGCTTCAGCTGCTTCTGATTGCCCTCGAGGACATTGAGCTGCGACTCCAGCGTCTTTAGCTCCTCGTTCATGTCCGTAGTGGCGGTGTCAACGGTGCGGCACAAGCGGGCAAAGGTGCTCGACAGTTCCCTGCGAAATGGTTGCAAATGAAATACAGTGCTAAAGAATCTGTAAACAATTACTCACTGCTGCACTTGATGACTGCAATTAGCCGAGGTAAGATCGACAATCATCTTGAGCTTCTTGGTGGCATGCCGCACGTATTGGCTCTTGAACGTGCGCTCCTTGGCCGAGTTTGTCCACGAGAGCCGCTCGTACAGATAGATGCAGCCGTAGAGGGCTCCAACACCGACCAGGACACGCCAACCGATAGTTTTCAGCATCTGGAAAGGGTATAGTTTCATCCGATATCGATTCAATAGCACCTGCTTAAGCATTCGTGGGCAAAGGGGACAGAGCAGACAAAAAACGAGTTACTTACGATGCCAGCCACCACCAGGCCGCCAACGGTGCCCTGCGATCCGATGGAGGTCATGGCAAACCGTGAGATCACCGATAGCTGCTCGGGCGTAATTCCAGCCACACTTGGACCGGGCAAGAGGCATACGGGCGTTGTCGCCTCTACAGGCGTGCTGGCGGGGGTTACGACGCTGTGCTGCATGGACAAAGAGGCATATATAGAGACGAGTGGATAATCTTCTTTACCTTTAACTTACCCCAATACTGCTCTGACGGTTTACCAGCGCCGGCTGGTTCTTCTTGCTGCGCTCGCGCACCTTGCCGGTGAAGCGTTGGATCATGGCAGCAATGCCCCAACTGAACTTGAACTCGAGATCCTCTTGAAAGTCGGCGCACAGATTCTGACAGTTCAGCGAGTAAAGCATTTCGAAGGGCTGTGTGCGCACCACCATTTTGGTGCTGGTGGCCAGCAGCTGTTCGTTAGGCACCAGCGCGTGCATCCGGTCGGTCATCTCTGTTTGGGCCGACTCCACGTTCATGGCCAGCGCCATGGAGAGGCGAGCACGCAGATTGCTGCCAAGTCCGCTCTCCACATGGGCATTCAATTCCTTCTTGTAGATGTTGAGCACAAGGCGTTCCGGATGGAAGGGCATGTTGAACTCGTCAATGAGGACGCCCAGTCGCCAGATCTCCTCGTTGAGGGCCTTCGACACCTTCTCCTCCACCTCCTCGACCATATTATGGATCTTCATCTTCATTTCGCGCGTGACCTGCATCATCTGGGTCTCCGTACCTTGAATACGTTCCGTGAGCAAGTTCTTTTGGTCCTGCTTCAGATTACGGAATATCGTGATCCGTTCGTAGATATTATCTAGCATGGAGCGCATATCACCAGACACGCTCTTGCCGCGCGAACTGTGCTGCTGGAACTTGGTCTTGACGGCACTCTGGGAGATGCACTCCTCAAACTTGCGTTCAAAGTCCTGGAACTCAAAGTAACGCATCTGGAAGCCCTCGGCAATGGCGCCCATATGCGGTGGATTGCCCTTGGCCTCCTCAATGCGTGCCTGCAGAGTTTCTCGGGCGGAAACAAAGAATACGCGTTCGGTCGCCTCCTTTTCGTTGCTCACCTTCAGCTCCTTGGTAAGGAAGTCGATGCAGCGTTCGGTGTGCTGGGATTTAACCTAACGATGGATGAGGAAACGAAGCATGAACTTTATGGACAAAAGCGGGTAACAACAGAAAGATGACTCCATCGGCTAGAGCCGAGGTAGTAGTAACATAATCAAAAGCGGAGTGGGTTTGTCTTTCTCTCGGGTAGGAAGCAAGCAAGCAAGGAGATCTGATTTTACTGGGTCTAGCTCATCATTCATTACCTTAGCCAGTTCCTGGCGTTGATAGTACAGTGGATAGTTTGTTGGTTGGTTGATTGGTAAACGAAAGTAAAAGACACACACATAAACAACAAGAGAGACAACAACGGGCTTAGAGGATTGACCTAGGAAACTATTCATTTGCAGAGTTTACTTGCTACAAAATAAGACCTTACCGACTCTTGGCACTCGGGCTCATTGGCCGACGCATCCCAGCGATTGTTCAAAATGAAAATATTCGGCTTGCTTAGCTTCTGAGAGACGGTGTGAAAGAATTGTTTTTCCGCCCGCGTCATTGTGGATTCCGCATTTAGCACCAGGACAAACACATCGGCGTTCAGGCAATGATTGTCAATCCAATCGTCCAAATTGGCCGAAACATCCACACCAGGTGAGTCCACAAAGACTACGTCATCGCGCAGTAGGCTGCAGCGTTCTCGTGGCCAAAATATGCGAACTAAGCTACTCTCGCATAGCTTCTCCTGGCAAAGGGCATTCGCCAATTGTTTGATATTCTGCCAAATAGAAGAAAGAGAAGGATATGGTATAGAAGTCTGGTTTTAAACTGGACTGGAGTCTGGACGTACCACCACATTGAGCTTCTCGTCGGATCCCTCCTTCATGAGGTACGCCTCGCCACCGTTGCTGCCCTCCACCTGGCAAAAGCAATTTGTTGTGTGTCCAATACCGCTGGGCAGGATCTTCTCTCGCAACATGGCATTAATCACTGAGCTCTTGCCGTTGGAGGTGCGTCCAAAGAAGGCCACCTTCATATGATCCCGCTGCAGGACTTCGCGAATAGCGGCCACCTTGTACACATAGCTCTCGAATAGTTCCCGCTCCGCCTTGTCCACAATCTCCGCCTCCGCATGCAAAGCTGAAAATGATGATTAGGTTAAGAATTTCATAAGCATTTCGGGGAATTGCATTTTCATTATTTTTCTCTGAAAGTTATTAAAGTTGTGGTGAAAAATTGCTGCCCCCGAGCCTTAACGAGCTAGCACTCAACAAGGCTCCGAGACATCGCAACTTACCATTGATAAATGTGGTCGTCTCCAGGACATACTCCTCGATTTCGCCGTATATATCATTGATCTTCTTCTTAGCCCGCACAAAGATCTGCAGGGGTGATTTGTCATTGGATTGGTAGAGCCGCGTTTCCGGCAGGAAGTTCGCAGCCGGCGTCGTTGACCCCATTGTTAGCGATGTGTCCGTGGACGTGGAGTGACGGTCGTCATCATCGGCGTTGGGGCCCGTTTGCCCGGTGACCAGCGAGATGGTGCGGTTCAAGTATGCCGCCATTTCGATGTCCAAATTGGGATTCGGTTGCGTTGTTTCGATTTAAGAATAGAAGAGAATTGCGATACAAAACAAAAGGTATGCAGCCAATGGACACAATTTCGCTGGGACTCCTCCAGCTCCCGCTCCCGCTCCTGGAACTCCTAGGAACGCACGGCCCGTTCGCGCCCGGAGAAACGCAAAAAAAAGGCTGACCACACGGAACTCAAAATGGATGAAATATAGCCTGCGGGGGGCGTGCGTTTGTGCTCCTGCTTCTTTCTGGATGTGCTCGGTCTATTTTTTTTAGTTTGTTTTATATTTTTATGGGGGCTTGCTCAAAACTCAACGTCACAAAACTGAAATGAAAAACCAACGAAATACAAAATTATACTAAAGGCAAACACAGAAATGTGGAAATTATGAGAATGTGAAAGGAAAATGGAATGATGGAATAATGTACATACAGGTGTATGTACATATATAAATATATGACGAAAAGGAAAATGCCGCAGCGCAAATTGCACACACACAAACACGCTAACAAATTGCGCTGCAACAAATACAAGTGCACAAAAACAGGCGAAAATAATCTAAGCAGAGGTTTTATTTGTTTTCTTTTTTTTGGCAATTGTATGCGTAACTTGTCGAGTTGATAATGATACGCTCTTGCTCCCTCTCCTTCTCGCGCCCTTCATCAACTAACCTGATTGTTACTGCTCTCGCTCATCGCACGTATTGTTTTATTTTGCTAGATTGCTTATTTATATTTATTCGTGCGCTGCCTGCGTGTTTCGTTTACTTGTTATGTCGTCGGCTCGCCCGGCTCAGATGCAGATGCTTGGATAGCTTGGCTCAACCGTAGAATGCACGTACATTGCCACCGCTCGGGCCGATGGAGTCCAGTTGCAGGGTGCTAGAAAAGCTTTTATTGCGGCAAATTTATAATAAAATTTAGTTATTTTGGTTGCACATGATGTAACATGCGGAGTGACCAACTAGTGTTGCGGCTAAAAGAGGACGAAAAGCTTGACCATGTGATGGAAACATCGATGTATCGGCCACTTCTATTCCAACTCTGGCTACATTACCAAATATTTAACAAAATAATAATCTTGTGTTTTTACACATAACTCTTTTGTATCATTTTAATAGAAGCATTCGGACCATTTGGAACTCAGTTTTGTGTTGAATTTCAATTTTATCTTAGCATTTACAATATTGGAATATCTTTTTTTTCGGTTTGTTTACGTCTCGAGGGCCAATCAGCTGGTTTCAATTGGACTCTGTTGAAAGGCCAATTGGTATTGGTATTTATTTGAGGGCCACACGGTATTATTTATCGTTATCGGAGCGGCCACACTGTTGGACGACACAGTACGTGGAATATTTACCTAAAATAAAGCAATAAGAGGCAGTGCATCCGAAAACCCGAGAACCGAATCCAAATCCAAATGGAGACCCCTACGGCCGACGACCTGCTACAATTCCGCGACTATAGCGGCGGAGCCCCAGCTCAGATTAACGTCAATTCGCCGACGCATGCAACGGGCGGCGGATCTGGGTTTGGCTCCGGCAACGGATCCGGTGGGTCCAATGCTCAACGTCAGCGCGGGGATCCGCTGGCGGATCTCATCTATGACATGAGCACCTCCGCCCAGAACATGGGCGGCGGTAGCTCTAGCCAGGCACAGAACGCCGCGCTGGATGGATCCGGCGGCGGTGGTGCTGGTGGCGCACGGCTTTCCTTCCTCACCATTGAGTACTATCAGCAGTTCTTCAACGTGGACACCTACATGGTTCTTGAGCGCATCGTCAACTCAATGATTCCTAAGCGGGCAGCGGGCAATTACCTGCGCATGAACATAGGCGAGAATCCGGATCTGTACGGCCCCTTCTGGATCACCGTCACCCTGGTTGGTAGTCAAAGATTTTTTCTGATTTTACACACGTCGTGCCAGTTAGAGAATAAGCTTGTTGGGATTTTCCACCAATGTTATATAAGTTTTCCCCGGATCAGAAGTTAATTTTTATTGAAAAACGAAGCTTAGAAACTGAGCAAGACATCTACACACTTATCAAAAACTTGAACACTTCTGTTCTAATCTTTTTCCATTTCGCCTTTCAGATCTTCTCAATTGCCATTAGCGGCAACATAGCCAGCTACTTGCAGCATGCCAGCGATAGCTATCATTGGCACTACAACTTCCATCTGGTCTCTTATGCGGCCACCTGCATTTTCCTCTACGCCAACATCTTGCCGGCCATTCTCTGGGCCCTGTTCAAGTACAGCCTTAAGCCGGTGGACTCTTCGGATGCCGTGGAAACGGATAGCGTAAGTATTCACCCTGCTCCGAGTGCTGCATTTTCCGTCTCGCTCACATTCGCGATTCATTGCAGGCCAGATACACGCCGACACTCCTTTCGCTGATGTGCATCTACGGCTACAGTCTGGCTATCTACGTTCCCGTTTCAATTCTGTGGGTGATCAATGTAAGGATTCCATCTATAAGCCTAATCTAATCTATAATTACCTAATAATGCAACCCTCTTCAGATATCTGTGCTTCAGTGGATTCTTGTGATCACCGCTGCTTTGCTCTCGGGAACTGTTTTAATTGCCGTCCTGACGCCTGCCCTACGGAACTCGCAATTCTCGCTATTCCTAATCATTGGAATACTAGGTGCTCACGTTGTGCTGGCCGCCGGATTTCTGTTGTATTTCTTTCACAGTCCAGACCCGCCGGTGGCTGCAGTTCCTCCGGTACCAGCTGCAGCTGCTGCTCCCGCTGCCCTCAAGGCCGTCACCGAGGCGGTGCTGGCGAACGTTGCCACTGGAAATCGAAGCCAGTAGACACAAATCATTCCGCGTTTTGTCCTTTGTTGTTCCCTGAGTTGTCTCCATTATAATTGTTTACAAAGGATGTGCGTGAGTTCTTATGCTCGGTTCGGATTTGATTAAAATCCTTTTAGAATAACTGAGCGAGAGTTTTGTGCATTGTTTTTGACTTTCTGTAACATTTGGCGACTGTATATTTATTATAAATTAGAGATAGAAATATGTATGTGTAAAACCAAAATACCAATCAAAAATTAAATAGAAACTTGCTGGTGGAGTAATGGAAAATTAACAATATTCGTTAGAGAGGCGAGAAGAAGAGCCAATTTGGAGATCCTGGAATAAGAAAATTATGCCATTATTAAATAAATGTATATATATGTATTTAATGGACTTGCAGAGCGTATTTATTTATCATTCGAAAATTACGTACTATTTGAAGGAAAGTGGGTCCTTGTCTGCCTGATAAGTCGGTTTCTGTACCCCTAAACCCTGTGCTTGATAAATTATACTTCTGCCAACTCTGGCCATATGGCGGAAGTCCTTTGAGTGGAAGAAATGGAAAAAAGATGAAGCCAAACGCGGGGGAATGGGAGACCGAGCTTTGGTTTTGGTTTTGTTTTCAGTTTCAGCGGGGAGCTGGGCTGCTTTTTGGATGATGGTGGTGTAGTGTCATTGCATATACACATCCACGTCTATGTCTATACAGGGGTATGCATGTGCCTGTGTATGCTGTGAATAATTTTCGGGTTCCTCGAGGGTTCTTCATCGTTTTCATCATTGCTGTTGTTGTCGTTGTTTTGGGCGCCTTTGGTTAGCTTCGTGTGCCTGCTCTTGTCTTGTTTATTCGGGCAATGTGGAAATTATTTGTGCCATGCAACGATGCGAAACAGAGGGTGATTCTCCTCCTGCCAACAATTGGCAAATGCTGTAAGTGCTTCGTAAATGGTTAAAATCCTTAAATCTGAGTGGAAACATATACTTTTATTTCCTGATGCCCCTGTTTATTTAGAAATTCATTATCTATAGAGATTTTATATTATCTTAAACTGGTTTAATTATTATTATTTTTTTAAACTAGAAACAGAGTGCAACTAAATCCCATGAGGAATGATAAGGTCCTATATGTTATTTAAGGAATTTCTTGAATAACAGTTTAAATAGCTTAATTTTAGCAACCTTATATTATGGTTTCCATCATATCAAAGCTGAGCTAAGTGAAGCCAAGTGAAAAAACCCTAGAGATGGAATACTATATTTTACTGTTGTCATTGTTATTTCTATTTTCAAACATTCTGCAAGATATTATCATAAATTTCTTTAAAGCTCATACCTTATCAGAACTCACCCTGTGTTAAATTTGGTATGTAATACACGTACATAGGACTCGTTCACACAGAGATGCACGCATGTGTATGTGTGTGCCAGGGTGTGTTCCCGTTGTGGCGTGTGTATGTATTCAGCTGGCTTGCACCCACGCACATTTATAGAGAGAAAATTTCTCAATTTCGAATGCAAATATTCCCATAACGCATCGTTAGATTTTGTCGTTTTATTTATTCTTTATTTACTCCGCCCCAAGTGGAACCTGAGAGATGGCTGAACTCCGACGTGTACGTGTCTTACTGGCACAGACACAAGTGCATTTATTTACATGAGAATATGTACATATATGCACATAGGCACCACTGCATAGTGAGCGGCACACGGGGCGTATACGTCATAACAGCATCACAAAGAGTGCTTGCCACCTGAGTTTTGTTTTTTTTTTGTTTTGGGGTTGAAGAGTCGAAATAAAATAAATTCAAATGAAATATGGTAAGAATATGGTTGAGAACTAACATTAATAAATATAAATCATATTTGTTGATCTATTAATAAATATTATAAATTAATATAATTAAAAGAGTTTCCAAAATTAAAAATAAACAAATTGATGCTGATTGCTACTTAAAATATTTTCTGCATATTTTTAGACCTATTTTTAGGGGTTTTAATAAAAATAATATTAGATTATTATTTTTTATCAATAATTAGTGCTTTATTTAAGTGATACTTTTGCTAACATATAAAATAATACAAAAACTGAGAAACTATACATTAATCACAGGCACTGTCTGGGTGCCGAAACGCATAAATATCCAGCTGCCATGTTATTTATAGATATATACATACTATGTATGCACATATATATATGTATATATATGGCCACTGATTCGATCGATTTGTGGTGGCATATAGATTAACTGATTTGCCATTCAGCTGATTAGCATTTGTAGAGTTTGGTTTTTGGTTTTCGGTTTGAGGGATTTTTCGGCTGCCGGAAGCGGAAGTCACTCCATGGCTGTTAAAAGTTCTCTGCCATCACACCTCCCCTCTCCGTCCCTCTCTACGTTCTCCCTGCCTTTATTCCTTATTTTTGTAATGGTTTTTTTTTGGGAAGCGAGAAGAAAGGATGAGAGAGCATGGAATTAGCTGATGTGCGTGTGTGATTCCTTTTTTGTTGCCTCTTAAAGCAATTAAACTACCCCTTTTATTTACTCATTCTACTCCAGCCTATAAGTGCACTAAAAGAAAATATATATACAACAAGAAAGGAAGCTATCTTCGGCTCACCGAAGTTTGTATACCCTTGCAGAGTTTAAACAAAAAATTTAAAAACGAAATTCTGAAATAATAATTTTTTGCCAAATCTCAAATTTGATGGCAATGGTTTGAAACACGGCTAAGCTATGTTTTTTTTTATTTTCCTGATTGTTCCTATGGAAGCTATAGGATATAGTCAGCCGATTTTCATGAAATTAAAATTAAAATTCAGAAATACTAAAATATGGCTAAATATCAAATTTGGTGAAAATATGTTCAAAGGCTATTTGATCAATTATGTCTTTATTTTAATTTTTTTTGTGTTTCTCTTAATACAGGCCCCAATTTTTCCTCTCAGTGCACTTGCCGGCGAGTGTGAGTGCGAGTGCTTGCGAGTGACTTAACCCCTTTGAGCCGTCCTCGTTATGCATTTGAAGCGTTAAAACGCCACTTGAGCAAGGATGTTTGGTCTCCGGCAAGGAACTGCACACGGCCAGGGGACCTGGGGGTTGGGAGGTTCGGAGGTTGGGGTCAAAGGATAAGAGAGGGTGAGACGCCACTGAAGTGCATATGCTAATTGGTAAGTGCACGGCTCAACGAGCACCTGTTGAAGTCCAGGGGATCGGATGGTAATATGAGAAGAGCTCCCTTAGCTCGTTGATATATCTTAGTTTCAAGTGTTTTCGGTTTCTCAAATTACACTAAAGGCTGCTTAGTGTTTACTTTTCTCAGATTAATGTGGTAATGTGAGTAATGAAAGGCTTACTTTGTGCATGAAAACATTAAATATTTTTGAAGCAAAGTAATATCTAGGTTTGTTCTTAAAATATAGCTTGAAGCCCTGAAAAATTTATAAGTAAATATCGTACAAACTTTCAACCGAATAAACACTCCTTGGCTGTGTGTGTGTGTGCGTGACTTAGAAATGGTTGTCCTACGTGCCATATGATTTTTTGATCAGCCAAGGATGTGGCATATCTTGCATTAACTATGTCTATATCGATTTATTCTGTTTGTGTTTGGCTTAAGTAAGCTTAAAATGCTGTAAGAGCCTTAGCACCAGAGCCGGGTTTAAGGCTTAATCATTTTTTCTCTTTCTCCCCTTGTTTTTTTTACTGAGAGAGTCCTTGTTACCGGCTGTTGTTATTGGGCTAATTCTGCAAACCTTTCGCTATCCGCTCCATCGTCTTGCTTATTTCCACCTATTTTGTGTATATCCTGGGGCCGCACACACGCTCGGCAGGATGTGCCTCCTGCTCCCGGCACTCAATTAAGAAGCTCTGTGTGTGTGTGACTCGAGAACTTGGCACAACTTTTGCGTACGAGTTGCCCGACTACGTGACAGAGCTTGCTAGTGTCCTACGCCACATCAGACCCACTCTGGCTCCCACTCCCACTACACAGTCTCCCTCGCCCCTTGTTTACCCACTAGGAACCCCTGTACACCCTGAAAAATACCAGCTATTAATAATTGAAACGCCTTTGGGGGTTTCCCCCCGCCCCCCAAAATTGGTTGTGTAAGTAGTTTCTTTCTTTGCCAAAACTGTGGCCTGCAGTTGGGCTTTAAAAGTGTTTTACAATTTCATTTAAAGAACTATAAATTCTTAATTTATATATTTACAAGCTACTTTGGTTTGGTTTTTATTTAAAAATAAATAATAAATATCAGAACTAAAGGTGGTATATGGTTATAATAATAATAAGTTGTTGTTTAAGGCTTTAGTATATTAATTAACTATCACTACATTTTTTGTTCCGAAATACATGACCCTTTATATTCCTCAAATATTATTCTTTTTTTAAAGATCCTTTGAATTCTATGAATTCTTCTCAAAAATAAATGCTCTTTTTCTCAATCTCCAGCTCATTATCTCCTATCTCCATCTTTGGTGTACACCGGGAGTGCCTTGGTCCAGAGCTCGCCGGCCGGTCTCCGTGCTTTCGGGGCGTGTTCGGCGCCCAGTTTGACACAATTTCGTTCAGCGCCGCCCAAAATGCAGGATAAACAACGACTTCAAGTCTACAAAGCCCGGAAAATTTTCTCCAATTGGGACAGCGCCCCTACGCGAGCTTTTCCCATCGCAGCGAGCTTTTCTTGTTGTTTTTTTTTCGGCAACTGCACATCCTATATCCTGGATATATATCATCGCAGCTGTGGATACATATATATGCGGCACTGCAATGTGTATCCAGCTTGGGATTTGGCTTAGATAATCAGGGGAATGGTTGTGGAAGTGGATTTGGGAGTGGGCGTGGGAGTGGGAGTGGGAATGGATTCTCTGCCGTTGCACACATAATTTCATTATTTATTTTAATTAATTGAAATTGTTGAAAAGCCGGCTGTTCCCTGGTTGACCGTAATGTTAAGTTCACTAATTGCAATTGACTTCAAGGGAGCTCTTAACTTGAACTGAAATAGTGAAAGAGGATGGTCTTGAGAACGCAGTAAGAGTAGTTTTAGGGGATTCACAAGCTTAAATAGTTATAATTTACCTTTTACTATTATTTATGGTACTTATGCACTGAAATAATATAAGATATCGCCCAGGATGTGAGGAGTATTATGTTATTTATTATAAAATAAATTGTAAAATTTTTCTATAGAGTGACCAATAGTTTAGGAAATCTGTATCCTGTGCATTAAGCTAATTAATTAATTAACATCCCCTCCGCACTTGGCTCGTTAAACATTCAATAGATTTTCATTTCGAGCGGCGAGGCAGTGGATTGCTTTTGTGATGAAAATGCACCGCAGCCTATTAAAAATTCATTAGTGAATATTAATATTTGATCAGGTTCTACTTTGGGGAAAATTGAGTCCTTAGTTGAACATGGATTGCTGTGCAAATATTCGCTCTACCAGTGTCCTTCGTCCTGCTGCCTGCTGGCTGCAGCAGCCTGCATCGTGCATCCTGTTTGCCGGCAGCTGAGACAAAGTCTTTCAATTAATTTCAATTGCGAGTGCACCGAAGCTCAATGCCAATATTTGCACATTTTCAAATCGCTTTTGTCGCTGACTCTGCTTCGTTTCCTGCGATTTTCTCTACTAGCCATGCTTCCTTTTAGTCCTTTATACAAAGGAATATATACATATATATATTTGTCCCGACTAAGCTTATTTAGTTTAGAAATAAATATTTATATACTCATGTTTAAATGTCTTGCTTAAAATATATCTTAAATTATTTGTAGCTTGTTCTGAATTCCAATTTTATTTTTAACGCAAATTAAATAAATTTAATAAATCCTATAAAAAATATTGCAAATATTGCCAAAGCCTGCATTTAAGTATTACAATTGGAGTTCTTGCAGAATCATCATATCATATTCTCCTATTTCAGTGACTTGAAATCCTTTTGTATTCATAATATTTTTTATTTATATAGATTTAAAAATAAAATTTTCCAAGTGTCCTTTGGCGATTCTTGATCCTATTTCTATTTTTATATATATTTCTCTCCAGTTGCAAACAGCTGAAATTACACAGATTACATGGGATATAAGCGCCAATCTAGTGGCATACATTCCCAAAGCCTGCCCCTCTCCCTCTGTCGCTCTCGAGGGGCTCTGGAAAATGCATTTCCAAATGATTGGAGAGAGCGTTGGTTTTTTGGAGAGTTGGAGCCGGAAAATCGAGAGGCGAAGCGGCGGCAAAGCTTCGTCCCGAAAGCTTTCCTAGGTGCCGCCTGTGATTGTTGCTGTTGCTGCCGCTGCTCCTGCTCCTGCTGCTGCGATTTCCGTGGAAATTGTCGCAGTCGCTGTCGGTTCTGCTGCTACTGCGGAAAAGCGCCTAGCTCTCTCTCTCACTCTTTCAGCGTGTTCGAGGGAAAATTTAGTACGAGTCAAGCAGTCTTCGGCGCATCCAGCAAACGCGGTTCTTTTTTAAGCGCGTTTTCGTATTATTCTACTCATATGATTTATCATTTGCGTCGCTATATGATTTCTCCTTGTTTTCGTAGTTCAAAAAGCCAAAACTACTACTAAAAACAAAACAAATAACAAAAAATTTAAATAAAAAACAAATAAATCAACCAAGACAACCGATTAGGCAACATTTTTCAAGATCGGTGCTGAGGCAGATCCGCAACGAAGGCAAGTCACGGAAAAGGATCCTGGGGAAATACCGCCAAAGGACCGCTGTCCTTTCCATCAGTCAGCTAGTAGTACGTCCTTTTATAATCTTTTTTATACATTTTTTGTACTAGTGAGTGTGCATGTGTGCGAATGAGTGGGATCGGTGTGAGCCAAAATCCATACATACATATATCCTGGGTCTTGATCATTGTTGGCGAGGTCAGGTTGACGCTGAGGACAGAGCTTTGGAGAAGGAAAGTTTGATCCTTGGCAAGCAAAACCGAAAAGTGAGTAAAAAACGTTAAGAAACAGTCATTAAAGCACCGTAAGAAATGAGTTTATTTTTACTTAAATGGAAAATATATTATAAAAATTGTGTTGCTAGAAAAAGGTCTGGGATAATATGAATTTAATTGAATTATAATTTCTGGGATTATCTGGGCTTAAAAATATATAAAAATCATCTATACTATATGCAAATAATGAGTAGTAATCCCTGTTATTTCAGTGTATCCTTTTGTATGTATGTATATGTGGAATGGGTGTGGCATCGACCTAATTACTTCTTACCTTTACCATATCTCAAGCCTTCTCGTACTTTTCTCATTTTTATTTTTATTCCAGCCCAGTTGGAGCGTTTTAAAGCACAAAAAATATATATTAACAAAATATATATATATAAAACAGAAAAAGTCTGCTGGCAGCAATCAAGTAAAAGCCAAAATTAACCAAACTCTCGAAACGAAATCGAAAATAACAAGTTTGCATTCAACTCTCATCGAACTTTTCCAATATTTAATTCCTGTGTTGTTCAACCGAAGAGAAAAGACCAAAACATTCGTCAAGGAAAAGCAATCCCACGCCGCAGTTTATAATAGAGGATAATACTATAACTATAACTAAAGCAAAGCTCGAGTAATTCATTGATTTCATACGGCAAATAATTGTTTTTGGGTAAATGTAAATGTGCTCTAGCTAGAAACATACTTACATATATATAATATATATAATAAATAGTCGGAAATAAAGCGTTTGTCGGTGAGTGTCTAGCCAATCAATCTATAGCATATAGGAGCCATATATATATATACAATATATATATATATATATATTCCGCAAGGTTTTATACTGAATTTATAGAGTTTTGGGAAAGGGCGCAGTGCGCATCGAAGGCTCCGAATCTAAATTCGCAATCGAAATCTTAAACACCAAACCCTAAAATATGAAATACAAATAAAAACAATACCATATGCAAGTGTTTTTTGTCGCAAATAAACTATATACACATATTTACACAAAAATGAAAAGAAGTTAAACAAAAGTAATATTAAAATAAAGACTTGAATTTCTTAAAGAAACAAATATTTATACAAGAACAAGCAAATAAAAAAAAACAAGAAAAACGGACTTCCAACGATTTCAAGATACGACGAAATATTTTTTAGAGCAAAAAGCCCCTCAACAAACGAAAAAACGAAGCGAGTCGGTCAACAAAATAATATTTGCCAAATCTATAAATTAACAACAAATTAAATAAACAAAAAATCGCAAACGTCGAGCTACAAGAATTTATACTAAAAACACAGGAGTAAAAACCGGATAAGGGAAAGTGCAAAAGCTGAGATTGAGGGGGAAAAGCGAAAGGACAAAACAAGATCGAACAGAGATCAGCTGTAAAGTGATATTTTATAAAACCCGAAAATATCAGTTAAGGACAACGACTTATAAGGTAAGTGGCAGCCAGACTTTGTATCTTTGAACCTTTGAAAATATGTTGAAATCCTTAAAGAAAATTCTGGGAAAAGCAAGTAGATGGGAATATAGAAATATATATATTCTTTAAGCAAGGCATCCATTTGAAATATTTGTACCTGATTTTTAATGTAATTTCACCTAAAATGAATTATTTATTTTATTTATATTTATAAACTCACAAAAGGATCATAATCTGAATCCTCCTCCCACTGCATTATTTTTCGAATTGCAATTATACAATGTTCTTCATGGTTACAAAGTCGGAAAATTTTGGATAGACGGAAAATTCTCAATAGACGGAAAATTCTCAATAGCAGTTTCCCCATTTTGTGGTGGTCTTTGCCATCGTCGTCGTTGTCGTTGCACAGCACACACACTTCGCTCTTCGGCAAGCAATTTGTGCATTAATTGTGTTCGCTGATTGCATTGTTGTTTCATTGACGATTATTGCCCCACCACCCCCTGCCCCCTTCAATCAATCACTCTACCACCCGCTCCCTGCTGTCTGGTGGATTGCAATCACAGGACGGCGGGGACGAGGACGACGACCAGCACGAGGATGGAACATCCAATCACATTATATGGATGGAGCCGCCGACATCGTCGCATCGCAACGCAACGCAATAATGCACCGATTTCCTGGCAGTTTTATCGATTTTTAAATTGGCACAAATTACTCGAGAAAATCGCTGGAAAATGGCGCTATTTTGATTGATGTGCCCCCCCTCCTCTTTATCTCTTCTATACATAATTGATGTCTTGTTTTTGTGAACAAAACGCTTTTGAACTTGTCTAAATTAATATTAAATGCTATATACATTCTTCGTAAATAGTTTGCTTAGTAAAGGAAATCATAGAACTGCATGATTCTGCTGTTAACAAGGAAATGCAATCACTGGGATTAGCTGATAAATGTCAAATGTTAGTTCGCCATTCGAACGATAGACAAAAAGAGGAAATCTATTATTTAAATGCAGGATTGGCGGAATGTTCACAGTTTCGGGGGAGAAAGGATTGAATGGGATTGCAGTGAAAGGACATTCGTTGTTTGCGATGACATTAAATTTAAATAAATCGGATTTTATCCGATGCTCGAGAGAGACAGAGCAGCCTGGGGATTATATCACAAAATGGCAACTGACAATGCATATATTGCTGCATCCATATTTTATACGAATACATAATAGAAAATGCAGCTTTCCCCCTCTGCCTGTCTGCCTGTCTGACTGTGTTTATCGTCCTGTGAGCATATAACAAATATCACACAGCATACATATATGGCATATAGAACATGTAAATGCTGCCAGAACTTTGACACTTTCCTTGTCCAGGAGCCACCCTCGAGCAGATGGAACTGCCCATGAGGCACCAGCAACCATTACCACCCTCGGGGCAACAACAACTACGGCTACTATGGCGCCACTCTCCACCAGCAGTCTCATCCGCTTTCGTACAGCCCCCATCCTCTTAAAAGCAGCCTTCATCGGAGGATGTCTCTCAGCTGACTGACTCCGGCAGGCGAAAGCTGCTTTAAGATAAGTTCCAGGGATTATTATGGATCAGGGGCTCTTAATGAAGCGCCTGCGATAAGAAATAAAATCAAATGAATAAATATTTAAGTGAAATGATTAAAGGGAAACACTTGATAATTGATTTAGTTCTTAAAGAAGGATGCAAAATAGAATAAAAAATATTTGAGCGGTGAAAAGGTTTTCAGTTACATAAAAACCAAAGAAGTTCTGTCCTTCTATCCCCCAAAAATAAAACCCAACTTTATTTATGATATATCCTGGTGTAACTATATTTCTATAGCATACTTTTGAGATGCCTGCTTAGTTTTCCTGTGTGCGTGTGCCTGACTTTTTCCCCGCAAGAAATTGGATTCTCTCCTTTACACTCTGTTGCTTCCATTGAGGAAAATTGAGTGAAATTCTTCCATTCAACTCACACTATTCATACTTGGGGCAAAAGAATAAATAAGGAAGAAAAGAAGGACAGAGTGAAATCTTGAGATGGCGTTTCCCTTTGCGGTTTTCTGTGAAAATTAAAACGCACTGGCAGGGCCACGCCCACTTGGAAAACAGGGAAAGCTGAAGAAGACTCAAGAAATGAAAGAAAACTGCATTGAAGTAAGGAATGAGAAAGCAAGATTGTATTAGAACTTTTGCGTTGAACAAAAACGCGCTGACGTCCAAGAAAATTAAGGCTTTCAGCGGAAGAAATTCAATTTGAAAAGAGTTATTTTCCCCGTGCCACGCAATCGTCCCAATCCCCCACCCACCCTGGATTTTTCTTTATGTGTTCTTCTTTTTTTCAGCTTTTCTTCTAGGTTATTTTCCATTGTTGTTTCTGTACTTTTATTTTGTGATTTTTTCGTTGCAATTTTTTATTGTTCTTATTTTGTGTTTTCTCTCCCCTCCTGTTTGCCATTTTTCCTGGCCATAGCCTTCGTCAAGTTCTTTTGTCAATTAAATTCGCAATTGTGTGCAATTCCCTTGGACAAGGGAAATTGCATTCCATGCATGGGGAAAAATGCTTTTCCCTATAATTGCCTCTCTTGAGGAAATTCTTTGGAATACATTTTGATATACATTTCGATTTTAATCAAAAGCTGCCCTCTTTTGTAGAGAAGGTTCTCTAATTTTCAATGGCATTAAAAAAGGACAATTGATCCCCTTTGGCAATTAAGTTGCCCTCAAATAATTCAATTTGTGAACACGGGTCGTATGCGCAATGTCCTGCGTAATGCCGCAAGTTAAGGGAAATTAAAGGAAAGCCTGGGCGAGTCCTTTGCCAGGATATTGCATTTTGGCAAATTGGAGGCTTCCCTTTGAAGTTGCGAACCGGAAACGGCAATTCGGCATCGGCCAGCGGATGTAAAATCAATATGACGCATGCGCTGCGCTTTCATCGCTTTTCCTTATTTTTCCACCCGCTGCTTTGCTCTGCAGCCCTCTCCCCCAGAGGCGCACTCGAATGGCCCGCAGTGAAAAGCTGTGGGAAATTGGCAGGAAAAATTGGAGAAAAGCGAAATGCAGCTGTGGTAAATGGCACAGATTATACCCAAGCAGCCACAGCAGCTGGAAAATACGGTTACATGCAATGCCTGCGGAAAACCTGCGCCGGGAAAAATGATTAATTTTCCGTGGACTTATGAATGGCCAAGGGAAAGGGTAGGGAAATGGAAATGGACCTAGGGAAATGTACATGAAATCAATTTCGAAATTTGTTCATATGCGAAACTAATTAGTGTACATCATTTATTTCAATGGAAATTAAGTGGTGAGTGGATGGAAGGTGCCTGGGGAGATATTAGGCAATAAGAGGAACAGATTTATATATAAATAATTTATTGAATTATAGGGAACACATAGTGTAGGATATCGCTATTTGAGTAGCCTGCTAAGGCTGTCGAAGAATATAAGATATAAAAATCCATACGTTATCTGACTTGAATTCACATAGGAATCCATAATATTTGTTTTAAATAAATTATATTTAACAAAACTGTTTCATTTGAAGCTCTACAGCCTCAAGTACTTTTTGTTACCTGTCCAAAGGCAAAATATTCAACTAATCCTCTCGTTTTGACATCAAACAGGGGACAAGGGACAAGGGACTTCCACATCACAGAGAATCGGAGTCTGCAAATGAAATTGAGAAGTTTTTTTTCGTGAAAGGGGATACAAGTTTATTTGCCTAGCCGCCGCTCTTGCTTTCTTTAATTAATGCAATTGAAGTGCACTTCGGAAAAGCAGACTTTTTCCACCACCATGTCGGCCAGCCATTGCCACACCACCCCCCAAAAATCACCGGATGGATGGATGGACTGCAGCGATCCACCACCAGCGGCCACCGCCGAAACAAAAAGTTGCTAAAAAACACGTCGACCGACCAACCACATGGAAATCCATAAACAAATATATTTCAATTCTGGCTAAGCTTCGGCCAAAGGCTTTGGGCAATTGCGCTACACGTGGAGAAATAGTGGCCTTTTTATTAAAAGGTGACTTTTCACCTATAGATCTTTGAAATCTCCATTAAAGGCAAAGGAAATTGTGCAAGTTAAAGTGTTTTAAGACCTGTGGAGATTGGAAATATTTGCCATAATAAAATTATTATTTTTTAAGCTAAAGAAAGCTTGTTATGAAAATATAATATGATTCTTATTTAAATAAAGACAAGGTATAACTCAATTTTTTGCTGTTCAGGTAGGGCATGTTTCCTGGCTGGCAGGGCAGTCTGACGCTAAAGCTGATGCCTTTGGCGAGCAGCATCAAATATTCACAAACTGACAACGGGGAAAACACAGGCAGGCGGCGGCGGCATTCACAATGGTTGTAAAAATTCAAAATTCAAGCACCACTCCACGGCGATAATTGAAATGGACAGCATCCGGTTGCAGTTGCCGAAAAAGGGGTAGTAATACGATCGCAGGGAAAGGGTTTCTATATATATTTTTTGTATTTTTCATTATATCCTTTAGTTTCTGGCAATCAGATGTTATATGTAGACAGGACCTGTTTAAATAGAACTGAAAAAGCAATCCATATCCGCGAGAGCTTTCCGTAAAAAACAGATGAAGTGCTAAACAATTAATTAGAAAAGTTTTTTTCTTGCTTTCTTTTGCGCCTGCCTCTTTCTACGGGGATTTTTCTCAAGCTGAAAAGCAATTTTAAAGTTGGCAAGCATCAACAAAAACAAAAGCCACCCCCCATCATCGTTTATTTGGGTTTTGGGTGGCGGGTAAAAGGAACTGCCATGTTTCTGGATTTTTCGTTTTCTGTTTTTGGATTTCTTTTTTTTTTGGCACGGGGGGTGGTTGGAAAATGTTAAATTTAAATCTTACTTATTGTAACCTTTTTGTTGAAAAAAAATTGTAGATTTCAAAGTTAAAGAGTTACGTGTTTTTTATTTCATTGGTTTTTTAAATTTTAAATTTTATTTAATCAAAATATTAATTTTTTATCAATTTTATTAAATGAAAATAGAGTTTCTCAGGGGATGAAGAACGCTGTGTGTCATTGAGGCTGCGCTGAGAAGTATGCTATAAAAAACAAATACATTTACTGCGTTCTTTTAAAAATATTTTTAAATGTTTTGAAATCTTATTAATTTTTTTTCGATTTATAAAAATGTTAATGAAAAGTTAGCAAACATTTGTATTAATATTTTTTATAGGGAACCTTTGCCGTTGACATCCTCTGAGGTTGTAACAGGACGACTCGTTATCAGTCTCTATTATGTAAATTAAGCTTTAATTTCTCTTGTTTTTGTTGTTACATTAATGTCAGGCGCATCCTCCTTTTTTTCCCTATCTATTTTTCTGTCCCTTTATGGTTTCCCCTCTCTTTGTCCCGCCTCTGTCTAATCTCCTTTTGCTGTTAATGTCTGGCCAGGACAATTAAATTCGTTTCTCGTTTCGTTTTGGGTTTTTTGTGTGTTCGCTTTCAGCTGATTTTGCTGTTCGTATTATAATTATTTTCTGTTTTTTTTTAACAAAAGAAAAAAAAATCAACAACAACATAACTGTTGCAATTTATGGCAAAAAAAAGAAAAGAAGGAGAAGAGGGAAATACATCAAAAACCATTTTACGTGCTAAAGGAATAACAAAGCCAAAGCCATAACGACCGGCTTTTATGGTACAAACGCACACACACATACACTTATATATTTATGCTACACACACGCACACAAGCATACATTTACACCACATCAAATGCAATGTTTTCTTCCTTACCTTCGCTTTTTTTGCGCCTTCTTTTGCCGCAAATTCAATTTCCGCGCATTGTGCGCAGGACATAGCCACCCACAAAGGACCACCCACCACTCCTACTCCTTCTCTCACACACACAAAGAAATGCTTGCGCAGACGCTGTCCTGCGCTCAGTTCGCTTCCTGGAGAGAGTGCGTTCATAGATTGCGCAATCTAGGAAAATCAAAACAACGCCCCACAAATACACACTCACCCACGTACACAGGCATGCGGCAGGACAGCGGAGAGAAAAACAGGACATCGCAGAGAGAGAACGAGAGAGCTAGATACATGGTGGTAAATACATAGAAAGAAAAACTCTATCGGTTCGAGAGGATATCATATTTATTTACTTTATCTCTGGGGTAGTTTTTATTGGACTAATAAAAAATATTAATAAAATATTTTTAAGAAAGTTTCCGAAATTTTCTTTTACTACTTTATTTATTTATTTATTTAGTTTTCTTTTTCAATTAAATTATATTACTTACACATTATATTAAATTATTTGTTCACGCTTAGCTTATTTCCTCTCTGTGTCCTAGTGGGTGGAATGTTGCAGGATGCAGGACCTTCTGGCTGCCGGCCGGCAATTGCTATTCGTGTGGGTGTGTGTGTGTGTGTATATAGCATTGTGTCAGAGTTCAATATCCTACACAGACAGAGAGGGAGAGAGATAGCGAGTGCGGCAGGGGGCCTGCAGGTGGTGCCAGGAAGTGTACGTGTGCCGCTGCGCTATGCTTGTCCCTGTATCCCTGCGTCCGCGGCTGCTGTGGTGGTGTTGGTGGTGGTGGGCTGCTGCGCTTTTCCTGCTTCGTTTATCTCTTTATGGTCAGGTGACAAAACGGTCCACACAAATGAACACAACAGCTGTATACATATATCGTAATATATGCACATGTATTTATTTAAGGATCAGATATCGGGCTGCATTTAATGTTATGATATATTCGAAATTGTGGGTTCTATTTTCAATTGGGCAAAGGGCCATAGGGTCCTTGGAAACCAAGAAACATATTTTTATACTACAAAAGTACCTATTTTAATATAACAATTTACCATAAATAAATATGGTTTTATGAAGAGCGGAATAATTAAATATTTTATAAAATGCAAAATATATAATTCCTATTTATAAAAAAACCATATAAAATCTTTTAAATATAAATACATCACCCTTAACAATATTTGATAAAATATTTACACGGCCATAAGCTTTAATTTAAATATTTATATATTAAATACTTGCATATATTTTTCTCCAACACAAGATTTTTTGTAAGGTTGTTTTTCACTGTTTTTGCTTTCTGGTTGGAGAATTTTCCGTATTTCAAACTCGTTAGCTGCGTTAATTAACCCCAGACTGGCCGTTTGTCCAATTATGATTCGAGCGGTTTTTCGGTAACGTCTCTTTCGACAAGGCAACCCTTATGTGGTGTACATATATCGTTTACTTATTATTTTGACCAGTAGTGTATATGGAAAACAGAACAGAATGTCCTGGCATATGTATGTATGAGAAATTTTAAGTAGGAAAATGCATACCTGCGGTGGCCGTTCATTAAAAATATATCAGCATTTCCTGAAAGCTAGAACTTTGGAAGTAATCAAATATATTTAGATCTTTATATTATTTGTATAAGTTTTATGCATTCATTCAAGCAGAAAATACTTTCTTTCCTTCTTTAAAAATAAATTTCTGTTGTGAGCAATAGTTTTCCAATTCCCTTTAAAGTTAGCCACAGAAATATATTATAAAACCAATACAAAACCGTTTCGCTGGCTAATTGGACACCTCTCGAAATTGGAGTTGGAGTCCAAGTCCTTTTACCTGGCTTTAAACAGAAAGTGATGCTGATGCCTGGATAAATTCCAAACCCAATCCCAATTCCAATTGAGTGTGCCGTGTGTGTGTGTAGAATGCCGAGAGCATTGAACTCTTCGACAATGCCGATCATTTGTTGCGAATTCGGGGTGCAAACTAATTTGATGGCAATCAAAGTGCAGCGCCCCAGGGGCGTGGCAGCCTACCTACTCACACCCATTAACCATTTCCAATTTTCCATTCTCTGTTCTCCATTCTCTGCTCGGCTTCCTGTCCAGATGAAAAGAAAACTCGCACAAAGGCACGCTGCAGAGAGCGAGGATAAATAAATCCTTTGCCTATGAGATGCTACGAACAAATGCCTGCTAATTGGCTCGCAGATAATTGAGGCCAATTTGCAAAAGTTGTAATTACATAAAATTGCAACAGTATGAAAAGCACTCAATGAATAGCCTTTACTTCTTTTCTATTTTGTTTAAGGAATTATGTGCAAGTAAATTGGGAGACGGTTATTATTTACTTTAAAATTCACAGCAATGAAGTGCAATTAAAAAATATATATAAACAGGACCAAGCTTTTAAATGAATTTCTCAATAACTACTCTACTTTAATGATTTCTATTCATCAAATAAAAAATACAACAGCTTCAATGCAGAGTTCTTTTCAAAAGAAACTTCAATTTAATTGTTTAGTATTCAAGTTTGTACACATAAAACTAAAAGTTCTCATATGTAGTTCCTCGCTTGAAAGCATTTTTCCACCCCCTTGGGCAGGGGGGAACTACACAAGCATTTTCCAAGCACACATTTTCCCTTGTGCGAAATTGTAGACGAAGGGAAAATCCCTGCATAACACATACATACACAATATAATGTCAATAAGTCGCGCGAAGCCATAAATTGCTGTTCAAGATCCCGATCCGCGGCAGCTGCAAGGATAATTCTGCTCGATCCTGCGGTGGTGGGATCTTCCCCCTTTTTTGTTTTGTTTTACTTTCTTTTTTTAGTCGTGGAAATCGGGAAAATGCAAATCGATTCGTTCTGGTCCCGTTTTTGGTGTTTCCGTTTTCCCCGCGAAACGGGTTCATCAGGTTTCGGGCTGTCCAAAAGTTTTCCAACATTTTGACACATGCATCTACACTTTAGAATTGGAAAATGCTTTTCCAAAATTGAGACATATGGCCGGTTGTGTTTTGTTTTATAATACAACGAACGAACAAAGGGTTGATCAAAACGTTTTTCTTTGTTTTGGAACCGAGTTGCAGGCGGAGTAAAAAAAGGAAAATGAATGTTCAAATCAAAACCTATGGCTATGGCCATACCTGACAAGTATGGGGAAAATATTTTAATTTCAAATAAATAAGCGAGCACTTTTTGCGCTGCAGGATTCTGGGTAGTTTGTAGTCTTTTTTCGATTAATAATTAAAATATAATTTATAATATCAAAAATTCATAAAATGAAGAATAGATTCATATTTTGTTGTATAACAAAACATATTAAATTGAATATGAACAATTTCTCGTTTGAAGTTAGCTTAAATTGCCCCTAATTTGAGATGATTATTTTTTCCTCAAGGCCCTACCACGCCCACTTATATATTTTTGCCCAACTCAACGCAGAAACCGTTTATCTCTGGCTCAAAAAAAGAAGTAATATTAAGAGCAACATCATCATCAACTCACATCAAATTAAACGAATTGGGTCAAAGGATAAACAGAATTATCTTCAAGAGCCTATGCAGAAAAAAAGGAAGAAAAAAGGAGCGAAAAAGGACGCAGGCTGGAAGAAATTCAAAGAAAATAAGCAATACGGATGAAAAGTACACACACACACAGACAGGGAGTCCTTAAAAAAGAGCGAAGCAAACGGTTGCCACTCGAGAAATCCACCCAACACCACCCACTACTCAGCAGCCCCCGAAAGGACACCAGAAAGGACACCCACCCCCTGGGCAACCCCCTGACAAGTCCCCCTTTTGCTGTTGTCAAGCGAAATGCTGAAATTTCATTATTTACAACACGGAAGCTGTGTGAGTGTACGTCCCTGTGTGTGTGAAGGATCCTGTTTCTCCTGAGAGAGGCAAGTGTATGTGTGTGTGTGTGCGCCTGATTAATATTCCTCGGCTGCAAGGTGCTCTTTCTCTTTATTTTTTACCGCCTCACCTCAACCCCCGAATCAGGCAAAGTCCTTGCTCTCGGTCTCTCCCCTGCCCAGCTTTCGTCCTGCATCCTCTCTGTATGCAAAAAAAAAAAGAGGGAGAGAGAAAGAGAGAAAGCAAAACTAAAATGGGGAAAGGGCGAAGAAAGCACAGCAGGAGAGACAATTTTTTCGTCTGTCTGCATCAGATTTCCTAGAATTTCTATATACATATGGGGAAGATTTCTGCTATATATATGATATATTATGAATATTATACTATGTATAACATAATAAATATACATATATATATAAATATTAAGCTATATATAAATATTAAGCTATATTATTTATTGAATTTCCGTCTGAAGGCTAGCTTTATATTTCATTGTGTTTTTAATAAGCTTTCTCGATTTTTATTTATTTGATAACGTTTTTAGCAAACTCTTTTTGGCTAAAATGGCTCTAATATCTATTTTATATTTATTATAATATTTTTTGGTTCATGTTTCGCTTGAACACAAACAAAAACATTGCTCGATTTTTGGGTAGAGTGAGTTATTTTCCATTATCTCAGCCTGATATAATTTGCATCATTCACATTGAGTCAAGTTCTGCCAGCCCTACCAGTCATCCTCCCCCTTCAACAGAAGAAGGCCACTGTCAAAAAACACAGATAATTATTATAAATATTTATAACCTTTTAATAAATACACAATATTCGAAGTATTTGGCATTCTATTGAACTCCTTAGTAAATATTCTTTGAATTTATAGAACATATAAAATGTTAGTAAAGGATACAGCTTAGTAATTGTTTTTGTTAGTGCAAGGACTCTCCCGTTTCGTTGCACCCCGCCCAACGGGCGCTCTCTATGTGGCTGCTCTCGCTCTCCGAAGAAAAGGGTGTGTACCGGCAGGACTAGGGGCAAAGCGAGACAGTCATATCCCTGGACCTAGCGTGCAAGGGAGATAGTGCTTGCCAGGATATAGGGGGTGGCTCTGGATACGGCATAGTACGGCTAGGCACGGCTCTTTTTCGTTACGCCGGATTGCTCTGTCTCTGTTGCACGCATCACCGCTTTTGGGGAGCCGGCGACAAGGATGCAAGGATATAGCGGCTGACGCGGCAAAGAAGGATATATGGCCAAGGCCTGGAACCGTGCGGCCGCACTCGATTCAGTCGTACGTGTTCGTTCGTTGCTTTCGTTCGGTTTTGATTCCATTCGGTTGTGTTTCTCGTTCGAGAACATTCATTTATAATTTTTTACTCCTCTGCACCGGCTTTTGTGTTGTATATATACTTCTATATATGTATGTTCAGTTACGAATTTCGTTGTGTTCTCGGTTGGTTTTTTACCCAAAACTAGCAAAAAACCAAAACTAACGAACTAACTGACAAAAACTAAGAACCAAAACAACAAAGCAATAAACTGTGCAATTCCCCGGGACTTCGACTTCGACTTCGACCTCGACTTCGTGCAATATCTCTCTATATATATATTAGAAGAACACTTGGAAAAGTCGGCAGATACAACCTAGAAGAAGGAAAGCCTGCATACCGAGTCCTGAATCCTCTTCCCTAGTCAAAAGATACAAGAAACCCATTTTCTTTCGCATTTTTTTCGAGTGTGTGCCACGAGTGTCTGACTATAAGCCATACGCCGCTATATCCTATATAGTTCGGGCATATATATCTACACATATATATATAGTTGGGAGGTCCTTTTAGACAAAGGAGCGTGCAAGCGGGACAGCAGACCGAGAGAAGGAAAAGCAGCAGCAGGAGAAGCAGAAGCGACAGCGAGAGCCAGCTAGCGAGTCGACGCGAAAGTTTTTTTTTGTGCAATCAATATATACATCTACATCTATATAACATATAGTACCCGTACCCCTTCCCCCGCTGTATGACAGTGCCACTTCTCGAGCGATTCTTCGATTCCGTATCCGCATCCGTAGCCGTATCCTGCGAACGTAAGTTGTAATGCCATGATCTAATCGGTCTTATCGCGCTGTCTCCCTAAGTACATGTATTTATTTTTCCTGGACTTCAAGAAAGAAGTGACTGGCGCTAAATAAATCGATAAGTAATAGCAGGGGTTGGGCGCCATTGAAAATTTCCATGACATTTTTTATTTGTTTTTCCTTCCGCTGGCAATTACAAGGAGTCCTGCAGAATGTAGTTTAAGAATGGAATAAATAGTAAGCTTTTGCCGGAGGTTTACCTCTACATATTTAGCTATTTAAATTGAGAAATATTTAGTGAAGATGTAGAATACTTAGTTCTTCAAACATTAAATGATCTGAAAATTAACGAAATATTAGTTTATTTTAGTTGCGGAATAAAGTGCACATGGGAAATAATGTCTTCAGAAATAATTAATGCTTTTGTTAAATTACTAAGTTGAAGACACTATTATAAATTAACAAACAATTATATATATATTGTTAAATCTTTGATAGTTGCCAGCTAACTCATGGTAACTTTCAGATTGTTGATTTACAATGTTTTTTTATAATTAAATATTCGGAGAAAATTGAATACTCCGACAAATAACGAGTCGTACTGGATACTTGGCTATAAAAGTTAATTTTTATATATTTAATTAATAACATTTTATACATTTGCCATTTGGCTATGTTGGAAAAGCCCAATAAGCATGCCAATTAAGAAATGCAAGAAAATAGAGCCCATTTGCCATATGTTTCGTGGGACCTGCTCATATCCTTAGATGCACGCGTATCCTGACCCTCCTCAAGGCCCTCGACGACACACATTCGCAAATGAGGTCACAGATATCGGCGCAAGAGTGTCAATTACACATTTTTTCTCGCTTCTCCTTTGCCGTCTTCGTCTTTTGACACACACGCACACTGATACACCGCCCAGCGGAGGCAGCAGGGGGTTAAGGGAGTGTCCTGGGGCTTAAGGGGGTTACTGGTGCAATTAAAAGGATGTCCCTGCCGCAGATCCTGCAGCCTTGCAGGCGTATAGCTCCCCCTCTTGCAATTTTGCTGCGCTTCCCTTTGCTTGGCGGCGCCTTTTGTGCCCAGCCGGCCTTACCTTGCTACACAGCGAGAAAAGAGGGGGGTTAAAAATATAAATATCCACTTATTTTATGTTTAGTTTTCAATCTCTGCATGATTAACAGAATGTTTTTGTTTTTTTAAAGACAAAAAAAAAAAGCTTTAAAAATTAAATAATAGCTAATTAGGGAACCTACAAAGTCCATATTTGTATTTATAAACATTTTTGTGTATCTTTTTCTTAAAAAAAAAGATGTATGTGCGGAAAAGCATCTTATCAAGAACAACTCGAGATTAGAAAAAATACAAAGCGAACATACAGCTGACAATATTTTCAGTTGAATGTTTAAGCGATATGTCCTTTTCCGTAAAATATAAGCTGAGGTTAGCCGTTGCCTTTTCAAATTTATCATGTTTCTCACAAAAAACAAACCCCATTATCTTATGCCTCATTTCGCTAAGTGTCTTTGCCTTTACGACACCTTTATGGCACCTTTTCCCTCATATGGGTTCAACGAACGCAGGAACAGCTGTTGGTTGGGGCCAGAACCTGGACCGCCTTTGACTTGCCACGATCCTGGCATAGGCCACAAAAAGGCAAGCGCTTAGGGAAAATGTGGCAGGGACACGGGCGGAAAACTGGAAAAACCCAAAACAGGAATACAAAACACACACACACGGAAAGAGGCACGGAGTTGGGTTCAATGACCGAACGGGACAGGACATTATGGCAGGACCGGCCGGTTTGTTTGTTTTTCGCGTCAGGTTTTTACCCTATTACCAATGCAGTCCTTTTCACACACCAACATGCAGCACACAGTTGCATGCGCCAGGATCTAGGAAGTCCTTTGCAACCCCTAAACGAATGAAATTCCAATTGGAAATGTTTCAAAAAATTACACACGCCGCGAGAAAGAGAGCCCAAGCTTAGATTTTTAATTTGGAAATATTCCTTTAGAAAAATCGTTGAAAAAATAAAAAATACTATTATTTATATTTGAAGCTTTTCTTAAAATATTTTGTAACTTGCAGAAAGTTTCGCTTTTTCTATTTAGCTAACAAAAGTTACCATTTGACACGTATTCTCTTTTTGTTTTGCTTAATGCGATTTGGTTTCAGCGATTTCCTTGCCAATTTCCAGCACTTCCATTGTTCGCAGCAAACGATTTGGTGGAAGGGAGGGAGGAACTGCCGCTTATGCGGGGTTAGCATCCTTCGATTCATATCATATATCAGGCTATTACACATGGGATTTTGTATCGCTCAGCGATTTAATTAAATTCCAAGCCATTAGGCGAGAGCGAGAGAATATGTGTGTATTTTTTTAAAAGGCTCAGAAAAAAATACAGCCGGATCCCATTGTTGTTTGATAAACAGATTTTCGGCATTGACTTACCCTTGGCTCTGTGTGGGCTTAAGGGGTGCTCCTGCTTCTGCTACTGCTCCTGCTCTAGATGGTGTCCTGTCCTGTGTAGCAACTGTGGTGGTGCGCTTATCAGGCACTTTTCGCTTAGTCCTTATCAGGGTTTGTCCTTTAAAAGGTGATAGTCCCAGAGATAGATCAAGTTTTCAGCATTTATTTGTGGATTAATCAATAATATATTTATATTATTGTACATTAAATAGACAACTATACTATTATTGATATAAATAAGTAAGAAAGAAGCCTGAGAAAACTATTGCAAAAAAATGTAAAAAATGTGGATACATCGATAAATTATCTATAGCTTTTAATACGAATAAAATCTAGTTTGGCTAAATTTCTAATTTCAATTTAAATCAAAATTTAAACTATAATTTTCCATATTTTTCCTCTTCCAGATTGAGTGAAAACGAGCGAGCAATCGAACAGCCATCATTTATCAGAAAAAGATACGGATCACTGGAGGAGACGAGGGAGATTTTAGAACTGCAGAGAAGTAAAGGAGAATCGAGAACGAAATAGAGGAAAGAGGGAAGAGTAAAGAAGAGGGAGAAGGAGAAAACAAAAACCAAACACCACCAAATAAAACCAACTACTATTAATTTAAAGCAAACATTAACGAATAATCATATTCAAGCGGTATATATACAAGAGGTTAACGGATAACACAACTAACAATATATGTATATGTATATATATATACGATATATGAATGTATATTTGAAAACCAAAGCTAAGTTCCAGTAAAAGAAGTAAAAACCAGCGCAAATTTAGTAAAAGTATAAATAAAAAGAAGACAAATTATTGCTAACTTTTTGCATTTTTGCAATTTTATAAAAAACAAAAAAAAAAAACATAAACAAAACAGAAAAAACCAAGAACTACAACTATAAATCTCACAATAAAGATTTACTAAGAATAAAAACAAAAACACTTAAACATTCCGAGAAGGCAAACAAAAGAAACACCCATTTAGCAAAATTTACTCTTTTATCTAAAGAAAACAAAACCAAAAGCAACATAAAGTCAAAGAAAAAACATAATTCAAGCATAAATTCAATTTTAAACGTTTTAGACCAGAGAAATCGCTCTAAACTTATAACTTAAAAAGCAAATACATTTTTTCTGCGATCGTAGTGGATCTAAAACCCAAACAAAACAAAAACGAAATTCGCGACGGGACTTGTGCAAAGCAACTAGATCCTCATTTAAAAATAAAGAATAATATAACAAATATAAAACGATAAGGAGCAGGTCCTTGTAACCAACCAACCGAGCAGTGAGATTACATACTAAAACACACAAAGAAACCACACCCAACCGACGCGACGGAGCTGTCAGGACCAGAGCTAGGAACGGTACAGGAGCTGCAGCAGCAGCTAGACCAGGAGCTGGATCGGCAGCTGGAACTGGAGCTGGAGCAGGAACTGCAGCAGGAGCTGGCGCAGGACCAGGACCAGCAGCAGGAGCAGGAGCTGGAGCAGGAGAGGGCGCAAGATCAGGACCAGGATCCGGAGCAGCAGCAGCAGCAGCAAGAGCAGGAACAGGAAAAGATCAGGATGACCAACGCTATGGATATAGTGAAGAATGGCAGTGCCAACGGGTCCGTCGACGGCAGCAATGATGAGTCGCGCACCAATTTGATTGTCAACTATCTGCCGCAAACCATGACGCAGGAGGAGATGCGATCGCTCTTCTCCAGCATCGGTGAGCTCGAGAGTTGCAAACTGGTGCGTGATAAAGTCTCAGGTAATTTGGGTAAATATTGACCAATTTTATTCCTAGTTATTACAACTATTTCCTGCCTATTCACATATCATATTCATGCCTATGACACAAAACAGATTTCATTTATTATTGAATACAAAATCTTTAACAAAGCATGCATTATGCGATTCTATATATCTTTCCTGCTTTGCTTCTTCAACTAATTTCCTAAATCTCTCTTTGATCCAATTATTACAGTCTTACCAGCATCGCTGACGGCTCTCAATCCGGCACTGCAGCAAGGTAAGAACAATCTAAAAATTCACAAAAATTAAGAAACCTCGTTACTTATCAGCAATTATATTTACACAGGCCAGAGCCTGGGCTATGGCTTTGTCAACTACGTGCGTGCCGAGGATGCTGAGAAGGCTGTGAACACCCTGAACGGTTTGCGTTTGCAGAATAAGGTTATTAAAGTATCATACGCCCGTCCAAGCTCAGAATCTATAAAGGGTGCTAATTTATATGTATCGGGTCTTCCGAAAAATCTATCGCAACCAGACTTGGAGGGGATGTTTGCATCGTTTGGCAAGATTATAACATCTCGTATACTCTGTGATAATATTTCTGGTAAGCATAATACACTCTGTCAATGCATATTCATTATTTTATTTAATTTATACATTTTACCCATCTAAATATTAGGTCTATCGAAGGGCGTCGGCTTTATCCGCTTCGATCAGCGCAACGAGGCAGAGCGGGCCATCCAGGAGTTGAATGGAAAGACTCCCAAGGGATATGCCGAGCCGATCACCGTCAAGTTCGCTAATAATCCCAGCAATAGCGCCAAGGCCCAGATAGCCCCTCCCCTGACCGCCTACTTGACCCCGCAGGCGGCGGCAGCCACCAGGAGACTGGCCGGGGCTCTACCCTCCGCCGGTCGCATAAGGTACATATGTCTATATAGTCTGTGGAAATATATTTTCAAAGTCCAAAGACATTGTATAAGCTATAAGGGTGATAATATATATATTTAAATATATGCTTGAAGTCCGTCCGAGGATGTCCAGCCTGACTTTGAATTCTAACTATAAATTTCAACTGATTTAAAAATATATTAAAATAATTTATCTGACATACTGAAAGTCTAGAAAGTAATCTAAGGCTTCCTTTGTCCGATTTTATGTTAGATTTCTTAGGGCTTTTCTTACCTTTTTGTTCCCCTGCTTTGCTACGAACGATATTAATATATATAATAACAAGTACTAATTTCACTAAACGAAATATATATCTTCATCGTCTTCTTTGATTCTGTTGGTATGTGTACGTATCCTTTGTCGTTCTGTTTTGACTATTTTAATTGTATTTAATTGTATTCAAACCATATTTTGGTTCTCTTCTTTTTGTCCTTCTTTTTTGAAACAAAAAACAAAAAATCCAAAAAAAAAACACACATTTTGTCATCATTTTTAGCATTGGAAAGAGTCCCATGTTAGCGATTAACAAGGGCCTAAGAAGGTGAATTTTTCTTTAACTTTGATTATTTGAAACGCTTCATATTCTTTGACAAAATATTATATATTATATATGCAAAACCGTTGTTTTATTCATTTACCATATATTTCATTTGGCTGAATTCCGAAGAATATATATTATATATGATACATATAAGTGTCTATCGTTAATGTTTAAACTTATAACCCACAAATGTGTATAGTTCAATTTCTTAAATTAGTATTTCCAAAAACTATTTGGCTTTTTGTTAATTTCGTTTGCATGCGAAAGTTTTGTTTTATTTTTATTTAGTTGTATTTGTTTTTATTTATGTTGTCTTGACAAAAATTAACAATTCTGCTAAAAAATAATTTTTCCTTGAATTATTTTATTTATATTTATTATCTTACTATAATATTTTGGCTTGCCTTTAATCTGTTCTAAAACTAAATGATGATAAATTCATATTGATTTCTTAATAAGCGAAAGGCATCTGTTTTTTTCGGTGTGCGAAGCATGTACCTCATAAATAATGAACAAATAAATAAAAACCCAGAAATAATCAAGCCTATAGCATCTCTAGATAAGTGTAAAAAGGAGGGAACCGTACCTTTACCTGAAATGGGGAGAGAGAGTACCCATAAATTCACATTGATGTAAATGAAAATAGTGGCTTAACTACGATTCATTAATTATATTTTAATATATTTTCCAATTTCCCAATAGATACTCACCGCTGGCCGGGGATCTGCTGGCCAATTCGATTCTGCCCGGAAACGCCATGACCGGATCCGGATGGTGCATATTCGTCTACAACCTGGCACCGGAAACCGAGGAGAATGTGTTGTGGCAGCTATTTGGGCCCTTCGGTGCCGTGCAGTCGGTGAAGGTGATCCGCGATCTGCAGACCAGCAAGTGCAAGGGATTCGGCTTTGTGACCATGACCAACTACGACGAGGCCGTGGTGGCCATCCAATCCCTCAACGGCTACACCCTGGGCAACCGAGTGCTCCAGGTCAGCTTTAAGACTAACAAGACCAAGACCACTTAGGCACCACCGCCACCCGTGGGGATGGTCCAGCGACCTCTACAATACTCCCTGATCTGTATGATTTGATGACACTAGTCTAGACACTATATAGTTCTACTACGGACGGAACGGGACGAGACGAGACGATATGAGATTGATTTGCTAAACGCGTTGTAGTCAAAATTACACATTAATTAACGACGAGTGGGGAGTTAGCGGGTGTTGAAGATCTGGCAGGGATATCGAAGCGCCTGAACAGTGGCTTCAAAATATATGCTATATCTTGCGTTGAGTCGATTAATCGGGGTATATTTTAAGCAAGCTTCTGCTCGAGCGATTTGAATGCTCCTCCAGATTTTTGTGCGCTAAACGAAATTATTATGATTGAAATTCTAACGAAATCTTAGTGAAAATTGATTTATGTTTCCCTATACAATTTAATTTTATTAACTAAAACCTAAACCAAAACAAAGCTTAAATGAGGCAACCAGAAAAACACACACAGCTGCAACTAATGGCAAATTTAGAAAAAAAAACAAAAAAAAAACAAACAAAGAAACAAGACAACTGTCTATAAATTGACAAAAATATGAATATGAAAACTAAAAACAAAACCAAAACAAAAAACGAAAAACGAATGTATTAAAAAAACAAAAAAATGCAAAAACATGATGAGGAGATGAAAGATGGAGAACGATAAAAGGAAAATGATCTAAGTCGCAATATATAGTAACTATGTTTTTTTTTATCTTATGAATATGTAATTCAATTCGATTATATTCAATTAAACAGAGTATTTAAACAAGCTAACCAAATGATTTAATGTCTATTGATTTAAGCGAACCCAAACAATTAACAAAACATTAATATCTCTCTCTCAGCTTACCTTAGTACTTATTATAATAAATATGCATAAATATATTGTATTGTATTGTATTTTGTGTTCGTTTTGCAAAGATTACCATTACCATTACCATTACCTTACCTTACATTAATTCTAGTGCTCGAATTTATATTCAGCTCTTATATTTAATTCGATTCGCATTGATTTCCACTCGAAGACGAACCGAAGCGAAGCGAAACGAAACGAAAAGCGATGTTAAAGCCGCGATATATATAGTATCCTCCAGAAACGCAACAAGATCAAGAGAACAAAAGAACAGAAAACAATGGCACCAAAACTCACACTCGCAGACACAGAGATTAGCCGCATATTTATGTAGTTTATTATACATTATTAAACACCTAACATACATACATAATAATTAATCATTTTTTCCGTCGTCTAAGAGGGGCCGAGGGGCAGAGAAGTGTATACTCAATATTCGTATTCGCATTCGCATTCGTCAAGTGCAAACCAAAGTAAACACGAAAACCAAGAAAACTTATTATATTATATTACATTATATATTATTATGCCTACTTATTATTCCATTTTTATAATTATTATAACTTATTAAATGCAACCAAGTAAAGCAACCAAAAAAAAGACAAAAAACAAAAGTAATAACTACAACTAAAAATATATATTTATTATTAAATAAATGTGTGACTTATTCCAAAAACTATACAAAAAAAAAATGAAGAAAAAAAACACAAAAAACTAAAACACAAAAATTTGTTTTCTTATTTTCCCTCACACGCACACACACCCATAGCCACAACCTGACAAATCTGACAAATTGGCAATATTGCAGGCAAAGCGCTTAAACAGTTGACGTGATTATTATTGGATCGGATCGGAGAGAGATATATGTCCAAAAATAAGGCAGAAACTATGAAAACTTTAGCCGCGAAAGTCACAACACACACCCAACATATGTACACACCTACGCAGAACAACAACAGCACTCGCATTTATACAACAAAGATATATATTTGAGAACACAAACCAAGTTTGAGCTAAGTTTTACGCATATATGTATAACTAATATCTAACCAGACGAACTATGTATATCAACTCGAACTCGAACCAAGAGAGCCGCCTAGTTGCCCTTGTTTATTCGATTTTCCATTTCAATACTCTATACTTTATGGCCGAGATCATTTTAGTAGCGTCTACTAACTAACAATCAATGTGTGTGTGTCTGTAGTTTAGCTGATGGGAGCCGAAGAAAAACAATTTTTAAAAGCGCAATCCCTTTTTTTATATTTAGTGTGCTTATGGGGTCAGGCCACATCTACATGGCAGCCATGGCTAAAAGGCTAAAAATACTACAAAAACAGAGTAATAAGGAATTATGAAACAGATTAAGAATCAATAAACCAAGGTAATACTTTGGGTTAGGGAAGACCAGAAAAGGAAATGGCAAAGCGCAAGCTAAATGTTGAGAGAGTTGCGAGCGCAAATTGAAAACACCAAATTTTTAAATATAAAATATAAATGATGTAAAATTTTTTAAACAAAGGTTTATAGTAAAATTTATTAAAGTATATATATATATATATATATTATATATACATATTAAGTATGTATAACGATATATACAAGTACACAAGGATAAGAGAATCAAGAAACCATTACGGAATCACGAAAATTTAAAGGAATATGAGCAAAGTGAAATGTGAAATACATTAAAAAAATACCTTAAAATTACCTAGAAACGAATTTCAGCGAAAATAACGATCGAACCGGAAGTTCCACCAGCTCAAGTCAGCAGCATGCAGTGCCATTTCCGGTGGCAAGCAGTCAAGCAGGCAAGCAGTAATGGCGGCCTCTTTAAATAAAGCCACTGCAATAGCTGATTCGATCAGGATTCGTTTCATTCGACTTCCCGGCGACTAGTTAACCTACTCAATACTCAATATGGTATATGGTATATGGTATAATCACGTAATCAAGTAATATCCGTAAAATAAACGCCGCAGCGCGCCTGTGTGTGTCGTCATTCACAAAAGCAATATGAAGATGTGGCGCGAGTTGGCTGTTTTGACCCCAAATGCTGACTTAACTATATATACTATATATAAAGATCGGAGGGAGGCGAACGGAATGCAGTTGTACAAATCGCAACTCAGCGACTCGGTCACATTCACATTCACGGAGCTGGCGGGCATATGTGCCATCACCCAGGCTCCGCCACTTACAATTTACAATTTACAAACAAAGAAAAATTACCAAAAAAGTATGCAACAAATGCGAGTAAATATCCAAAAGACACAACCGTATTAACCAATGCATATTCGTAAAGTCTTTTGTTGCCAGCAGAATTAAATAAGAAATTTACAGAGATATAGAGCCACAGCACAACAATACACACACAGACAGCAATGAGATCTCAACGATCAGTTCAGATCGCAGAGCTGGATTATTCGATATTCATTTTAGCAAAACGGAAAAATAAATAAAAATAAATAAAAACAACTAAAACTCAACCCAACAATGAAAATCATCAACTACGCATTCAATGCATTTAAAAATTAAATACAACAAACACATATTTATATATATATATGTATGTATATATAAATATAGGCAGATATATGTCTACTGATATGGCCATGATATAGCCCCGATAACAGAGCAACACCAAAAATGAAGAATTTGAGCCGAAAGCGCAGCGAAGCGAATGAACAACGCCTCCCGAAGCAACACCCCAAAAACCCAAAAAAAGCGAAATATTAAAAGAACATAAAAAAATCAACTTCCAAACATTTTTATCGATATACACATAAAACCTAGTCACGTAAGGCGATTTCAACGATACCAATCTAAGCTAAAGACAAGGACGAAATTGCATGCAAATTAGCAAATATATATATAAAGTATATGAAACTTCAATTTAGTTTTTAAGCATTGACAAAATGCGACAAAATAATGCAAAAAAGGAAAACAAACGCCAACAGCGGGATATTATTAAAGGCAAAGGACACGGTAAGCGATTGTAAGCAGTGCAAGCAGTTGAATCCACACCAGGAGGTGCCCCTCTGCTCAAACCCAAGCAGTCGAAGGTCTTTTTACAAGCAGTGATCAGCAGGAAGCAAGGAAATCTCTTAAAACTTGTTGTATGATTTGCTTTAAAAACAAGCAGATAGGTTTAAAAAAATATAGAACTGCAACAATAATGAGACAAAAAAAAAAACAGAAAAAAACTAATATACGTAGCCGCTTTGTCAGACGGAACGCGCCCAAACCAAACTATGAACTAAGTAAATAAAAACCAAACAACATTGCAAGAATATTTAAATCAATTTTGTGCATAAGGAAAACCGATAGCTGTGGTGCATATATATGTATAAATATATACATAAACATATATATATTCACACATATATATGTAAGCCAACTATATCTATATGTGAGTGAAGAAAAGAAAAACAAAAACCAAAAAACAAAAAACAAAAAAAGGAAAATTAAAATCATAACTCAACTTCAAACTTAATTAATTAATTATCCATTTGATTGTGTATGCTAATTATGATTGTCTATAGCGTATCGTGCAGATATACATACATATATACTTTTTGTGACAAGGTCCCAAGGTCAGCACCTAATTATGCATTACCTTGCATTGGTATTTACCCAATTAGTTTAGCCATATACCGCATACCCACGTACTTACCTTACTTTAAATATGCTTACTTCAATTTACTCACATTTCGATATTGTATTCGTAGCCCCTGAGTAGAAATATTTCAATTTATTTGTACACCCACAAACGAAGGAGTAAAAAAGAAATACGAAAAAGAAACATAAACATAAAATCTCACACACCCTTCTACACCCCACACTCCGACAACCGAAGATTAAAACCCACAACAGCCGCCCAGCAGCTAAACGAAAAATGCTCTAACTTAACGTATTCCATACCACATAAGGTGTTTATATATTTGAGTTCCAGGTGAATCGACAAGGTGCTCCAGGTGGTTCGATTCCCACTTTTGCCCTCAAGAAGCCACTCGTGCCTTCAGGCAAATAATAAAATTAGTCAAATCAATTTAATTGGAACACCTTGAGGATTTATTTGGGACTCGAACACATATTTTATGGATTTGAATGTATTTACCATAAATATAGCTAACAACCAACGAGGACACGAAACAGAAGACACTCGCAGCCACACAACCAAACACCTACACACCTGCACAGTGAAGAAAACTATACTGAGGTGACACAAATTTAGATGCATATTATTATATAACTTATATTGCAAAAACCAAAATCGATAAGCGACGAAAGCATAAATTTTACTATACTCGTACATATAAATTATATGAATGTATGTAATTTATTATTAAATTTGTATTTTATTGTACGTATTAGTTTTGTTCTACGCTCTTTTGCTCTTTCATAAACAAAAATCCAAAAAACAAAATAATAAAAACAAAAACGAAATCCGAACGAGAATCGATAACGAAACCTAAAACCAAAAATGAAATAAAATAAAACGAAAAGCCGGCAAGCAATGGTATACAAAGTAAAAATAAAAATATGACAAAACGAGACAAACAAACTAAAAGGAAAATCAACAACAAAAAAATGAAATAAAATTGAATGAAAAATTTACCAAACACCAATTTGTTTTAATTTCTGAGTGAGAAAAACAATTCAGGTTGCAGTTAACATGGTTTATTCACTACACAAGTGCGTTTACATATCATAAATATCTGACATCAACAGCAGTATCTGTATATATGTAGTATTATATATATAAATATATATATTTTTTAAGAGATAGCTAAAAAAAAAACATCTACTGTTTCAGAATATTTCACATATATTATTTGGGTATATTTATCAGTATATATATTTATGTCTTAACGAGATAGTTTTTGGTAGAGTGGAGTACGTATGCTTGTTGTACTTGGTTAATCTGTTTTCAGTTGCATTTGGACGCGTATCGGAATATAGATCTTAAAATATAATACATTGTGTTCCTGATTATTTGGCAAAGACTGAGACCTAAATTCGGTATCCACTTGACTCCCATTTTAAATCTGGATATGGTGGTATTTTTGGGGATAGCTTTCTGAAACCTATCATTTATACAGGTTGATCCTTGGGGCTGCCCTTACTGGATATACACTAATAACGCTTTATAAGACTTACACACAAACGTTAACTCTATAATATGTTTAGACAGATCCGAACTTCATTAACTTTTAACAGTTTTTTAAACATTCGTATGAATGAACAAGAACTTGCTACAAAGAAGAAACTGCATTAAATTGTTTTTAAATATGTCCAAAGTTTAAAGTACCTAAAATATGAATACGAAAGTTTGCAGTTGGGTTTACTGGGATGTCTTCTATGCTCCCAGTTTCTAGGCCAGATGTATCCTTGGTACTTTTAAAGTCATTCTTTGGGAGTAATACAGGCGGAGGTAAATGGATTCACTTTGCTCTTGGGTGGGTGTATTCCAAAGGAGCTTTTTACAGGCTCGTTTTTCCTCTATTTTCAGGAAATGAAAAACACAAAATAAACTAAAGAGACGAATTAACAAACTTGTTTTTACCCAAGGAAAAAGACTGATCCCTCACTCAACACTAATTTCCCAGAGCTATTCAAAATCGTTGCTCTGCTATGCGGTCCACATTCCTATCGATCCTCGAACGATACACCTTAAACGCCCAACTCCCGGCTCGGCGTGGTGGTGGCCATCTGTCCAGTATTACTCCCGGCCGGGGGAGCAGCCACCAGGCTGGGCAGCAACTTGTTGAGCAGCGTGCGAATGGCAAAGGTGACATCGTGGTTGGCAAAGCAGAACAGGAAGGAGACAACAAAGCCCTGCAGGCTGACCAGGACAACGGAGAGCAGCTGGTAGAAGCGATCCAGCTGGGTGCCAGCATCCGGTCGGTAGGGGAGCAGGAAGTGCTGCAGTCCAAACAGTGGAACCAAGATGATAGTGGCCCTAACTGCCTTCCGGATGGCCAGGGGAGCGGGTTGCGCCGATTGCGGATGAAGCTTACGCACAATCACCCGCAAAACATTGATGAGGAAAACTGAATTTGTCGAGAAAATTCCATTTCAAGGCCGAAGGCTAATGAAATATGTGTATATGTACTTACTAAAGCTGGCCAGCAACGAGAGGGTTATGGGCACCGAGAAGATCCACAGGTAGAGGCTATCATTGATCCAGCAGCTGGAAGCACAGAAAGCTTAGGTAATTCCCGAAATTGAGAACCTCCTCGGCCACTCACTGTTCATTGTCCGAGTCACTGAAATGTCTGGCTAGGCCGTAGACGATGGCAAAGTGTATGGGCGAAAACCAGCTGATGGCGATGAACCAGCGCATCACAATCGTGTCCTTGACAAAGACCTAACGAAAGGAAGGGAAGAAGGAGTCCTTGACATGACGGAGAGCAGTTTGCTAAAATTACGACTGGCTGGCTCTCACATAAATTGGAGGGCGAGAACAAATCACATCTGCCATGCACAACACTCGCTCATAAAGAATGCAAAATTTGCCAGGAGACCAAGAGAGGAGAGCCACAGGGAAGCCCGCCTGTCACCGACTTACCACAACGAGGACCAGGTGTAGATGCAGTCCCTCGCAGAACATCCAGAAGTAATTGACCAACATGAAATAGTGCACCACCAGGTGTAATCCGATGCACCAGAGCTGAAAGCATTTCGTTACGTGAACGTGGAAGGGCGGTTAGGCAAATGGCATTATCACACCTTGACAAAAAATAGCACACACTTGGCAAAATGTATACTTCATTTCAAGCTCTGTCATTGCAAATTTAATATAATAATTTCTTACTCATTTCATATAAAGATAATCCTCAAATTCGGTTTATTTCAAAAGTTTGTTCTGCATTGTTAAATGTCAGCTGCTAGTTTTTTTCTCCCTGCACAACTCACCGGATTGTCGGCTATGATTTCGGGTCGTTCCACAACCAGACGGTACCACAAAATCCAGGCCACACAGGTGAAGGCCAGCGAGGCAAACAGATGCACATGGATCCGGATGCGGGTGCAGCGGAGGGATCTGCAAATGGAAGACAGGAAAGTCAGTTGCATTTTCCGTTGCAGTGCCATTCGCAGTTTGCCAAACACTTACTTGAAGCCCATGAAGATGATAATCGATACGAGCAGGGCCAGCAGGGAGAGGGCGTAGCCCTTTACATACAGCTCGTTGATGAACTGGCGGAACTGCGGTGGCAACTCTCTTGATTAATGCCCGCATCACAACAAACCCTCGGCTGCCGGCGAGCTACTTACCTCGAGGTCCTCGTAGTCCACGCAGTTGGTGTAATTGGACCAGGTCTGATTGCTCACGGGATGCCGGAACCAGGAGCCGTTTTCCAGGCAGCTACAGGTAAAGAATGCGACAAGCTTACAATAATTGTGGCCGGCTAAGAGGAAGTGGAAGCAGGGAAAGAGATCTGACACGAGAGAGCAAGGTGGAACCCCACTTAACTGCAAGAAAATCTTTTGCAAAATATGAACAATTTAGGGAAATTGTTCTGAATAAATTATATTGAATTAAATAAGCAGAATATGTCCGTATGAATGCCAAACTAAAGAATTAATGAATGCTGATCGGAGACCGTATGCAAACGCACCAAATAAATGGCATCTTCAACACAACAAAATTCCAGTCTCTGTCGGTCCCCTCCGAGAGGTTAATGCTCTGCCATTTTGGGCATTTAACTCACGTCTTGTGGGCCAGAAATTTGCTGTTGAATCCCTCAACGAAATCGGGACAATATTGACTCAGCACGGTGCCGGCCGGGGTCCTCGGCCAGCACAGATATCCGTCAAAGTTCAGGGGACAGAAGAGTCGCTCCCCGGCACTGCGATTGTTGGTGGCCTGAAGCTGGTGCTGCTCCTGCTGATTTGTGGCCATTGTGACGCTGAAAACGGTGGCCAGCAGCTCCTCTTTCTCCGCCCGCTCCTCGTCCACGTTTCGCATGTCGATGGCGCCCTCATTGAGCACAGCGTTCTCCAGATATCGCGGCACGGGACTGAAGTTCTCCGGCAAATCTGACTCGTAGTCTGTGCACGTCGAGAAATTACAATATTATTCATAGAGGATTTTTGTAATTTGTGATGCCGCTTATCCTGCACCCTATTAAGCAGTGACTTAAAGGCTAACATTTTGATGGTCTGGAAGGATTATTTGAGTTCTATTTATTTTCTAAACGGCAACTATATCTTTTAAATATTTATCTGACATATTCAAACAGATATTTATGTATACATATGTACCAAAAATGGCCCCACAAAAAATCGCCCATAAACTAAGAATATTTTTTTAGAATTAGGAACAAGTTTCGATTAATTTGAGGCGAGGCACTATTTTTTAGAGTAACTATTTTTATTTAGCTTGAATTTTGGGCGTAGCTCTTTGTGTTCTTTATTTAAAAAAACTAACCAAAAATTAAGAAACGAATTGTGACTGATTTTAAAAAACATGTTTTTATGAGTCTAGTTAAATAATTGATATTTAAAAGCATTAATTATTTAAAAATAAAATCCCTCCCTGCAAAGTTGTTATCAGATGCCTCAAGTTGTACTTTAATTTCCCTTTCAGTGCGTTTTCTTTCATTTTCGTATTTCCTCTGTGGACTCGCTTGATATGTGGCATGAGGCAAATCACGTATCCGCCGTGGTGGCCGCCACTCACCTGTTGCTGCCGCCCCGCCGACTGACACTGACGGGTCGTCGTATGTGTCGTTCTGGTATCGGTACACGCACTCGGCATACAAATGCCTTAAAAATATGCGCAGATTATCCTGCGCCTGGGGCTGCGAGGACGACTGCTGGGATGCCGATGCCGCTGCCATTGCCATGGCCATTGCCACATTTTCTGAACCAGAATCTGAATCCGAGTCTGAAGCGGTTGTCGCCATCGTTGGTGGTGCCTCCTCAATGCTCGTCATGGGAGAGTGTACTGCAATAAATGGTTGTGTTTTGCATAAAATATTCTTTACATTCTATATCCTTGCAGGGTATTCGCATTTTAGTTTGAAGTTTGAAAACGCGGCGAAGGAGTAAAATTTTTAAAGTTAGAGCAGACTTAAGCTCATCAAAACTACCAAGGTATAGCTTTCTGGTTTTAATAAATACTCGCTAAGCTTGAGAAATATTATACAAAGAAAATGAATTTATGATCAAAACTTTCAGGCTAAATCTTGAGATTGATTTAGTTATTGAATGAAAAATGTATACAATTTAAGGGTTTGCTGGATTTCGTAGTAATCGAATGTTTTCTCTTCAAGATTTCGAGATTTTTCTGCTTTCGATGAATGTAAATTCCCCAAACTAGTCCCCATTTTTGCTCAGTGCTGCAAGCCAGCAGGAGGGCGATAGGGAATTGGAGTCGCTTGTGGCTATCCATTCGTGTGTGCATTGCTAATTTGGTTAGGCTTCAAAGAGTTCAGTTTAACTGAGCCGAGCTGCTGCCTGCCTGAGTTCGGTTGATAGCCCGGTGAAAGGTGAAGGGAAAAAATCCGACACAGTCCTTTTGTCCTGCCTGGGGAACCCAAAACATGGGGATTGTCGCCCCTGTTCCTTTCGTTATTTCACATGTGCACCTCTCCTAGTCATACGCCATAAATCAGTTTATTGTCTAATTAATGGCGGTGCTTAAATGTGGAGGGGATGGAAAACTTAATTGCATTTTGTCACAAAGGGAAAGCAAATGCCACGGGAAAACTGAAATGAAATGCACTGCGCATCGATCGAATATACATACTACTCTGCCAGAGATAGAGCGAGGGAAGCCAGCAGGCGGAGGAGGGAGCACATGTGCCACGGGATGAGCTGCAAAGTTCTTGCCTAACTTGGTTATATTTTTAATCAAAACTCATTTCGCTTGATTGAGTTTCAACAGAAGCCCAGGAGCACACACACACAGCAGCAGGGAGGCGGATCCACCATGCCTGGGCCAAAAGTTTAATTTGCGGCATTAATCTATTATATGGCATTGGACAGTTTTCATGATGGAAGTGAGCGCTGGCTAAACATTTTGCTTGTTATTTATTTTCGCAAGTGTCTCGGCCAGGCAATTAGTCCAGGTAAGCAGGAGAAACGGTGGAAGGCCAGAGGAAGGCGGGTGGAAGCAAAGCGTTCTTATTCGAACGTCGACTCGAATGCAAGGATACTGTTGGATTAATGTTGGAGCAGTTTCAGTTTTGAAAAGGACTAGCAGTATGTTTATCTTTTGTTTCTCTTTTGTGGACAAGATAATTTTTCTGAATAAATTCTAGAAAGGCTATTTTGGCTCATAATTTACTATTTAAATATAATTTCTTTGAAGCTAACAAGCCGTTACAGTTTCCATGATGAAAATTGCGCTGTCCAAACGCGCTTACACGTTATTTATATTTGCAAGTGCCTCGGCCAGGTAATTAGCCCAGAAAAGACGACGTGGCGGTGGAGGAAGCACAGGAAGGTGGAAAAAACGGGAAACCAGATGTAGAGACAGAGGAATGTGGGCCACTTTTGTGGGCCATCAATTCAAAATGCCGCCGGACCTGGAGCTCCTGTCGTGTCTCCTGCAGCCCTAATGAGCATTAATTGCATTTATATGAGTCCTTTATGGGCGAGTCCTGTGCCCACTGCTAAATTAAATTCATTGCAATGTTTTCCCTTCATCATCGGTGTCCCTCCTCGGAGCGGGCTCTGAGATAATAGATGATACATATAAATGGTAATTGAATTTGCCATGGCCCGAGGGACTCTCACTATTGGGGGCTTACTCAACAACAGATTTCATTCGTCATGTCATCTTTAGCAGTGCGTTTCATAATCACAAATGCTGATAATGAGGCGAAGCCTTAAAGAGGCGAGGGTCCTTGTCATAGTTTTTGCTGATGCTGAGCTATGGGGCCGCTGGCCTGTCTGTTGTTTGAAGCATCCATAAAACACAAATAATTGGAAAACGTTTGCTTGCATAAATTATGCTTGAAATTGAAATTTATTGTCAACAATTGGGAGAAAAGAACGAGGACTCTGGCCGCAAGGAACCCCGCTGCATAGGATACAAAAGGCCAATTTGTGGGGCTGCCCGGAGGCGAAGTGCTGGCGGAGGAATAATTATATGTACACATGCTGAATATTGATGATGAATTGTTTTGTCTGCTAGCCGAAAAAGAAGAACCATCAATGCGGTTAATGATGCTGCTCCTGCTGGCGGCGGAAACAGAAATGCCACACAATCCACACACACGCACACATACACTAACGTCTAATGGAAAATGCCAATGTGTAATGCTGGTAATATTGTATTATTTTTGGTTTTTGTTTCGTCTATTTTCGCCAGGCTCCTCCCCTCTTTGCAATTATAATAATAAATGACAGAGTCGGAGTCCCACGCAAAATAATGCAATTATGTACGGCGACTGGCCACGAATCCCCCCTGGAAGCTGGATTATCTAAAAGTTGCTAACCTTGCAAATTATTGCACTCATTTTCTGCCAATCATTGTTGTTTTTGGTGCCGTGTACCGCAAAACTTTTCGCATAAACCCCTCACTCGGGGAGTGAGTGCTTGTAATTAGATGGCCAGCAACAGAATCAAAATCAGAATCAGAAACAGAAGCAGAAGCAGAGGCAGGAATCTAATTAATTAATTTGTACTCAGTGCGCCACTATTTAATTCAGTTGTTTACTTGATTGAAGTGCCTGCGAATGAGCTGCGGGTCTCGTGCGGCGTCTAAATTATGCGAAATTTTTCCCGAAATATTTTCTAAAATATTTTCCAGAGCACGAGCACCGTATAAATTGTTTCACCTGATATTCTCAGTATTCTCGCTGCCCAGCAGATCGCTTACATCAAGCGGCTTGCTTGGGGTTCATTCACTCTTGCCTTTGCCATTCATTTAAGTTGTTCAATTTTAGACAATCACGTATTGTGAGAAGGCCAAAACAAAGCATTGAGAACGCACGCAAAAAAGTACGCGCTTACAGCGTTTATCAAGCGGCAAAAGCTGCCGATTTTCAGTTTTCACTTCTCGCTTTTCACTCCGCTTTTCACTCCGTTCGACTCTGCGTTCCGCTGCCAAGTGGCCAGGCATCCGGCAAAAGAGCCTGCCCTTGCTCTCGCATTTTCCCATTTTCCGACCCCAGCCACCCACCCACAACGCACTGAGCCAATTTCGAGGCCTTCAAATACAAAATAGAGGAATTTAAAGAAACATTATAATTTGCCTTTATGAATTTTAAGTTAATTATTAATTATCTTTTTTCTGCAGATCATACTTTTAATATTTATTGCCAAACTATTTCAGAGATTGTTTTGCAAGGATTCATATATCTCTTGAAGTATTTAAATTGTTTTCCAAATCATATTGACAGCAAGTACTCTCAACTTGGAAGATTTAAGTACGAACTGGCTCTGGATTTTCTCTCAGTGTACGCGTACTGCTTGCCGCTCTCTAACCCCCTTGTCCGTGCACTGCTTTAGCAGCAACAAGTTGTTTGGCCGGCCTCTGGGCCTGCTTGCCGCTTGTGTGTGGTGGGCGTATCGTATAACAGTTGCCCCAAGGATGGGCAGGGGGCGTGGCACGCCTCCACAGATGGGACACACAAATTGTTTGGCTTAAAATTTCAAGCTGGTGAAATTACCTTAACCCCAGGCAGAAGCAAAGGTGAATTTAAATGTTACAACAAAACCTTTATATTTTCTTCATAGGCAATTAATCATCTTTAAGCTTTAAGATAATTGTGGAACAATTTAATAATGGTTATTTGATTTATATTAACGAAATCCTCGTAGTAAAACATATATCCGGTTTCCCAGATTTATTTAAAGGGGTTAAGACAAAAATGAACCCACAACAACAACGACGTAAGTGTTTTGTTTACTTTGAAACTGTAGTTAAGACAATTTGATGCGATTGCAGATGAAGTTTATTTTATTATCCAGCAGTGCCTTTAATATCATATACTGCAGTATATATATACTAATTTTTCAGTTACTCATTTCCCTTACCCTTCGATTTCTCATTTCATGCAAACTTTCGCCTCCATCCACTTTCATAAAATTTATTCCAGAATTTCTTATGTCCTGCATAGCGAATGTACATGTTTATACGCCGTCCAGTTGCGTAACGAGAATAAATATTTTATGCTGTTCTGGCTCCTGACTCTGACTCTGGCTCCCGGTTTCCCTTTTCCCCTGTTTCCGGCTTCCTCCTGGCATTTTTCCTCCCCGCTAGAAATTGGCATCGACTTGGCACAGCACAAGTGCTGTGTGACTCTTGGCGGGAATTTAATTTAAAATGCATTTCGCAATTAGCAGCATTTTGAGGTGCGCAAATTCCTGGGTCTTAGGGCTCAAGCCAGATATGGGAGAGTGCATTGGCAAAATCCTTTTCTCCTGTTGGCTAAATAAACGTTGGGCAGGTTTGCTCGTACTGGAAATATGTGTTTATGTATATAAAGCGGTCAGGAGAAGGTTATATTTCAACAACAATAATTATTATGATCTTATGTGCTTACAGCCTGAACCCTGGAAATGTAATTCAAGCTCTTTATTTGCCCAACTGCACATATCCTTAAATAAACACTATAATCAAATAGGCATTGAAATCTTTTCCGCGATATGCATAAAAATATAAATAAATATGCATATTGAATGCGAAAGTTTTAAGAAGCCACTTTCGGAGCCATAATTCGGAGAACCTGAGGTAATCTCGGAGAGACAAGGAAAAGATATGACCCCTATCGCCGACTTTCTTCTATCTACTCGAAGCGGGAACCCAATCTGGCGCCAGAGCGTGGAGAGAGAGCGCTTAAGGTGCTAGTGCAAGTGTTTAGGCCACGGCCAAGACAACCGATTTTTTATTAGGTAATAGCACAGCGCATGGCACTCGCGGCCAAGTGCCACGTTTCGGCTCGATAACGGAGAGCGGGCTTAAAGAACAAAAAAATAAATAATTATATAGAAAAAAAGAAATAATGATGTAAAGCCCGCTATCAACTGCACGTTCGCCGTGACCGTTCGCTGACCCATAAAAGCTGGGATCGCGGTGGACAGAGGCATCAGTGCATTGGCAACATGGTTCCCTTCCACTCTCAGTCTCACTCCACCTTCGCTCCGCTCCTGGCGCTTGTCCTGGCCTTGGTCTCCGGTGGGGTCCAAGTGCGCGGCGACTACGACTGGTACGGCGACCTTCCGTACTCCGGCTCCGATCTCGACTATATCTACAGTGATGTCAACTACGAGACCGCGTGCTCACCAGACGCATATCCGACTTGTGCCACCGATGGCTACAGCTATACCCTGTTTTCGAGCAAGTGCAGCCTGGACTCGCAGAATCTCCGGCAGCTCTTTGCTGGCAAGAAGGGTGAGTTCCTAGTTTTAGCTTCCTCAAAATATTGCCTTCACAGGAGTGAGTCTTAAGCGCCAATAACTAGGCCATGGTTTCTAATAATATTTGCAATTCGTTCTCTCTTATTTGTATGATTTTTTTGCAGAACTAGATAAGGTGGACCTGAGGCACTGCTCCTCGTATCCCTCTCCTTCGTATGGATCTTCTCGAGGCTATAATTCGAAGAGCAGCTCCTCCGCAAAAGGATATTATTCTGCTGGTGCTGCTCCTGTCCAGTATTCGTCATCATCGGACCAAAATTCGTATGCCTATGCAGCGGCCAGTGGTCCTTATGGGGCCAAGGCTAGCGCCGAGGCTCCCGGGCCGCAGCCAGTGGCTCCGGCTTCCTATTCTGTGTCATATTCTGCTCCGTCGTCCTATCCTTCGCCTCCTTCTTCCTATCGTGCTGCCGCTCCATCCTATTCTTCGGCTCCTTCTTCCTATCGTGCTGCCGCTCCTTCCTATCCTTCGGCTCCCTCCTCTTATCCCTTGTATCCTGAACCAATTCTGGTTTACTCGAGTGGCGTAAACGCTTATGCCTCGGCCTACAGTCCCTATAGCACCACCACCCAGGCGCCATCTACCGGATCCACAGTATCATCGGCCACCACAGCCACAACCCAGGCCAGCGGATATCCTACTTATCCGACGACGACTGCAGCAACTACTGTGTCTACCTCTACAGGAACTACTGCATCTACCTCTGCTGCAACAACTGCTGGAACTTCTGCTGCCACCACTACTGCTGCCACAACTACTGCTGCCACAACTACTGCTGCCACAACTACTGCTGCCACCACTACTGCTGCTACCACTGCTGCTGCCACCACGACTGCTGCCACCACTACTGCTGCCACAACTACTGCTGCCACAACTACTGCTGCCACAACTACTGCTGCCACAACTACTGCTGCCACCACTACTGCTGCCACCACTACTGCTGCCACCACTACTGCTGCCACCACTACTGCTGCCACAACTACTGCTGCCACCACTACTGCTGCCACAACTACTGCTGCAACAACTACTGCTGCAACTACTACTGCTGCAACTACTGCTGCACCCACTGTAAGCTCGCCTTCTCTAAAAATCCCAGCCAAAGCCTAACCATAATATCTCTCTTTTTCCACAGAACGGTTAGGAAATCAATGATCTAGGAAACCTATCAACAGAATCACCGGAAAATCATACAGAGAAGCAGAAACAAAAAACCATCTAGAAAAACCACCTTGAAGATCCGATCCCATTGCTAGAAGACATCGCCGCAACGAAATCATAATCCAAATCGAGCAATATGTAGAGTATCACTTGTAGTATCTTTTGGCCAACAATAAATAAAGCAATCAGTACAGCACATAAACAAGTTAAGTCGATCGCATCTGGCCCTCTTCTTTTTTTGTGATGCTTCCAGCTATTTAGCAGGGGAGAACCAAAAGTAAAAATAAGCTGATTTTGCACGGGCTTGCGGCAAACAAGAAAATTTGCAATCACTACAAGGTATACATTGGTAATTCTTTTAATGATTGCTGCCAGCCATGGCTAGTTCGGTGCTGATCAGAAATAGGCTCAAAAATGGCTCCTTCAATTAAAAACAATAACATCCTGCCGTTCCCAGAAGGCATTTCTTATAATAAAACAAAATTGTATCCTACGTAATTCTATAAAACATTTTCTAACTATCCAAGGCTTGACGGAAGTATTTATTAAAATATATTATAGAAAAATAATATTGAAAATATATTACACACATAAATGAAATACAAATTTAAGCTCAAACATCGCTGTGCAAACCGACTTAAATCCGACATTAATGCTGTGATTTTATAGTGCAGCAAATGGCTTTAATTTCGAAAATGCCTAGCTGTTGGGGATAACATTTATTCCACATGGTGTTGCCTGTGCCTCTGTGTGTGCGGCGGTGTGTGTGCCACTTATCAGCGCCTTTTGAAAAAACACACACGCGAACAGGTGTTTGGCATTGTTTGCGCGCTGCATAATTTTAGCTGCGGCTTAATAGATTTTTTTGTTTAAACAGTTTTCCGCTTTTGTGCTCGTGCTTATCTGTTGACAATAAAACGGCATTAAAAGCGCTGGGAAAATGGCGGGTCGGAAATCGGGGGAAACAATGGGGCTGGGCTCAGGCGCAAGGCGGAAAAGCGGAAAAGCGGAAACGGAAATTAACAAATGCCCCAGGCAGCACTTGGCATGCCAAACAACAACCGCTTCGGCTAAAATAGCCATTTATATTCAAATTGTCTTAACTTGGCTCAGATTTTTGCCCACAAGCTTGCCATATTTTTTTCTTCAGCGTGTTGTCCTTATTTTTTGACAGTATTTGCAACTGACCAAAGGGGGTGAGGAGGGCAGAGGACAGAAAATATGCCTTTGAGGGCAGCCTTTGCACAGTCAAAAGTTTAATGGGGAAATGTGTTTAATTAAATGATAAACATTTAATTTGGGTTTCACAGTTTGCCCACGAGACTTTGTTTACTTCAATTGTGGGACAGCTAGAAGCATATTTTACATGGGAGAATATTTAGAGGAAAGATTAATGAGCTAACACATTATATAGGAAATTTTATAGTAAATGTATAGGTTTTTAATGTTGCTGCTAGCTGATAGTTTAAAAAATATTGATTTATTTAGTATTATTGGATGCTAGAATTTCTTCATAAATATAGTTAGTTCATCCATAGCAACAATGCCCTGTGCTTTCTACCTATTTCAGTTTATATTTACAATATCAATTTTAAATATATTTATTAAACAAAACACTATCAGTTAAATTAAGCTCAGTGTAAAGAAATAATTACCATTGATAACGTTTTCCCCAAATTTTTGTTGCTGCTAATCTCTGCCAGCAACAACTTTAAATTCAAACTTAAAGATACAAAGATACAAAAAAGAAAGAAAAAACCTCTCTTTGGCATTATCTATATCTGTCATTTATCACACAGTTTATGGTTAATTTTTTTGTATTTTGTTTACTATATTTACAGGTGTTACAACTGCTGCCGAGAGCGATGATGAATAGTCTTGGTCTTATTACTTCAGCATTAATCATGCAGAGGCTCAGCGTGGCTCTTGAAAAACTTTTCGAGGCCACAAGCCGTTCGCCGTTCGCCGTGTTCTGCATATTTTGTGTAAAATAATTTGTAAAATTTCATTTATTTGATTTGATTTACCCCGCCAGTACCCGCCCCCTCCCCCAGAACCCTCAGCAATGTTGTCTTTTTTTTGCTCCAGCAACTGCTGTTTTTCGCTTTGCTCATTAAAAGTTCGTTGAATGGTAAATGAGTGCGAAAAGTGCTGAGCGAGGCGCAAAAATGTAAGGAAAAAACCGAAACGAATAGAAAAAAATTAAAATTAAAAGTAAAAAAAGCAGAAGACGGGGAAAAAATATAACCAGCACAATTGAATGAACTCTTTTCGTTGGCACGGGGCGCCGCTTGGAAAACTGCGGAAAAAGCTGAAATGGAACTTGAAAGACAGCTGTCCCCGGAAGGAGGAAAATTCCTCAAGTCCCCCTCCGATTGGCAGGGGATCCTAAGCCAATTATTGACATTCTATGGCAGCTCGCATAAATCAAAATTTGCACAGGGCACTTTGGAATATAAAGGAGAGTCCGGACAAGTTGCTGCAAAGCTGCTGGGAAGCTGCTCCTGCTCCTGGTCCTCCTCCTGCCTTCGATTGCCCGTACTTAAGATTGTTTGGCGGATTTAAATACAGGGTAACCGCCAAAAGTGAGAGAGTTTATTGGGTCTTAGCTCGGGAGTTTAATATTAAGAAAAATTCATAGAAAAATTCATTAAGAACAAAATCCACATAAATATAAATATATATCAAGTTGTCGGTGTATTCTAATAAATTATTATAACACTTTAAATTTGAATACGTTTTTCATTTATTTCTCACATATTTTATACGGGTACATGTTTGTTTGTATTTTATAATACATTTCAAATGTATTTTTAAAATATGTTTAGTCTGCATTTACTATTTATCACAAATACAATTACAATTTAATTTTTGTACGACTTTACGATATTTATTAAATGGCAGTGTGAAATAAAAAAAATAGGTAAATAGGTTTTAAACATGAAGTAAATATTTAAATAAAACGATCATGGTATAATTAATTTCCCACACTAAAAAACTAGCGGTAGACTGATTGATTTCTGTTCTAAAATTAATATAAACTAAAAGGAATATTCGAATAGAATTCTTAACCGTAAGCATCAGAGAAAACCAGTATCAAGCGGGTCGCGAATGCCAGTTGAATAAATGAGGACTCGTGCCTCCCTTTTTAATAAATTCGAAGCGGGACAAGATTTGTGGTGGCTTAGTCGTGGGCAAATATTTTATTTAGATTTTCGGATGCCACGCTGCCACGCCCACGCGGCATAAATCAAATAGCGCTACGCATGCTTTGATTTTCATCTCTGCCCAAATATTTTTTGTTGGATTTTTCTGATGCCCCCGAATGGATATTTATGGCCGTGAAATGGGCTTATAACATTAGCCCATGGATTGTGTACGGCAGCGCCCATATAGCCAGCGGATTGTTTACATTTGATGGAATCGAAAATCGCCGCGAAATCAGATCGCAATTAACAGACAAGAACAATGTGTTGGTTATTTTTATTGGATTTAATAGCGGCAGCGTCTACCTGAACTCTCTGGGATAATGCCTTCATTTTCCGTGATTTCCTCTCACTCTTTGCCTCTGCCGGAAGCCAAAGCTCTAAGGCGTCCACAAATAATGCAAAATTTATAGATGGCAAATTGTGGCAGGTTTTCCACTCAGCCGACAGCCCTCAGTCTCGAATCTGGCATCCAATATTCATAGATTTCCCATTAATTAGCCACCTGTCGATTAATCAGGATTAAGCCCGCTTAATTACCTCAGGTGAAATAATCGACTTGTTTTTATGAGTAGCTTTTTGGGTGGGTATTTTTATGCACAATGCCATTTGTAAATAATTAATTTAGCGGTGGCTTCCCCCACATAACTTCATGCTAGGGTATGTTGGGAAGGGTATTAGCAGAGATAAAATAATTAATAAACTTTCACTTTTTATGGAAAATAACACGGAAGGTGAAGACAGCTTGTGCTTGTTAGAAAAAATAAATAGAACAGTATTAATAGCCCTGAGTTATTTTGCGTTTTAAAAAACATTCCCCTTAATGGCTTCTTTAAGAGGCTAATTTTCTCAACTGTTTTTGATATTTTAAGAAGTATATTTAGGGTTTAATTGCATCAATTCTTTTTGGTATTTAAGAAAGTTATCTAGTGCTTCGGATTCCTAAATTAATTTCTAATTTACTACTATTTATGTTGCCGTATAAGATGGTTAATTAGCAGTGACCTGCGTTCTATTAGAATTTGTAATGTTCTTAGACCCTTTAATAACTAAATTCAATTAATAATAATTTATTGAGCATTTCATTGCATTTTTTGCAGTGCCATTTTATGCGACACTTATGATTATAAAATATTCTGACAATCCGCTGTAATTTTAGCCGGTGTCCAGCATTTTGTTTATTCCCATCAACGAATATTGGTTATTAATGGCTTGCGACGTGGCGGCCCCTGCCAGCAATTCAACATTAAAAATATTTTTAAATGTCCAAGGTTAATGGCCGAGGCGAGTGGCCATTGAATATGTTTGCAAAATTAATCAAAAGCGCCGCTGACAGCTCAGGGAGCGTCGCCAGGAAAATAAATTAAAAATACATAAAGCGCTCAATTACGAAATTTGGTACATTTAATTTGGTACATTTGTGCAGCGCACAAAGACCAGGCCAGAAAACCAGGAAAAATAAAGAAAATATAAACGAGAAATGGCAGTGGCAACATCAGTGGCAACGGCATCACCCGGCAGCAATAGAAGCAGTCTACACTGGGAATAACTATGAATTTATTATCTAAAAAATGAAGTAAGTAGCGCACATAAAATGTAACATCTTTCTTTTAATTTTAAGAATGAAAAAGGTCGGGAAAGGGAGACTTAGCTGACTGATTTTGTATTGCTTTTTAATGTCTGTCTTATTAATTTTCCATTACAATATTTATAATACAATAAATTAATGAAGACAAGTACCAGGTATTTATGGAGTAAGAAGTATAATAAACTAACACCCATTTAAGTTATTTGAAATCCTTTAAAATGTCATATATTAATATTTCCAAATATATTTTATTTTAGCGTTCTTCAGGCAGGTTCCTAACCGTTTACCTTATCGAGTGGAAACTGTACTAAGATACGTGAATAATTCCTATCAATTCTATCCTGTGGACCAGTGTACACTGGCCAAAGGAGAACAGCATTCACTGAAATGGAATCCAATTTCCATTTATATTTTTTTCGCTGTCATTTCCTCTTTGTTTTCTGCTGTTTTTTGTGTTTTTTCTTTACTTTTTCGGTGTCTACTGTTCCGGGGTCGGCATAAAAATTTAATATGCGCCCCCAAGTCTGCTGCAATAAAATGCTTAACTTACTGTAGTGGCGCAAGTAACTTCAATGTGAATCATAAACCATGATCCGAGGCCTCCCCCAGTCCAAATTATGTTGTAAAAGTGCCGAAAAACAAGCAAATGGCACGACACTTGAGATCCCATTTCCCCGCACATTTTTTTCGGCCAAAAACAAAAGGAAAAACAAGAACAGAGAACAAACAGAGACACCCGCCGCCTCATTAGTCGAAGCGGTCACTCTAAGAGTCAATGGTTTTCCGAGGCTTCTCCATTGGGGTTTTTCGCCAGATAGAGGGATGTTTTCCAAAAGGGCCATATAAGCAATGTCAGGCCAGAAGCAGAGGCATATGCAAACTGGTTTTCCCACTCAAAATCAGTCATAATTTATTTCCGAGCTTATCGGATGACAACTCCAAAGAGGAATTCCAAATAGAGGGGAAATCTTTTGAGGGCGATAAAGCCTCCTTAAAGTCAGGAGAGTACTTCAAATTAATTGAATATTACATGCTTAAAGGGGGATATTCTAAAGAAAATATTCCATATGAAATTAAGAATCGTTTTAGGGGGTGTTGCCTATTTATTTATGGAAAATATCTATCAATATCTATTGTTTAATTCCTAAAACTAATTAGCAAGAAGTTGAAAATGGACAAGGGAAAACTCTTAAATAAAAATCAAAAAGACTTTTTGTTAGACATTAAATAATTTTGAATGCTACTCCTTTAAATGATAAAAACTATAAAATAATCAGAGAGAACTGAGTTAGCCTTGAAGTTCATGAAACTCGTTAAGGAATTATGTCATTCCTTAACCTTTTATTTTTAATTAATACATTCCAATGCACACAACATTATTTCCCTTTTGTATTCTATTCACAAAACATTTAATTGCTTTTCTCGATGCAGTTCTCTTCCTGTTATTGCCATTTTACCTTTTGACCACTGCGGTGGCCGGGAATTAGGTAAGTGAAACACAGCAGTTTACATTTTGGCGGTACATGGCGACACTTGTAAGTCCTTTAATGAGATCCTGTCATCGGTGTATTTGCGGTCACGGGGCTGTGTTGTTGCCTTGGCCGTCGCTGCCGTTTGCTGGGTGTCAGCTGTCGACTGTCATCCACACAAAGTAGTGCCCTGCGCTCCCCCCTTCTGTCCATTTCCCTTTCCGCTCTCCGCGCTTTCCGACTCGCTACCATTTAGCGCCCTTTGACCCTTCGCAAGTCCTGCGATTATTTGTGTGTGTTTGTTTGTAACAGTGCAAACACGACCACTAACTAATGAGCTCTTCCCTCTGATACCCAGATCATATGGGGGAAAGGGTTGGTGGCAGAGGGGTTTTGAGGCGGAAAAATATACCAAAGATGTATTGTGGAGATTCTTAAGGAGCCAAACATTATTGTAATTACGAGTATATAAAGTGAATTTGGGAATTTTAACACAATATACAGGTTGTTAAAAGCAAAATAAAGGCCAAATTAGAGCTTGTGTGGGGATAGACTTTAGGTCTTCTAAAATGCATATAATTTATAGGAATTTATATAATTTATTTACTTATTTTAAGAGCTAACATAGGTTTAAAGAGCCCTTATAGGGATTCAAGTGATTCTTTAAACTCTTTCAACGTCCGCTTCACTTTAAGTCACTCCACAAGACATCAGTCAGATGCAAATACATCTCGAAGTGGGTGGGAGATGGGGGAACAGTGGTGGCAATACACACACCTAAAGCACACTTTGGGGCTGCTGCTGCTGCTTGCTGGCTCATTTGTCTTTGGCCGTTGCAATTGTTTCGTTACACAATCGCCGTTCAAGGCGGCAAATATTGTATTGGGGTCTTAGCCTTAAGCCGGCTGTAAGTGTAACATATGCCACCAGGATGCGCAGGCGACAGGACAGACAGGAAGCAGAGCACACGCAGCAGCTCACAGGACATGCTGAGGCTGCTAATTGAATCAGAAACCGCAGCATGAAATCAACTACAAGGCACAAATAACCGCAGCCCACGCGGCGTATACGCAATGCGAGAGACAGCGAAGCGACGGACAGTGAAATGTGAAATTGGAAAAGGGACTGGCTATATTTTAGAGCCTTTGGGGGAGTGCGGGCATCGAAAAGGATTGACCAGATTGATAAATCCCCACGAGGACGGACGGACGATGATGATGCCTTTGACAGCGGCCTCGGGAGAAAAGGAAATGCGAAATATACGAGCAAATCGGCTCGAAATGTGCGGCATAAAAAGCAGGACATACATTTATGAGCTGCCTGAATAAATCATTCGCTTGCATTGTGCCCACTCTCTCTCTCTCTCTTTGTCTTGTGTTTATACTGGATTTCAGTATGTCATCCCCCAAAACATCATATGAATATTGTGTCCTTAAGTAAACAATACTAAAAGCCAAAAACCAAGAAACCACGCACAGCGGAAGCGGAATTAAGTCTAATTTAATGAACTCTGTTTACCTCAGCTGCGGGTGGCAGACAGCCGCCATATGCCCAATATCCGCTGTATATATGCGCCTTTGTATACGCCTTATATTTGCCCAATTTAATGGATCAAAGTTCGCCTTCGATAAAGAGGAAAACAAAATGTTACGATCACTCTCGCGAAAATCGACAACAAACAGAGTTTCCCAAACCCGCCGACGATACGACCGTTCGCCACAGCAACCGGTTGGCAAGTGAAGTGCGTTTCCCAAATGGCGCAAAACGAATAAGCGAGAAAACGACCCAGGAAGCCTCCTTGGAACTTGGCAGGAACTTGGCAGGATTCAAAATGTTTGCTGGCCTGGCGCACTGCTTGCTGGGATGCTTGATTCTTGATACACTGCTTAGCAAAACTGTTATACAAGCCTACACTGAGAAAGATTTGTAAATAATACTAATATTATCTAAATACACATAGTTAAGACAGAATGTGAGCTGAAAGAATTTTTGGAGACTCAATTTCAATTTATTTTCTCTTTTCAAAGCAATCCGCCACCTGTGGAGACGAAAATTGACACATTTTGAATTTGTTGATGAGAAATGAGAAATTAAGTATGCAGATTTGTTAAGCTGTTTTTAACATGTGTAAAAAAATTTATAATTATTAATAAGTTTGTTTATTTGGCGCCAACTGGTGGAATATTTAGGAAACCAATGTCATATATTGAAAAATATACGTTCATGTTTATTAGTGTTGGAAAATGCAATAACTTATATAATTGCTGGCAGACCCGAATTATCGAATTATCAGTGAATTCGGCATTTTAAGCGTAACACTTTTCGGGCACACTGCCGCAGTTTTAGTGCAAAAACATAAACATATAGCATTTTTAACTCGCTGCCGCCCTGTTTCTAAGTCCAACAGCAACACATCGAACATGCTCTACTTGGAGGACTACCTGGAGATGATCGAGCACCTGCCGCAGGAGCTGCACGACCGCTTCACAGAGATGCGCGAGCTCGGAGGTCCAAGAGGAGGTGCATATAGAGGATGATGAAGCAATATCCGCCTGAGAGGAGGAGGAGGAAGCCAGCGAGAAGGAGCTGGCCGAGCCGGGCGGCGATATGATTCCCAAGCATGCCAGGCTTTGACATGGACCTGGACGGCGACGAGGACGAGGATGTGCAGGAGGCCAAGGAGGAGGAGATTGCAAAGCCGCCCACGCGTATAAAAACGGTCAAGGTGCCACCGATCTGGGTGCCCAACAATCGGCGCACCCACGCCGCCCTTATCTACGTCTTCTCCCGCGGCCAGACAGTTGTTTGGCTTCTTGCCGCCGCATCCCAAGCCGGAACAGCCGCACATTTAAGCGATGCTTCGAAGCGCAAGGAGATTTTAAGCGTTGTCGAGTGCCACAAGGACGAGGTGCCGTTTTACGGCTACTTCTCCAGCGCATATCCCGACGATACGGAGCTGATTGCCAATTTGACAGACAAATACGAGACCGGACTGCACCAGGAGTATGTGTTTCAGCCGGGCTTATACTCCGTCTATTACAGTTTCCTTTCTATCTCTTTCCAGCTCCGACAAGGTTGTGCTAAAGGTCAACAAGGTGCAGTCGTACATGATGCTAGCTCTGGTGTACTACGGACCCAGTTACGTTAGTCCCAACGTCACCGTCGGCAAGGACGAGGCCCTCAAGTTCTTCCCCGAGGACTACAAGCAGCAGGATGAGGAGGTCATAATCGAGCCGAAAAAGAGTGTGAGCCTATTTATTTTCCAAGTTTCGGATCCAACAATTCGATCTTAATTTTTTTATGTTTATTAGTGTTGGAAAATGCAGTAACTAAATATAATAGTCTGGCAGCCCCGAATTATCGAATTATCAGTGAATTCGGCATTTTAAGCGTAACACTTTTCGGGCACACTGCCGCAGTTTTAGTGCAAAAACATAAACATATAGCATTTTTAACTCGCTGTCGCCCTGTTTTTAAGTCCAACTGCAACACATCGAACATGCTCTATTTAGAGGACTACCTGGAGATGATCGAGCACCTGCCGCAGGAGCTGCGCGACCGCTTCACAGAGATGCGTGAGCTCGATCTTGCAGTGCAGAGTAAGTCCCCCAAACAATCATTGGTTGCTGTGTCTAATCCTTGAACCACTCTGTATGCACCTCTTCTTCAAGCAGTGCAATCGCGACGAGCTGCAGCACGAGTCCATGGACACGGAGTTCCACAACCTACGCAGCGAGTACTTCAAGGTGATGGAAGACGCCGACGAAAAGGTGGCCATCGCGACGCAGATACATGAGCTGGTCGAGCGCCTGCGGCGCCTAGACAGCGAGCTCTTCAAGTTCAAGTGCGAACTGGAGGAGGACAACAATGACATCACCGAAATTCTCGAGCGTCGCTCCCTAGAGCTGGACGGCAGCTCCACGGCAGCCACAGCCCTGTGGCAACAGCAGCCACAGGACATGGACATGGAGGACACCCCGCTGCCGGGGGCAATGCCACGGTCACGTACAACTTGCAGCAGCTTGGAGGAGGAGCCTCCGCTTCCAATGCCATTGCGGCAGCAGCCAGCCAAGCGATAGTTGCCACCCAGCAGATGCAGCAACGCAGAACGGCCAGTTATGAGGCCATTCATGGAACGGCTGGCACCACTGCCGAATTCTGGTCGCAAGCGGGCCAAAGTGGCCTACAGCAGCCCGGTGGAGCGGCGGCAGTGACGGCTGGAACAGCTTTGGCTACCAGCGGCGCCGCAGGAGCCACCAATAACTCGCACCACTCTCACCACACTCCGTCGGATCACACCAGCCACAGACATGGACATGGCCACGGGCATGGGCACCACGGCCACAGCAGCGGCCACAGCAGCAGCCACAGCGGACACAGTAGTCATCACCAGGAGAAGAAGCTAAACACGGCTCTGCCACTGCCCACAACTCTCGCTGTGCAGACGCTGGGCGCCTCCACGTCGCCGGGGCAACCGGAAGAACTGAGGCTGACTTCGCTTGCTGGCTCCCCTCTTCCGCAGCGGAGCAGTTTGGTCGCGCCCATTATTCCGCCCCTAGCTATAGTTGAATGCTTTATACATTGTAACTTATACTGTTAGTCAGAACTCGAGCGACGAATGAGAAAGATAACCCTTTCGTAGTCATAAAACCACTAAATCACTGCTTGCTTGCTTAAAACCGAGAGGCACTCTGAGAGTTCCAAGACCGATGAGGCCCCATGTTTCTTAGGTTAAACTTACCTTACTCTAAACAGGGTCAAATGAACGATTTTTTGTATGTTAATTTAATTAATGCTGTAAAATAAATAAATATGTATTTATTTAATTTGAGTTGTGCTTTTTGTAATATTATTTATTTATTTTTTTGTCTCAAATTAAAAGGTAGCTTGGGCTTCTTTGGGGGCTTGTAGACAGCGAAGGAGTCATTTCCGGCCCTATAAAGCATATATATTCTTGATCTGCATCGACAGCCGAGTCGATTGAGCCCAATATTGGAAAAAAAAAAATCGTTCGATTTTTCGAAAATTTGGAAAGAGGTACCTCTTTCCATTTTTTGGAAAAATGGTCAAATTTTGAATTTGTTTAAAATGAGAAAGTAAGTATGCAGATTTGTTAAGCTGTTAAAAACTAGAATAGAAATGGTTTCCGATTTGAATTTGAGGCTTTTTTGGCTGAGTTATGGACGATTAAAGATTTTTTTAAGATAGTCAAAAAAATCTTTAATCGTCCATAACTCAGCCAAAAATGGCTTAATTTCAAATCGGAAAGTACCGCTGTGTTAGTTTTTAAGAGATTAACAAATCTGCAAACTTTAATTTTAAAAAACTGAAAGGGGAAAAATTTTACAAAACTGGACATTTTTGTTTTTTATTAAAATGAGAAAGTAAGTATGCAGGTTTGTTAAGCTGTTAAAAACTAGAATAGCAACGGTTTCCGATTTGAATTTGGACCTTTTTTGGCTGAGTTATGGACGATTTTCGATTTTTTGTACTTTATTAAAAAAAATAGCTAGATGCGCATCACTGACAGTTAGTAAGATGCAATTTTGTCCCAACGGAGCTTCCTAGCTAGATGCGCATCACTGGTGCACATCGTCAAAATCAAGCAAATTCGTTACTTTTTGAATTTTGGTACCAGGCGAACAGAAGGTAGCAGCAAGCAACCGAAAACTGTTATAAACTGTTATAAAAAACCCAAGTTTCGAACCTTTCACTCCCTAATAATAAGGTTTGGAACTTGGCTACGTGGCGCGTGATCTTACTGTTTGGCTGGTATTTTTCCAGTTTTTGACTACGGTCACACTAATAAATTTGAATTTGAATTCAACCGCCAAATTTGAATTGCTTGCTGCTGCCTTCTGTTCGCCTGGTACCAAAATTCAAAAAGTAACGGATTTGCTTGATTTTGACGATGTGCACCAGTGATGCGCATCTAGCTAGGAAGCTCCGTTGGGACAAAATTGCATCTTACTGTCAGTGATGCGCATCTAGCTATTTTTTTTTAATGAAGTACAAAAAATCTTTAATCGTCCATAACTCAGCCAAAAAAGCCTCAAATTCAAATCGGAAACCATTTATATTCTAGTTTTTAACAGCTTAACAAATCTGCATACTTAATTTCTCATTTTAAACAAATTCAAAATTTGACCATTTTTCCAAAAAATGGAAAGAGGTACCTCTTTCCAAATTTTCGAAAAATCGAACGATTTTTTTTTTGCCAATATTGGGCTCAATCGACTCGGCTGTCGATGCAGATCAAGAATATATATGCTTTATAGGGTCGCAAATGACTAAATGCAAAGTTGTGGTCGATTCTTTCTGTTTTTTAATGTAAAGTTGTATGTAGAATGTAGATAAACAAAGCTATCGATAGAGCTGCCAGATTGCTGAACAAAAACATTGAGAGAAATGAGAGCAAGGACTACATGCTTCCATACTGACTAATATTTATTGGATACATTGGAATCCAGCGCCTCCCGCTCAGCTCTAACGGCGCGACCAAACTGCTCCGCCGCGGAAGAGGGGGGCCAGCAGGCGAAGTCAGCCTCAGTTCTTCCGGTTGCCCCGGCGACGCATAGAGGTGCACTTGGGGCAGTACCACTTGCCCTTTGGCGGCTGCGTTATGCCCACGCAGGGATAGTGGAACCACTCGTAGGGGCAGGCGTCGTTGTCGCAGGCCACCATGTCGCCGTAGGATACTTGGTTGCAGGTGCAGTAGCGCGGCTCGTTGGGATCGTACGACCACTCGCCCTCGTTCGTCTGCTCCACGACAAGCCCGTTCTCGCCGATCGTAAGGCTGGAGCCGGGAGTTAGCGTGGTGGTGGGCAGGGTCATGCCGGTCACTCCGGCGGGTACACCTCCAGCGACATTAGCGGTATTACCCGTCAAGCCAACGCCTCCTGCCGCCGCCATGGAGAGCGAGCCGTGGGGCAGCCCACCAGCCGAGAGATTCGTCGAGGCCGCAGCCACAGCTGCTGCTGCCGCCGCCGTGGAGAGCATATCCACCGAATCCACGCTTATTGAGGAGGTTGACGAAGCGATGGAGTTTCCGGCGGAGGTGGAGGCGCCCAGCGTCTGCACAGCCAGAGTCGTGGGCAGTGGCAGAGCCGTGTTTAGCTTCTTCTTTTGCTTCTTCTCCTGGTGATGACTACTGTGTCCGCTGTGGCTGCTGCTGTGGCCGTGGTGCCCATGCCCGTGGCCATGTCCATGTCCGTGGCTGGTGTGGTGCGACGGAGTGTGGTGAGAGTGGTGCGAGTTATTGGTGGCTCCAGCGGCGCCGCTGGCAGCCAAAGCTGTTCCGGCCGCCACTGCCGCCGCTCCACCGGGCTGCTGTAGGCCACTTTGGCCCGCTTGCGACCAGAATTCGGCAGTGGTGCCAGCCGTTCCATGAATGGCCTCATAACTGGCCTTCAGACTGGCCGTTCTGCGTCCCTGCTGCATCTGCTGGGTGGCAACTATCGCTTGGCTGGCTGCCGCCGCAATGGCATTGGAAGCGGAGGCTCCTCCTCCAAGCTGCTGCAAGTTGTACGTGACCGTGGCATTGCCCCCGGCAGCGGGGTGTCCTCCATGTCCATGTCCTGTGGCTGCTGTTGCAATTGGTGCTGAGGAACCCACAGATTGTGACTGTGCCGCTCCTCCAGAACTGGTGAGCACGCTGTGGGCCAAATTCGTTGGCAGTTGGCGCACCACCGAACCGGCAGCTCCAGTGAGGGAAGTGGTGGCGAGACTCCCAGCGACGCCAGAAACGCCAACACTCATGCCCACGGCCACGGGCAGGGTGAGATGCGTGGCGGCTATGTTGCCGACATGATTGGCCGCCTGGGCTTGCGCAGTTGTGACACTGGCCAGGCCAGCAGCGGCTGCTGCCACTGTGACGGACGCCGTAGCTGATCCCGGTGCGGCCGCCGAGCCGGATGCGACAACGGGCAGTGAGTGGTTGAGATTGGGGCGCTTTTCCTGAACAGGCACCGTGCAGATGGTCTCGCGCCGTTTTTCCAACTTGCGGTGTCGCTGACTGGCACTAAGTTGGGCAGCCGAGATGCTGGCAAGGGCTCCTGCGTTGGTTAGAGCCATCACGTTAGAGCCTGTGCCGGATGAGCCTGCAACTTGGCCCGCGGAGCTGTTGCTCAGGTTGTTGGTCGAGCTGGCCCCGTAGTAGCGGTTTTCCTTCTGGTTCATGCTCAGCAGCAGGGCTGTGGCTGCCGTGGAGTTGCCGTCCAGCTCTAGGGAGCGACGCTCGAGAATTTCGGTGATGCCATTGTTGTCCGCCTCCAGTTCGCACTTGAACTTGAAGAGCTCGCTGTCTAGGCGCCGCAGATAGCGCTCGACCAGCTCATGTATCTGCGTCGCGATGGCCACCTTTTCGTCGGCGTCTTCCATCACTTTGAAGTACTCGCCGCGCAGGCTGTGGAACTCCGTGTCCATGGACTCGTGCTGCAGCTCGTCACGCTTGCACTGCTTGAAGAAGAGGTGCGCCTTCTTGTCGAGCGAGTCCATGTTGTCTGCAGACAAAGTGGTTTAAGGATTAGACACAGCAACCAAAGATGGTTTGGGGGGTCTTACTCTGCACCGCAAGATCGAGCTCGCGCATCTCTGTGAAGCGGTCGCGCAGCTCCTGCGGCAGGTGCTCGATCATCTCCAGGTAGTCCTCCAAGTAGAGCATGTTCGATGTGTTGCTGTTGGACTTAGAAACAGGGCGGTAGCGAGTTAAAAATGCTATATGTTTATGTTTTTGCACTAAAACTGCGGCAGTGTGCCCGAAAAGTGTTAGGCTTAAAATGCCAAATTCAGTGATAATTCGATAATTAGGGGCTGCCAGACTATTATATATAGTTACTGCATTTTCCAACACTAATATATATGTATATTTAACATTCTACATTTTACAAGTTTCACGAAGTTTCACGAAGTTTCACGAAGTTTCACGAAGTTTCACGAAGTTTCACGAAGAAAATAACGATGTTGCTATAAATAGTTGCTATAAATTTTACATACGACATTGGGTTTCCTAAATATTCCACCAGTTGGCGCCGAATAAACAAACTTATTAATAATTATAACTTTGTTACATATGTTAAAAACTTTATTTGCGGTTCGAAAACAAATTTGAGTCGAAGGCCATTGTTGGAGCAGGCTTTGCACTATACGTTTCCACCTAGTATTGTCACATCCAGCGGGACGTTTTCATTAAACCATTCAGTGTAATCTCGACGTTCCAAACTGTTGTGCATACAAATTTGTAATTGCGTGTAAAAATTTCTAGTTTGTACAAATTTCTATTATTACAATAATGAATTCTTATTTAAAGCAAAATGCAAAATGCCAAGGGAACCAGTCTGCTGGTGGCCTAGAAAAGCAGAAAATATTATACGTTCCATGCATATGCTTCAACCTCTTCCTCAAGGATTATTGCATGTGGGACCGCGACATTTGGGAGGGGCAAGAACAGCTGCCAGCTTATGTCCTCTACGAGAGGGCTTCCAAGATGTGGCTAAGCTCTTCTTCAAAAACCCGCGAACTATACGTAGAGTTTGCCAAGACGGAGCTGGACAAGCTTCCCCGTAAAACATACCGATACATTCGCTCTGATCTACTAGAATGGTAGAGGCTCAGGTGTCCGGCTCCCCTGCCTGGTCCCTGGAAGAAAGAAACTTAGTACTTTACCTTAAGGCAGATAAAATTTTAACTTTCGTAATTTTATATACAAGGCAAAATTAAGAAGAAAGAACCTTGGGCATTGAAAACTAAATTTTAACAGCGCACTAACACCTGCAATTTAATTTTTACAAATTTGTATATGTATTTAATGAACTATATAGTGCGAAAAGTGAAGATAATTCCAGACCATTTATTGGAGGCTAAGAAATAATGCCCATATATTTATATATTAATATAAAAGGTACGTAATTATATTAATTTCCCACAGCGAATTCAATGGGCACACATTCCCAGAGCACTGCTTTTCGGCTTTTAGGAGGCAGTGCGTCAGGCCAAGCATCGCAACCAATCCGGTCAGTCATTTGAACCCAAAAGATTTATGTTAAATTGTATGCTTTTCTTTGCGCTCGAAGTGGCGGGGTCTCAATTGCACGACGGCCCATATCTGAGGTGAACAACGAAGACACCAGATCCGAGACGGTGCTGCTGTTCTGGGTTTTGTTCGCTTAGGTTCTTTATGTTCCCTTGCCCGGACAATTTAAAATGGAAACGGGGGTCAAGCACGTATGTTGAATATAATTCCGATAGCCAGACGCCGTCTGCGGCTCACCGAATATCCATTGTTGTGACGCTCGACGGACTTGGCCTTAACTTCAGTATAAATAGTTTGCCAAGGGCGCGAAGAAGTCATCAGTTGGATGCCGGAAATCATCATGTGGAGACTACTGCCCAGCCTTTGCCTGCTTCTGCCGGCCCTTGTGATGCCCCAGGATCACCGTAGCCCCCGAGGAACCTCAAAATGGCCTGCCAATGTTCCGCAAAATAGCTACAATAATGTCGGGCCTTGTGGTCCCAGGGTATGTGGCAGAAATGGGCACAGTTATCGCGATTTCGACAGCGTCTGTGCCCTCAATGACTACAATTTGAAGATGATTTTAAGCGGACAAAACGGTGAGAAATATTTGTACAGAAAATTTAATATTTATAATCATGTGTCAAAGATATATGTTCATTTATATATTAATGCTTATATTTGTAATTATTATTTTTAATAATAATATATTTAAGACAAATTCAACTTTTGCTTTGCAGAATTCGAGCAGACAGACTCCATTTATTGCCACCCACCGCCACCTCCGCCTCCGCCGCCGGCCAGGCCCGGAAATAGTGGCTTCTATTACAACAGCAACTATAGGAGCATGCTGCTCTCCCAGTCGCCCAGTTCGACCTACTCATCGTACGTTCCCAGGCCCTGTACTCATCCCGAGCACATTCCCTACGTTAGACCCTACGGCGCTGTTCCGCCTCCAGAGATTTATCGACAACCAGAGATTCGCGGCCTCGACTATGTGCTGCCATATCCGTTTTGGACCTTCCAACGACCTGCGCCGCCAACGAGGCCGCCAGTGAGCTATAGGCAGCCGTACTGGTATTATCCTCCACGAGGTCACCCGCCAACGAACAAACCATGCCCTCCTGAAGGTCCAAAGGTGACCGAAAAGCCGTATTTAGCAAGTGCGAGCACCACGGTTTCTACCACATCAACAGAACCTTCTACATCAACATCAACAGAACCTTCTACATCAACATCAACAGAATCTTCTACATCAACATCAACAGAATCTTCTACGTCAACATCAACAGAATCTTCTACGTCAACATCAACAGAACCTTCTACATCAACATCAACAGAACCCTCTACATCAACATCAACAGAACCTTCTACATCAACATCAACAGAATCTTCTACATCAACATCAACAGAACCCTCTACATCAACATCAACAGAATCTTCTACATCAACATCAACAGAATCATCTACATCAACATCAACAGAATCTTCTACATCAACGTCAACATCAACAGAACCTTCTTCATCAACGTCAACATCAACAGAACCTTCTACATCAACATCAACAGAATCTTCTACATCAACATCAACAGAATCTTCAACATCAACAGCAACAGAACCTTCTTCATCAACAGCAACAGAACCTTCTTCATCAACGTCAACATCAACAGAACCTTCTACATCAACATCAACAGAATCATCTACATCAACGTCAACATCAACAGAACCTTCTACATCAACATCAACAGAACCTTCTACATCAACATCAACAGAATCTTCTACATCAACATCAACAGAATCATCTACATCAACATCAACAGAATCTTCTACATCAACATCAACAGAATCTTCTACATCAACATCAACAGAACCTTCTTCATCAACGTCAACATCAACAGAACCTTCTTCATCAACGTCAACATCAACAGAACTTCTTACATCAACATCAACGGAATCTTCTACATCAACATCAACAGAATCATCTACATCAACATCAACAGAATCATCTACATCAACATCAACAGAATCTTCAACATCAACAGCAACAGAACCTTCTTCATCAACATCAACAGAAGCTTCTTCATCAACGTCTACATCAACAGAACCCTTAACATCAACATCAACAGAATCTTCTGCTGCGGGTGGTGGTGCTGATGCTCCTACTGTTCCCACTGCCACTGCAGTAAGTCTTTAATTATATTTTAGATTATTTAAAGATGCTCAAAAAAATCTTCTAACAGGCCAATGCGATTACAATTGAGGTCAGAGATGGGAATGGTAAAATTATGCGAATTGCACTGGGCGAGGCGACAACGGATCCGGAAACGGGAGAGCCCAGTTGCTACCCTGTAACTAAAATCCTGGTGACCACAGGGTCCACGGTTGTGTTCCAGTTTTCCGGCTGCATTCTGGAAGAGGCCGCTTTGAAGAGCGCCAAGATTGCAGCGAGCAGTACAGCAACTACAACTACGGCCGGACCAGGAAACATATATGGATATGGCACCGATAAGTCCCCGTACTATCAGTGGTACGGATCCTCCGCCTCCTACCACGTTCTCCAATATTAGCCAGAAGACTAGCAAGAGAGCATGCATTTTACAATATATTTTTGTTATTTTTGAAATTTAAATTGTGAGTCAACAAATAAATATGAATTTCAACCTTATCATGCTCAGCAAACAAAAGAACACCTGCGACCCATATCCGAGGGAGTCCAGAACTGCAATGAGGTTAAAGTAAAAGAGTGGCTGCTTTTTATGAACTCTTTAATATGATTCCTCCTCCTCTTAGAGTCAATCCATCACGTTTTGGCTTTTATACAGAAGCATAAATAAAAATAAATAAACAAAAGCAGGTAGCCAAGAAGAGTTAGACAAATCCGAGTCTCTGGCCTGGAATTATGTCATTAGAAACGTGACCTGTGATGGCCTCCCAAGTGCTCCATCTGATCAAAATGCCTTTAGGTATATGTTTATACATATATTCGGGTCAAAGTTAATATCAAGTTCGGGTTCAAGTCGAAGCCACCCCACATTATCGCAACCGATATGCCGCTGACTCATGTTTTTCCAAAGAACTGCAACTCGCAGACGATTTTCTCACGACTCAAGGTTGACCAAGCCAAGCCATGGCAATATCAGCAATTCCCATATATATATGGTATATATATAGAATATATATTTCATAATAAAGTGCAAGAAGCGGCGTCTAGGTCAACGATTGATAGGAATTATGGGGCACTATTCACACCATAATATAACCATAAGCCAAATAGGGGCCGCAACACGTACGCAAAATGTCAATGGTATGAGCACACCTCGGGAATAGGATCATGGCTAACTATAATGGGGTATAAAAGCTGGAACTGGATCGAGGTCAAGGCATAGTCGGTCTCGCATCGTTCTCAATATGACAGCTACTCTTTGGCTCGGACTTGCATTCGCGTTTGTGATCGCCGTTCGGGGATGGGACTACGGCTTGGATCATTACCTTCCAGCGCCGTACTACCAGAGCCAGGCGCAGCAGTACGAGCTGTCGACATGCCCTCCCTCGGGACCTGAAGGTCTCGTTTGTGCTGGCATTACCGGATCGGAACCCTTCACCTTCCCCAATGCCTGTGAGGTGGCTCGCTTCCGAGCCGTAACCGGCAAGGGTAGGTTCTCATATTCCCTGGATCCAATCTTAGCCAAAAACCCATTCCCTTCGTATTCGCCGCAGACTGGCAGATCATCCACGAGGGCAGATGCGACAATTTGGAGGTGTGTCCGGGTCACTGCCGGAATCAATACAGTCCCGTCTGTGGCAAGTTCCAAGACGAAAGGCGTAACTTTAACAGCGAATGCGAACTGCAGCTGGTCAAGTGCCGCACAGGCGACCGTGAGTATTTCATTAAAGTTAATTTAATAAATAATAATAATAATGCTCTCTACATTTTTGTTATAAAATTCTGTAATGTTGGGTGCGAAATGCAGCACGTTCTTGACTAGAGTTGATTCACTGCAAAAACAGAAAACTCTATGAATTGGCACATTTAAAACTGGATTTTCTGTTGTAATTTTTATTAAAACAAAAGCAAAATTTATGCTTTATTTTGCAGCTTGGCGAAAGCAGCACGATGGTCCTTGCGAGACCAGATATCCCGCTGGCCAATCGCTTCGCGTTCGACACTACAATCCTTATGCCGTAAATCCCCACCCATCGCAGCAAGGATACTTTGGATCGCAAAGATCTTATGCATCCTATGGCTCTCAAGGGGCTTATCGATCCCAAGGAGCTTATGGATCTCGAGGGCCTTATGGCACTCAGGCAGCTTATGGCCCTCAGGCAGCTTATGGCTCTCAAGAAAGTTATCAGAGATCACATAATCCTCACAGAGCTTTTGTCCCCTATGGACCTTATAGTCCCTTTGCAATCTCATCACAATCTCAGCCGTCGTTCGTCTCACCTCCGCCTCCGTACAAGGCGCCCGTTTACTATCCCTATGAAATAACCTGGGAGAACCTGCCCACGGAGCTTGGTATTCACGGCAAATCGTATGAGACCCCGGCCACCGAGTATCCTGCACCGGGTTCCAGTGCCAATTCGTATGAGAAAAAGTCCACAGATTATGCTACAACCTCTAAGCCGTATGAGAAGCCCGCCACCTACGAAAGCCCCACTTCCGGTAAGCCCACCTATGAGACGCCTGTCTATAACTCCACCACAACGAGCACGACTCCCCCGACTCCCACGAAAACCACGGAGAAAAGCACTGCAGCTCCCACCACCACACCGCAGCCTGAGCCCGGCGCCACCACTCCGGCCTCCGATCTTCGACAGAACATAAAGGTTAATGCAGTGGTCGAGGCACCAGTAACTAAATCCACCAAAGAGCCCTCTACGACAGCTTCCCCCACCGAAGCTCCAGTTACCGTGACGGCTGCTCCTTTGACAAAATATGCAACCACTGTCTCTCCGCAGCACGCAACAACCACACCAAGGACGAAACTCGAAAGAGTAATTAAGATAAATGCCGTCAAGGAGACGACTAGTACCACCGAAGAGCCAACTACAGAAGAACCAAAAACTTATAGTTCCTCCTATAAATCCTACGATATCTATCCCAGCTATCCCACATATAAAGCCCCGTCGACCAATAAAACCACAACAACTGCGAGGCCGAAGGTCACCACAACACCTAAAGCTCTGCGCGATACACTAATTAAAGTAAATGCAGTGAAGGAGACGACATCTACCACCGAAGAGCCGACTACAGAAGAGCCAACCACCGAAGAGCCAACCACCGAAGAGCCAACCACCGAAGAACCAAAAACTTATAGTTCCTCCTATAAATCCTACGATATCTATCCCAGCTATCCCACATATAAAGCCCCGTCGACCAATAAAACCACAACAACTGCGAGGCCGAAGGTCACCACAACACCTAAAGCTCTGCGCGATACACTAATTAAAGTAAATGCAGTGAAGGAGACGACATCTACCACCGAAGAGCCGACTACAGAAGAACCAACCACCGAAGAGCCAACCACCGAAGAGCCAACCACCGAAGAACCAAAAACTTATAGTTCCTCCTATAAATCCTACGATATCTATCCCAGCTATCCCACATATAAAGCCCCGTCGACCAATAAAACCACAACAACTGCGAGGCCGAAGGTCACCACAACACCTAAAGCTCTGCGCGATACACTAATTAAAGTAAATGCAGTGAAGGAGACGACATCTACCACCGAAGAGCCGACTACAGAAGAACCAACCACCGAAGAGCCAACCACCGAAGAGCCAACCACCGAAGAGCCAACCACCGAAGAACCAACTACAGAAGAACCAACTGAAGAATCCACAACAATCTCAACTGGAGAATCAACTATTTATCCTTCAAATCCTGCAACGTATCCCACATATCAGGCCCCAGCTACCAATGCAACCTATACCCTCTATCAGGAGTCGTCTTACAAGAACAGCTCGGCGAAAACCTATCCGGCCTATTCCGGGGATTCCCCTGTCATCGTAAAGACAGTCAATGGCAGCACATTCACTAAGATGTATGTGGAGGTACCCGGAAAGACGGGAGCCAAAAAGTTCAGCCTGGAGACCTCCGCGGGCGACAGCAAGACTAACCTCCAGCAAGTATACTTCTTGACCTTCAACTAAGCCGCAATAATTGTTTTTGATTCAAATTTAATATCGAAAAATTAGCAAACGTTCATATGTAAATCTTGTAAATGTTATAAACGTTAATGTGTTTTAGGGAAAGTGTAACAATTTTCATAACATAAATTAAAGTATTGTTGCGTTTGAAATCCTCTTGACTTAAATGGCGGCCACGATGTTATTTTTGGGCCCAGCGGTGTCGTTGATGTCGGCGGCCAAGTGAAATGGCAAAGTGTGGTCGGTCATCAAGCGCACCGGAAGTCGTCTAATCCGGCGGGACACTTGCAGGGGCGGCGCTGCCTTCATCTTCCTGAACCGTCGCCGTTTCGCACGCATTGCCACGTCCAATGCCACTTGGCGAAGGCGATGCAACTCACGCAGAACCTTCATGTACCTCTCAAAGCGATAGATTTCCCTCTTCAGCATGGCGGCCACGTACTTGAAGGCGCAATGGACACTGGTCACGGCCTCCCGCATCTTCTGGTTAAAGGTCAGGCTCGTAACGGTGTCCACAGTATCGTCGTCCTTCAGAAAGGGTATCTTCAAAGTCTCGGTGAAGTTGGTGACGGCGATGGCCTCCACCAGAGATTCGTTTGCCGCCCGTTCGGGCTCCCGAGTGGCCCAGGCCCCGCCGCACAGGAAGAGCACCATGAGGGGCTGCGGTTCAAGTTCACATAGAGGTGACAGCTGGAGGACAGCAGTGCGCACTTACCATTAACATTGAATACTTCATTTTCCAGTCTTTTTTATTTTTATTTTTTAATTTGTAAAGGTGCTTTTTTGTCGACAAGCCAAGTGACTGAAGTATTGAGAAACTTCAGGCAAACTGACATGACCCAGTCAAGGCCTACTTTTCGAATTCCAAAAGCCATATTTTCCAAAAGGCGGAAACTCTGATAATAGCTCATTTTTCATATCATTTTTGTTGAACATTTATTTAGGATTTGCTAGCGATTTATCATAGAGTAATATTATGCTTAACTATAGCTTTAAACCATAGTCAGCTTTAAATAAGTGAATCCAATAAATTGTAAAGTTTAAATACGGTAATTATTCATTCTACCTGCTTTGCTGGCATTTTAAATAATTATATAATAAAATTTAAATGATGACTTAAGTAATCCAACTTTTTCATATACAATATGCATATGAAGAAGAAGTTAAATTATTTAATTTATTTCATTTATAAAGAATTTTTCCTCAAGTTGAACTTGAACCTCATACTATTTTATTTAAATGTTAGATCCCTCAGCATATATCAGATATTCACTGTGGATTGATTTCAAAACAAATCGCAAGATCAAGTTCATTGGCCAGATTTCTTGCTGTGCACAACTTGCAGCGGCTCGATTCTTTTTCCCGATCACGTAGCGCGTGCCATTGACAGCCGGCATTACTTCCTAGTTCCGTTCCCAGTTCCCTTTCCGCACCACTTGCCAAAGCCCCATACTGCCCCGCCGCCCACCGGAAGGGGCTATCTCCCCCGCCCTCCCTTTATCTCTCTCTTTCTCTCTCTGGGTTTGGGGAAGTTTCGATTTCGATTCCCGCGGTTCTGCGAAAAGCTATGAGACACCAAAACACACACACAAAAGATACATTCTACAGCCCGGTGACTGTTGGTCTGAGTAGGAGTGTTCGGCTCTCCAGCTCTATCGCCTGGTTTATGCGTCCATTTTGTGTGAATTCTTAAAAATCCGAAAAATCCTTATCTTCAAATTGAATTATTCCAATTTTAATTATATAAATACCTAAAATACATTTAGAATACATTTATTAGAGTTGATCTCACTGCTCGCACTTGTAAGAATTAGTTTCCAGAGGCCCTCAGATACATTTAAGAACCCGCAGATACACGTAATGACGCCATGAGTGGGCAATGCATAAACGCAGTATCTGAAGCTCTCACACTCCCACTCGCCTGGGGTCTCTCTCTCTGGCTTTGTCTAACCGCCAACGCTTTTGAGCCGGCCAACATTCCAATATCGGGTTGGAATGGATCGGGTCTACGTCTAACCTTCAGGCAACTTGTCGCTCGAACCAAATATTGTCGCGCACACAGTCGGGCTTAGAATTTTACAGAGGCGACAACGAACCCCAGATGTCCTTTATCTACATTAACATTCTGAAGAAAATGAAAAGGGAGATGGTAGTGGATACCCTCTTGCGGAAAACATAATGGATCAGAAGCTGATATGACAATATAATAAGTAAATAAAATGAATTATTTTCATTTATTTAATAATGTTTTCCTGCTTACAACATGCATTTTTCGTGTATATATAGTAAGTACATTTTAAGACATTTATTTCTTAATTTTTATATGGCCCTGCACTTTGTTAATTTGATAGCTGCTAACTGCCAGCAATTTGCTCGATTTCAGCTGCCCGGGTAGGGTATAAGCCCAGCTTCTCTCCATCTCCCCGCTGTCTCACTCTGCCACACTCATCGATGGCGCTCCATTCGGGCCGAGTTCGATTGGCCGCTCTCATTTGGGGATCTCTCCCCAGGCCGCCAGCTCGCTCGCTCTCTGTTTGCCAAGTCGGACTTCAATGAATGTGCCCCAAAGTGGCCAGCAGAGCGAGAGCCAGAGAGAACGGCTATTGCCAATTTGAGCTAAGGCAAAAAGCCAAAGCTAAAGCCAAAACCAAACAGAAACAACAGGCCCGAATGAATAACAAACGGCAAAAGGTATGCCAATATAGCAGGTAGATCAGTTGTGAATCTGGCAACAAACCATTTGGCTGGGGCTGCTGCTCCAAAACAAAAAGTATATACAACAAAAACACAAACAAAACGCGCTTCTTTGAGTCCTCCTCCTCTGCCCCTCTTGGCGGTGCGGTACGGTGCGGTGCGGTGCGGTTGCTTGTGTGAGTGGCTCTGTGCATATTGCACTGTGTTTATTGTTTTTGTGGTTTTACGGAGAACAACATCGGATAATACCAACCCGTGGTGGTGTCAAATCAAAGTCCGCCAATGACCGCAGCAATCGTTTATGGATAATACCAACAAAAAAGGACTCCTGCACGCGCGCCATCTTCCAAGGATACGATATTCACGTTCGATAACAACAAAAGCGCGCGTTCCGGCTGCCTTCAGGCGGTCAATCTGGTGCCCTATTGGCCTTTTTAAAAACATCTGTTTGCCCAGCTGCCCATGTGTATTTATTTGATGGCTAATTGGCCAGCTCCCCACCTTCCCCCAATCGTTCCCCACACGCCAAACTCCGTCTCTCTTACTCTTCGATTTCTCGTGCTTGGCCTGTTTTTGTTTTTGTTATTTTTAGTGTTTTTGTTTTGTTTGTGGGTTTTTTTAATGTTTTTGTTAAGTGATCTTCGGTGATGACCAGTGTTAAGTGCCCCGAAAAAACAGATCATTTTGAAAATCGACTTTTGAATGGATTCTTAACAGCTTTCTAGGGCTAGCATCGTGATGACAAGCAATTAAGTCAAAATAATACTTAATTCTTTGTGTTTTCAATGAAAAGATTCACAACATTAATATATATTAATGTTTTTGGATAAGCCTTTAAAAAAGAATTATTTTTAAATTAAATTAAATTAAATTTAAAACACACATTTTCCATGGGTCATTGTAAGAAAAATATCTATGAATTATAATAAAATTACTTAAAAAATGCATCATCTCAGGTTATAGATACAAAATCTTCTCCCTCTTCTTTTTTTTTATTTGCTGCGGTGTCCCCAGGTGACCTTGTGTCGCATCCTCATCGCAAGTTAAAATCAAAGTAGAACACATCCGTATAAGTGCGAGTACGTGATAAAGTTTATACGATTTATATGCATATATAGGCAACGTACGTGGGCTGCACAAATCTGAACGGATCCGAGTCTGATCCAAGCGAAACGATTCAAATGGAATGCAATCGAATCAAGTTGAATCCAACGACCTAAAGCGGAGCGATGACGATGGTTCTGCTAGCCCTGTGATCAGAGTACATACATCTGTAGTATCTTTATAAATTTTCTTATCTCAAAAATGCAAAGGAAAAACACTTGACTGGGTAATGAACATGAGAATTAGCATACCAGAAACATTATAAAGTAGCTTAGAGTAAACTGTCCCAAAATCCTTTTAAATTGAACTATAAATATGAAGCATATTCACTTGAAAACATAATTTACTACCCTTATTAGTTTCATTGATGAATTCCAATTTAATTGATACATTGAATAAATAATTTAAATTTACATATTTTATTCCTATTTATTAGTAGTTTATTGGTTAATTAACATCCATCAGAGTTAATTGATTTACCAACTAATTAGTAGATTTCTTATGAGACGAAGCCAACAAATTTAGCAATTAAAACGCGTTTATTAGTTTGCCAATTGCTTTATTCACCTATCCACCGCCTATCTATCAGTTTTACTCAATGAAATCGAATCGAGTTCACTTCATTCAAGGCGAGGATCGCGTTAGGAATGCTGCACTGTGGTTACAAACACGACAAACTAAGATACTTCCACCAGCGACTCTCAGAGCCAGACTCCGAGTCAAGCTCAGACAGATCACGGTTCTATAATGTGTACGGGGAATATACTAACAATATTATTGGCTTTTGGGGACCGTGTGGGCCGAAGAAAGAAAGAAAACGGCAACAAGAATAAGTTGAGTTAAGTTAAAGTCGCGCAAATAACTCGTTCATTTCGTCATTTTGAGCAGCTATCAATATTTGATATATGTCCAAATACACAGGCATATATACGACAGGTATGTTTATGTGTAATGTATGCAAATTGATTTCAAGATCCTACACACAGAGAAATAAATTATGAACGAGCTAAATGTTGTGGAGAGACTGAATATTTCTTACCGAAATATGATATTTTCCTGCTAAGTTTAAAATAAATTTTAATTATTAGCACCAATAAAAGGTTAGTAAATTAAATGTGTTATATTTTATTTTAAATTATAAACCTCTCGGTTTACAGTAACATTTACAAAAAATTGATAAGTTAACCAGACTTCAAGTATTGAAAATATCCAATTTCAAATGAAAAACTCTTATTTACATTACAAGTAATTTTTGTCGGTGTCTTTAGATAATTTTCCTTGACGGCCATCCATGAGCATCGTAAAAATCCTCCGATTTCGTAGGTTTTGTTGACTCCAAAACCCAGTTTGTGTGTCAACAATATTATTGTATTTAAATCTGTCCGTTTCTGTTTCGGTTTTCTTTCTGTAAGTTTACGTATATTTTGTGTGGTTTTTTGTTTGTTTCGAGAACGCTTGAGTTGAACGTTTCATTAACAGGCGGGGGCGGGACGACCGGCGAAGGCGTTCCAAATGCTTCGGCCATCGGGGCTCGAATGCCAAAAACGAAAACTAAAACTCATTTTGACCAAATGCGTTCGAAACTATGCGGCAACAGCGAGTGGGCCAGTTCAAAGTTGTTCGCTTGCTGGCTTGTTCGAGAGCAGCAATTATCCAAATGAGAAGCTGGCTGAAAAGCTAAAGATCGGCGAATGCACGGGGAATCGGAGTTCGGAGATCGAATAAGTGGGGGAGAACTCTGAATCCAAGTCAAGGAGACGAGCAACTAAAAGTTATGGGTCTTTATTATGGGGATTATCCTTTGACCAAGATATTTGGCATGAAGCCCATTAAAAAAGTTATGAAATCCCTTTTCAGAGTTTTGTAATTTCTGCATTTTTTGCCTAGCTTGTACATAAGTTAATCTTTTCATGACACATATTCCAGCAGATTTCCTTCTAAAATTTCAAAAAGTAAATGAACTCTAAACTAGTTGAAATAATTGAAATTTACTCAATAACAAATTTAAAAGTTTTACAGAAAAACCAACAGCCACAACCATTAAAAGTGACAAATAAAAATAACAAGTTCTCGAGTAAATGCGAAAAATGCTTCAATAATAAACCATTTAGCATCTGTTTATTGTGTGGCGATCGATCTCAGCCTTACTTACTCAACTTTTTCCCTTGAATTAATTAAAGATCAAACAATTAACGTTTCCCATCTCGATTTAGAGCAAGATTATATAGACTGCCACATTTGTATTTTCAATTTAAGCCAAATGAATGCATTTAAATTTTCTGCGGGTCTGCTTTTAGGCTGAATTGAAAAGCAACAGATACGGTTCGAAGCCAGACTAAGCTGCAGTACCAATCGAAAGCCCTTTTAATTAAAACAAATATAAATCAACAGGCGACGAAATTTAAAACTTTATGCGGAAAATTAAAATTAAATTAAATTCCAACTGCCGTGGCTTATATTTTTAAACTATATTTCATATGATTTATAATTTATTACGCGTTAAAGCTTATTTGCGTGCCCTTCATATACTAAAATATTCCTTTTTATTGTCACACAGAAATTTAAAGAAGGAAAGTCATTTATGCCAACAATATACTTGAATATTTTTATGTGGAAAATCGAATAAAAATATTAAAAGGAAAAGCCCCTGCAGCGGCCATGGCTCTAAGCAAGACCATCAAATCAAAAGCTGGCGCCAAAGACGAGCAAAGCGAACTGGTGAGTCTTAACCCCTTAGCCCCTTAACCCCCTTAACCCCCTACGCCCCCCAGCACCACCCCACCGCACACCACACATACACATGCCGCTCACAAGTGTGTTGCTCGACAGTGCTGCCATTAAACAAATTAAACCATTAAATGGCTCTAAAATCAATACAAAATACAACCAAATACAGCAAATTAAAATGTTTGAATGAATTTATTTTAATTTTGCAATGTTTTAAAATTTTAGAAAAGATAAAGCTACATTTGTAAAGATAATGAATATATCTGAGAACATTAACCCAACAACAGCCGAGCTATTTGACAGCACTGAGCGGCTCACTCATATACCCATATTCACCCATATTCACCCATATACTCGTACTCACCTGGAAACGTACTCACATTCGGGCCACGATAATCGCGTAAGGTGGCTCAGGTAAAGCTCGCCGTTGCGGGCAAAAACAATGAATGGTTGCCAGCAACGTTAACGTCGGTGGCGGCAGTGGCAGCGACTGCAGAAACAACAAAAAACAGAAGGTAAAAAAAGCGTTTTCAGCTCAGGTGTAACAAACTAACGGTGCAGCTCAACTCGGCCCAGCAGTCGCAGACGCGCCATCGAACAAGCCGCTCGCGGATCGCGCGCACTATCTTTTGGTTGTCGGCTTTCCGTTTTAGCAGCTTTTCAGTTTTCAGTTTTCCGCTTTTCCGTTCTTTTTTTCGCAGTTTTTCTAAGCTCGGTTTTCCTCGTCGGTTTCCATTTCGTTTGGCGCTTCATTTAACACGACCGCTTAAATGAACACAAATCCCCGAAATTAAATATTGAAACGAATTAACTTGTTGTTGTTGTTGTTATTTTACATTTAAACTTTTAACTTCTTGCGCGCTGCACTTGATTTGTTCATATTTTTTTAGCGTTGTTTTTTTTTGCGCTAATTGCCTGAATGGCAAAGGCAAAGTGCAAAGTGTGACAGTGCCAGAGATATAGAGCGAGAGTGAGCGGGAGCGAGGGGAGAGAAGGGTATATATTAATAACTTTAGATTTAAATTTAAATAAATACATTATCAACAAATTATACGAATTTTCTGAAATTATTTAAGAAATATTTAGTGCCAGAAAGGACCAGTGTTTGGTGTTAGATATTATTTTAAAAGAAACAGTTGGATATCGAATAAAGGTTTTAATATAAACACTAAAAACATGTTTTCCTGTTTATCAGTAATCATAAAACAAAATTAAATATATAAAATATAAGATAAAAAGATTAAATACAAAACATGTATCAAAATACGACCTTAAAATGTATCTAAGCTTTTGATTCTCATTCTTAGATTAATGAAAAGTCAAAAACAGGCCAATTAGTTTATATAAATTCGAAAAGAAAACGTAAACATGGCAAGTTTTATGTAAAACGATAAATTTCAATTATATTTGGTTTAAAGGCAAGTCTAAGAACATAATAACTTCAATAATTTTTGGCTATGCAATTTCTTAACATTTAATTTAGATTTTTTCTGCTGTGCAGAATTTGAGATATATGTGCATGAGATGTATAAATATCTTTTTATATATACATATATTTATGCGATCCATTCCCGTTGCCAGATCGCTGTGAATACGTGCAAAAAATTAATCATTAACTCTGGGGCCTTTTTTCCACTCCACTCAGCTCTCTTCGTTGTCTCTCGTAGCGTATCTGTTTTTCTTCTCTACTTTTTATTGCTCCATTCGTTGTCGTGACATTTGTTGTTGTTGTTGTTGTTATTGTTGTTGTTTTCTGCATATTTGTTTTGTGTGCAATTTAAGTTTTGTACCTGCATTTGTTGCTATTTTGTTTGATCTTCGTCGTCGTAGTTGCTCGTGTTGCATCATCCGCACACATAAACCCACATTGGGCATCACGTCGCGTATACGCAATGTTGGCCCAGCAAATTAGTTCTACCATTGACGCAATATTTATTGCAATTCCCTGCCCTCTCGGCAAACTACTCACATACACAGGCACATAGCCTGCAAGTTGGAAAACTTGCAACTCCTCCGGCATTTTGGACAGGCCACGAAAATATTTTCCCACCATTAGGAGGCCCCCTAAAAGTCCAAGAGATCAGGCAATATAACAACAAGGCCTGAGAAACACTCACATATAGCACAAATCATAGACTGCACACAAAGTGTGTTCGGACAAAGCTGCACTGGGAAAAGATCAGTGGCATTAGATTATAAATTATATTTAATTAAAAGTGGTTAAAAATGCCTTAAAATAAGGGGTGCATTTTGTGATAAATTGTAAAAAAGAATTGTGATTTTAGGGGAATTTATTGAAAATGAAAGGATACAAAATAGATAATAATCCTATGAAATATCCAACAAGAAATTGTTTAATTTTTGTTGTTTTCTATTTATATAGTAGAATATTATTTCCTGATTTTTCCTATTCTCTCAGTACCTGCAGGAGTGAGGGGGTTTCTTTAGCAGCAGCAGCAGCACCCACAACTAATGCAGTTGTTGTTGCTATTTCGCTGGCATTATTATTTTTATTATTATTGTTATTATTGTTACTGTTGTTGCTGTGGTTATGTGTGGCTGCCTTTTCGAAAAAAGAGTTTGTTGTTCGGTCGCCTGTTTTTATTTGTTGCCGCTTCGCTCTTTATTGTTGTCTTTAACTTGTTTGCTCTGCCGCCGCTGCTGTGTGTGTGGTGTGTGCTGTGTGTTTGTTGTGGGTGAACTATTTAAGATTTTTTACGTCTTCTAAAAGGAAAACCTCTTTTTGGCCTGTCTCGCGCGCTTTTTTTGGACAGCGGCCACAATTCAATGTCTTTGTATGGCCAAAAGGCGTGAATTAAATGCAACTACAACATGCCACTGAACGTGGCGGGAGTATGGCATGGTATTGGGGGGAGGGGATTGGCTGGGAGTTGTTTTGGATATCCATTCGTCGTCGTCGTCGTCGTCGCTGACCAAGTGCGTGACTTGTGGGCTCGGCTCGGCCCCACTGCAACTTTGTCGAAAGCCTCCATGTGAAGGAACGCACTAGGCAAAATGTATCTTTCATAAAAAGTTGGAAGGGAAAAGGATATAAAGTAAATAGATATTTAATGCACATACTTGGTAGGCTGTGTTTTAATAGTTTTATTAAAATTTATAAATAAACAAGTCAAATATAAACTTGCACTTGAACATAAACCCTTGCAATTCTGATGTCTCGCAAGACTGCACATTGAAAAGGAAAAAATAGCAACTAAATTCCTACACTTTAATTAGCTAGCAATATAATTTTGTCAACTAACTTCCTGCTAGCATTTCTCCCTGTGCACCGCTGCTGTTTGCTTTTGGGTCAAGTAAAAGGCTTTGCGATTGCATTAGGAATTGTCAAAGTTTGCCACAAAAAGCTTAGCGAGACTCCGTCAAGAGCCCCGATCGCTGGCTAACTGAAAATTCAAGCGAGATTTTTCCAAGGGGTGGTGACTCATTTATTTAAGGCGTGACCAGCCAGCCTACTCCCCACTCCCTACTATCCACTGCCTACAAAAGGGAGGGCATCGCCTTAAGAAGAACCACGCAGAAGCCTCGCTCTCACATAATATACATTATGTATGCATGGTATATATATAAATCTTTTACCTTTTGCTGATTGTGGCTTCTGCCAATACCTTTTACAAACACAAAACATCAATTTGACCGGAAGCAATTACAAAAATGGCCAAATTGCAGTCACAATTAATTCTGATTGTTGTCCCTCTCTCTTTGGTGATGTTGTTGTGGCGGTCTGACGTCAGTTCGACCAACAGTCCAAAAATCGATCACTGAAAAACCGAAAATAGCAAATAGCAAAAACCGGCAGCAACACAACTCAATGGAGATTTATTGTCTGATCGCCTAATTATTGATTCAAGAATCGTTTCTCCGCTGGTGACTGGTTAATGGGGATAAAATGGGTCTTCATTCTGCGCCAGCATATCCGTTGAGGAAGCATCGGAGCCGGGAAACGTTGCTCCAAAGATTTGCCGAGCTTTTTGCGGCTGGGACAGTTGATAAATAATAATAACTAAAATTAAATAAAAAGAATAATAATATAAAAGATTAACATGTAGCTAAATCCAGTCAGTATTATTAAATTTATTTGAATTTCTTTTCGTATTTTCCCCTATATAGAAGCCGGGGGCAGGGTTCAAACCCAAAAAGGCCTCTGCCGCTTGGTCCACTGATCATCTGACCTTTGGCCGCTTTTTTTCCTAAGCCCAGCTTGAGTTTGAGTTTAGAGTTTGAAAGCTTTTGTTTGTTTTCGAATTTCCATTGCCCTTTTTGTGGGGTTCACTCTGGATTTTAGTTTCCACGAAAAAAGCCACGACCAGACCAGGCCGATGGGTGGGCGTTAGTGCCTGGGCGGGATTTCCAAAAGCCCAACAAAAAAAAATAGCACACACAGTCCAGATCCATTTATGGCCCTCGGCCGGGGCTCTTGGCTTAATGAGCTTGCAGAGAACCGTTCTGGGCTTAACGCTCCGCGGACTACGAAGTAGTTACTATCATTAAACCCAAAATTATACACAAAATTTTGAATGGAACTGTATGAGGAAATTTTATTTTAAATTAAATCATCAAATCAAGAAGCAGTGGCCAAAAATTAAGGATGGAAAACATGTTATTAGTGGACTACTTTATATATTTCTTTAATAAAGAAAATCTCTAGCAAAAATTTGTATAGTATTTGTTATAGCCGCTCTCAATCTCTATCTGAATTTGTCACTTAATTCTCTTCGATTTCTTGGCTTAGAATCTGGTTCTGATCCTTACAAGCTGGAGCCGTGAATCGCGCTCAGCGATGTGGTGCGAGCTCTGGAATTGCCGCCGAGCCACACCACAAACGGGAGCTGGAAAGGAGACTGGGACTAGGATTGAAGGTGAAACTAAAGCTGAAACTGGACGGAGGAGAAATCGGACTAGGACTGGGACTGGGATTGGCGGGCTGAAAGCAAATGTAGTCGGCAGTTAGAGCAGGAGCCACCGTAGCCACCGTTGCCACCGCCAGATGAGCCAGATGATCGAATGGTGGTGATCCTCCTACTGTCGCCATGCACATGCAGCCGCAGCAGCAGCAGCAGCCACGCCGCCCACTTCCTTGATCCCATCCAGCAGCAGCACGTCCTTCTTCCAGTATCAGCACCAGAACCAGCACCCGCACCGTCCAAGTCTGGGGACTCGCGAAGCAGCAATGAGTCCTCATCGGCATCCACTGGCGACACAGCCATTCCGGCTGGATACCTGCAGCTGCACCAACAGAAGCAACAGGAGCATCACCAGCAGCAGCAGCTCCAACGAAATCATCCCAATAATCCCCACCAGCCTAGTCATAGTCATAGCCCAGCATTATTACTGCCCGCCGGCAGGTGGCTGCCTCTGCCGCTGCCCCTGCTGCAGCCGGCGAATCCAGTGCCGAAGCCACCGCGCACCCATGGCCTCCACTGGCATACAACGCCGTATCCCCTTTATGCCGGCTATCCCACCTACCAGCCGCATCCTGTCGCCTCCGATCTGCCGCCGTCTCTGCCACCGCCACCGGCAATCGTCTTTCGCGTGCAATCATCACTGCCCAACGGGGGCTTTACTAATGCCACCACCACCACTACCACCACCACAGACTACGTACGTCACGTGACCCGCGTTAACTTCTACGACATTACTTCGCAGGTCGAATTCGAGCCCAAAGATGACGAGGAGAGCAACGAGGCCACGGCAAGCAATTGCGATACAGAAGCTATTACCAAAGAAGGTGAGTGAGTGTTAGCTAGCCTCTGGCTAATATATATAACTAGCATAGCTAAATGTAGAAGATACAAAAGCACAAGATAGCTTGCCTCTGTTCAAGCCAACCTTATCTTAACAATGAAAGCTCCTATCAATTTTTCCCAAGCTGAGAGATAATACCATTAGCACTTAGCAGTTCATCTGAGAACAACAGGTTCTCGATCAGTATTATAATTCTTGTAGACAACGCCTTACTATCAGTGACGATGTGGAAATGACAGATCTTGTCAAGACCCTGCTGCTGATCAATCGGAACATTCTCGGCTTGATTGCCCCTGCATCGATCGTGGATGAGCCAATCGAGTGACATCATCACCGTCACACCGACATCGGCATGTCCAAGCCTTCAAACATTGGCGAACAAATTGCCTCCAGCGTGAGATCACAGCGAGATCTTGATGGATCGATATGCCATTGCGATCATTTGGCGGGCAATCAGTTGAAACGAAACCAATGGTAAAACAGGGATTTTTGGGATACTTAATAGAATTTGAAGTTTTAGATTTATATATAAATAATTAAATATATATATATATATTCTTGTGCACCTTCAAACGGAACTTTTTCAAAGCCTAATTTATCCATTTAGCCATCAAAACGATTTATTTGAAAAGCCTTGCGAAGAGAATTATCCCGCTATACGTTTTTGCATATTACTCATACGACCCAGTGGCCGTAGCCAAAGATTAAGTTCCTGAGAATTTTGTTTTAATTTTAATTTATTAAAAATCTGAAAAATATATATTTTTATGACCTATTTAATCATTAAAAAACATATATATATATATATATTTTAGAGGAAAGTAGTCAGGCTTCATATTCGCACATTACGCATACGACCCGGTGGCCCGTCGAAGATGAAAAAAATGAAAGTGAAGCTGTGAACGAATTTCATTTCCGTTTCCATATTCATATACATGTTCATATGAGGAAGAATTATCCTGTTTTATGTTTTTGCTTATTACTCATACGACCCGGTGGCCGTAGCCAGAGGTTTGGTTTCAAAGAATTTTTTTTTTTAATTTATATCATTAAAAAGCTTAAATATGAATATTTTTAAGTCCTGACATCTATTTAGTCATCGCAAAAAATGTATATAATAGCAAAAAGTGCACATCCTCATTGGAGTTTCGCACATTACGCATACGACCCGGTGGCCTGTCGAAGATGAGAAATGAAAGTGAATCTGGGAACGAATTCCATTTCCATATTCATAATTCATAGTTCAGCAGCTGCTGCTGCTGTTAATCCTACCAGCTCTCCCAGCTTTTGCCAATTATATATAGTTTTATTTATACTTACATGCTGCCGTACAACTGCATCTTGCGGAAATCATAGAAAGTTTTGATTTAATTATGTGATTAACATAACACAAAGGCGCCACAGCTAGCAACTTGCAACTTGCAACTTGCAACAATAAGTCGATTACTACTTGGTGCAATCTGAAAAATGTATGCACAGCACAGCAGTAAAAAACGTGTAAAAATTAGAAATAACAAGCGGCCAAACAGCAAAAAGCAAAATGCAAAATGCAAATGCATGGAAAAAAAGCCAGCGAAAAGCACAAAGTGATCCGAGGAAAATGTGCACAGATTTCCCACGTTAGCAAATCATTAAAAATCAACTCGCGACGCGACTTGACAAGCTATATATGCAAAAATCCCCCCCAGGGGGGTCGGAAGAGCAGCGGGAAAATTATAACAATTGGTGCACCACCTAGCGACACCACCGCTGAGGTGCCACGCGGCTGGGGAGATATAAAATATTGAATTGCGTTTTACAGAAAATATTTTATGTTGGGATTTCGTGTTAAAAGTATTACAAACATTATAAATACATATGAGAATGGTTTTCATTTTCCACCGATAATTGCTTATATAAATATAAAAAACTCAAAGCTTCACCATTATTAACCATTCAACAAATATTAACACTTGTTATTTAAATACACGCAAGGCCGTATGAATTGTGAGAACTCTACAAGTACCTGAGTTGGTTATAACACATAAATACTAGTTTTTTAGGCCATACATATACTATATGGATTTTTGTTTAAGTAAATGTTAAATAAATTTAAAGAGTTTAAGGGAAAATTAGGCAGGAGAAATTAGGTAAAGAATTTAACAATTGTTGAGACCTCCAACTGACTAACTATTACTGCCCTAGATATTCAATTAATAATATTTATTCCAGCATCACAAGGCCACAAACGTTACATGTTTACATTTCCCACTGTGCAGTTTTTCTTTGCTGCCTTTCGCCAAGGGGTGTGTATAGTGACAAGTGACTGGGGGCCACTAAATAACAAGGCGGCCAATGGATATCGATGACGGGGGAAATCAATTGACGGGCCATAATCGATACCACAATTAGTTCAAGTGCCGATCGGAGCCAAAGATGTAATGCAATATTAGTATCTGGGCAAAGCTGTGGAAAGACCTGCTGGAAATTGAGGGAAATAAAAGGAAATCGTATGGAAACCGAATGGAAATCCATGCAGATCACAAAAGAAGTTGGCAAGAAATCAAGTCAGAAATCGAGCCAGAAATCGAGGCTTGTTAAGTGGGCGTGGCCAGGTAACATAAATTCACATTAGCGTCGGCGCAATCGATTGGATCGGTTTCGGTTTCGGTTTTCGGATCGAACAATTGCACCCGCCGACATATAGTACTTATAAACCAACCTGCTCCCTTTATGTTTCTTTTTTTCCACTCGGCCATTTTCCGCAGGTTTTCGCCACAGTTTTCCTTCGTTTCGTTTGCTTAATTGTGATTGTTGTTGCCCATTTATGAAGTTTTTGTTGGTTGTTGGCTGGTTGGTTGACTGCCCTGATGCAAGGGAACCCCACCAACAGCAGGGGGAAAAATGCTAAGGGGGGAGGACAAAGGGAACCGGCAGCAGCAGCAGCAGCAGTTGCAACAATGCGGATATCTAGCTATATGGCTGTGTGTGTAGTATGATAAAGATAAACAGTCTGGTCAGGCAAATATATATAGGCGAACAATAGACGGAGAGGCCTTGTCACAGTGCAGCCTGTAGCGTAGGGAACTAAGCTTAAACTTTTACTAAAATATTTAAATTAAATAAAGAAAGGATGGGAGTTAAGGAGAAGGCCATAGATACTTTTCTTATACTAAAAAAAATTAATTTTAAAATTGAAAAGAGTTGGAAAATTGAATCAAGTTCTAAAATCAATAAGAAGTTATGTTTAAAGCTTTTCCTATATAGCTAGGGCACACTGTAGTTCGATCGACTGCCCAGCGGACTGCAATTGCAGTCTCGAATTCGCTGCAAGTCGCGGATTTGGACTCAGATTCAGATTCAGACAGACGCCAGACAACGCGACGTCTCGTTTCTGTGTGTTTCGGTTTCGGTTTCTGGCGATGCCGCTGCAAATGCAGATATATATATAAGCGATTATATAAGCGACCTTTAATGGTCCAGCGATCCCGATGCAGCCGCCGGAGCCGAGATTTCACAGATGGAGATGGAGAAAAGCCAAAAAGACGCGGACGTGGACGTGGACGTGGATGTGGGCATGCAGATGGAGCCAGGGTATGCTGGCAAGACACGGCTAGAAAAAATCAGGCCTCATTTCCACACAAAAAAATACATATGATACATATTTAAAGCAAACAAAATTACGGATATCCTTGCTCGAGTCTGGGACTTTGTTTAAAGTTAATTCAGGTTGCCCAGCTTTAATTTATATAAACATTTTATCTGTTGATTACTGATTACAGCCTTAAAATTTAGTTTCTTACAGTTCATTTAATTATTATTTATTATTTATTTACATTTTGTTGTTAAGCCAGCATCATCGCTATAAAGAGAAGAGTATACAAAGTACAGTTAGCTTGGGAAGCGGAGCGACCAGACCAACTTGGACTTGGTTACGTAATTTGGCGCGATCGCTGGAGCGCTTAACGCCCCTTTAGTGCTAGCCAAGTCCCGAGTCCGAGTTCGAATCCGAGTCCGAGTCCAAGTCCGAGTCCGAGTTCTTCTTTTGATAGAAGCGGAGGAGCGGGAGAGCTGCTGCTCTCGAAATGGGCATTAGCCACATGCAAATGAGGCATTTTGGCCTGGCTTTGTGTGTTGCAACGGTGTCTTGGTGCCAAAAAATAAATGCATTCCGTTGGCCAACCTCTTGTCCTGGTCGCAGATCACTTGACCGAAAAGTTTGGCAGCAAAAAGCTGCCGGCACAGAGCTTTGATTTTGGCCAAAACCCTCCAGCAATTAACACACAAGAGCTTGGCTACTTTGTAGTAGCCTTTTCGGAGGCCGTCGAAAAACATGGCCAAGAGCAGTTACTTGTTAATTATTTCATTTTCCTTTGTTTATATAATAATAATTATTTATTTCATCTATTTAATGTGTTGTTTTTGTATGCAAATTGCAGAGGAGTGGATAACGAAGCGCAAGACAGAACTCACGACCACCAGACAGATCGAAACGAGGGTGAAGCGGCAGGTGAAGCTGCAGGATGGCAAGGTCATCGAGGACTCGGGCCCCATTGTCTCCACCAACACCACTGAGGACACCGATAAACAGGAAACGGAAACTACCGAGGTGAGTTTCTTAGATCATCTTAGATGATTATTGTATGTTCCATATATTTACTAAAAATATATCTCAATTAAATCCCATTCGCAGAAACGCGACCTTGACCTGCCCGACGACCTCGATGGCAACGCGCAGCTGATCGACATGGCCGCCCTAGAGGCGGGTGCCGTGAACGAGACGCAGTTGGCCCAAATCCAGGAGGTATTTGGACCCACCGAAGGAGCAGGAAAGCTGGTCAAACGGATGGTTCCTAGGCCGACGGATGGCTTAGTGCGTCAGGTGGACGATAAACGTGTCATTTCCCATGAGGAGATCAAGGACTACCACGAAACGGAGGATGTCAAGCATCTGGGCGATTTCACAGACCAGGTAGGTCCTTTATATTATATATTTTCTTTATTATATATAATCATAATTAAATGGGATGAAATATAAATATATTTTCTCGACTTCAAAATAAAAGAGAAGCGCTTATGTTATTTTTTAAGCCAGACCACGTTTACTAAAGACGCTTTATCATCTAGTTTTTTTTTTTTGTTTATCAGTCTTAAACTTATTTTTATGGCTTTCTTTTATTTCCGCGCCAGATATTCTTCGTATCAAAAGCGAGCAAAGTTTTTTAATTGTCAGCAGAAAAGTTCTTTAATTGTCAGGTTTCTATTTAATTTTATAACTGGGCAAAAACATAAAGAATACAATTCGTTTTATCTGAGAGCAGTAATTCTCATTTTTTTATTGTTTATAAAATATTTAACTCGTTGAAAAATCTTTAAGTGGCTCACATTTTCCTATTAGAAGAGGGCTGATGGGCTTAACCTCCACTTGGTCGTGAAGCTGGCTCGCTCGGTAACACTCCCACTCCCACTCCCGATCCCCCACTGAGCCGCAACATTATTCATCTTCAGCCGAGTCTTTATGTTCATTTCCATATCCATCACGAGCGGTGGCCTAAGCTCTGCTCCAAAGAAGTGGAAGATCCGAGACCGGTTGGCCCCGAAGCTCAGGAGCGGTTCTCGGGCCAAGAGGTTGCATCTCTTGCTTGTATATGTTACCAGCACTGAAAAGATATTGATCTAAAAAATAACAATCTTATGGGTGCAAAAACCTAGATTTGTCTAGATTATTTAGAAATTTAAATAAATATTAACAGACACTTTGGAGTGCTTTATTTTTAATACTTAAAAAGTTCCCTAAAATACCTATTTTTTCTGTGGTTTGGAAAAATATTAAAGTGTTCATAAATAAATAAATATTTAATATTTTAAGAGTAATCAAATATTAAACAATTATCTATGTTATAGAGCTGACATGTACATAAAGTATCTTAGGCCTAAAAAACATCTTAATTCTGTCTTTTGTTTTTTATATTTTTGAGATACATCTTTAAAATAAATTATTGCCCGTATTTTGATCATTTTTTTGCAAGTGATTATCGATCAGCGCGATGTGTAATCGGAGAAGCTGCAGTGCGGACAGGCTGAACCGAAAATTGGCGTAAATAACTAAAAATCAATTTGGCGTGAAAAGCAACTATGTTGTTTAAGCCAGGCAGCCCTGCCTTAGCCCGTGTGGTTGCTTTTGTGTTTTCCCCACTTCTTCTGCTGTTGTTGTTTTTTCTCTTTGGTTTTGTTTTTAAGCTCATTCGAAAGTTATTGGTGTTGTTGCTGCCGTTGGAGCTGCATCCCGCACAGCTGGCGTCGACGGCGGTGCTCCCGCCGCCAGCTCCAAGCGAGCTCCATGCGAGCCGCTTTGGCGATCAGTTGCCGTCGAGCGAGCGAAGAGCGTACAACTACAATTCGCTTTGCATCCGTTCCATCCGTTCCGTTTGCCTTTGATTTACTGTTATTTTGTATCTTATCTGCCATTTATCTGCACTGCTTTTCCGGCCAGAAGACAATCGGTTTGAAAAAGACGTTAATGGTTATTCGGCGGCCATCATTAATAGGTATCGATACTCTCTCCACGGCTGTGTTAGTGTCTGTGTGTTGTTGTTTTTTTTCGATTTTTGTTTACAACACCAACAAGAGTTGCTCTCTCTCTCTCTCTAAAATAGTTAATTGTGTTTTTGTGTGTTTGTGTGGCTTAGTTTTTGTTTTAATTTAGTTGTTAATGCTAATGCTGAATGCGTGGGCTTTTAGCCAAGAGGCGAGTGGTGCAACCGATTAGAGTATTGCCAAATTTGTGAAAAAAAAGAAAATATTAAAAAACAAACTCAAAATCAACGAGGACAGCAGGAGGAGTGAAAGGAGAGGAGAAAGACAAGAGGCGAAGTGAAAACAGAAGGAGGAATACAAAATCAACTCCAATTTGCATAATTATCAAGGTGCGATATGACTCCAATAGTTATCTGAGTTAAATATATATAACCATTTTCACGAATATGTTTTTTTGTATATTAGTATTATAAATATTTAAGATTACTATGCAATTATTATGTGTAAAATCAAAGATTGGATATGATTTTATTATTATTATTTAAACCAACCCACCAGACTCCTGTTGAGATTCTGGGCCTGAGAGACCAACTTAACTTAAACCGGTAGTTGGCAATTATCCAAGCCAAAAAGGTATTGCCATTGAAGACAAGGGGGATATCAAGATTAATGCTTATATTGTATTAAATATACAATTTTTGGGGCTTAACTGTCAGAAAGGTTTTTTAAAATAAAACGATTTGCATATAAAATATGCTATGGGATTGGAATCTGAACTTGTTTTTTATTTATTAATATTTTATGATATTTATAGTAAGAAGTCCTATTCTTTCCTTAAAATGATGCAGGTTATTTCTGTAAATAAGTTTATTTTAGTTTACGATTTCCCATTTCAATTCTAAAACTGAATAAAACATTTTTATTATTGAATAAACAAATATCTGCATAGATTCAGGTAGGCTACAGTCCCCTATGAGATTCTTATTTTATTTTAATATTGTATATTTTTAATTATGGTCAACACTGCAAGGCATACACACTGAGAGGCGGCCAAGAGAGTGAGATAGAGAAAGAGGGATAGCAAGGTAGCTGGGTGTGCACACTCTCCCGGAGGCGAAAGAAACCGCAGCCCAGCTGCTTGGGCTTGGGAGCCCGGGGGCGAACCAGAGGTGACCGAGGTGGTGGCCGGGAGGTACAGAGGCAGACCTGTTCTGAGCCAGGTTTAATCAATAGCCAAAGTGCGGCTACTGTGGCTGCGCGCGGATCGCTCCTGCCGCGGATCTCTCGGATTCTAGGCGTGTCTGCGGCAGGTCCATGAACCTAAACAGCGCACACATTCTCGCGGAGACCGCAGGTACTACGGATACAGATACAGGTACACATCGGGGAATGGGATAGGGCGCGGGCAAGGGAGCGGGAGACACAAGCACATTTAATTCGTTCATGCCACATAACATTCAGAGAAGTTTTTGGTGGAAAGCGACCACAAAAAGTGTTTGGGATTTGAATTTAAATGCGGTATCTCTCTCGGCACTTCTTTGTCTCGTCTTGGGCTATATACCATATACACTGTATTTGTATCTGTAAATGTCTCTGTACCTGTGTGAGTACTTGGCCGCGGTACTTGGCCGAAAACTCGTTTCGGAGTCAGTCTAGGTGCCCCCACATGCTAAACCAATCCAATCCCCAGCCCAAACAACTCTAATCAGCAAATGCCAATCAGCAAAAGCAGCTGGGCGTTGGGAGGCTTCAGGGGGCATAGTTTTCTGGGTTTTATATTTTGTGGAGGGGGGAAGTAGCCTGGTCCAGAGCCAGAGCAATTCACGCAACGGAAACGATAAACCGAGAGCCAGGCTCACGGCCCACAGAGACTACCAAACTCCAACTCGAAGCCATGCTTAGACCAAGTCTCTTTTGCTAGTTTGCTGGCCACTCGTACTTTAGCTTTAGCCTCCAACCTTCGGAGTCTGAGTACGAGATCTCCAAAAATACCATTATTAACTAGAGTTTACACTTTACAGAAAATTCACAAACACAAGCAAAGAATGAATTGTTAAGATTTCACTCCAATTGCATACTTTGTTTTATTAAAATACAAATATTTCTTAAATGATTACATTTAAATTTCTTATTGATATTTGTAAATTATTATGTCTAAATTAAATACCTATTGAAACTTAAATTAAAATCTCAGAGGAACTAAAAAATTTATCTAACACATACAATCTATAGCTACTTCAAACTAATACTTTTAATGTTTAATTCCATTTGTATTATATACATTTTGTTAGGACTTACAATTTACCAAAAGCAAACTATTGGCTCTAAACTCTTTGCTCAAACACAAGACTGCCAGCCACCGGCTTGTGATGAACGTTCTCTTTTGAAACAGGGTTTGCTTCTGCTTTGTTTATGATTTTGATCTTCCTCCCCTCTGCCCTATTTACCTTAATATTATGAGAGCAAAGAAAAGCAAACATAAATCTAGCTTCCAGCTTCTTATCACTTGACAATCGTAATATACATAGGTATAGTATATGTGTATATTTTAAGACCACATAAAGATGACCTCTGATATGCTGATGCTATCTGGTGGATCTCGTGAACCTGGCGGACTGGGAGATATACATAATGTGGGCTCTTGTTGCCGTGTAGTCATCATCATCATATGCAGGCGCGTTGGCGTTGGCCGCACACTAACTGAATTACAATAATAATAATCGATCGCTCCACGATCCCCTGCCAGCTCCCAGCTCCATTCCGCTCCGCTTCGCCCGGCTATGCTTGTGTATGTTCAGTTCAGTTTGAGTTCGGTTCAGTTCAGTATAGTTCGACTTGGCTCGGAGAGGTTGAGCAACTCCCAAGGCAAACTGGTCTTCCACCGATACCAAGCTATCCCCTCCGTCACAGCCGCCTTAAAAATTTGCTCATTTCTCTTTTTTTATTTGTATTTTGTTTTTGCCATGGCAATTTTGTTTTATTTTTCTCTTTTTTTGTATTTGTATTTTCTGGTGGCTGTTGGCTGCTGGCCACTTGGCATGCCAGGCAAAACATGGCCAGGCGAAATGTCCATTTGAATATATGCTGGCCGGGTGTGTGTGCATACGAAAAAGGTTCCAGTTCGAGTACTCAGTACTCGGTATTCACATTCACAAGCCCACTCCTGGGAAACCCTCTTTTTTTTGGGATTCGGCCAGGTGAAGGCAATAAAGCGAATCAAGATAAATCACAACATGCGGGGAAAAGTTGTCAACATAGTATAATATATACATTTCGAAACATGGCTAGATATATTCTCCTGTTCATGCTGATCAAGAATATATAGTGTTTATGGGGTCGGAAAGGACTCCTTCACTGCATTTCAACCTTCCAACAAAAGACTTAGGCAACGAACTTGAAAACAAATTTTTCGTAAGTACAAAAGCGCCATCTAGCGGCCACAGTGGGAACTCCAGCTTGTGAAGGAGAGGAACGAGACGGAAAGGGCTTAGAACGAGCAAATTCATCGGGCTCTTCCCCTCTCTTTCCCCACGCCCACAAGCTGTAGTTCAAACTGTAAGCGGTCACAAAATGGCGTTTTCGGTCTGACGACCCTTTCGAAATATGTTTTAAAATATGTTTTACCAGTAAATGAGTTATTTTCGACTCTATAAACCCTATATATTCTTTATCACCATAAGCAGGAGAATCGATCTAGCCATGTTTTAAAATTGTAAATGGCAAATTGCAAAAATGAAAAATCATATCTTGGCCAAAAATAAACAAATTTTAATTCGGAAAGCATTGCTATATTCGTTTTTTTTTAGCTTAATCGACCCACATACCCACATTAAAAATTTGCATTTTTTTTAAATAAAAAAAATTAAAAAACCTAAACGTTGTTCAGGGCATGTCTAAAAAACACATAACTTTATATTAGATATTATATAATATATTATAAGTAAAAATATGTTCAATTAATATTTAAAAACCCTTGCGTTACGCTCTTAAGCGTAAAAGCCTAGTGTCCAAAGAGGAACAAAAGCGATTTGTCGCAGCCCCAAAGGTTCGAACTCTGCATCATCATCGATTGATATTAATCACCGATCAAAGTTCCATCCTCCTCCTCCTCCTTCTCCATTATCTTCTAGTTTTCTTCTTTTTATGGTTCCATCATCGAAAACTATGTATATGTAACTTGAATAACCTTAACTCATCTGCATATATGCTTGGAAATTTCGTGTTCAATGGGTTTTTTGAAAAGAAAGATTAGTGGGAGATGTGGGGAATGCGCTGGCATATTGGCATTTGTATTGGTAGAAATAATATGGCTAAGAGGCTGACTGACCATCAAGTTTCAGGCAGAAAGAGCGGAATGAAAATAAAAAACAAACTGGCTGAGCAACAACAAAACACTTTCTACGCGCGTTACCGTTAACGCAAGGTCGTCGACAAAAAATTAAAAAAAAAAAAACCAACAAAAAGGCAAACAAAAAATAACAAAACAAAAAACTAAAAATAAAAAACAAATAAACGAATAAACAACAACAGGTTCAGAGGCGTATCTTTGAATGACGAAGAGATATGGCCAACTCGTCATCTTCATCCGCTGACCAGCGTCTTCGTTGTCGTCGTCACCCAGGCGTGCCATCTGCTCGTCATCCAAGAAATCCAAGATGCGATACCCCCAGCAATTCGACCTTGAGCTGTCCATTCCATTCCAGTCAACACCAGCAGAGATCCCTTCTGCTCCATCCTCGTTTTACACGGCAAGAAAATGGTGTGCAAATAAAATCACCCTCTACACTGGATAATAAAACGTACACGTAGAAAATGAAATGTTTATAGAAGATAAAATTGAAATTCTCAACAAAAAACTCAATGAGAGTATAATTTATATCAGTGGTTTCTCAACTTATTGTAGATTAACGGATTAATTAATTCAAACCATAAGAAAATCGTCCCCAACAATAAAATAATTAATATTGCAGGTACCAAATAATAAATCGGAATAAAATATTATTATTTTTTACGGCGTATTCTTGAAATACATTCTTGGCTTTTACCGTTAACTCAATGACGTTGCCCCATCCAAAAAGTAAATGGATTCGTTTTGTGGTTGTGCTTCGCTGTCTTGCTCTGAATACCTGAGAGGTGGAAAGAGGAGGAGGTGGTGGAGGTAGTGGAGGAGGAGCAGCTGGAGCTGGAGCTGGAAGCCAGCCACCATGTGCAGTGACTGCATCGGTGGACGAGTGATGCAACCTCCAAGAGGGCCTGGAGTGGAAATTTCAATTTAAAGTGGATTGTCATTTGAATAAGGGATTTAATAGAAGAGCTGGAAAGGAAATAAATATCTAAAAATATAATCTATTGGGATTATTTATTTATCTTTTGATTTGTTGCTCATTTTCCTCAACATATTTATGGTGCTTTGGTTTGAGCTCATGTCATGGTCATTTGCTTTGAAATTTAAAAGGCCATCCATTATGTGCTCACATCTGGAAGTCACGAATATTGAAGTTTAATTGTTAATTGAATCGAGCAAACAAGCTTCAAATATTTGTATTATTTGCAAAAATAACACAAAGTAATACTCGTAATGGAAGTGGCACAAAAAAATGCCAAGAGAAATATGGTTTAAATTGTAGTTTCTGTTTTTTGCATTTCCTGCCTGGCTTAAAACTGACATAAAGTAAATATTATTTCTGCTTCCTTCGATTTTAGCTTATTTTTATCCTTACAAATTGTATATGTAAGATTTAAGTATTTAATTAGTTAAATTCACTTCAAATCCCACTTGTAAATATTTCTCTAGAAAAAAATTAAATAAACTTCTATTCAAATTATTCATTTTTTCTTTTTTCATACAAATTAAAGCTATTAAATATCCTGTTTCTCCTTTCAGACCTACGTGAACGCCGTGCGCGACGGTGTCGAGGACCTTGAAGCTGTACTGTGTTCACCAGAGAGCCAGCGGCAGCTGGTACCGCTCGGTCCTCAGGTGGTGGCCAGCCGAAGCAAGTCGCGCAAGACAATCGACTCGGAGGACACGCGTAAACGCTGTCTGGCCCAGGAGGACGGTACTCTGGTCACCGAGAGCCGGCGAACCACCGAGCACGAGATAATCGTTGACGACGAATTGCCGCCGGACGAGGCCAATCCGAAAGCCAACACCAATAGTTCCCACCGGGATGAGCGCAGCCTCCAGCAGTTGGTCGGCGCCAATAGGGAGCAGGTGACCACCACGGCTTCCAATCAGCGCTTTTTCCGGCAGCGCGACGAGCAGCATGTGGACGTGCTAGCCAACGGACGGCTCCACTCCACCGAGATGCGCTACGCCGCCGAGACGACGCAAATGGACAAGGACGGGCCCGCGGAGCTGGAGCGACCGGGCGACTGGGATAGCCTCTCCGACCGGATGCGGAAGCTGCGACGATCCCAGCAGCAGCAGCAGAAGGGTGAGTGTTCACCAGGAGGGCTGGCTGAGCAAATGAAAATAAATCAAAATATTATGGGAATTTTTTAAATTCTAAAAATATATCGCATATTTTTTTAGATCGAATCCATGCATTATTATGCTAAAATTATATCACTCTGAACTTACAAGTTGATCTCTTTTCGACAGTGTGTTAATCGATGACATCATATTGGCGCTGATTCAGCGGCAAACACGTTTTCATTTCAATAAAATATTGCATAACTGGAATTAATATCATAAATTTGGGCTAACAATCCGATTTTGCGGTTAGAAATTTATTTAAATTGAAGTTCAGAGACATTCTCTGGAAATGAAACAATGAAACGCTGGCAAACCTTTATTAATCTTAAAAATGTACACTTTAATTCCTTATTTTCTTTCTTAAAATTATAAATCGTACGCCTGGGTAAAATAATGTGTATTAAATTGGGTTGCAAAATAATGATTTCCTTTTAAATTGAAAAAGTTGAATATAACTTGAAAATATTTGATTTAAAATTGAAGCTAAAATTTAAATTATAACAAATTCTTGATTTATTTGAGTTTTTAAATATTATTACCGCAGAAATAATTTATAATAATTATTTATTGCTATCCTCCAGAAGTGGCCCTGCTGGCGGATCGCAAAGATGCCTTGACTAAGCGCCCACTGGACTTCGATCGCGAGGAGGAGACCCGCAAGGGCGAGACCATGAAGTGGCTGGAGTCGCACTTTGGCAGTGAGTCCACTGCCTCCAACGATTCCCGCGACGACGAGGCTGAGGCAGAGGTGGAGCCCACCAAGAAGAGCTACTTCAATGTGACCATCAAGTCGCAGAGCCAGCCGCAGGCCGCCCACATCCATGCCCAGTCCCATCTGGCGGCCAGCACTCAGCATAGCCAGCATGCCCAGCACATGCATTCCCAGCATCATCCCCAGACGCTGCCCAGGAGCGCAGAGCGTGAAAGGGAACGGGAACGGGAACGGGAAAGGGAGCGTGAACGAGATCGTCATCCGCCGGTCAAGGTGACCACATCCGCTACGCTGGAGCGCAAGCCAGCGGCGGCCAATACCACAGCGGCCGGTGGTGGTCGCTCCAAGTACTTCCAGGGCATCTCCAATTGGTCGGAGCGCAAGGAGCCCACGGGTCCGCCTGTCAATCACTTCTCCTCGCAGGCCTTTCGCGAGGATCTGCAGGAGACCATTCGCCGCAATAGACTCAAGAAGAAGGTGAGTGGCCCCGGCTCAAGTCACAGCTCCGTTCTGCCATCGCCATCCGGGCATCAGGACATCAGCCGGAAGCAGCCCCAGTCCAAGGACAGCTATGTCAGTCGCGAGGACATACTGCAGCAGAAGCGCCAGAGCTTGTCCTCACAGTTCCTGGCTCGCTCCATGCGCGGCTCTCGCGACGCCCTTGACGACCTGGAGGCGATACCAGGACCAGGCCCAGGCCCAGGACCCGGACAAGGTCCATCTATGCTCTCCGGCAGGGCCGAAGAGCCGTCGCACAAAAGAGTGGCCTATGGCCATCGCAGTGGAAGTAACACCACCACCACTAGCACCAGCGGCCACCACATCAACGGGCATGGGCATGCGGTGAACGGTCATGGGCCCGTCCTGGTGAATGGACGCGGCAAGAGCTACGACCCAGCCCCACCTCCGCCTGCTGTGGCTCCGCCCATGGAGAGCAGCAGCAGCAGCCTGGGTCTGAATTCACGGCCCACCGTTCCGCAGCGACGACGTGCCATCGAGAAGAAGCTGGGCGAGCACAGCCACACATCCTCTCACGTCCATAGCCACAGTCACAGCCACAGCCAGAGTCATCTGCCGTTGGCCAAGTCGCAGGCGCCGTTGCCGGGTCAGTTGAGCCAGCTGGAACCGCCGCCGGACTACTCACCGCCGCCAAGAAGTCGCAGTCGCTCCTCCTCGCCCCAGGTGGATTATCTGATGACCAGGGAGCGAGAGGTGCCAGCCAGCACCATGACCCTTAGCCGGAAGCAGCAGCAAAGGACTAGATTCGCACCCACATCCAGTTACCCGCCTGCAGCAGGGTCAGCTGGTGGCAATCTACGTATGCCAATGGGCGCCACCTCTGCCTCCACCTCGAATCTATCGGCCGTGAGTGCCGGAGGAGGAGGTGGCGGTAGCACCTCCAAGTCAAGTCGCATGGGCCAGGTGATTGGCAACTCGCTAAGGAAGCTGGTCAGCAAGATAAGGTCAGCCAGTGCGGAGCGCAAGTTCCGCATGAAGTCGGCGGCCAGCAAGTCGCGCGAGCAGTCGCCCAGTCCGGGTCATGATTCTCGTGGCGGAATCGGTGGTCCGCCGCCAGTGACTACCTATCAGCAATACAATGTCATTGACGGCCATATCGGCCATGGCCACAGTCATGACTCCGAGGACTCCAATAGCGATAATCAGCGGCGCAGGGAGCGGGAGAGAGAGCGGGAAAGGGAGAGGGAAAGGGAAAGGGATACCCTGAAGCAGGAGACCCAATCCCGGCAGAACTTTAAGCGCGCCGAGTCGGCAGATCCCCAGCTGCAGAACCTGGAGCAGGCCATCAGTCCCAGGCAGCGTTACTACCTGGGCGAGGATCCCTATTCCAGCTCGCTCTACGGCAAGGAGAATCTCTACGAGCGTCGTCCACGTCAGCGGTAAGGGATTCTCCTCTCAAATATCCACAAAAAAGAATTTTAATTAATTTTACGTTTTCCAGAAATGTCCCGGAGCGTCCAGAGGAGCGTATGGAACGTCTTGAGCGACTGGAGCGGGAGGATGACTACTACGAGTCGAGGGCGCCGCCTCCGCCGGTCACGGCTGCCCACACCCTGGGACGCTATCAGAAGCATGGCCAGCGCTTTAGCGGCTCCACACCGAATCTGCACCAGCAGCAGCAGGATTATCGATCAGCTCAAACCCTGCCAAGGAAGCTGCACGAGCAGCGGGCCCAGAGGTTTGGGAATGCACCAGCGCCTCCAGCAGCTCCCCAGCAGCCGAGAGCCAGCAGCTATCTGGGACAGCAGCAGCCATCGAGGGGGATCGTTCCGAATGCAAATCCGAACCAGAACCCGAACCCTTCGCAGCTGCAGCCCCTGGGACCGGCAAAGCCGGCTCGCACCTACGCCAAGGTCTTGAATCGCAGCAAGAGCTTCAACGTCCACGGCATGAATGGCAGCAATGATCCTAGTCCCATCTATATCGAGAAGCTCACCCGAAACAACTATCACCACCAGCAGCCCACCGCCCGGCAGGAGCCAAGCTTCGGCTATGGTCTGGGCCAGGGGCCCCACTCCAACTACAAGTCCAATCCACATCTCTTCTCCGGCAAGGATAACTCCCTAAAGAGCGGCCTCAAGAGTCCTTCGATCGTCAATCTGATCAGTCGCAGCCAAAAGGATCTGACCAAGATTGCAGGCAACGAGGAGGACGAGCTGAGTTACCAGGGCCAGGAGCAGGACAAGAAGCAGCTGTATCTTAGGGGCTTGCATCAGCAGGCGCCGGATCTTTATCGCGTGATTCACGGCGATGAAGACTATGCCGCTGCTGCTCCTCCCTCCCAGCAACGCAGCAATGGGAAGTATCCGCTGCAGGCCAAGTACTCCCTCGACTCTCGATCGCCGCCATCCGTGGAGCTCAACAAGGACACGGCCAGCATTGTGCGGCGCAGTAGCGAGGTGGATCACCATCAGCAGCATCAACACCAGCAGCTCCACCATGTCCAAAGCCACCAAACCCAGAATATGCGCCGCGGCTCCGGCGCCACCATCATTGAGCTGCGCACTGCCGCCGGTGGCCATCGCAAGTGATCCCCAGCCAGAGAAACTCCTCTGCAGTCGAACTTCTTTGTTTTTTTTTTTAATAATCTTTGCAACTCACCAACAAATACAACTAATTGTCCTGCATTGGGTAGAGGAAAAGGAATCCTTTTGCATTTTATCCGAAAACCAAGACTCCTTTCAAGACTTTAGCTGGGAAACAGTAATCTCTTTAGATTTTTAACTGGGAATCTAGAAATGTTTAATAAGAACCAAGAAATCCTCCTATTTTTTACTGAAGTCTAAGAATCACTTCAAAAAATAATCTTTTTAAATATTTAGCTGAGAGTCAAAAATTGTTTTAAAAGTTCAACTGCAAGCCAAGGAATCTGTTTAACCCCCCTAAAAATGTTACTGAGCACTCGAAGCTTAATCCATTTTTCAGAGAAGTTCGACTGAATCCCTAGATATATTCCCCCAGCCCCTGCCAGGACCCTGCATTATCCATAACATATTTGCTAACAAAGGCTCGAACCTTGGGCTTTGGTTTCATTTGTCAAGCAGCAAATAAAAGTAAAAGACCAAAATTGAATGTGAAATGGAGGGCCAGAAATGCCCCAAAAGATATACAAACAAAATCGAAATAAATATACAACGTGGAATGGGATATATGCATAGGTGTAGGCCCACTGTCTGTCCTGTTTAGCCGCCACGCCTCTTCCAATCGTAATAATTTGATAATCTATATAATTACACATCCATCTACTATAACTGTTTTTTTTTTTGTTTTTTGTGTTCTTACTATATATTTACTACTAATATTAACGATTGTTGTATAGATACCGTTTTAATGCATAAAACTAACTAATATAACTAATTATTAATATTAATGCGATAATAATTATACAATTTCTGATTAATAAACAAATTGCAGCTAAAAATAAAAAATAAAGTGCCAAAATAAACAAAACATTAAGATGTTTTTGATCTATTTTTGGATGTGGTGATCGTAACAAGATGTATTTATAATTAAAATTTTAAAATAAAAATACAAAAACAATTCAAATTAAATCTTATCGCACAATTAAAATAAAAAAATTGTGGATTAACTTAATTTTTCTATGAGGAATTATGGGTAAGTTTTCATTTATTTTTAGCTGAAATTATAAGAGGAATATTCATTAATTCTTATATTTATCTTAGCAAAGTTTGTGCGGAGTGTTAAGGTGTCTTTTCGCTGTACTTTCATAAATTGAATATTAGTTTCGAATATTAAACCGTTGAAACGTTAATAAGTTTTATATTCGCTGAGGTCTTCTCCGGGTCTATGCAAAACGCGTTACTGCTCAATTTTTGCTCACTTTCACAGGCACTTTAGGCTTATGGCTCCCTTAATTACTGTACATTAAATTGGTTACATTTTTCAAACTTGAAATTTTCGTAAATACACTGTAAAAACATTTAATTGTTTTACTAAACACCAATAAATTGAGATAAAGTCCGCTTGCAAAAAAAAAACTAGGGTTCAAAGGAGTATCCAGAGCCTATTGTTATTTAATTTATTTATAATGCGTTACGTTAAAATATACTACAAATAATTTTAGGAATTTAATTAATTTACTGTTCCTTAGTATAGATTTCTGAAAAAAATATTGCGTAGAGAAATTCCTAAAAAAAATCTTGCTAAACGATCATAATATTAAATCATAGGTTTTACGTGAAATAAAGTAGAAACAATTATTTTTTATATATTTTTTGTACGAATTCTTTGTTATTCTTCCCAGAAACCATCGACCGGGGGGTAATCCCCAGTCGAGTTGGGCTGCTCAAAGTTTGCACCGTAAAACTATTGCTGAGATTTTGGAGGGCGTTACGGGTCACCAGTGACTGAGGTTATACGGGTCGTCCAGACTTTGCTTCATCCCAGCCAAACTGGCCAAACAGTTTCCCGGCGTCTGTCGTGGAGTGTTGAGGTGATCTTCCCAATCCTCCATCCAATCCAGTTCCCCATAGTGAATCCTTTCGAGTCCTTAAGCCATGCTCATCGCTGTGCTGCTTCTTGGCCAAATAGTCGCCGTTCTGGGCGGTGGCGGAACATGTGCTGCATCCAGGTCCCTGCTGATGGACCTACTGGAGGTGCTTCCTCCCAAGGGTAACCACACTGCGGTGTCCCAGTGCGAAGCGCAGCTCGAGCAACTGAGAAATGGCGTGCAGGAGGAGCGTTTATGGGCATTAAGAGGTAAGTGGAAGGGTAATCGCTGGAATATCTATCTATATTTTACATTTTTAATATTTTTTTAATGTATGTTAGCTACTTTTTTGTTTTTATTTACTTTTCTCTAAACTTATTTATAAAATAAATGTACTTTGAGCATTTGCTTGTATTCAAGCTTTAAAAATCTTTATGAGCTTAAGGCAATTTAAAAAGCAAATCATTTTTATTTACTTTATCAGATGTCAGCTACATATATCTACATATGTGTTTACGATCCAATTGATAAGATTACGGTTATGATATCATATGTGCATTTAGTAGTATTTCGACTTGATTTCTTAAAATATAATAAGATAAATATAATAAATCAATCAAAAATGTTTATATTTTAATTCAAAATACTTTTCTGTGTTGATTTTTAAGAGCTTGACAAATTAATTTTTCAATTTCGTACAATTTTAAATATGAAACTTATTTTTTTTAATTTTTATTCCCACATTAATTAATATCGAATAGAAATCGATGCATAAGATGCGATGCTTTTGACTTAAAATCATAAAACTCTGCAATAATAAAACTCTGCAACTCCCAAATAGTAATAAATATTTATTAAAAAAAAATAATAATAATAAAATAATTAGTTAAAGGTCTAAGAGCTTAATTTTAAATGGTATTTCCCAAAAAACCAGCTGTGGATGCCTCCGGCGAAGGCTTCTCCGATTTCATCATTGGCAAGCGCCAGTGGCTGGGCAGCCAATTTGCCTGCCGTGCCGTCAACAAGTTGATTCACAAGGAGCTGATCAGGGAGAATCCGCTAGTAATTATGGAACTGTCGCCATTCACCGTCGACTATATGGTGGCCTACATCCAGGACAATTCGCCGCACCGCGTGCTGCCGGCCATCCGGCAGGAGTCACTGCTGCACATCGGACTCTGTCTTCCCCAGGCCTGCGGCACCGTCGAGGTGGAGTCACTGATCCGCCGGGCACTGGTCCAGGGCACTAGCCTCCAACGCTGGGGGATGCAACCACAGCTGGCCTCCGCCAAGCGACTGGAACTGAAGCCGGACTTCTACGAGAGCCAGACGGTGCGAATGCTCGCAATATTGGTGGGCGTTACCCTGCTGCTGGGAGTGCTGGCCACCAGTGGCCTGCACAAATACTCCCGGTTCCTGGCCTGCTTCGACCTGGCCAGCAACTGGGTGAGGGCATGGCAGCCAGTGGATCCCCAACAGGAGAATAGAGCCATCAATGGGTTAAGGGTCATTACAGCATTCTCCTTAGTCGGCGTCCATGTGGTCTGGTTCAAGTTTTTCACGGTTGACCCATCGATGGAGATGATGGAGAAGATCGGTTTGATGACCCTCAACCACAACTACTGGCCCAACATGGTGGATATCTTCTTTGTGATCAGGTGAGAGGGGATGACAGGCTTTTGTTGATGTGAGCAGGGGATTTTATTTTCTCCTTTGCAGTGGCTACTTGACGGTGACCAAGTTTCTGGGCGACGAGCAACTGCAGCGGGACATCGCCGGCGACGGTCTGTGGAGCAATGGACGACGCTTAATGCGTATGGTAATGCATCGCTTCTGGCGACTGGCGCCGATGCAGTTCGTCGTGATGCTGGCGGGAGTGGTGGCCGTGGAATACCAGCGGCATGTGTCCGTTATGGAAATCACCGAGCCGACGGACCTCAAGTGCCAGCGCCATTGGCTGCGGAACTTGCTCTTCGTCCAGAACCTCTTTCCCATCAAGGAGCTGTGCGGATCGTGGACGTGGTCGCTGGCCTGCGACATGCAACTCCACATCCTGGCCCTGCTGCTCCTCTTCGCCCACACACGGCATCCGAGGTCGGCCAGGGGTATCGCCTATATGCTAGTCGTTTTTGCCATGGCCTTTCCCTTGGTCATGATCCAGCTGTTCGAGGTGGGCCCAACCATGGAGGACTTGATGTCCACCGGCGAATGGTCCTATGTGTGTCCGATAGGGCGTCTCGTGGGCTATATAACGGGCAGTGCCTATGCCTATACAAGAATCAAGGGCCTGAGCACACCATTCGATATGCTGGTGCCCGCCGGCTGGCCCAGACTGTTCCTTGCCGGCGGGCTATTGTGGATAGTTCAGCTTTGTACGTGGGGCCAGCTGACAGGAACTGGCATCCGTTTTGCCCTCATGTCCTTTCTGCGCGCACTGGTGGCCTCCTTGGCCAGCCACCTGATGACGTGCTCCGCCAAGGAGGACACGAGCGACTCGTATGCGCCCACCCGCTGGCTCCTGGCGCTGCTGCAGTCCGGGCATGTGCAGTGGATAAGCCGTTTCACCTTTGCCATCTACCTGCTGAATCCCGTGGTTATCACATGGTTCTATCACTCTTTCAGCGACAGCATCAATCCAGACCCGTCCATGTTGGTAGGTTTAATACGGGGCTTTGCAATGCATAAAAACCTCCCACACAAATGTTAATCCTTTCCCCAATTTCCTCTACAGATCCTCTTGACCATTGCCGAATCGGTAGTCACCTACGTTCTGGCGATAGGCATTACGCTGCTCTTCGAGATGCCCTACAATCGGTTGGCCAGTCTGGTGATCGGCTCAACGTCGACGCAGCGGATAGGAGAAACCCAGAATAGCCAGAAGAGTAAGGAAAATGAGAAGGATAAGGAGCAGGAGCAGGAGCACGAGAAGAAGAAGATCTAGGATGAGACCACCCTGTAGCAGTTGGTGTACTTTAAAGGAATATTTTTCGTTTATTTATCGAATACATTGAAATGCATACACGAGTTGGTTTTCCTCAAATGTTTTTTGCTTGTTTTTTGTATTTTTTTTCTGTTTGTTTTGTTTGTTTTTGTTTTGTTTATCTTTATATTACTTTGTATTTTGTTTAAATAAATAAGATACATACGTTTTAATCATAATAGCAGTATTTATCGTGCAAATTTGATAAGCATAATAATTGTTTACGTTTTGCTCGTTCTCTTGCAAGTTTTTTGTCGGATTTTTCCTTTTTTGTTTTTGTTTTTGCTTTTTGTTTCTCATTACGAAATAAGTTTAAATATATGAAAAAAAATATATATATTTGCTTCTTTCCGTCATCATCTTTGTCGTTTTACTTTCTCTTTCTTGCTGTGTTATAATTTTCTTTTGTTTTAATTAGCTGCTCTTGCTTAATGGTTGCGTTTAGCGTTTAGCGTTAGGCTTTAGTTTACTTTTTCTTTAAAGTAAAAAACGATCGGCGCTTTGGTTCGTCCTTTTGTGAGGTGGCGGGCAGAGTCTGGGATCTGCTGGCGGCCACCGCTGCCGAATCGCTCTGGGCTTTCAGGGATGACACCCACTGGGACATCTCGTTGTCGTCATGGGCCTGCAGCAAGAACTCGGCACCATTGGCGAGCCTGTATAAAAATGGACAGGAAAATGTAGGTCAACTGCTTACGAACAAAACCATATTCTCTACACTTACTTTACTCGCAGCACGTGCTTCTTCTTGGTGTAATCAGTGGCAACATCGATGGCAGCTCCTTGCAGATCGTAGCTGGGCTCACCGCGGAAGGTCAATTCGGGATTACTCTTGTAACCCTTCTGATCTTTGAAGAACGAAATGCGTCCGGCACGGGCAGCCATGTAAACCTTAAATGGGAAACAAATTAATTAAAATTAATATGAGTAGGAGGAGCAAAAGCTGTCAAAATTCTACAATAGGTCGAGAGGCGAATCAAAAAGCAGCCAGTGAGCAGCACATCATAAACTATATTGTGGCTGACCAGACCCGAAGGCAGGAGATCATTCACTTAATTAAGTTGAACACTCACCTTGTCCCAAGATCGGTTCGATGCCTTCTTGGTGGTCGAGTCCCATTCGTGCTTCCTTGTCACATAGCCCTCCTGGCCTTCGCCAGCGGCTGGTGTAGCGCCTCGCTCTGTGAATTGGAAAATGCAGTTAGTGTACGAGTTCCCAGTCTCCCGGAGTGCATCCCGGTTTCAGGAAATAGATAATCGGCAAACACAAAACGATATGAACAAAACTGCATGCTGGCTTATACTAAGAAAAATGCAATGGATCTGCTGCTAGCTAAGGTTCGTTCTATACCTGTTTGGATCTCGACAACGCGCTCAAATTCGACGGCCGTGTCTTTGGCGGCTTCACCGTGTTTAAGTTGATTGGTTAGTTGGTTAATCCATGGCATGGTGTGAGGTTGGTTTCATTTTTGTTTTTTTTATTATTTTTATTATTTTTTTAGTAAGCATGAGTGAATGACAGAGAACAAGTTTAGAGATAAGTTTTGGCGCTTGTTCAGGTTGGACGAGCGTGCGGGGATCTTGACAGTACGGCTGGGATGGATGTGGATGTAGGTTTGGATATGGATATGGATAAGGGTCATGGAAATGGAAATGGATATGTGTGTGGAGGGATGGTTGGGCGGACCTTGATTTAGAGGGCAAAGGCGGACATTATTCAATACCTGAATCATCGTGCGATGCTCCAACGTCCACGTCGTCGCGTCGCTCAGCCTCTCGTTTGGCCAATTCCGCCGCCTCCGATGCGGCCTTGGCCTCCTGCTCCTCCTTGATGCGCTGTCGCTCGGCCTCCTCTGCCAGCTCCTGGCGCCTCTTCATTTCCTTAAGCTCAAACTGCAAAGTAAAATAAAGCAAAATATAAATATTAAACAGGCCTAAGGGCGGGGGAGGAAATTGGGGAAAGGGGGACACGCACTGTTGTCAAACGCTCAAGAGCACTGAAGCGCTCCTCCTGGGCGGCGGCAGACTTTTCAAAGGCCTCGTGCTTCTTAATCAGATTTTCCACCTCATCGATGGTGTGGCCCAGCTCCGAGGAGAGCAGGTAAGGCTCTTGGGCAATTAGCCAGGCCTCGGCCACGGCAGCGTCTCTGGCGAACTGGTAAACCTCCAGGACTGCAAGTTAAAATAAAGGATTAGGGGAATATATCTCGGGGAAAACTGCCAGGGTGACACTCACTCAGCTGAAGATTCTCCCAGCGCTCCTCCCAGCGTCGAAGCAGGGCGTTCCGGCTGTTGCTTAGCTGCAGCAGGCGATCCTTGATTTCCGCGGAGGCATAATGGTTTCGGGTGAGCAGCTCCTTGCCCAGCGAGATACACGCCGCGAAGTTATCCTCGCGGGTATCAATCTCAGCCTTCAGGCTCTGATGGTTATTCATCAGCAGCTCCACACCGGAGACATCGCGCGGCTTCTCTGAGGTGTTCATCTGGCGCACGAGGTCCTCCATCCAGATCATCAGGATGCGCACCATGTTAAAGAAGCGGAACAGGTCGCCCGTGTCGGCCAGCTTCTGTTTGCGCGCATCGCACATTGCCTGTAGATTGTCCCAGGCATGCAGCACCTCCTGTTCCCGGTTGGTGATCTCCTTGGCCTTGTCGCCGGCATACGCATCCTGCAGTTTGGAGGACTCCTCCTGGATCTGCTGAACCTGCGAGTACAATGTGGTAAGGTCCTGCAAGAAGTTATGGTGCTTGCGCTGCAGCGTTGACACGGAGCCAGCGTCGCGGCCCAGCTCGTCGGAGACGCCGTGCTGCTTCTCGAGGATGCGTCCGAGAACGTCCTTGCAGTCGTGGAAGAATTTGTGCAGCTCCCGCGACGCGGCGAGCATCTGGGTTCGGGTGTCGATCAGTTCCAGCAGATCCTGCCACGACTCGTTCAGGTTGTCCTTCCATTCGGCAATGGTGGCGGAGTCCGAGTGCCCGGCCTGGATGAGATTGTCGGCAATACCGTTCACCTTGGCCACCCGCTCGCCGCCCACAGCCTCCGTGTCGCGGGCGAACTCATTGAAGCGCTCCGACAGCAGCGTTACATGATCAAAGTCCTGGCCCAGCTCCTGCGAACCGGCAACGACCTCGCGATCGGTAATCCATTGCTCCAAGTCGTCAACCTCGCGACTGAGCATGAACAGCTGCAGGGCCTCGTTGAGGCGGGCTCTCCTCTCGCCGGCCAGATCCTTGAGTCCGGCATAAAGCTTGTCCAGCTGCGATTGCTTGACGGCCACGGCATCGCCGGAGGAGACATCATCGCCACTGAATTGGCGCGCCACCTCACCCAGCTGGCGAATGGTGTTGGCGTAGTCCTCCACCGATTGCTCCAGATTCTCGTGCTTCTTCATCAGATTCTGGGCACTGATCTCGTCCTTGCCGCGATCCTCGACCATCATGTAGAGCTCCTGCTCGCTCATCCACGACTCGGCCTCCTGGGCATCGAAGAAGTACTGCTGCACCTTCTCCGACTCCAGCAGATGCTTGCGCCTGTTCTCAATGGCGTCCTTGAGCTCCTGCCACTTCTGGGTGAGATCACTGATCAGCGCCTCGAACTTCTTGGCATCTTCGTGGCCCTCATCGATCAGCTTGCGGCCATTGTTGCAGATGGCATTGATGCGCGGCTCGTGGTTATCGATTTCGGTGGCCAGCGACTGGTTCTTCTTCTTGAGGACATGGACATTGAACAGGGAGTTGCCATAGTCGGAGCTATTCGCCACAGGCAGCTTCTCATCGATCCAGAGCTTCTCATCCTCGACATCGCGGCAGAACTGGAAGGCCTCCTTCTTCTTCTCGAGCGCCTTTTGTCGCTCCAAAAGCGGCGCCTTGATCTTCTCGAAACGCTCCAGCACGGCGGTCTTCTTCACCACAATCGGTTCGATCTTCTCCTCCGGAACGGTCTTCTGCAGATATTCGGTCTGCTTGTCGATCTCCTCCACTTGGCGGGCCTTCACCGCCATCTGCGTCTGGATGACTTGCTGCTTCTGCATCAGAATGTTGACCGATGTCAAATCGTTGGCTGTGTCGCCGCTAACAATCTGCTTCTCCAGGTCAGTGATGTACGAGTCGATGTCGTCGCAGGTCTGCTGGACGAGCACCTCGCGATTGGCGTCGAAGAGCATGGCGCCCTTCTCCTTGGTGTGCACCTCCAGATCGTCGAACTGCTTGGCCAGCTCCTTCAGCTTCGGCTCGATCACGTCCTTAAACTCGGGCTTCTCCTTGGACAGCTCCTGGGCGGACTTTTCGGCCTCGAAAAGACGCTCCTTATTGGCGGCTATCTCCGCCTCGAAGGCCTGGTGGCGCGTCCACTTCGAGTGGATGGTCTTGGCGCTCCTGTACGACTCATCCTGCGATGTGGCATACTTCTCCTGCACCCATTCGGCCAACTCCTCAAGATCCTGCAGGAACTCATGAAGCTTCACCTGGTTCTTCAGCTTCTCGTGTTGATCCAGTGCCCGCTGGCGGTTGTCGTCGCGTCGTCCAGTAATGTTCTCCGCCCGCTTGCCAATCTTATCGGCATCGAAGTGATCCTTCTCCACCAGGGTGTCGGCCACCTGCAGCAGCGTGTTTATCTTGTCATCGTTGGCCTCCATGGTGGTGAGGAAGGCTTCGTGGCGCTTCAGTTGGTTCTCGGCCTGTTCCAGATTAACCGGCGTGTCGTCCTTGCTGAGGAAGTGCTCCTGCTGGCTCAAAAGCACCTCGGTCTGGCGGGCATCGCGATTAAAGAGCTGCTGATCGAGGCTCTGCGAGAGCAACACCTGTCGGTTCTCCCACATCTGATGCAGCTCCTCCCAGCCGTCCTTCAGGGCGTTGAGGCGCTCGCGCAGGAACATGTACTGCGGATCGTCCGAGGTGCTGCCCTCGGAAGTCAGACGCTCGCCGTACTCCATCATGTTCTTGTAGTCCTCGGTATAATTGTCAATCTCCTCGCGAATGGACTGGTGCTGGTTGAGCAGCTTCTCGGCCTCCGGCAGGGAGGTGGGCGTATCCTCGGAAGCGACGTCGGTCTGCGTCTTGGTCAACCACGTTTGGAAGTGATCGAGGTCGCGCAGGAAGCGATGCAAATCGCCCGCCTCCTCCAGCTTCGAGTCGCGCTCCTTGAGCATCTGCGTGAGCTGCTCCCAAATCTTGCCGATCTGGGCGATGCGCTCACGGATAATCTGCGCCTCCTCGGGATGCTCGTCCTCGATGCTGTTCGCCTCGCGCTCCAAGCTCGACAGCTTGGCCTGGATGGCGGCCAAGTCGCGGTCCATGCCGCTGAGGCGGCGCTGGAGGGTCATCACACCGGTCAAGTCCATCTCGAGGCTGTCTGTTTCGGTGAGGATGCGCTTCTTGTCCTCGATCCATGAGATCGTTTCGCGGCACTCAATGTAGAAGGTCTGGACACCGTGGGCGGACTTCAGGTCGTCCATCTTGGCCTCGGCCTTCTCGCGCAGCGTCGACCACTCCTGGTTGAGATGATTCTGGCGCTCCAAGATCTCATCCGAGTTGGGATGCTCGACGTGCAGGAGCTGGCGGGCCAACTGGTTGACAACAGCGACACGGGAGGCATTGGCGTTCATCTCCTTGTCGAAGCCCTCGAAGCGATGCTTCATAATTTCCACATCCTCAATGTCCTTGCCGGGCGTCATTGTGTCCAGCATCTTGGTCTTCTCCTTGATCCATTGCTCGACTCCATCGGCCTCCGACATCAACTTGTAGAGGCTAAGGGCGTCGAGGAGACGCTGCTTGCGCAGCTTGGCCAGCTCGGTGAGCTCCTTGTACCGATTGTCGATCGCCTCCAAGCGCTTGTCCACATTCGCCTTCTCTGCCTCGTTGAGCTTGAGGCTCTCGGCCTGCTTGTGCAGGGCGTCGATGACTTCGGCGTAGTTTTTCAGTTCGTCGGCGACATCCTTGTGTTTCTTCAGCAAAGACTGGACATTGGCCTCATCGCGGCCAACATCCTCGCTGGATACGATGCGCAGCGTGTCCAGCATCCAGTTGTCCACATCGTCGGCATCGGCAAATAGCTGGAAGTACTCAACGGCATTCTCCAGGCGCTGGCGGCGATACTTGGTCAGATCGAGCAGGTGGTCCCACTTGGAGAGGATCTCCTTCAAGCGATCCTTGATGCGATCAGCACCAAAGTGTCCCTCGGTGATCAGCTCGGCGCCAACCTTGGCCACATTCTGCAGCTGGGGATCGTGCGACGTGATCTCCGACTCGAGGGCCTTGTGCTTGCTCAGCAGCAGGTTTACGGTGGTCAGATCGTGGCCCACCTCGTCTGTGGAGACGATCTGCTCCTTCTCCTTGATCCAGTTCTCCTCATCGGCGGTATCCCAATAGAATTGCCAGAGCTTGCGGCTCTCCTCCAGCCGGCTGCGCCGCTCAACGGCCAGGCGCACCAGCTCGGCGTAGGCATCCTCCAGCTGTTGGACGCGCGACACGATGATCTCGGGATCGCAGGGCTTGTACGATTCGGGATCGTCGCTGAGGAACTTCTGTGAGTTCTGCACCACAACCTTGACGCGCTCGCCCAAGATATTGATGTCGGCCTCGACCAGGGAGTGCTTTTGCAGCAGATCCTCGACGCCCATCAGATGCTTGCCATAGTCGTCGGTCATCAGCAGTTGCTTGATCTCCTCCATGTTGTCCAGAATGTAGAGCATCTCCTGGAAGTTCTGCTGCAGCTGCAGCGAGATCTCCAAGCGCATGCGGCGAGCGCGCAGCAGCTCGAGCAGGTATGTCCACAGACGCATTACGTTGTCCTTGCGCAGCAGAATGCGCTTTACATCATGATAGCGCTCTGACTCCAGCTCATCGCAGACGGCCACTACGGCCTGGACACGCTCCTCGTAAGCAAAGATATCGGTCTCAATGGCCTCGTGCTTCTTGGCCGCCGCCTCGACGGCCGCCAGATCGAAACCAAAGTTGTCTTGGCTAACCAAACGCTGATTCTCGGACAGCCACGTCTCGCGCATGGACGCTTTGCGATCGAAACGAGCGGCCAGCTGCTCCAGCTTCTCCTGACGAATCAGCTCCTCGCGCAGGGCCAGCTCACGTTCGTGTTCGGCCTTCTCCAAACGCTCCCAGGCTTTGTTAATATCGGAAATCATCTTGCCCTCTTTTGGTGTGTACGGCTTCTGGTTATTTGCCCGCATCTTGGACTGCAGCGTGAAGAGGAGCACCTCGAGATTGCCCTTCTCCACAAACTTGGGCGGCTTCTCAATGGTGCGATAGTTGGAGAACTGCGCCAACTGCCCTTGGACGCCGGCCAGGGAGTTCTCGAACTCGCGCTCACCCAGCGACTGAATGGTAGTCTCGATCCACTTGAGCAGATCGCTGGTGAAGTGCTCGTAGTCATGGACCATCTTGTCGTTCTCCATGGCGATGCCAACGACCTTACCAATACGCTTGCCCTGCACCGTTTCCTGCTTGAGTTTGCTAAAGTAATGGTAATAGGTGACCACATATGTAATGATCGACTTCTCATCGGGATGCTCGACGAACACATCCTCGGCGTCAAGGAGCTTGGCCAGGCCCAGCTTGTCCTCGGCAACGTCGAAGGCATTGTTCAGATTGTGGATGGCGTTCGTCTTCGAGAGCTTCTCGAACTGCACCAGATCCGGACGGTGTTTGTGGATGATGGCATTGAAGGCCAGGCCGTCGCGCCACGATGTCGTAAAGTTTCGGACATTGACGTTGTGATAGCCGGCGGTCTTCATCTGGCACCACAGCAGCAGGGCATCCTTGGCCGACTTGGTCTCCTTGTTGTCCACCTCTTCGATGGTGATGTCCTGGATCTGGAAGCGCAGGATGATGGTCCAAATCAGGCCCAAATTGAGGGAAGCATTGCCATCGACAATATCGTGCGATCCAATATTTTCCAAATGGACACGCTGCTCGCGCAGGAACTGCAAGGCCTTGTCCACATTCTCCAGGCAATGGATACGCATCTTGCCCTTGGTGGGCTTGGGCAGTCGCTCGCCGGAGAGCACCTCCAGCAGCTTAATCAGATGCTTGCCATCGCGCATATCCACATAGAGGTCGGCGATGCGGCAGTTGACACGGCACAGATGCGAATTTACCCATTTGGTGAAGGTCTTCTTTTGCACACTCTCACGCTCCTCGGCCAACGCCTTGATCCTGGAGCGCTCGAACAGCCGGGAGCTGCTGTTTCCGCCATCGTACTCGTACTCATCGATGTACTCGTTGCCGGGACCCTGGCTGGGATCCCAGCGAACAATCGAGATGTCCGTCGTCATGGTTGCGCTTCCTCGAGTTCCGTTTCCACAATGGATTCGTTTGAGTTAAAGTCGAGTTGAGTTCTTAGCTTAGTTGTTTAATTAGTTAGTGGCTAGTGTTCGTTCTCGTTCGTAATTTAATATCTTCCGCGAGCTCGCCTCTGTTCTTCGTTCGTTTAACCGAAATCCTTTCAAGTCCAAACCGTGGTGTGTCGTCGTCGTCGCCTTCACAAGAGAATCACTGAAATGAGGGAAAAGCCGAGGAGTTGGTGGTGAGAAAATAGCTTAGATAATTGATGAATCATTGTCGGCCTCTCTCTAGTTCTAGTTTTTGGTTTTATTCTTTTTGTTTTTCCCCCCTTATTTTTTTTTTTGGGATGGCGTCACATGGGGGTCATAGTTGCCACAATGGCCGATCGCAATTGTCCGACTTGAACGCGATTACATCACACAGCCATCACCGGGTCAGAGCAGAGCAGAGCAGTGGAGCCGGCAGAGTGGCTAGTGGCTAGTGCCTGTGCCAGCCTGCCCCAACCGAAACCATGAAATTGCAGGAAATTCAATTCACAAAAAACAGAAACATACATATATACATATATATACAAAATCGAGGGACAGAATCGTATATAGAATTGTGTTTGCGTATATGCACCGAGTAGTAGCTAATTACCCCCGTAGTTCGCAGAGAACCAGAGAGGTTATCACATTTAAATTGATAGTTAATTGCTAATTAATTGATAAATACTTGTGGGTGGGAAAATTCAAGGGATATATCTACACATGTGTGTTTGCTTATAAAGATCACTAATGATTAGATCGTATATGAAATATAAAATATATATAAAATCCAGAATGAACTTTACTTTTTCACTTCGAATTCTCTTGACAGAAAAAAAAGTTTAAAAGCTTTATCTCATGATGTCATGTTTAACCTAATAAAAAAAAGTGATAAGCGAGTTGAATCGAAGGTTTTACCTTGTCAGATATGTATATCAGCTTTATTCATAATAATTATTATAAAAAAGTATTTCATTCTCAAAATGTAAATTCATGTTATGCATTTCAAATTGTATTAAAAAATCTACAAATGTGTTATAGAAATATCCAAATAAATTGTAAAGTGTAAGACCTTCCCGTGACACAAATCATCTTTCTATGATTTATTTTTCCAGCTAAAACAAACATTTTGTTTTTTATTTTTACTAAATGTCTAGAAAAATAAATGTAGGCATGGATATTCACTTGTCTATTAAATGGCAAGGCCTTGTCACTTTTAGTGCTATTTTTATGACCTCAACTATGATGGGTACTCAGCACAGACTGACTGAGCCCAGTTTCCATTTTCATTTGCCAGCTTTTCGCTTTTTATGCGCCTGTTATTTGAATTTTTTGTTGTATTTTTTTGACACATTCACACACACACACATACTATACATACTTTACCGAAGTGGCTGTGCAATTATGACCTATTCATAAACGAGTGCGGCCCTCGAACATCCCATTTCCATTCCCACTGCCAATTTCCATTCCGAAACTGAATCTGAGTCCGAATCTCAGTCCGCAGCATTTCCATTTTCACACCTTTTTTTTGCCATGGAAATTGCTCTAAAAAGCCCAAGTGTACTTTGCAGCTGTACTTTTGTTTGTTTTGTTTGTCGTTGTGTACTTTCTCCGCGGCGGCTTTCACAATTCAGCTTCCGGCGCGCCATGCTAAGTTTTTATTATAATTTTTAATTTTCCTTCCCATTGCCGGGGTTTTCTTTTTCGGGTTTGTTTAAAATTTTATCAAAATTCAGAATTTTAAATTTAATTTTAGCTATTTATTTGAAATTTAAAAATGATTTAATTTTGTGAAAAAATTAATTGAGCCTAAAATATCGATCCTAGTTGACCTAGGAACAGGGAAAAGCAGGACGAGGGAAATACCTCCAGCTGTGTGTATAACAGAGTGAATCCGTTTTTGTGTCCTAATGTCCTTTGACCTTTATTCCCCTTTTTCGCATGAGCACAGGTGCCCGGTCTGGGGTCATTCGCTTCTAAGCCTCCTCTTACTTTTCACTTCCCCTATGCTGCTGCCCCCTTTTCACCAACTGCTCCCACTATGACCCCCACTCATCATCCGCCTATTCTCTTTCTTCCTCTTGTTCTCCCTCGGCTGTTGTTCCTGCAGAATTGAGTAAGCTGCTGATTTCATTTGTACTAATTTTATGAGAACACCGCCAATAGCAACAACATCACGCATAACGAGAATTGTTAAAACAAACAAAAACAGCACACGCACACAAGCAGCTTCTATCTTTGTATTACGTAATATTTTTATTAAAACGAAGCTTAAAACTCAACAGAGACGGGGGAGCGAGCGAGAGAATAGCTGGGCGGGCACGCACAATTGGAGCGACAGAGCGCGCGTGATTATGTATCTGAAGAAGGTGGTGGTGCAAACTAAAGAGCGAACGAGAGCGAGTGGGAGTGAGGGTTGAAAGTGCATAAGTCGCTCTCTCAAGCTTTCTCGCTCCTTCTTTTTTGAGACTTAATTATGGCACACTTTTCTTTTAATGGGCCGATCCTCTTGTTTTGAGTGAGTTCATCAGATACTTTTCCCGAGAGAGTGCCCCAAAGAGAGTGATTGAGCGAGAGAGCGGGGCGTGGAGTCGTTCAGTTGTAGTTGTAGTTGTGCAACTGTAACTGTGAGTTCAATTAAACAGGCCAAGAGTTCAACTTGGAAACTTGGAAATGAAACCACCACCAAAAAGCGACTATAATTTGCTAAGGAAAAACCAGTTTTCCATTACCATTTATGAGGTATGAGCCCAGTTAATTTGTTTCGTTTGCTTGTTGTTTCTGTGTTGTGTTTACAACTCGGCCCGCATGTGTGTGTGTGGGCTGGTGTGTATGTGTGAGATTTGTCATAAACAACAACAAACAAGTGCAAGTGCAGGCTAGAAGATATACAGTCTCGGCGTATTTGTATTTTTATTTTACAAAAGGAACTTCAACTCGTGACCTCTTCAAACAGAAAAAAGGGGGAGTGCCTTAGCGGGGGGGTGGTGTTGGTGTTGGTGGTGGTGGTGGTGGCGGCGGTGATGGAGTGGAGTGTTTCCTATTTTTACACAGCCCGAGTCCGTGCGTGTTTGTGAGAGTGTGTTGGTGGGCACGTAACTGTATTTCAGCCAAGTGCATAGGTGTATCTATGAGGAAGCAAAAAAAAAAATGAGCGGACGAATCATAAACATGCACACACACACTTTCATATATGTATCTCCGATTAGGCGATTGCCTCGGTGTATTTTTCTTTTCATTTTTTTATCACCAACTGACGCAAATGTTACTTAAGTTCTTGTCCCTCTTCCTCTAGCTGCGGCTTTGCCTACAGGCTTGCGATTTGTTTTGAAACACTCTTATTATTTTTCCGCCGTCTTACGTTCAGTTTAAAGTTAAGATCATAGTTGTTAGGCTGACGGACGATGGACTTAACATAAAAATAAAACGAATGCGAGGAATACGAACACACACGTCCAATTCGATTACTGTAATGAGACAACACTCACACAAGCACACAACCGCTCTCACCGAAAACCGAATGATGTCATCAACGGCACGGCGGCGGAGAAGCAGCAGAAGCTACTGCGGGCAGCGGCAAAATAAATGAGCCAGCGGGCAATTTATAATCCATGATATGTTTATGATTTTATGGCGAAAAAACAAAAAACACACACTTTTCGCATCCCGATCAATTGTCCCACTTCGTATCCGAAAGATACTTTTGCACTTCGCCGCTCTCTCAGCGCTGCTGCTGCTTCTTCTTGCTTTTTTTTAGGTTTTGCTGCTTGCTCTGCGGAACGGGACTCCTTGGGCGTTGGTCTATTAATCCACACACACTTTTTTTCGCCTTTTCGCGGCCTTTTCACATCGTTACGCACTGCACGACGACGACTTGCACTTACCTACTGTTTAATTTTGCAGACTTTGCGCTAATCGAGTCATAAAACGTTGTTAATTTCATAGATTTTTATGTCTAAAAATCTTCGGTCTGGGATGAACTTCACGGCGAGAATGGAAAAAAGTGTGTATTCAAAACATCGAAGAGCGTGCGGCACTGCCAACGCGTTGCGAACGATTGATGTGGCAAGCAGATGGCGCTAAAAAACACCGATAGTGCAGTGTGGCAGATGCGGCTAGAAAAGGGCTACCATTTTCCCGGAACTCTTTGAATTTATTAAAAGAATTTTTAAAAATAACTTATAAAGCTGTTCATTTAATTCAATTTTATCATTCAGTTCCGAATCTACCTGGAAAGTAATGTACAAATATCAAGTGGCTTGTTGTGATGTGAAATTATTTTATTATATATTAGACAATTATGGCTAGTGGGCATACTTACGCCACTATATATATATTTTAAAATCTTAAATTTTTTACAAAAAATATGTATCCTATCCGATTGTTATTAATTATTCTGCATTAAAAACAATATATTTTGGCTATTTTTATTAACAAAACATCGTTTGCAGTCAGTGTTGCATAACACACAGTTTTTGTCGTTTCCTCACACTGGTGGTTGGTGAACATTATTTTTATCTGTTTACGGGTCCCGGTGCATTTTTATCTTTCCCGGTTCACCAAAACTTTAGCAGAGATCAACGCCGCCACCTGCGCTGGCAACCAAAGGCGCCGGCACCCAGCCAGCAAAGAAACAGTCAATCTCCCCCGTAGCGACGACGGCGGGCGAAGCCCGTCAAGATGCCGGTTAAGATGTACGATGTGACGGCGCGGGTGTTCAGTGCGATGCAGAATCTGGACATAACGCTGCTGGCCAGCTACCCGGAGACGGAGATTCGGCCGGTGCTGCCGTCGCTGGTCCGCATGAGCCTGCTGTCGCCGCTGGACAATACCGAGTCGTCGATGGAGTCGCGCAAACAAATCCTCGCCGTTCTGATCGGCATCGAGGTGGTGAACAGCATCGTCTCCTATCTGCAGGTCAACTACCACGAGCTGGAGAATGAGCTGAAGAAGGAGCTGCAGACGCGCCAGAAGGCAGTCTACTTCGAGGGCCAGCAGCAGCACGAGTACGGCCTACAATCGGGCATTGCCCTGGGCTTCGAGCGAGCGGATGTGGCGCGCAAGGTGCGGGTTGTGCTCTCCGAGATCTTCAATCTGCAACAGCAGGTCCAAGAGCAGAAGCCGGCGGCCCACTCTGAAATGCTGGACGATGGCATCTACTTGGAAGAAGTGGTCGACATTCTGTGCATTGCCTTGGCCGAGCTGCCATCGCTGTTGAACATCCTGGAGCTAACGGATGCCTTGGTGCATGTGCCCAACGGGCATCGCATCATTTGTGCCCTGGTGGCCAATTTTCCCGACTGCTATCGCGACGTGGTCTCGCATGTGATAGCCAACTGCGACGAGGAGGGCAGCGATGGAAAGCATCGGTTGACCCTACTGATGGCGCTTAGCGAAATGAACCCGTCGCAGGCGCTGGCCAATCGTTCCATGTGCGTGGAGATGCTCAAGGTGCCGTCGTTTATGCTTAAGCTGACTCTGAAGCATCCGGAGGATCTGGTGAGTGTTTGCTTTGTGACTTGAAATGAAGGGAAACTAAGATAGCAACTCCATATGTTGCTGTCCCTTTCTATTTGAGAAACGGAAGCGGACACCCACATACCTATAACAGTTTTTCTGTTTTCCTTCTTCAGATTGCCTTTCTTACCGGCCTGCTGCTGGGCAACGACCAGAACCTACGCTCCTGGTTTGCCGTCTACATCCGCTCCAGCCAGAAGCGGAAGGGTGATGCCCTCAATCTGGTGCGCGTGGAGCTGCTGCAGAAGGTGATACAAACGACGAGCAGGGCTTCGGAGTTGCCCGACTTTAACTTACAGGGAGCGGTGCTGTTGCGCCTGTACTGTGCATTCCGCGGCATTGGCGGTCTTAAGTTCAACGACGACGAGATTAATGCCCTGTCCCAGCTCGTCACCAGCTGCCCACAGGCGACGCCATCGGGCGTAAGATTCGTGACGCTGGCGCTATGCATGCTTATTGCCTGCCCCTCGCTGGTGTCCACCATACCGCTGGAGAACAAGGCCGTGGAGTGGCTGCAGTGGCTGATACGCGAGGATGCCTTCTTTTGCAAGCGCTCCGGCACTAGCACCTCGCTGGGCGAGATGCTCCTCCTGCTGGCCATCCACTTCCATAGCAATCAGATTGCCAACATCAGCGAAATGGTCTGCTCCACGCTGGCCATGAAAATACCCATACGACCGAACAGCACCAACCGGATTAAGCAGCTATTCACGCAGGATCTCTTTACTGAGCAGGTGGTGGCCCTGCATGCAGTCCGGGTGCCGGTGACGCCGAGCTTGAATGGCACTTTGCCAGGCTATTTGCCTGTCCACTGCATCCATCAGCTGCTCAAGTCGCGGACATTTCTAAAGCACAAGGTGCCGATCAAGTCGTGGATCTTCAAGCAGATCTGCAGCTCGGTGCGGCCTGTGCATCCGGTGATGCCTGCCATGGTTGAGGTGTTTGTAAACACGCTAATCATACCGAATCCCACTGGCAAGGTGAATATCGATCATATGCACCGGCCCTTCACCGAGGCGGAGATCCTGCACGTCTTCCGCACCTCCCAGCTGACTTTCTTTGCCGAGGAACTGCCGCCGATGGCGGAGAGCGAGGAGCTGGCCCAGATCGAGGTGAGTTGTCCGCTCACCGCCCAGCTCCTGATGATCTACTATCTGATGCTGTACGAGGACACGCGCCTGATGAATCTGACTGCTCTGGGCGGGCGTAAGCAGAAGGAGTACTCCAACAACTTCCTCGGCGGCCTGCCGTTGAAGTATCTGCTGCAGAAGGCGCACCACTACCATCACGACTACCTCTCGCTCTTCCATCCGCTGCTCCGTCTTATCATCTCCAACTATCCGCATCTCAGCATGGTCGATGACTGGCTAGAGGAGGAGCACAGTCAGGCGCAGGGCAGCAGCTCGACAATCACCACCACCATTTCCGCCGTTTCCAAGCAGCAGCGCGAACTGAAGCCGCAACAGCTCGATCGCGCCCTGGCCGCCATCCAAACTAAACCGCACCTGGCCATTCGGGTGTTCAAGCAACTGCTCCAACTGCCACCGGAATCTCTGGCCCAGTATGGCCAGCAGCTGGTGCAGCATTTGCCGCTGGTGTTCGCCAAGCCGGTGCCGCGGTATATTAAGGATCTGTACAATGACATCTGGCTGCGCCTGAACGCGGTCCTGCCCACCACCCTGTGGATCATGTCTCTGCGAGCGATCACCAATGGCTCGGATTCGCTGACCAGGCGAACATTCGCCAACGAGAGCCTGCTGGAGCCAATGGAGGTGCTCAGGTGGGTTTTTTAAAGAATAACTCCTATTGACAGTTGCAAATAATTCTCACATCCCTTTTAACAGCTGTCCTCGCCACGTTTTTTGCTCACCCTACCTGCTGATGATCCTCCTGCGCATCCTCAAGGGCAGCCTGGCCGCCTCGAAGACATACCTCAACGTGCACATGCAGCAGAAGCAGGTGGTGGATAAGAATGGCCTGGTGCAGACCGATGCCGATCGGGAGGAGCTAAAGACCACGCTGATTGCCTCACAGGAGAGCGCTGCCGTTCACATTCTGCTCGAAGTGCTGGAGTACATGGCCAGCAAGGCCAACGATCGTGTCTCGCATCTGGAACTGCGCGAAATTCAGGGCATTATCGGAACGTATGTCCATCAGGCCTTCATCTCGGAACCGTCGCTGGCCAAGCTGGTGCACTTTCAGACGTACCCCAAGTCCGTCATTCCCATGATTGTGGCTAGTGTCCCGTCGATGCATATCTGCATTGACTTTGTCCACGAATTCCTCAATGTCACCGAAATGGACAAGCAGATCTTTACCATCGAACTAACGTCGCATCTCGTCTTGAATTACTCCATTCCCAAGAGCCTCGGCGTGTCCAAGTTTTGCCTGAATGTGATCCAGACGACGCTGTCGCTGCTCACCGCCTCCACCAAGTGCAAGTTCCTGCGGAACGTGTTGCCGGCGATGGTGCGTTTCGTCGAGACGTTCCCCATTCTGGCCGATGACTGTGTTAACATCCTGATGACCACCGGTCGGAGTCTGCACTCTCAGTCGTCATTGGGAGTGACCACCATGCAGATGCCGCTGACCGAGAGCGCCAAGCTGTGCTCGTATCGGGATGCCCAGCTGCATATAATCATGATCGAGGATGCGTTCAAGGCGCTGGTCACCGCCGTCATGCAGAAGTCCGAGTTGTATTAGTCTAGCCCCAATCCCTGTAAGAATCCTCCCTCCTCCTCGTTTCTCCAGCTAAATATAATAGTGTTTTGTACAATTAATATAAAACAGAGAAAAAAGATTAAGATATGACCAAAATAAAAACATTTATTGCTAAAAAAAAAAAACTATTTCAGTACTTTTTTAAAAGTTTTAAGTTTTAGTCTTTATATTTATATATTTTTTAAATGTTGCGGGCATGTTTTTATACCGAGTGAAGTTACCTGCACTTCATCTAGATATGCTATCGATGGGAAGCCTTCAATTAAAACTGAGCTCCGTTTTGCTACATTTACTACTCAATCCACTCAATATATAAGAAGTAAACTAAATATATAATTATAATTAATTATGTTCAAAATTATAGCATTACACATTAGATGTCAAGGAGAGTATTTTCACGGCTTTCTTTTTCGACGAATTTCAAATTTGAAAGGCAATCGAAACTGATATCATGGTATCGATAAGTTACTCCACACTGGCCACTCTGGTGTGTGCGATGGTGCATTTTTGTTGTTGTTCAATTAAAGCTCGGATGTGAATTACTCGTACTTATTTAACCAACGTTCGATTACGATCCCCCGCATTTGGAGTGCAAGTGCATTAATTGTGAGTAGTGAGTGCTGCGAGATTCGCAATTCGCGTTTCACGGCCCTCGCGGAGTTAGTTTTTCGGGAGTTTTTTGCTTTTTTTATGTGTGCGTTTTACGATGCTGATTCGTCTTTTGTATACGTTGTTGTGTACGGCTCTCTCTTCGCTCCCGCTCCCTCTGCCGCTCTCCTGCTCAGTCTTTCCCGCTCCCACTTCTACTCCCCGTGCGTGCGTGCCTTAGAGTGTGTTTGTGTGAGTGAGTGAGAGTTTCTGCTGCTTGAAGTTGGCCAAGAAAAATAATTAAAGCAAATACGAATGGAATTTGTTGATATTGCTATCGTTTTGTTGATGCAGCGCTAGCTCGTGGCTGGCAACGAGAGGAATATACATAATTCAAGAAAACTCCTCCGTCTGTGCCGAGATTGAACGGCACACGGGAGTCTTCTTTGTGCGCAACTGCAGGTAATTGTCCAACGCAAGCGGGAGGGAGCGATGGGTAGATTGCGCGTGCCAGAGCGAGATGGCTAGACGGATGCGGCAACAGTGTTTTTCTTTTCTGCAGCGAATCTGAATTTCGGCTCAATGAAGTGACGACGGCTCCGCACCCGCTCTTTCTCTTATTGCTGCTGCCGCCGCCCCGCCCCACCCCGTTCCGTTTCCTCTTTACCGCTGCACTTGCAGCAATGACACTGCCCTCGCACTCTCGCTGTAACAACTCCCACTCTCCCCCTTTTCGATCCAAGAACAACAATAACCATGGGCCGTTCTTTTTGTATATTTTTTTCGCCTTCCCGTTTTGCCTTTGTCGTTGTTGTTATCACTGTCGCCGCTCTGCCTCTCGCCCTCTCCCTCGCTCCTGCAGATTGTACAGGAAATCTGTTGCAGCTCCAATTTCGCTTCTGCGCTGCTCGCTGCACTTGCTTGCTGCACACACAGCCACACCACGTGTGTGTGCTGCTGCCGGAAAATCTCAATTAATGCCCAGTGGGGCTGCTGCCGCTTGTTTATTCTTTCGACTCTCCCACGCACAAAAAAAAAACTTCAATAAATTCCTAGGATAAAACAGCAACAAAGTGGACATGAGAAAAGTGCAACACTAGCAACAACAACAATAACCCACGATTTTGCTCTCTCTGGCGCTCGCTCTCTGGCTCTGCGTCTCCACGGCACATTCTCTCTCTGCCTTGCTCTCCGACTGTCTTGCGCCGTTGTTTGCAACAGAAACAGAAGCAGAAACAGTTAGTTTGGAAAAAGGATTTGTTGCAGACCGACTTTCCCCATTTTCCCCGAAAAATGTTATAAAAAAAACACATAAATACAAGCCAGGTAACACAAAAAATGGGATTAACGCGGAAACGTTGCATTGTGTGGCGAAATCAAGTGAAATCCGTTGAAACGAGGACTACGAAATCTCATGGGCAGATTTTTCGCTTAGCGCCGGCATAAGAAAATCGCGTTTCCCCCCTCCCTCCAGCCTTGTTACCGTCCTTCCTTCCTTCGTTCGTTTGTCACCGCAGCAGCCAATCTCACTGTCTCTCTGTCGCTCTCGCTCGCGCCCTGAGAGATGTGTTTTCGGGCTTCCAATCCGTGGATGTATCCGTAACTGCGTAGTTGTGGGCAGCAGCAGCCGCCGCAAAACCCCAGTCCGAGTCCTAGACTGTGCGAAAAGTCATCCGCGGTGTGCGAATATGTGAAGGTCCCCGGGACCGAATTCCCATAAAGGACAAAGGGAGCAGCTACATCTACTGTCCTCCAGGCGCACAAGGTTATATCCTCGGTCGGCCTGAAAGGATATGTGTGTTCGTGTGTGTGTTTGTGCGAAATGTATTGGTATTTAGGAGTCTGTCTGGATCTAACTTGAGAGGAGATCGCTCTAGCCAGAGTTCCAGTTAAGGATTCCAGAATTCCAGTTGTGAACTGCTAGGGAGTTGACTTCCATTTTTGAAAAACCCTAACACGTCTAGCTGACTTTTGACATAAATCCTTTGAGCCATAAAGTGATCCTTTAGTAAGAGATTTCTATTGCTATTTGTCTGCTTTTATGTTTCAAGGGACAGATCCTTTTGGTTTTCTAGGAAACAAATGGGTTTTAGGTCTGTCTAGTTTTCATAATACGAAACGTTTATAAACACACGTTAATCCCTATCCGCTGTTCGATATTTGCCTAAAGTTAGCTTCCAATTGTCCTTATTTACCGTTAAATGGAACTCTATAACCTACCATTCCCTACATCCTGCAGGTACGTCAAGATGCGTCAGTTTAACATCTCGGTCATTGGACTATCCGGGACCGAAAAGGACCGCGGCCAGGTGGGCGTGGGCAAGTCATGTTTGTGCAACAGATTCATGCGGCCGATGGCCGACGACTACTTCATCGATCACATATCAGTGCTCAGCCAGAGCGACTTCAGCGGCCGGATCGTAAACAATGACCACTTCCTCTATTGGGGCGATGTCCGCAAGACGACGGACGAGGGCGTGGAGTACCAGTTCAACATTATTGAGCAGACCGAGTTTATGGACGATTCCACCTTCCAGGCCTTTAAGGTGGGCAAGATGGATCCATACTCGAAGCGCTGCACCGCCACCAAGGTCTTCTCCGCGGAGAAACTGATGTATATATGCAAGAATCAGCTGGGCATCGAGAAGGAGTACGAGCAAAAGGTGATGCCCGATGGCCGCCTCAGTATCGATGGCTTCGTGGTTGTCTTCGACGTCAGTCCCGTCCCCAATCGCAGTGTGGAAAAACAGGTGGAGTTTGTGCAGAATGTCATTGCGAGCATCCTTAAAAACAAGAAGCCGCTGGTGCTGGTGACCACAAAGAATGACGATGCCTACGAGCTGTATGTTCGCGAGGCGGAAAAGATTAGCCAGCGGAAGGACTACAAGAGCACCGTGCAACTGATCGAGACGTCGGCCCATGAGAGCATCAACATCGATCTGGCCTTCCTCCTGCTCGCCCAGATGATCGACAAGGTTAAGAACCGTGTTAAGATCATCTCCTACCAGGAATCGGCCAAGTCTCGGAAGGAACTGCTCGACACACGCTCCGAGGCGGTGACGCGACTGATCCGCAATCAGATAACCGACTACCATGTGCTCTGGTCGCAGGGCTCCAAGATGCTGTCGCAGTATCGCGAATGGAACGAGTTCCTCAACATTTTTGGTCACGAGGCCGGCCAGAAGCTCTTCCGCCGCCACATGAAGAAGCTGCGCGACGATCATCTGAACAAGAAGCTGCTGCAGTATCTGGACAAGTTTGCCTTGGCCTTGGAATACTTGCTGCCGGACATTGGGGCGCTCAATATCAGCGACGACGACGCGTGGGAATGTGCCCGCAACTATCTGCAAAATCACATTGAGTTCGAGCAGTACTTCTTCGAGTGCCCGCAGGCCTCCTGGACGGAGCTGGTGGATATGGACGAGGCCGAGGATGAGGCGCGCATTCCGTTCGATGTGTTGGAGACATCCGAGGCGGAGACAGTCTTCCGTAACTATTTGAATTCGGTGCAACAGGACAAGAAGAAGATTGGGTGAGTTTCAGTCACAAAGAAATCAGTTAAAAACAAATTATTTCTGGGTAAAAAGCTAGTTAAGAGGGCCATCCTTTTATGGATTTCCTAAAAACCCTTTCCCTTTCTTTGCCTTCTCCTCTATTGTAGATGGAAGCAGCAGTTCAAGATGCTGCTGGAGGAGTCCGGTTTCGTGACGCCCGGCAAGCAGCTGTCCGAGGTGCGAGTCCTGTTCATGGGCCGTGAGTGCTTTGAGGCTCTGTCGGAGCACGACTGCCAGCAGATTTACGACATCCATCAGGATGAAATCATTGAGAAGAGCAAACAGAACTTTGTGGAGCTGCTGCTGGAGCATGCCCAGTACTTTCTGCAGTTCAAGAATGTGGACAACATCACGCAGGAGGACGTGCGCCAGATAACCGAGGTTATTCAGGAAGATTCCCGCTACAAGATGCTCGATCGCTTGGATCAGGAGCGGCGTTTAATGCTCGTCCAGCACCTGCGCTTCATCCACTGCCCCGTCCGCGATCACTGTCCATTCTTCTACAACTGCGTCGACGGCCTGATCGAGGAGGTTCTCTCCGACAAATCGGCCAGCAACCACAAGACACCGAGTGTCGGTGGCGGCTGGAAGAGCTCATCATCTGGCAGCGGCACTGACCGCACGCTCAATCTATTGATTGTCGGATCGGAGCATCTGGCCAGCGATCTGCTTAACGACATACGCATCTGCACCGGTAGCAAGGGCGAGTACATCTACGAGAATCAGACGTATTATCTCAACTATCGCATTGCCAATGGCGACATGGAGGCCTTCAAGGCCATCGATGTCTACTCCAGTGGTAAGACTTTATTAACGAACTGTAATTTAGTCCATTAATTGCAATTGCTTAATTACATTGCCCATAGGGAGAGGAGAAGAGAGCGAATCTCTTAATCCTATTGTTAAATGATTTAATATTTGGAATGTTCAAGCAGACGCCGATTATAAAGCTATTTAATGATATCATAGGGCTTAGTCAGAGCGCTTGTGGAATACTAATTAGTGATGGAAATAGCTGAATGGGAGATAGAAGCATGATTTCGCAATCGATTTGCTGTGTTTAAGATTGAAAATGTAACAAAAGTCGATCAAGAAATATATATATATAGTAAGTTAGTGGAATCAAATTACAGATGCAGAACTATTTACTTATTTTTCATGGATAATAAAAATAATGAAAAAAATTAGAGAAATAATAATTAAAAATGTTTAACAGTTGTAATATATTTCTCTACCTGGATTCCACAGGCTTGATCTGCGTATACTCCAACCAGCAGTCCTTTGAGACGCTCAAGGATAATCTGGAGCGTACGCTGCTCTGCAACCTAGAGCTAGAGGACAAGTTTGAGAATCTGCCAATTGTGCTGGTATATCAGCCGCAGGATCTCAAGGAGAACGAGGTGGAGTACCTGCGGAATGAGGGCATCCGCCTGTCAGAGATGCTGCACTGTGATTTTATCGATCACACGCAGAATCATCAGAAGTACGTCTACGATATACTCAACATTGTCATCCTGTCGCTAAAGCTGACCGAGATGAAGAGCTACGAACCGTATCCCTCCAATCACACAGACTTGCGCATATTGTGCTGCATCTTCTGTGGCGATCAGTATGACATTGAGAACATTGTCCAGCCGCTGGTGGCGGAATCAACGCTGGTCAAGGCCAGCGAACACTCAATTATAGTGGACGTTTTCATTGGCGATGCCAAGCGGCGGGTGGAGTTTATACTGTCGTCGTATCATGGCACTAGCCAGTATCGCGATGAGCTAATCCATGGCTACATTTACTTTTATTCGGCCAAGCGCCGCTCATCGCTGGCCAATCTTAGGTGAGTTGTGACGCCCACATACCCTAGCAGGGTTTATAATCAGCTTCTTCTTTTGTGTTCATTGTGATTAATTGTGTTTTTCGTAATATTAAATATCTAATTCGTTTATTTTTATCTCGTCTTTAGCCTTTTGACTGCGCAGAATGCCAACATTCCATTGCAGATCATTGCGGTGACGGAGAGCGGGGGTGTTAATGCGTTCTTCAACAGCGATATTTGCCAGTTTCTGATCACCGAAGGCAATGCAGTGGCCGATCGCTTCAAGGGGAGCTTCATGACCTTCTCGGCGGATCAGTATGTCAAGTGTAAGTGGGATTTTAAGCTAATTAAGGAATAAACACGAAATAAAACTGATTGCCACCGTCCGTTCGTTCGAACAGTTGCCTTTTATAATCCATTCCTGAAGACCGCTTGGGATAACAAGTATGAGGTGGAGAATTTGCATGTGGAGGAGTCAATTACATTGGATTCGGGCGAGGGAACGCTGGAGAACTCGGTTAACCAGATGCCACGCCCGCCGCCGCGCCACGAGAGCTATATGCTATCGAATACTCTGGGAACGGATGGTTCCGGCAGTGAGAATTATGAAATGCTTCCTACCCGATCTCTCAACTCATTAAATGGTGCGTATAGCTGATATATATAGCTGATATTCCTGATATATATTCGACCGTTGTTCTATGCGTACTTGCAGAAGAAAGAGATATATCATTAGATGAAATCTACGATGACAACGAAAAGCCGAAGCATCTGCATCAAAGTAAGTTCCACGCTCACCATTGATCCCTAGAAGACCCCCGTCCTAAAGCTATAACAAAAAGCCCAAAAAGAAACTAGAAACCAAAAACCAAACTCATTCAGAATTCGTGCCCAATAATAGCCAATTGAACTATATATATAATATATCTACCATATACATTCTATACCCATCATATATATACTATATGAATAATGTCTCATATCCCATTTCATCATGCAATCCAACCATTCATTCATTCATTCATTCATTTATTCATTCGCCGTTTCCATTGCCATCGGAGATTGTTCCTCCATACCATATATACTTATATATATCTATATATTTATATATATACTCTTATATAATGATTATTATTAATTAACGAATTAACCTTAACCATTTTTTTGTATCGATTTATCTCTGTGTGTGTATTCGTTGTTGTCGTTTTTTTGCCTAATTGCAAATCAAACAAATTATTTGCTCTAAAAAAATACTCAAAAAAAAACGAAAATATATAAGGATTCCAGATATTCCCTCCTCCAACAACTCCTCCAGAGCCAGCCCCTCCAGATCATCAGCTCATTACATGCACATATAAGAGTCAATTCGTTTCGGCTTCAGAATCAAGTTTGGAAGAAATAACATGTAATCTAACTATTTGAATATACATATTTCTCCTATATTCTCGTTTTATCTCTTATCTCCTATCTATCTTGTACCTTTCTCTGTCTCATCCATTAGATCCTTATGTTTTCTTTTGGGTTTTAATTGATTTATTTCCTTATCGTAATCACTCGAAGAGAAACACCACTAGCGAAACTTCACCTTCGTCCTTCCTCCTCACAAGACCTTCTCCCCGATAATCCCTACCTCGTTATGTTCTTTTGGTCTAAATCTGGGAATATATATCCTATGGGAGGGAGCTTTATTTCGTTGTATATTCTGCGTTGCTTTGCTTAGGAGAAGCGAATAGACTCGAACTATCAAAATTGGTTTTATATTCCGTTTTTTTTATATAAAAATTGTGTAAATAGCTTGTATTATTGTTTAAACGCCATGGTAAATATCTCTTAAATGGGATTTTACACCAATTTTAAGACAATTTTAAAAGTGATAATTGAATTCTGCATCTGAAAATTTGTAAATAGTTTTGTTTAATTTTAACGTGCAATCAAATAAAGTATACAAAATATCCTTTTTAAGTTCCTGTTGAATATAAAGAAGGCGATGCGCAGAAATCGGTGTGGATTTGAAATCCATTTTAATATATGTTCTATAGCGTTTTCTGTGGCAATCCTGATTAATTAATTACATTTTATTAAAACTGAATTATTACCCATATAGTCCCATTGTGTCTGCAAGGATATTGAACCCAGAGTTGAGCTCAGAGGACGAGATCAGACAACCCAAGTCCAATTCAAACACCCCCTGAATGTCCTCCTCTTCCTCCTCGTTTCTTCGCTGTGTTTTTATTAAAGTCTCTTTTTGGTTTGTCTGCCAGTTAAGCTGCATATGTAACATATCCATATTGTCCCACGCCGTGCCCACGATCCACGACACAAATCCAATCCTAGGATTGGATGCGCGACTGTACAAATGTTATTTCGTTTGCTGTGTTCCCCGGAAAGTTCTTGCTCCTCCCTTCTTTTTTGCTTTGCTATCTCTGATTCCTTTTTATTATTGTTTTGAATCGCTTTGTCGGTTTCACTGTGTCCTGGCCAAACTGATGAGTCTTGTGTGTGTTTACTCTCGTTTTTCTATATATATATATATCGTTTTCCAAGCAGCGGATGTTAGCGGGTCCAAGGATTCACTGGCCACCCACGATGCAGGTTAATCTCATTCTCGAATCACCCAAATTGTTGTAGAGCCTAGAGCCTTAGAGCATTTTCTTATGTTTATAGCAACCAATATCCCTTCAATCCCGGCACGAATCCCCTGCCTGTGCTCCTGCATCCCGCATCTGCCCCCTCTTTAGTTTCCCCCTTTTAAGTTACGGTGGATATCGGTCACAGATGCACAATCATTTATATGCAGGTATTGCCTATAAAGAGAGCTTATATAGAGTTTTATTTTAAAATAAACCTGGTTTTAATACGAATGTATCTACATGATATAATACAAATGTCTTCCAAATTATAAATAAGATTTATTGTAGTGAAGTCGGTCATAAAAAATGATATAAATATAGAACAGATCACAAAATATCACATCCTATCGAATTGTCATAAATAAATTGATATTGCATATGGATTGATTATGGTAATGTTAAACATTAAAAACAACTTTTTGTCACTGTCGTTAGTTCACATTAAAAATTATAAAATACGTTGGCAATTTTTACACATTCTTTTCTTTTATAAATAAATTGCAACAATACTTAGTTTATTTATAATATTAAAAAAGTACTTCAAAATACCAATGACCCTCGATATTGACATTGTGAAAAAAGCAAAGGAAAAGATAGAACTGGCAAACCAACGATATTAATGATTTAAAATCGGTTTTTGGATATAAAAATATTGAAAGCGCACCGTTGTTTTTACCATTTACATATTGTAATTGGTTCACACTGAACAAAAGCAATTAAAAGGGAAATCTTATAATTATTTGTCAATTTTATTATTTATTATAACTTCCAAAGTCTTGCTATGTTTTATGATGCACTGCAAAATATATAGAATATTATATTGCTCGTGGCACACAAAAAAAAAGCGATATCTGTACACTTTGGCAAATATCACTCGAAATCAGAAAAGAAAAATATATAAAAACTTTTAGCTTGTATGTATGTATGTATCGCAAAAGGATACCCGTATATTATGAGGTGTGCTCTGCTGCCTGTTAACCCGATATCACCTGTCTAGTAGGAATCCCTGCACAGGAATGTATCTCCACCTGGTTGGGCTAATTGTGAACATTTCTCTCGTCTTCTCCCCCTCTTCGTGTGGCTGACTTTTCAGAGTGGCTGGAGGACAAGAGCGACGGGCGACGCAACATGAACAAGAACTCCATATGGAACAACTTTAGTGGCTCGACGCATGCCTATACCACCGGCCGGCGACATATCGACTCCAATCTGAACAAGATCCGGCCCAAGGGACCGAGCCAAACCTTAAAAGTGGGCGAAGCGCCCAGCCGCAACTGCCCTGCCATGAGCTCATCCACCTTCACACTGCCCACCCAGCAGCCGGGCAAGCTCAATATGAAGAACTTCCAATTGGTCAGTGATGCGGTGGCCAAGATGAACTTTACGGGCTCGGGCTCTGGCTCCGGATCGGGCTCCGGCTCGGGTAGCACTGGCCTTGGCCTGGGTCTGGGCAGTGGCAGCATGGCGGACTCGTATTTGGGCGCCTGTGAGCCAGGCGATGGCAAGGATGGCAAACGATATGATCATGCCCAGCTGGATGGCGAGGACGAGGACTCCGAGGAGCTGGCCGAGTACGAGCAGATCTACGAGAACGAAGGTACCAGTAGTAGAGATAGGTTGTGGGACTAGAAACTAGAAACAAATAGGATCACTAGACTAACACCTCCTCACCCTGAAATACTCACCCGAATCACACACTACACTGTGCATAAACTCACCCAAAAAAAACACATTTTGAGCTTGATATTAACATGTAAAGAAATATATCTGCGAGATTTGGAGATTTATATTTTGTAAAATAATTGAAAGTGGCAATCTTCTCAGAAAAGACTTTTGTGTGTCCAAAATTGTAAAGTTTCCCCAAAACTAAGGACTCAGACTTGAAAATAAATTATATAACTACGAAATAATATATTTATTAATTGAAAAATTTGTACAAGTTTCGAAATATATCTGTAAAACAAAGAAAGTATTTGATATATATAAAAATATGTTAAGATCAAGTTCATTTTTATATGAAACCAAAGCATTGTCTTCTGTGTCCCTCGCCACACTCTCTCTCCCTCTCGCTCCCTCCCGACCCAGCTATTAGTCCCCCCAGGCTCCAAGTCCATCGTCATCATCAGACTCCTAATCTTTACCATTTCATATCTGTAGATTGCACCGAATCGGACAGCTGTGCCAGCTCCACGGAGCGACGAGTGCGACAGCAGAATGCCGCCTATTACAACAAGGCCAGCAGCAAGAAGCCAGTGGCAGCCAAGAAGCAGAAGAAAAAGAAGGTGGCCATACCTGTGCAGACACCGCGGGTTCCTCCGTTTGGCTCCTATGTGAGTCCGCCAGAGATTCCGCTGCACTATCAGAGAATGGCCGTTGGCGGCGGCGGTGGTCCAGGTGAGAGAAGTATGTGTCGTGGTTGCAATTATTATTTCAAGTCTTCTGGAAGCTGGGAAACTATTCTATCTGTTTAACATCTTATAAAGGGTCTGAAAAAGGTTATAACATTGTGTTCCTTACAATATTTGTTTTACTTCTTTTCCATTTTCCTTTGTGTAACACAATTAGTTAATTATTTTGCTAATCACAATTTCTTTTGGTTTTCAAATATCCACAGAGAAACCCGAGAGCGTCGGCGTGCCCGAGTTTATGAAGAGCGAAAAGTCCCCAGAGGTAAGTTCGATTTTGCTCAAGATTAAGCCTCAGAAAGGCGAATTTCTAATGGCCTTCCTTTTACACATGCAGTACTCCATGGTGCCAGAGCTGGCGGCAGCTGGAATCTATGGGGCCGAAAATATGCCCGAGTACAACATGAATGCCAAGTGCTTGAAGGACTTTGAGAAGCTGGAAAAGCGACGCATCAAGGAGGAGACGGCACGACTGCGCAAGCTCCAGGAGAAGGAAAAGGAGCAGGAGAAGAAACTCAAGCGCAAGCTCAAGCAGAATGCTAAGGGCCAGACCGAATCGGCGGAGGCGCAATTTGGCAAGCTGATGATTAGTTCCGACAAGGATGAGACCCCCATTTTCCTCAACAAGTGCGTTGAGTTCATAGAAAAGGAGGGCCTCGACTCCGAGGGCATTTATCGAGTGCCCGGCAGCAGGGCGCACGTCGACATGCTCTTCCAGCGATTTGAAGAAGGTAAGTTTTGAACTTGCTTTATAATCGTGCATGCAGACAATCCCCAGATCAGTGGCAGAATAGCAATAATACTTAATAAAAACCTATACTTCTTTTCATTACCCCAGATGCCAACACCGAGATCGATTCTCTGGACATTCCCGTCAATGCAGTGGCCACCGCTTTGAAGGACTTCTTCTCGAAGCGCCTGCCGCCGCTGTTCAGCAAGGATATCATCAAGGAGCTGGAGGAGATTGCTGGTATGGCTGCACATTAGCACAAATTCAGTTGGATATATAGATAGATACTGAACCTATAACTATTCTGCTATAGGTTCCCGAGGCGTTGGCAACTCAAAGCTAAATGTGGAGGTCAAGACCGATCGGAGTTGCCGCTTGATAGCTTTAAAGTCGCTGCTCCAGAAGCTGCCGCACATTAACTTTGCTATACTCAAATATATATTCCAGCATTTTGTGCAGTAAGTGTCCATGAATTCCATAAGTCCATAAGGATATGCCTTTACTTATAATTGTTTTAAACTTCCCCCTCAGCGTCTCTGACAACTCGAAGCTAAACAGCATGGATAGCAAGAATTTGGCCATTTGCTGGTGGCCCACACTCATACCCATCGATTTCACCGACATGGGCCACTTTGAGCAGTTGCGTCCGTATCTGGAGGACATTGTGCAGACAATGATCGATCAGTTCCCGTATCTCTTCTGCGGCAAAGATGCCTTTGTCATGGTCTAGAATCGGAATGCCACCTGGAAGCCAAAACGAGATAGCTAGATTCAATGTGCATGTGTGTGTGCCAGCATTAGTGTGTGTGTGTGAGTGCCATTGTCAAGTGTAGGTGGGAGTGTGCCAGTGTCCATGAATGTTAGTGGGGTAAAAGGGAGGAGAGGATCAGCGAGGAGGGAGGGTCCTGTTAGCAATAGAATTGAGTATTGAATAAAAAGGAACCAGAGGAGTAAGGAGAGGATTCTTTGAAGAGGTAGAAGCAAAAGCGAGAGGAACATGAAGTGAGAGGAAGTGAAGGCAGCCCATCGATCGATCGATTCATTCAAATGAGGATCAGCAGCCAGGCATACATATATACATATTAATATTTAATAATAGTATATAGACGTGGGACTTGTGTATGTTTGGGTGTCTTGTGTGTGCGTCTGTGTGTCTGTGAACAACTTGGCTAAGTAGGGTATTTATTTTTTATATAATTACTTACATACATATGTATATCGCTTATATATATATATATGTATGCTAAATGTCTGTGTGTGCGTCAGCGTGAGCGAATTACATACGATATATAAACATATATCTTCTATATACATAAACACACACACATATAATATATATATATATATATTTTGTATCGATGGCTTTGTTGTGTTTCCGTGATAAATGTAAACGCGTCAAGTATTTTTTTGTGTGTCCTTGTCGTTGTATTCATTGAGTGAGACCTCCCCTCGCCGCAACCCGTGTCCCCGCTGCCACCTTCGTCACCGCTCTGAGACTTGCGCCTCCATTTATTCATCCAATATAATTCCCCACCAGAAACATCAACAAAAAAGGAGCGGGGCCGGGTAGCGCCAACGACAACGCACAGAAAAAAAAAACAAAAAATAAAAAACAGAAATGAGAAAAATACTAAAAAGAGTTGAAAGCGAGGGAGATTATCTAGGATCAAGAATGGTTAAATAAAATTTACTGTGTATCTGTGTATGTTATATTTGTACTGTAACTGTAATTGTAACTGTAACTGTAATTGTATGTTAAAATTAATGCGAAATCAGCAACAAAAAAAAATTTCCAATATTAAAAAAAGAAGAAACCAATAGCGATAAAGCTAGGCTATACAATAATATGTATGTATATTAAAAAGAAAAACAAAACAACTAAATGTCTGTGTGTCTAGAATAGGAGAAAAGGTAAAGGGCAGGAGCAGGAGCGAGTAGATCAGGCTAGGAGCGAGGAGTAGGAAGAGCCGGAGGCACAGGAGCAACAACAAACCATGATTTAAAATCCCTTTTAAGCAAATACTAAATGTGCATCTCTCAGTGTGTGTTTGCGTGTGTTCTTTGTGTCTGCAGCATAACTAGATGTATACAAAATACCTACAATTTAAGCAAATGATAATTATTCTGGAACGGCTAAAGAAAAACCTCCATGAACACAAATAAATCTGAAAAAAACAACAACTTTCCAAATCGAAACAAAATCAATTTCCAGAGTCTCCCAGTCTCCGAGCTTCGAATCTCCAGTCTCCACCCGGTCTCAACTGATTGTCTAATCGATATAATTGATATGTAATCCCCAACGTAATACTCTTTCTCTCTCTCTGTCTCTGTAAACAATTGTGTGTGTGTATGTAGCGAAGCAACAAATACAACAATATACAACATATATTTTAACTAAAAAGATGATGAAAGCAGAAAAATAACAAACAAAAAGCATCAAGATGAGGAGGAGGAGAAGGAATAAGCTTAGCAGGACTGTTTAACGAGAGGCAAAAAACAGAACCGAACGAACAACAACAACAATTATGTGTAGACAACAACAACAACATAAGCCTAAGTGTTATTTCTTGTAATTGAAGCATTGATTGTGTGTCATTGTGCGTGGGCGTATGCGTCTGTGTGCGTGTGCGTGTGTATCTGTGTCTGAAACGGACCTCAAACTTAAAGGAAAGTAGGAAGTAGTGGGAGACGAGATCGGGAATGAGATCTGTTGCCAAAAGCAGAAACAGAGCAGAAGCACAGGCGAAAGTAAATAAACTCAATATGAAGAATTACAAACGAGAGAAAAAGAAGAGAGAAACACTTAACCATTATATAGTATAATTTGTATAGATGTGTGTCTATTGCATTATTTGTACACGTACATATATATACCGTCTATATATTACCGGATATATGTGTATGCATTTATTTATATACATACGCTAAACGAACGAAAAACATAAAACAAAACAAAAAAACCAACCAGCAAATATGTCTTAACGAAAACAAAAGCAAAACAAAAAAAAAATGAAAAACAAAATAAGCAAGAAGCAAAAACAAAAAAAAAATTGTAATTGACGTGATGTGTAATGATATTTTTAAAAGCAAATTTTATGCCACGCCCAATGCCAAGCAGCCACTACCACAGCCCCTCCCCCCAGGGACTCCCGTCTCAGCCCAGCCCAGCCCAGACTCCCTCTAATCGTAGCCACATTTCCGGTCGAAAGGCACCGGAAATAGAATCTCGGTTGCGGGGGAGTCTTGCAATGCAACGCGGGGGCTCCAAGAAAAAAAAAAACAAAAGAGAGCAAAGAAACGATGAATTGAATCAAACAAAAAGCAAAAATAAATTTGTGGGCATTTTCCAAATATTTGTGAAGCATTTGCAAAGCGATTTTTAACTGGGCGGGTTGGGTTGTCCTCTCAAATAAGGATTTGTTTGTAGTTGATTGTAAAACTTTCTTATTATTATTTTAAAGATTATTTTCCAAAGATTTCAGTACATTTTTCAGTTAAGTAAATTACAACTCGGTTTTTCAATAGAAAACAATCTTTATTAAATTACAAATTATGAATAAGCAGTAATGGGCATTAATTTATTCAAACAGTCGAGTTGTCCCTTAACTTAGCTACCCAGAAGACTGGCCGCTATGGCCTCCGTGTCCATCAGGGTCATCTTATTCGTTAGCTTGGCCCTTTTGTAGGCGGGTTCGTCCTCAGATACATCCTCGTCGTCTTCATCGGACGCCTGAGCATCAGACTCTGCTTCCGAAGGCTCTTGCTCATTGCTGGTCTTCGTTTTGTACACCTTGTCGGGATCTGGCAGCCAGGAGAGGTCCACAGAGTGGTCACTCTCGCTGTCTTCATCGTCATCAGCGCCTTCTCCATCCTGCTCCTCCTCTTCGTCACTGCCCTTGGACTGCTCCGCCTTTTTGCGCAGCTTGTCGCGCTGTAATTTGTGCCGCTTCTTGACAAGTTCCCGGAACCGCTGCTTATCGTACTGATCCTCCTCGGTGAGCAGGGCCTTGGACAGCACCAGATCGATGCCGCCGTCGTCGTCCTTATCGCCCGAACGCTGCCTAGCACTCAGCGCCTTCATTTGGCTGCGATCGTCGGCCACCGTTTCGCCCTCGTCGTCAAATTTCAATTTGGAGTTGACCAGAATGTTCTTCTTCAGTGCCTTTTTGGCCAGGGAGGCCTTGGTAACAAGTTTCTCACGTTTGGGCACCACCAGCGGCTCCTCTGGCTCTTCCTGCTCCCCAGCGACGTCCAAGTCGAGATCCACTGGCTCTCCCTCAACGTCGTGATCCTTTCGCTTGACCTTGATAAAGTCCTCGTCATCCGAATCATCATCGCTCTTGCTAGCCCCACCGAAGCTCTGCTGTTTGCTGATCTTGTCTAGAACTAAAGCGGCAGCTGTCGCCGGAGCAGTGGACTCAGGAACTTCGCCCTTCTCCTTCTGTTGCTGAAGCTGCTTCTGTCGCCACAGGAATTTCTCGAGAAAAGGTACTCGCGGCGTCACAGCCAAGCCCAGCGACTGAGCGAACGCATCCAGATCCAAGCTGAACACATTGAAGAGACGCTTGTTGCGCATCAGGAACACGGACTTCAAGTACGAGAGGAAAGCACGCTGGGCGGTGGCCCGCAGCTCAGGGAATTGGGCCAGGAAGGCCTCGATCTTGACGCGCGGCGAGAAGAGCTTCTTGGGATCGATCTGTACCAACCGGATGTTCAGATTCAGTTGGTCCTTCAGCGCACTGATCATGTACTCCTCCTCGCTTGGCGTCAGGACCAGGAGGCATTCGCCACGCGTTTTGTTGCGTGCGGAGCGACCCGCACGATGGATATACTGGGACACATCCTCGGGGCAATCCAACTGCACCACCCAGTTGACGGCGGGAAAGTCAAGGCCGCGCGATGCCACGTCCGTGGAAAACATGACGACATGGCTCTTGCGCAAAAAGTCCTCGTAGATGGCAATGCGACGATCTTGATGCAGGGTACCATATAGCGCCAGCAGGGGGCTGCCCGGACGCAGCTTGCAGAATATCTCGTACAGGTACTTGGCTTGCTTGCAACTGGCGACGAACACAATAATCTTCTGCTTCAAATGGTTCTTGATGAACGACCACAGCATGGTGATTTTATCCTCCAGACTGAGCACCACATAGCTCTGTTGCAGAAGCTCGGGAACGGCCAGAACAGCCGCCTTGGATGTGGGGGCAGCCGCTCCTTCGCCTCCTCCGGTACCATAGCCCACATAAACCGGCTCCTTCAGATTGAGCCTGGCCAGATCTTGGACTGTGTTCGTTTGTGTCGCCGAAAACAGAAGGGTCTGTCGCTCTGGCGGAAAGTTCTCGATTATCGAATTCAGCGTCTTTTGAAAACCCATATCAAGGCAGCGATCTGCCTCGTCAAGGACCAGCATCTCCATGGTGCTTGTGTTGAACAGCGGATTCTCGTCCATGTGCTGCAGCAGGCGGCCGGGCGTACAGATCAGAATGTTGCACTGATCCATCCGCGTGCGTTCAAACTTAAGGTTCTTGCCGCCTATGATGAGACCGGCGGAGAAATCGTGGTGCTTGCCCACCTTCTTCAGCGTCTCGAAGATCTGGTAGGCCAGCTCGCGTGTCGGTGAAATGATGATCGCTCCGACGCCATCGGTGCGGGACCACTTGTTCATAAACAGGTGCTCCAAGACCTTAAAAAAATGAGGATTTTTAGGAATTTGAACGACTAACTGCCAAAGGAATAAACTTACGGGTATAAGAAAGGCCAAGGTCTTGCCACTGCCAGTGACCGCCGCTCCCAGCACATCCTTGCCCAGCAGCGCCGGTCCGATGCTCTCGCGCTGCACCTGCGTGGGATGCACGAACTTGGACTCTGCCAGGGCCTTCAGTGTCTTGCGCGACAGCGGAAACTGTGCAAACTTCTTAATGGCCTCGGCATCGATATCAGCATATTTGGCACGCAGTTCTTGGATCTCCGTGTCGGTGGCGGCCAGTTTCGATTTCTTGAGCTCTTCCCGTGGCCGCTTAAGTTGCCTATTGTTGCCGCTTTGCTTTGGGTTGCCTTGATTACCGCCGTTTCGCCTGCCATTGGTGGCTTCCTTCTTGCTCGGCTTGAACCGTGGACCCGGCTTGCCCGGTCCCTTAGGTTTTTGTCGCTGCATTCCCTGTTAACTTGGGCAAAATTGGATGTTTGATTCGAAGAATAATTGAAACTCGCACGCGGTTGGGAATTAGAGATGAAAGATGAAATCCAGCTGCTATCAAAGCAACCATCGACAATATCGATATCTTTGCCATCGTCAAACTTCGACTTCTGTAAATATTAATCCTATGATTGAATTTATTGATAATTTGAAGAAGAATTAAATGTTAATTTTAATTTTAAGGGGCTTAAAATTTAAAATTAAAATTGAAAAAAGAAAATCATTTTGGCAGCCCCAAAATCGTGAAGGGTGGCAGCCTTGCCTGCAACAGATAATAAAAAATTTGCCAATTTTAGGTATTACTACAATACATTGTTTATTGAACAATTAATAATTAAACCAAATACACTATTAATTGTTTACTGTTCTTTGGGATCGATGCCAACACCAAATTTTTTGACAACTTTTAATTTTAATTCAAGTTTATTTGAAAATTCAGCGGCCGTGCATTGGAATCTTTTCGCATTCGGTCGAGAATATCGGCGATATATATATTTAATAATTAAACCAAATACACTATTATTTGTTAATTGTTCTTTGGGCTCGATGCCAACACCAAATTTTATGACTACTTTTTATTTTAATTCAAGTTTATTTGAAAATTCAGCGGTCGTGCATAGGAATCCTTTCCCATTCGGTCGAGAATATCGGCGATATATTTATTTAATAATTAAATCAAATACACTATTAATTGTTTATTGTTCTTTGGGCTCGATGCCAACACCAAATTTTATGACAACTTTTTATTTTAATTCAAGTTTATTTGAAAATTCAGCGGCCGTGCATAGGAATCCTTTCCCATTCGGTCGAGAATATCGGCGATATATTTATTTGATAATTAAACCAAATACACTATTATTTGTTTATTGTTCTTTGGGCTCGATGCCAACACCCAATTTTATGACAATTTTTTATTTTAATTCAAGTTTATTTGAAAATTTAGCGGCCGTGCATAGGAATCCATTTCCATTCGGTCGAGAATATCGGCGATATATTTATAAACTTAGGACTTAGGCGTCTAGGGAAATGCACAAATACCTTTTTAACTCCGAGCGAGTTAAACAATTAAATTTAAAGAATGTTATTGAACAAATTCCATTGATATTATGTACTACAGATTTTATTTTAGATAGCCTCATAGTCCTTTGGCTTTTTTACAACTCGACGAGTTGGCAGCACTGACTGAGACAGAGAACGCTGTTGGACTGGAATCCAATTGGAATCGCCTCGGTGCTTGTTTCGGTCCCGGGCTGTGATCGATCTCCTCGATCTCCGCACCCCGCACCAACAACATCAGCATCAACATCAACATTACACCTCCTGAGCCACCAGTTCCACCAGCCAGTCAGCCAGGCAGCCAGCCAGCCAACAACAACCACCTACACCATACACGCACATTCACATTTATACATATACAAAGCACACACACAGCGCAGTAACAGCAACAGAGGCAGCAACAACAACGAAAACAAAATCGGAGCTCCTTGAAATGGGCACCATCTCATCCGTGCTGCAGTGGTCATGCACCAAATGCAACACGATCAATCCCACGGAATCGCTCAAGTGCTTCAACTGCGGCACCGTGCGCAAAGTCTTCCCTAATCCCATCCAGCAGCATCAGACGCAGCAGCAGCGGCGAATAACAGGAGGTGGAGGAGGCGGAGGAGCTGCTGGAACTGGAGCCTGGCCAGCTGATGGAGTCGAGCAGCCGGCGGATAAGGAGAAGGGCAGAGCGGTTGCCAGGTAAGCGAGAGAAGGAGACGCCAAGAGGGGGGCCCAGGAGCAGATTCAGAGAGTGGGAGCGGGAACGGGAGCATCGACGGTCGCCACAAAAACAAACAGCCTGTTCCTGCTCCTCTGTTTCTGTGTAGGTGTTAGTGTGTGTGCACGTTTTGTGTTTGTGTGAAAGCAGGTCCAGTGCTGTCTGATTTATTTTTCTTAGCCAAACAAAGAGATAACCAATAGGATATGTGTATCCTGATAAGGAATAACAATTTAGAAAAATGGGGAAACGGTGCAAAGACATAATTTATAGGCGTTTTTTAAAGAATTAAAATCTTGTAATAAGGATTACAAATGTAAAGCATACACATGCTGTGTGGGTGGCTTGTGGTTATGCCTGTGATTGACTTCCTAAGCTGTTCTCTTAAAGGAATTGCAGGAAATTAATCCGATATTAATTAATTAAACAAGCATATAAAGCCCACTTTAACCAGTTTTTGGCTTTAAAATTGAAAGCTAAAGGTCCTCCATTTAGCACTGGCGATTGTCCCTGAGCCTGTGTGCATGTGTGTGTGTGTGTGTGTGTCTAGTGTGTGTATGTGTGCATGTATACACAGAGCAGTGGCAGAAGCAACAACAAAACGGGCGAGGAGAGCAGCGAGAATTGGGGAAAATCGATTTGAATAAAGAGGCATTGTTTACAAGTTTATCGATTGGCGGACGAAAGGAAATTGGCGAGCAGTGTTGCCAATTGTTTACTGTAAAAACGCTTCATTTGATGAGTTAGACGGTGAAAAACAACTGACAATGTTGAAGAAACGAGAAAAACAATTTACAATAACAATCATGTCCTTGTTTCGTACTTGAAACTTGATATATAATAGGCAAAACAAACGTTTTGTGGGACAAGAAGGAACGCCAGATTCAATGGGAAAAGCTGAAGTGACAACACTGGTCACTCAGTTAACCTTAGCCGCGGAGGAACAAGTCCTGAAGGAAAATAATCCTAAACCCGCTCATCCAAATCCCAGATCCAAATCCAAAAAGCGAAACCCTTTTCTATTCCTATTGCAGGAGCGAGTACAAGCATGTGTACAAGTCGCTGCTGCGCGGATGCCTGAAGCGGCCGCAGAGGAACAGCCAGAACCTACCCGCCAACTGTGTGGACTGCGAGGATACGCGCAAGTACATCAAAAGCTCCATCGAGCTCTATCGCCACTTCTCCAATCCGGCACTGAACCGGCGCTGGGTGTGCCACGCCTGCACCACCGACAACAGCTCCGTCACCTGGCATTGTCTCATCTGTGACACGGTTAGCTATCTGGCGCCCATCTACAAGGACGGCATTGGTGGCGGCGGCTGCGGTGATCGTGGCCAGGAGCTAGCCGGCAGCCTGGGCAATCGAGGCGAGCTGCTAGCGGACAGCCATCATAATCACCAGCAACAACAGCAGCACCACCACCACCATCACAATCACCAGGAGGAGGAGGAACAGCACCAACCGCACACACACCCGCACCAGCTACAGTCACATTCCCAGCACTCGCACAAGCGACTACTCAAAAGCAGCAGCAGATCTGGCTCGGGATCGGGATCTGGCTCCGGTTCGGCTTCAGGATTGACGGCTTCGGGTGCACTAAGGCGCACCCAGAGCCTGAGCACTGCCATCGATAAAAGCGCCTCTGGGCGCAGCTGTCACATCTGCTATGCGAATAACCAGAGCAAGGATATCTTCAACCTGCCGCAGGTCAAGCCATCGCCACAGCTGACGACAGGTGGGTGTGCCAACCGTTTAAGCAGCCTGTTTGAAGCTTATTTATTTATTTTTGAAACTGCAATGGATCCTTGTGAATTTATTTGAAATCTTTCCCCACAGGCACTCCACCCGTCGTGGCCGCTTGCAGCAATTCGCGGTTCGCCATCGCCAACGATACGTTCTGCCGGCGAAAGCAGAACAACAACAATAAGAACCAAAACCATAAGGTGGTGCGCGAGAGCGGGGCCAAGCGGAAGTACAACTTCACCATTACCACGCTCTCGCGCTCAGCGGCCAAGGATGCTCACAATCCGGCGAAACCTCCGCGCCAGGCCCTGAATCTTCATCAGCAGCTGCAACAGCAGAAGCACCAGAACCAAAGCCAGACCCAGAATCAGATCCAGAGCCAGGGACAGGGCCAGCAGGTGCAGCGAAAGGTGCAGCGAGAGCCAGCAGCAGTGAGTATGAATCCATCGCAGTTCACCATTCCGCGGAACGGCGTCTTCATAGCTGTCAATGAGTGGTCGGAGCCAGCGGCCGCCAGCTCCAATTCCAATCATCATCATCATCATAGCAACTGTATCAACAACAATAACAACAATAGCAGCAGCAACACCAACAGCAATGGTGGCGACAATGGAAACAGCAACAAGTTGTATGAGAACGAGTGCGTAGCTTTGGCCCAGCAGCAGCTTAGAGCAGCCGCCTCCCAGGCAGCCCAGGCAGCTGCCACGGCGGTGGCCATTGCCAGTTCGGATACTCCAGGCAGCGGAGGGTCAGTGCCCATTTATGCGCAAGTCAACAAGCAGCACAAGCTCAAAAAGAAGCAACAACATCACCAGCAGCAGCAGCAGATCAACGAATGTTCGCAGGCGAACAACAATGGCAGCGGCGGCGGCGGCGGAGAGATTGCTGAACTAACCAGCAGCGAATCCCTGACCGGACTGGGAGCCAGTACCGATGGCAGTGGCGGTGCCAGCGGCGAGGCCAGCGAGTGCGAGTCGCAGGTTGAAGAGCATTCCATCTACGCCAAGGTGTGGAAGGGACCGCGCAAGGCGACCGAATCGAAAATGTAATGCCCGGCAGCCGGATACAGGAGAGATTAAGACCACCCCCGGTTCCTCCAGTTTTCCCCAGTACCTCTTTTTAGCCTTTGTTCCGTTCCCGCTTATCAGTTTTGATTACGCTTTCTTTTTTTGCGTTTTTTGTTTGCTGCTGCTGATTATTTATTTGCTCCGGCGCTTAGTCACGCTCCCAGCGAGCATATTCTGTTTATATTTCGTTTTCTTTGGTTCATCCAGTTCCCTGACAGCTTTATTTATTTTAATTACCACAATTATTAATTAGTTATTGCTTGTTTATGGCCTGCCAATAGTCTTTTTAATTAAAGGTCAACCTGATTGGCAAGATTATTATTTAATTTGCTTTGTCTCCCGCCTTGAGGCTATCATGGAGCACGATTAATGATCAATTCTAACACTTTTAACCTTTCAGTACGCATGATCCATCGGGGAGCGGCGGTCGCCTGATAGTAGCCAGCTCTGCCGCGGCAACCGGAGGAGCAGCAGCAGCTGCAGGTGCCCTTCGTCACGACAATAAAGCACAGCTGGGGAATAGCAACGGCAGCCGCAACAAGATGTGGACATGCATCAAATGTTCCTACGCCTACAATCGACTCTGGCTGCAGACGTGCGAGATGTGCGAGGCCAAGCCAGAGCTGCAGCTCCAGCAGCAACAGCAGATCCAGCAGCAGGGAGGTAGGTTATCCTTGTCCACAGGAATGAGGGCTACCCATTTGACCCACTTTTAACTCTTCCAGAAACACCCCGCGACGAGCCGTGGACGTGCAAGAAGTGCACACTGGTCAACTACTCAACGGCGATGGCCTGTGTTGTCTGCGGCGGCTCCAAGCTAAAGAGCATCTCCTCCATTGAGGACATGACGCTCCGCAAGGGCGAGTTCTGGACCTGCAGCCACTGTACTCTAAAGAACTCGCTCCATTCGCCGGTGTGCAGTGCCTGCAAGTCACTCCGCCAGCCGCAGCTCTCCATGGCAATGGAAGCAGTACGTGAACGACCCGATGGTCAGTCGTACGAAGAGCAGGATGCCAGTGCAACCTCTGGAGGCTCCGGCGGCGGAGGTAGCAGCGAGGTGAAAACACCAACAGCTCTGAATCTTCCTCTGCCGCCTGTTTCGCTGCCGATGCCCTTACTGCAGATACCAGCAGCATCGGCGCCAGGTCATCGTGGCTCGCGCAGTCCTTCGCCCAGAATGCAGCAGCTGCCGCCGCTCCAGCAACAGCAGCAACAGCTGCCAGCACAGCAGCGCAGCTCCTCGGGTGCCATTCCGAAACGCCACAGCACCGGCGGCTCCATTGTTCCCAGGAATATTTCTATCGCCGGCCTGGCCAGCTACAACATTCAGCAGGGTCAGGGCGTGGCTTCTGCCTCAGTGGCCGCGCCAGGAACTGGCTCCAGCGCCATCTCCAGCACTGCCAAGAAGTGGCAATGCCCGGCCTGCACGTACGAGAACTGTGCCGCTTCCGTTGTCTGTGACATCTGCTCCAGTCCGCGTGGACTGGCGACCGCTGTACTGGGCGAAGCGTTGGCCAGAAAGTCTATTCGCGTGGCTCTTACCCCGGCGGACATTCGGCAAGAGAGCAAGCTGATGGAGAACCTGAGGCAGCTAGAGGAGACCGAGGCGCTGACCAAGTGGCAGAACATCATCCAGTATTGCCGCGACAACAACGAGCTCTTCGTCGACGACTCCTTTCCGCCGGCACCGAAGAGCCTCTACTATAATCCGGCTGGCGGAGCGGCCGAGGGTAATCCCGTGGTGCAATGGCGTCGTCCGCACGAGATCAACTGCGATGGCGGGGCGTATCCGCCATGGGCGGTGTTCCGAACGCCACTGCCCTCGGATATTTGCCAGGGCGTCCTCGGAAACTGTTGGCTGCTCAGCGCTCTGGCCGTGCTGGCGGAACGGGAGGATCTCGTGAAGGAGGTGCTGGTCACAAAGGAGATATGCGGCCAGGGTGCCTATCAAGTGCGCCTCTGCAAGGACGGCAAGTGGACGACGGTGCTGGTCGATGATCTGCTGCCATGCGACAAGCGCGGCCATCTCGTATACTCGCAGGCGAAGCGCAAGCAGCTGTGGGTGCCGCTGATTGAGAAGGCGGTAGCCAAGATCCATGGCTGCTACGAAGCGCTGGTATCGGGGCGAGCAATCGAGGGACTGGCCACGCTTACGGGAGCGCCCTGCGAGAGCATACCGCTGCAGGCGAGCAGCCTGCCCATGCCCAGCGAGGATGAGCTGGACAAGGACCTGATCTGGGCCCAGCTGCTGAGCTCGCGCTGTGTGCGATTCCTCATGGGCGCCAGCTGCGGCGGTGGTAACATGAAAGTGAGTGCCATCCCCCTTATAACCACCTTATAAACTTCATATTCACTTTATTTTCCTCCTAATAGGTGGACGAGGAGGAGTACCAGCAGAAGGGACTGCGTCCGCGACACGCCTATTCCGTGCTAGACGTGAAGGACATCCAGGGCCATCGGCTACTGAAACTGCGCAATCCATGGGGACATTACTCGTGGCGCGGCGACTGGTCGGACGACTCTTCGCTGTGGACCGATGACCTGCGCGATGCCCTCATGCCGCATGGCGCCAGCGAGGGCGTCTTCTGGATCTCATTTGAGGATGTGCTCAACTACTTTGACTGCATCGATATCTGCAAGGTGCGTTCCGGCTGGAACGAGGTCCGGCTGCAGGGCACCCTACAGCCGCTGTGCTCTATTTCGTGCGTGCTGCTGACCGTGCTGGAGCCAACGGAGGCAGAGTTTACGCTCTTCCAGGAGGGGCAGCGCAACTCGGAGAAATCGCAGCGATCGCAGCTGGACCTGTGCGTTGTGATATTCCGCACCAGATCGCCGGCAGCGCCGGAAATAGGTCGTTTGGTGGAGCATAGCAAGCGGCAGGTAACTAGAATCCACCTTTGATTATCCAAAGGCCATCCCACTCATTCAAAGATCCACCGTAATCACCGACAGGTTCGCGGCTTCGTTGGCTGTCACAAAATGCTGGAGCGGGACATCTATCTACTTGTCTGTCTGGCCTTCAACCACTGGCACACGGGCATCGAGGATCCGCACCAGTATCCGCAATGCATCTTGGCCATCCACAGCTCCAAGAGGCTGCTCGTCGAGCAGATTAGCCCCTCGCCGCACCTCCTGGCCGATGCCATCATCAGCCTCACCCTGACCAAGGGCCAGCGGCATGAGGGGCGCGAGGGCATGACTGCCTATTACCTGACCAAAGTGAGTGGCAGTGTCTGCTTATAAGCTTTTGGAAATCGCCTGACTAAAGGGTAATCTTTTGCAGGGCTGGGCAGGTCTGGTTGTGATGGTGGAGAACCGGCACGAGAACAAGTGGATACACGTCAAGTGCGACTGCCAGGAGAGCTACAATGTGGTGTCCACGCGCGGCGAGCTCAAGACGGTGGATTCGGTGCCGCCGCTTCAAAGGTGTGTCCTTACTGTGTCCACGTATTGATTTATTGCTAATACCGTGACTTTTCCCATAGACAAGTGATCATTGTGCTGACACAGCTGGAGGGCAGCGGCGGCTTCAGCATTGCCCACCGGCTGACCCATCGCTTGGCCAATTCGCGCGGCCTCCATGATTGGGGGCCGCCGGGAGCGACCCACTGTCCGCCCATCGAGAATGTCCATGGCCTGCATGCGCCGCGGCTGATCACCTAGGCAGGCTGCGGGTCTCCAGGCAGCAGGCTGTGTCTCCTTGTGCTTGTGCTTGTGTGTATCCTCCGCTCATTTCTCAGTCCCTACTCTAGTCGATGTTTTTTGTAAACGTATCATCATGCAAGTAAGCCACTGAATATTCAGCGAGAAACCGAAACCAAAACCAAATCAAGCAAACCAATCGTATATGTATATGTGTATAGATCCCAAGTGGGTCGAATCGAATCGAATTGAATTGGATGGGTTGGAGAGGCGGGTGAGGAGGATGGAGATTGAAATCGAGGTTGATATTGATATTGAGATACAGTCCGAGCTCCGGAGAGCGGTGAACTCGGCACGATTCCCTCGAGATCAACGATTGATATAGGTTTTTGGCGTGACCGCCGGCGATTCTGGATTATGGATATATATAGATATGTATTATGAATTTAAGTGCATCCAATATTAATATGTGTATTGTTTTAAAAATAAAGACTACAAGTTATAAAATCAAAGTTTACAGTTTCAAATTCCCCAACTACGAATTGGAGGAGGCGTGTCTGCGTGTCTAGCTGCCTTTAACCGCCACCAGCAGTCAGTTCAAAAGCATCTGTTATTAAATAAAAATAATAAATCAAAGCCTTGGTCCTTGAAATAAATGTGCATAAAATATATTTGGAGTGTGTTTACTTTTTTATTTAATTAAAAATTAAAATTACTCTGCAAGGCTTAATTTATTTAATTTTTAAATAATTTTCACTTAATCCAATTGGAAAAATAAGGTGAAAGCTATAGATTTCCCATCAGATACAAATTGGATCGTGTTTCCGGAACAGTTAGCATCTGTTATTAAACAATAATAATAATATATCAAAGTCTGGTCCTTGAAATAAATATGCATAAAATATATTTGGAGTGTGTTTACTATTTTATTTAATTATAAATTAAAATTACCCTGCAAGGCTTAATTTATTTCATTTTTAAATAATTTTCACTTAATCCAATTAATTCTTGATCAGAATTAATAGGAGAATATCAAGAATATATAAGGTTTATGTGGTCGAATATGACTTCTTCCTGTGTTAAAACGTATTTAAAAAGATGGTTTGAAAGGGTCGTCAGACCGAAAAAGCCACCAGCGGACAAATTTTGAACTACGGCTTGTGGGCGAGGGGGGAGAGAGCGCGCGCAATACCTCGCGCTCTCTGTTTTGTTTTGATTATTGCTTACACACGCATACATATGTGTTAGTTGGTTTCATGTTCTATGTATGTGTGCGCGATGGCGGCACAGCGATGTGTGGTTTGTTTTGATTATGTTTTGTTTTGATTATTGCTTACACACGCATACATATGTGTTAGTTGGTTTCATGCTCTATGTGTGTGTGCGCCATGGCGGCACACCTATGTGTGGTTTGTTTTGATTATGGTTTGTTTTAATTATTGCTTACAGACGCATACATATGTGTTAGTTGGTTTTGTGTTGTATGGATGTGTGGCGGCCATCATTAGAGCTGATAAAACCGCGATATTAATCGAAGCTTAGAACAAGTGACAAGTAATAATGCCCGCCAAACCATAACTTTTTTAAATGATGACTTTTAAATCCGTTTTAACACGAGAAGGTGTCTTTTTCCACCAAATAAACCTCATATATTCTTGATCAGAATTAATAGGAGAATCGATCTAGCCATGTTTTGAAAATTGGTTGAAAACTGACAAAGTTATAATTTTTTTCGTAGATTTTTCCGATTGTTCCTATGGCAGCTATATGATATAGTCGTCCGATCCGGCCCGTTCCGACATATGTACGAGTGAGAGTATATAGAAGCCTAACTGCAAAGTTTCATTCAGATAGCTTTAAAACTGAGGGACTAGTTTGCGTAGAAACGGACAGAAGGACAGACGGACAGACGGACATGGCTAGATCGACTCGGCTGTTGATCCTGATCAAGAATATATATACTTTATAGGGTCGGAGATGCCTCCTTCACTGCGTTGCAAACTTTTGACTGAAACTAATATACCCTGCAAGGGTATAATAAGGTGAAAACTTTAAATCATCTTTAATTCTCTAAAAATATATATTAAAAATATCTTACCAATGAGAACAGCCATTAGAATCAGCTGTAAGCCTTTCTTAGTCCAATTAGGAGTCTATTTTTAAATTATAATTATTAAATATTATATATTATTTATTATTATTATTATTTTAATTAAGAAACTGCAGGCCATCTTAGCTTTAATAATTTTCATATATTTTTTTTATTATTTTTTTAGTTAAAAACTAAACCCAAAAAATAGCAGATAATGCAATATATATATTAATATGGTATATACTCACTCGGGAATATCGAGATCCAGCTCGGTGATGGGGTGATAGCCGAACTCATCGACGGTAGCGTTTGCCATTAGAATAATAATTATTAATTCGAAACCCCCTCAAAATAAAATGCTTCTTTTTTTACAAAAATTTATAAAAAGCATATACATATATGTCTATATGTATCCATAAAGGATTATATTGGGGATAAAAATGTTTCATATACATAATAAAAAGAGATTTCACATTTTGGTTTTGTTTTTGCTTGATTCAATCCGTTCCTGCAAATCCGAATCCGAATCCGAAACTCTGCAGCGAACACACGGTATATGAATGTGAGCCTTAGGAGTCGTGGCCAGGTTTCGGATTCGGATTTGGATGGAATCGAATCAGATTGGATCATAAAATACATATCGAGTTAAGAGTAACCTAAATACAGAGACGGTAAACAGACAAAGAAAGGAATCAACATACAATATAATAGGTATATATATATAATCGGCTTGGATTCGCTTAACCTAAATAAGAATGGATTAATCCATTGCCAATCGCGTCTAAATACAATAGTAGGAATACAGTAGTTATCGTGTGTTTCGCTTTTAGGATTGATATGAAGTGTGAGTTCGAGTTCTAGTTCGCTTTCGCATACAAGTTCGAGTGTTTTGATGGAGCAATTGCATTGCCGACATGTTTTGCATACGCGGCAGGTGTTACGTTATGTGAGGGTGTTTGTGTATATCTAAATCCTACGAATATATATATATATGTATATGTATAATTGAGTTTATATGTGGAGAATGCGAAATTAATACAGAGAATACTTAGCGCCCGTCGTTTTCACAAATTGAGAGTTGAATTAAAGCGCGATCGCAACCTAAAAATCTGCGTACAAAATATATATGCATTATGCGTGTATATATCTATATGTATATAAGATTTTTCTTTTGTGTGTATATAACTATCGATTGCCGCCTCCGCCTGCCCGCCGTCCACCGGCCACTGCTCACTGCTGGGCCTGCATGCGCGCCTGCATTTGGGCCAGCATCTCTTGCATGCGCCGCAGCTCGGCCTCCTTCTCCTGCAAGATGCGATCCTTCTCGCCCAGCACCTGCGAGGGTACGCCGCTGTCGCGCTCCTGCTTAACACCATTCTCCTTGCCCTTAATGCCCTTGGCCAGGCGGTCGCTGCGATAGTTCTCATAGTGCACCTCCTGCGTCACCTCCTGCAGATCTTGCATGTGGGTGCTGTGTGGGATAGAGGCACGGATTAGAGACTATTAAAGGGTGAGGTTCTTTCAGCCTTACATAAGCATCGTGCGCAGCTTGATAAAGTCACAGTGATCGGGATTTTCCACTTCCACCACGCCCCACGGATAGAGGCGACCGCGCACCTTCTTGCCCTTGACCTCGAGCAGGGTGTTGGCGCCGCAAACGGCGAAAGGCACAGCTTCCTTCAGTTGCTTCACCTGCTCCTTGTAGTCCTCATCCTCATCGGAATCACAGTCGGGCAGTGGATAGATCTTGATGCCATGGCTCTCGATCTCCTGCATGATGCGGCACTTGAGGCGAAGGATCTCCTTTTTGGTTAGGCAATCGGCCTTGGCAATAACCGGCACAATGTTGACCTTGGAGTGCAGCTTCTTCATGAACTCCACGTCCAGGGGTTTCAAGCTGCAACCAAACAGAGAAGCGAAACAGAGATGTGATCAAATGTTGAATGATGGCTGAGGAGGCCAGCACTAACCCATGGCCAAAGGGCGATATAAAGTAGAAGCAGCAGTGAATGCGATTGTCGACAATGTTGCGTCTGTTGAGGCCACTTTCGTCTCGCAGAAAGCGCTCATATTGCTCATCGATGTACTCGAGTATGGCGCCGAAGCTGTTTGAATTATCGATGGCATCGCCGAAACCGGGTGTGTCCACCACCGTTAATCGCAGCTTGACGCCACGCTCCTCGATCTCTACCGTCGAGGCCTCCAGTTTCACAGTCTGCTTCTGTTTTTCTGCAAAACAAAGGAAAGAAAAGGAGTGTTATCGGTGTATAATGAAGGCAAAGCCTGTGACTACTCACCTATGGCATCCGGAATGATTCGTTCGGGATAGAGATCGGTGAGGAATAGACTGTTGACCAGCGTAGACTTGCCCAACCCGGACTCGCCCACCACCATCAGCGTGAACTCGAAGCCCTTCTTCACGGACTTGCGATGCACCTGGTTGGGCAAATTGGCAAAGCCCACATAGCCGGGCGTCTCGATGCTGGAAAACTGCAAAGAGGGACGAGAGAGAAAGAAGGGTGGTTAGTTAAGCGGAGATTACAGAATTACAGATAGTGCCTTCCGCTGGGATTACATGCATTAGGAGCAGGCGTAGATAAGGCAGCCATAATTAGAAGCTTCTTTTCTTTTAAACAATTCGTAAAATACACAATCCCATTTTCCAAGCTGGAAAGTGACTTCTAAATAAAAGAAATTGGCTCCAATTTGTTTTGGGTCTTAGAAAGTCACATAGCGGCCATTAATCAAGGTGATTTGCATGCCCGGCACGCGCCTGCCTCTGGAGGAGGTTTCTCTTGGCCCAAGAAAGCAGAAAACAATTAGCGGCTCTGCCCTGGGAAGCCAGTGTGTTATGTGGGTCACAGGAGATGGGAGATTCTGCCACCGCCAGCGCCGCCTCTGGCAGCCAGAAGACAAAGGAGACGGATGAGCGGCCGACGAAGAATACCGACGCCGCCGGCATTTGCCTGTGTGCGTGTGTGCATGTGAATCACTTGAATTCGACGCAGCTAAGGTGGGGAAGAGGAAGAGAACGAGGAGCGGCTCCGAAGGGCCAAATGAAATACTTGCTGATCACCGAATGGCCCTTGAAGCTGGCGCTTTTGTTAAATTAACAATAATCAATAATTACTACTCACGCCCTTTGTATCGGCCATTTTAAAATAAAAAACACAGAACAAAACTTCGAAAAATGACGAACAAAATAGCAGTGCAGTGTGACCAAAGTGCAGCTTCAAAAACATGAATGCATTTATCGATGCTGGCCACTAATGTGCGTACAATATACTGGATTATATACCAAATATCGTGGCTTATTGCAACGCCCCCGCAGGGTCACACGTCAAACTATTTTTTTTTTGCGAAAATATCATTAACAAACATTTTGGCAAAACGACCGGCTTATTGACAGCAGGAAAACTTATGCGTGGGCGAGCCTGAAGGAACAGCGCGCATTCCCGCTACGGGCCAAAACCGGAATCCAGCATTACGCACTCCACAAAGAGAAGCCCAGCCCGAGCAGCAACCAATAACCGGCAACGGCAACGGCAACCAGAACGCTGCTCCCTGCGGGCCAAACCCATGCGAGTGACAGAGAGAGGGCTGGCGAGAAGAGCAGAACAGCACAGAGCGAGCTCTGCGCGAATAGAAAATAGCGAAAAAGTCATCAATTATATTTAGGCCATGAAGAGCGTGCTGATGGTGGCCGAGAAGCCCTCGCTGGCAGCCTCGCTGGCGGGCATCCTCTCCAACGGTCGCTGCACGGCCAAGCGTGGTGAGTTGGTTTGATTCCCGGAATGCCATAGTAATCCGTAATTATTGCCTTTAACTAAAAACCAAAAACCAGGCACCGGCAACGGCTGCTCCACGCACGAGTGGACGGGGAGCTTTCGCAATGAAGGCAGCGTCCACTTTCGGATGACGTCGGTGTGCGGACATGTGATGTCGCTGGACTTCATTAGCAAGTACAATTCGTGGGACAAGGTGGATCCTGTGGAGCTGTTTGGCTGTCCAACAGAGAAGAAGGAGACAAATCCCAAACAGCACATGCGAAGTTTTCTGGCGCAGGAGGCGCGCGGCTGCGATTACCTTGTCCTGTGGCTGGATTGCGACAAGGAGGGCGAGAATATCTGCTTCGAGGTAATGGATGCCGTGCAGCATGTCATCCACAATGTGTACAGCCGCCAGGTTACGTATCGCGCCCACTTCTCCGCCATTACCGACAAGGACATTAAAGGCGCTATGGAGACTTTGGGACATCCCAACGAGAACGAGGCCAAGTCGGTGGACGCGCGACAGGAGCTGGATTTGCGGATTGGCTGTGCCTTCACCCGCTTCCAGACCAAGTTCTTCCAGGATCGATACGGCGACCTAGACTCCTCGCTCATCTCCTACGGCCCCTGCCAGACGCCCACGCTCGGCTTCTGTGTGAAGCGTCACGACGACATCCAGACCTTTAAGCCGGAGAGCTTCTGGTATCTGCAGCTGCTCGCCGGCCAGCCGGAGTTCACGCTTGAATGGGCGCGTGGACGCGTGTTTAAGAAGGATGTCGCCATCATGCTGCTGAATCGTGTCAAGGAGCAAAAGGAGGCCACGTAAGACAAATTTTATTTTCTCCTAGCTTCCTAATCCTTTTCCCTGCAGGGGCTAATCATTGACCAATTCCATTTCTTTTTCCATTTCTATCATCATTTTGTAGCGTGGAGAGCGTGGGTAGCAAGGAGGCATTCAAGAGCAAGCCCCAGGCCCTGAACACCGTCGAACTGATGCGGATATGCAGCTCTGGGCTGGGCATAGGCCCGTTCCAGGCGATGCAAATAGCGGAGCGTCTGTACACGCAGGGCTACATCAGCTATCCGCGAACGGAAACCAATCAGTATCCGACCAATTTTGACCTGCCGGCCGTGCTGCGTGTGCTGCAGCCATCGGGTGACTTTGGGGACGAGGCGCGCACCATTCTAGGCGACTTGCAGACGCCGCGGAAGGGCAAGGACGCCGGCGACCATCCACCGATCACGCCCATGAAGCTGGGCAACCGGAACGAGTTTGATCGCGATACCTGGCGCGTCTATGAGTTCATCTGCCGTCACTTTATGGGCACAGTATCGCGCGACTTGAAGTACCGTGTCACAACGGCCAAGCTGAGCGTTGGCCTGGAGACATTCACCTGCACGGCGAACGTGCTGCTCGATGCCGGATTTACCAAGGTGATGACCTGGCAGGCCTTCGGCCGGGACGAGCCGATGCCGCCATTTGTCCAGGGCACTCAGGTTGCCATCAACGATGTCCGATTGGCCGAGAGCCAAACGGGGCCGCCCGATTATCTCACCGAGGCCGAGCTTATTACGCTAATGGAGCAGCACGGCATCGGGACGGACGCCTCCATTCCGGTGCACATCAACAACATCTGCCAGCGAAACTACGTGCACATCGAGAACGGACGGAAGCTGATACCCACGACGCTGGGCATTGTGCTGGTGCACGGCTATCAAAAGATCGATCCGGAACTGGTGCTGCCCACCATGCGGTCCGAGGTGGAACGAATGCTGACGCTGATCGCCCAGGGGTCGGCCGATTTCAAGGACGTGCTGCGCCACGCCATCCAAATCTTCAAGCTGAAGTTCATGTACTTTGTGAAGAACATCGCCAATATGGATGCGCTCTTTGAGGTCTCCTTCTCGCCGCTGGCGGAGTCGGGCAAGGCGCATTCGCGATGCGGCAAGTGTCGTCGGTACATGAAGTACATACAGGTGGGTCACTCCCTCCCCAATGCCCAGTGTCCAGAGCAAACCTATAGCCACCTGTGTTCTTCTTTTTCAGACCAAGCCCGCCCGGCTTCACTGCTCGCACTGCGACGAGACCTACGCCCTGCCCATTGGCAATGTCAAGGTGTACCGCGAGTTCAAGTGCCCGCTGGACGACTTCGATCTGCTGGCCTTCTCCACGGGCGTCAAGGGACGGTCCTATCCGTTCTGCCCCTACTGCTACAACCATCCGCCGTTCAGCGACATGCCCAATCTGGGCGGCTGCAACACCTGCACGCACTCCACCTGTCCGCACTCGCTGAATACGCTGGGCATCTCAGGCTGCGTCGAGTGTCCCACTGGGGTTCTAGTGCTGGATTGCACGCTGGCGCCCACCTGGAAGCTGGGCTGCAACCGGTGTGATGTGATCATCAACTGCTTTAAGGGCGCCACCAAGATCACAGTGGAAGGTGAGTTCTTGCGGCTCACTCTGTGTCCTAGATGTAACCATCTTTTATTATTGCAGAGGCCAAGTGCCAGGAGTGCGGTGCCCAGCAAGTGAACGTCGTGTATAAATCCGACAAGAGCAAATTCAAAGACGGCAGCGAGGAGAAGACCGGCTGCATCTTCTGCTCCACGGACTTCTCGCATCTGGTGGAAAAGCACCGGGCAGTGGCGTCACGACCAGTTCGCAGTGGTGGATCCCGTGGCGGCAAGGTTGGACGCGGCGGTGGCGCTGCCGGCGGACCAGCTGCCGCTGGGCCAGGTGGAGCGGCGGCTGTTGGCGGAGCTGGCGCTTCGGGTGGCGGAGGCCGTGGCGGACGTGGTGGACGGCAGCCCAAAGATAAAATGGCTCAGCTGGCGGCGTATTTCGTTTGAGTGTGTGGTGTCGTCGTCGTCGGCGCGTCTGTGGCTCGCATTTACTTACAAACATACAACATCCACAAAGAGCCCACAACACCGAATAAAAGAAACAAATTGTATAAAGAAAGCGAGAATTTACTGTGGTCGTCGGGGTTGAAGGTTCAGTGAGTTCAATATTCTTCAATGGCAGCGAGTTACTGTGCGAATTTTTAAGGAATGCAGCAATAAATTGGTATTCCTAATTGATAATGTCAATTGAAAAACTTAATTTACTCCCTATCCTGACTATTAAGAAAATAATAACATGTTTGTGTCGGTTTGCGTGGGGGAGGCGGTGGCGCAGCCGGCGAACCTACTCCCGCAGGTGCAGGTGGAGCGCTGGCTGCCGGAGGAGCAGGCGCGTTATGGGTGGCGGGGGACGTAGCGGTCGCGGTGGACGGCAGCCCAAAGATAGAATGGCTCAACTGGCGGCGTAATTTGTTTAAATGTTTGGTGCTTCTTTACATTTACATACATATGTATGTACATACAGATATGTACATACACACAACTCCCACAAGAAGCCACAAAACTTAATAAACAAAAATTTATGTATAAAAAGAGAGTTTATAGTTTATAGAGTTATAGTTAAAATATTGTATAATGACAGAGAACAAATACAATAATAAATTGGTCTTTCAAAATAATACAAATATAAATAACTACATACAGAATAGAGTGCAATATTCTGAATCTAAAATAAATAAGAACTTGGTCTTCAAACAAAAATCAGTATAACTAATATGTTTAAATGTAATCTGGTGGAGAGTGGGTTTAGTCATAGTTTTAACTTTTAGTTTTTAGTTAGTTATTTCATCAGCAATTTGTTTTAATTCAGTAAACGAACTTTCCAGATGCAGTTAGTCACGAATCAGTGTGCACACACATAAGTGCAGGTGTGTATGTATTGCTTTGGGGAAATGAAAATGGAAATGGAGGTCTGCCCCAATATATATGCGTTTGCTTGTGGGGGTCTTATCTAAGGCTGTTGACCAAAGCGAAGACAAATCTCTCATGCATCGTCAAAACAAATAAAGGTCGTTTAACTCGCCAAACAAAGGAAAAAACTAAAGCTAGAACATACAGACATACATATTTACATACACGACAGGGGCAGTGTAGTAAAAGGCCGCATCGAATTCATCGATAACTGGACTATGATGGCCGTGAGAGCGAGCAAGACAACAAATGCACTACGCATTTTGTTTTCAATGTCTAATTTTGCCAATAGATCATAAAAAACCAATGGCTTTCGTACGGAACTTGCTCTCTGAGTTCTAGATTCGGAGTTGCGCTTATTTACCCAGCAAATAACTGAGCAAAAGTCAGCAAACAAAGCACTCTGAGCGAAAATGTCGTCTGAGAGTGAGAGAGACAAAAGTCAAACCGAACGTCTCCGCAGCTCTGCCTATAAATACGAGTCGCTCGCCTAGCAGCTGGCCAGTATCTGCGAGAAAATAGTCGAGAAGGATAAAAAATAAAAAAGCAAGTTTTTAAACATTGCCCAGAGAGTGTATTGTTAAAAAGTGCATACCAAGGAAAATAACATTAAATTAATTAATACGAGATCAAGCCAGTAAGGTGAGTAATGGAAAATTGTATTTTTTGTGTGCCCCCTTCCAAACTGCATCCAAAATGGCGTCGCAGCTAGTAAAGTGCAGCTAAGAATAAAGCAAATGGGGGTTGAGTGCGTTTATGTGTGTGTGTGTATCTGCGCTTCCAGGGCCATTTTTTTTATTTATTAGAAACTAAATTCCTGATTAGTCATTGCCATAAATTTGACGTTTCATTGTGAAATTGTTCAGTTGTGAAAACATTCGGGGGAAAAACCCATTAGTACGCCTGTGTGTGTAAACCAGAGAACTGTTTTTGGGTCACGAAAACTGGGTCACCACGCAGAAAATCAATTGCGCACTTACCTTCCATTTTTCTTATACACACACAACCACAACTAAATTTGTGTTGTTTTTCTTCGTCCACAGCCAACATGCAAATCTTCGTCAAGACTTTGACCGGCAAGACCATCACCCTTGAGGTCGAGCCCTCCGATACGATTGAGAATGTCAAGGCTAAGATCCAGGACAAGGAGGGCATTCCCCCAGACCAGCAGCGTCTGATCTTTGCCGGAAAGCAGCTGGAGGATGGCCGCACTCTTTCTGACTACAACATCCAGAAGGAGTCCACCCTTCACTTGGTTCTGCGTCTGCGTGGAGGCATGCAGATCTTCGTCAAGACTTTGACCGGCAAGACCATCACCCTTGAGGTCGAGCCCTCCGATACCATTGAGAATGTCAAGGCTAAGATCCAGGACAAGGAGGGCATTCCCCCAGACCAGCAGCGTCTGATCTTTGCCGGAAAGCAGCTGGAGGACGGACGCACCCTGTCCGATTACAACATCCAGAAGGAGTCCACCCTTCACTTGGTTCTGCGTCTGCGTGGAGGCATGCAGATCTTCGTCAAGACTTTGACCGGCAAGACCATCACCCTTGAGGTCGAGCCCTCCGATACGATTGAGAATGTCAAGGCTAAGATCCAGGACAAGGAGGGCATTCCCCCAGACCAGCAGCGTCTGATCTTTGCCGGAAAGCAGCTGGAGGACGGACGCACCCTGTCCGATTACAACATCCAGAAAGAGTCCACCCTTCACTTGGTTCTGCGTCTGCGTGGAGGCATGCAGATCTTCGTCAAGACTTTGACCGGCAAGACCATCACCCTTGAGGTCGAGCCCTCCGATACGATTGAGAATGTCAAGGCTAAGATCCAGGACAAGGAGGGCATTCCCCCAGACCAGCAGCGTCTGATCTTTGCCGGAAAGCAGCTGGAGGATGGCCGCACTCTTTCTGACTACAACATCCAGAAGGAGTCCACCCTTCACTTGGTTCTGCGTCTGCGTGGAGGCATGCAGATCTTCGTCAAGACTTTGACCGGCAAGACCATCACCCTTGAGGTCGAGCCCTCCGATACGATTGAGAATGTCAAGGCTAAGATCCAGGACAAGGAGGGCATTCCCCCAGACCAGCAGCGTCTGATCTTTGCCGGAAAGCAGCTGGAGGACGGACGCACCCTGTCCGATTACAACATCCAGAAGGAGTCCACACTTCACTTGGTTCTCCGTCTGCGTGGAGGCATGCAGATCTTCGTCAAGACTTTGACTGGCAAGACCATCACCCTTGAGGTCGAGCCCTCCGATACCATTGAGAATGTCAAGGCTAAGATCCAGGACAAGGAGGGCATTCCCCCAGACCAGCAGCGTCTGATCTTTGCCGGAAAGCAGCTGGAGGACGGACGCACCCTGTCCGATTACAACATCCAGAAGGAGTCCACCCTTCACTTGGTTCTGCGTCTGCGTGGAGGCATGCAGATCTTCGTCAAGACTTTGACCGGCAAGACCATCACCCTTGAGGTCGAGCCCTCCGATACGATTGAGAATGTCAAGGCTAAGATCCAGGACAAGGAGGGCATTCCCCCAGACCAGCAGCGTCTGATCTTTGCCGGAAAGCAGCTGGAGGACGGACGCACCCTGTCCGATTACAACATCCAGAAGGAGTCCACACTTCACTTGGTTCTCCGTCTGCGTGGAGGCATGCAGATCTTCGTCAAGACTTTGACTGGCAAGACCATCACCCTTGAGGTCGAGCCCTCCGATACCATTGAGAATGTCAAGGCTAAGATCCAGGACAAGGAGGGCATTCCCCCAGACCAGCAGCGTCTGATCTTTGCCGGAAAGCAGCTGGAGGACGGACGCACCCTGTCCGATTACAACATCCAGAAGGAGTCCACACTTCACTTGGTTCTCCGTCTGCGTGGCGGCGCTCTCTAGATTTTCTCACAAAATACTGAACCCATAATCCACATCTCATAAATTTGATCTTACCGCCGCACGGCGTAGTTAAACTCAAGTATTCAAAGAAACTAAAAAAATAATTAATTGCATGTATTGAGTATTCAGTTAAATAATAATAATAAACAATTGGTGTGCTTAAAAATAAGTTTTATATTTTGTAGGTACGACTTCGGGAAGTTTAAGTGGTGACACCGGCGGGGGGCCAAAGCTGTTCCACTAAAAATCAAATTTAATTAAATGATTTGCGCCAAAACTGCGGCAGTTGAAAAGTGTTGTGCATGCCGAAAAGGAGGCTTCCAGTTAACGAATTTTCCAACACTAATAAAAATGAAAAATGTAATTAAAGCATAAATCAGCTTTCCGATTCAGAATTAGTCCCTTTTTGGCCAAGGAGAGCTTGCGCACGGAAGGCGGTAATCTTTGCCCCAATTATTTTACATTTTCTGAGTTGTCAAAAGTTTGATATGTTTTTCCTGTTCTAAATCTCCGGTATAACAATGAATAATACGGCTCGTGTTTAGTATATTTGTGGAGGCAGCTTGGTATATTCGAGCGGTGGAGCAGCGGCAACACTGGCCCCATATTCATTCGGGGCCCCAACAGGTTCGCATCGAAATCAGGAAAGTAGGAGTAGGAGCAGCAGGCAGGCACTGACGCAGTCATCAACATGAGCAAGGAAATCTCGCTGGCCACCGTTAAGGAGCACAACACGCCCAATGACCTCTGGATCATCATCGACAACAAGGTGTACGATGTGACCAAGTTCAGGTTGGAGGTGAGTGTTTTTCTTCTGGTTAAGAGCAACTTATTACATTGGCCCCAATCAATCCCTTGCAGCATCCTGGCGGCGAGGAGTCCCTGATGGACGTGGCCGGTCGCGATGGCACCAAGGAGTTCAACGATGTGGGCCACAGCTCGGAGGCGAGGTGGGCAGAGAGAACGGCTGCTATTACATGATTAGACAAACCGTTAACTCTCGATCATTTCAGGGAGATCCTGAAAAAATACTACATCGGTAACTTGGCCGCCGCCGATATCGCCAAGCAGAAGCGTCCAATTAGGTGAGCGTAGCATACCGTTTGCCCCTTAAGCCACGTCCGTCATCCGCATGTAAATCCACCATCATCACCTGCCATATTTATGTAAATAAAGAGACTGCCGTCTGCCTGCTGCCTGGCCTGGATCAATCCTGTTATGTCCAAGGAAAGCGCTCACATTCCCGATAAGGACTGAGCATCATTCGTGCTATCACTGCCAAACCGAAAGCGGCTTTGCATGAGCCTGGACTGGTCGCATGGCGCAATCAATAGTCAATTAAGCATTAACCCATTACTGCCGCCGCCTGTTTATGCAACCAATTAGTCGACTCGAAGCCCCGCAAGTGTTACGCATGAAAACCTCCCGAAAAGCTATACCAACTTTATATCATAATTACAGTTCGTCTCGTGCTATTTGTGCCCTGAGACACGCTGTAATTGTTTAAGTTAATGGATCTGGGGCTTTCTTTTCCTAGATTTGCATTAGTTTTTTGTTTAAAAACTAAGTTATTGTTAGGAAGGTTACTTGGATTCGTCCTTAGGAGATTACAAGATAAATACTTTTATGGATGGTCAAAAAATTAACATTTAACAGGAAAAAATCCATTTAATATTTTCTAGACTTGACATATTAGCTCTAGGCAATAATTCTTGTGATCCAAATTGCTTATATTTCCTAACCTTTCCCATCCTCTTTCCTCCAAGCTTCAAGTCCTTCTCAAGCACCAAAGTAAGGTTCTACAAGAGCTAGTGCTGGGGCATCTCGAAGAGGTATTCTTCGTAAGTTCCTGTAAATGAGTGTGTGTAAAGTGTATTTAATATATAGAACCCGAGTTCGATGACAGTCACATAAAATTATACCTACTAATGCTGCATGTCTGGAAAACTAATCCTGCACGCTGTAATTTTCCACCTTTTGACACGCATTTTCTTTCCTTGCTTTTATTTTTTACTCTTGGTTTTGTGCATCCCCCTTCCAAATCTAGTGCCACGTCCACTGAAGCGAGCAATGAGACCGCCGCCGCCCCCAAGCAATGCTGCATCTTGCATTAATTCCCCAAAAGTCCCGTCCTGCTAACTAAACTAGAGAAGAAACCGTATTGGTTGATGCGAAGTCCTCCTTGAATTCCCACTAGATTCTCACCATCTGCTCTTTCTCTTTTTTCTTTCTGTGTATATTCCAAAATGTAGCTGCCGCCACATCGGAATGGGCTTGGTCGCCGCTGCCATCGGCATTACGCTGGTCTATGTGATCAGGCGCGGAGTTGCCCAGAAGTAATCCTCTGCGGTTTCGAAACCTTGGGACCTGAAACAGCTTCATTCCGTGATTCCAGAGTTATGTTTCCACTACAAATCGTTAATGTTTCCACACTTTGATACGAAATAAACTGTACAAAACGAATATTGGATTGACTTTCACTCAGCAGACCGGTCAGAATCAACACGGAGCCTCCACAGAATGGTATTAATCCTTCTCTTCCCTTTCCTTCCAAAGTCAATTCCTTGGAAGCCAATGTATAAGCGTTATTATCATTATTCTCGACTGCATCAATGTGTAACTCCGTTGGCTCTCTGTGGAAGCTCCATGTGATAAGTCTAAAACTGGAATTATGGTTATTATTTAAAATAAATCAATGATAAAGGCAAACAGACTTCCAGGAAATAAGAACTCAACATATACTTTTTCTGGTCAGAAAAAATTCAAATTTATTTTTCGTCCTTCGCCTTCGTCACAAACTTCAGTCCAGCTTCTGCTGCTGCTGCTGCTTTCTACCTTTGACTTCTGATTCCCGACTCTCGACTGTCGACTTTCCTGACTCCTGACTCCCGACTCGTCGCGACTCGTGACATTTTCAGATTATATGTATAGAGGTGTTTGTATATATATTTATATATAACGCGATTAGGTTCGATTTGCACTTAAAAGTAATTATCGTTGAGGATCAATGCTGAACGCACATCAACTTACTAAGATTAGGGTGCAGCCGCCTCTCCGCCAGCTGCGCGTGTATTATTGTGGGGTTCTGTGTTCTGTTCTGATCTGATCTTTTCGGTTCTGTTCTCGTTCCGTTATATATACCATAGTTATGTAGCTATATGTTAGTTAGTGTTCTTTATGTTAGTTAGAGTGTGTTTGCTGCCCGCACCGTGGCCTAGTTCTCGTCGTACAGCGGCGTGGCATCGCCCAGATTCATCGAGTGCGGCGAGGTGTTGGTGCGCGGCGTACTGCGCACGGACGCCTTCGAGGACAACGCCCCCGAACCGTGGCCATGACCATGACCGTGGCCGTGTCCATGCCCATGTCCATGGTTAATTCCCATACCGCGATTGTGCCCGCTGCTGCTGTGATAATCGTTGCTGGGCGTTGAGTTATAACCGCCGCCGCCGCTGCCGCCACTGGGTCCCATTCCCATGCCCATGTTCATGCCCATTCCCTGCTGCTGCGAATGATGGTGTTGCTGCTGCTGCGATTGTGGCCTGCGTCTTGCCCAGGAATCATTGGCCAGCTGCCAGTCGAGGTTCTCTTTGGCACGTTGCTGGTGGTGCGGCTGCATGTTGCCGCCCATGTTGTAGGCATTCGAGCCGCCACTGCCGCTGCCAGTTCCACCGACGTCATAGTAGCTCCTGGGCGTGGTGCCCGTGGCGGAGTTGCCGTAGTGATGCAGCTGGCTGGACGACGACTGGGAGCTGGGGCTCGGAACATTGTGGCCGTAGCGGGGCGTCTGTGAGGCGTGCGGTGTGTAGGGCGTCATGAACGGTGTCTGCCCGCTGGGCGTGTACGGCGTGTTGATGATGGCTCCAAACGACGGTGTGGACGACAGGCCTCCGTAGTGGGAGGAGGCACTCGCTGATGCTGCAGCCGCCGCCAGCGAGGCGTTCGTTGTGGCGCCGTAGCTCACAATGGAATGGGATACGGAGTAGGCGCTGGAACCGCCGCCGCCACCACCACCACCACCGCCGCCGCCACTGGAGCTGCCTACACCGCCGGAGCTACTGATGCCACTGCGCGGCGTGCCGCTCAAATTACTGCCGAGGCTGTACGGCGGCTGGGATGACGACAGTAAAGAGGCTGAGACTGCCGGCGGGGGACGCATACTGTGCAGACCGTGACCTACATGCAGAGGCGTTGAATTCGAGCCCGATGAGGTGAAGGCTGGCGATGCGGTCGGGTCCAGCCAGTGCTCCTTGAACCAGCGCAGAAGACTATTGATTGAGTCGAAGATCTGGCCGCGGAAGCGATAGCCCTCGGGCATCACCGTCACATACTCGTGGCGCACCTTGGTCTTGGGCAAGTAGGACAGCAGGAACTTGCCGGGCATGCTGCGCGACGCCGTAAAGAAGTAGTGGATTTTCTTGGGATCCCGCGTCTTCTCATCGCGCAGCACCTGCTCCATGAAGTCGCGCTCGTTGACGTTGGCCGGCGCAGTGTTCGGCTTGTAGTATTTGTACTGGATGAGCTCGCGGGCGGCCACTGCCATCGGGTTGATGTGCCGCGCTATGATCTCGTCCAGGTCCTCGAACTCCTCGGTGCCGATCCAGAGGCTACGACCGAGGCTGTACTCGTTCTCCTTGCCCTCCTCGCGCACATCGATGTGCTGGAAAATGTCGTCGGCCACCTTCCACGTGGCGGTCAGATGGTCCTTGGACTTGCTGCTGGGTCGCATCGCCACCTCCCCCTGGTCGGCCTCCGCCAGCATGGCCACCACCTCGGCGTACGACTTGTTGAAGAAGCTCGGATGGGCGATGACCCGGCGCGCGTACGTCTTGCGTTTCAGCGCCTTCGCCTTGGCATCGCTGGCCTTACGGTTGTCCAGCTCCTCGGTGACAAAGTCGTAGAAAGCGTCTCTGCGCGGCCGCCACTCGTTGTTCACGTCCTTGAGGTCCGCCGTCTTCGAGGAGCAGTCCACCGAGAAGCGATCGATGTCGATCTTGATGATGCGCACGTGGATCATCTGGGAGACGCGGACGCGCTCCTCCGGATTGCGCACCTGTTTGTCGGACAGATTTTTGATGTGAATGAAGCCGGGCAGGCCGTTCTCCAGCCGCACTCGCACTCCGGACGCCTGGCCGGGACAGGCGTTGGCATCAAAGTGATTCCACACCTCCGATAGCTCGGGGAAGTCGTCTTTGTGGCAGAAGGGACACTGCCAGCTGTCGCTGGTATCGATGCGCACGGGATTGGCGTTGTCCAGCTGCTCGCCCTGAGGCCTACGGTAAGTGAAGCCCGTCACCATGGCCGTCACGCACTTACCCACATAGAAGGAGTCGGGTGTCTCCTTGGTCAGCATGTCGAAGAGCTCCTCGGAGCTGGGCTTGGCGTACTCGGTGCGATAGTCCTTGTACAGGCAGCTCAGCTCGTTGCGGATGTCGTACAGTGTGATGCTTTTGCTGCCAAAGCCCTGGCGCTCCAGCTCCACGGCAAAGGCGTCCAGATCGAGATCCTTGAGGCGTTCCGGCGACTCCAAAATTTCCTCAAGCGCGCCGGCCGGATTAGTCTCCTCGTCATCATACTCCATTGCATCGATGGCCATCTTACGGGCCCACTCGTACGTCTCGGGATGCACACGCGACCCGTCGAGCACCTCCACGTACGCCTCGGTGCTGTCGCCCAGCGAGGAGGTGTCGATCTTAATGAAGCCGCTGCAGTTGATGAAGACCTTCGGCCCCAGATGGCACACGGTAACCAGCTGGGTGCGGTTCTCCAGGCGCTGGTTGCTCTGCTTGAGCAGCTTCAGCAGTGCCTGGCCCTTGCGCGGGCCCAGACCGCAGGTGTACTGGAGCAGGTTAGTGGTGCGCGCGTTCTGCACCATCAGGTTGATGTCCAGGCCCACCTCGCTCGTCCGGTTGATGAACTCGAGGCTGAGCTGCTCCAGCAGCTGTTCGCGCGGCACCCGCTCCTGTAGCGGATGGTAGCGCAGGCAGAGGATCTCGTCGTCCGCATCGCACAGCTGCGAGTATTCCACGAGCGGATCCTGCATTTTGCGGGCGAGGGAGACGGCCTGCTTGAGCAGGGCCGGGTACTCCTTGAAGTCCGACTCTCCTTTCTTCGAGTTGGCGTAGATCTTGGCCAGCTCGTTGTCGATAATTTCCACCTCGATGGGCGGGAACTGTTCGGACGTCTCCAGCTCTTTGAGTATCTCCTTGATGTCAGCCTGGATGGTCTGGGCGTCGCGTGACTCTGCCCCGATCACCACGATGTGCGGCTTCTTCATCTTAATGAAGTCGCTCAGCTTGCGCAGATCGGCCAGCTTCTGGGCCTTCTCCTCGGCGTTGTGCGAGTTCTTGCGCTTGAGGATGTTCGGAAGCCGCAGATAGTCGGATATGTCGCCCTCGACGGTGGTCACAGCGCAGAAAGCGGCCACCGACTGGTCCGGATCGTAGGCCAGCGCCAGCACACGGATGCCGCGCAATGTGCTCCAGTCGTCGTAGTTGAAGTCGGCGGGCAGCTGCGGCTTATAGGGTGCCACCTTGAGCCACTTGTACAGCTTGGCGGTGCAGGAGCGCAGAACGAACTGCTGCGCCTCCTCATGCAACGTGGCACGCAGTTCCTTAATCAGGTCAGGGACGACCCACTTCTGCAGCGCCAGCTTTACGCAGTCCGCGCGCAATGCATTCCACTCGAGGACGTGCTTGGAGAACTGATCGAGGTGATACAAGGCCTTGGCCTCCTCAACGTAGTCGCCGGGCGGCCCATTGGCATTGGCATTGCCCTCGAACTCCTCGAGGAACGTGATCTCCAGCAGCTTCTCCTCCTCGGCCATCATCAGCTTGATGAACTGATCGCCGAAGAGATCGCCCACGGGCTTCTTGGCCACATACTTCATAGGATACACCGGAGAGTTCTCGTCAATCAGCACCATGCCGTTCTTGGTGGGCCGGATGTTGATTCGGGCCCTGTCGAAGTACACTTCCCGCATGGTCTTGCGCAGTAGGGGCTCCTGTGCCAGCTGGCGGGCAACCACATACTTGGCGGCGTGCAGCACCTCGTCAACGGTCATGAAGCGCGGTGACAGATATTGCTTGGCCAGCTCCGTGGGACCGAGGCTCTCCTGGGTGACCTCGTTGCGCTGGTAGTTGTCGCGCATGTTCTCCGCAAACTGTTCCGGCGTGAGGCCGAAATGCTTGGCGAAGCCACAGATGCCAGCTTTGCGGAACACCGCATACGGACTGCTGTTAGGCGCCTGCTTCAGTTGATCGTCCACAAGCTCTGCCTCGTCGTCTTCGTTCTCCGCCTCAGGTATCGGCGCTCCGTCTGCCGCCGCAGCCGCCTCCTCACCGTTCTCGGCAGCCGCGGCCTGACGACGTGCCTTGGCCTCGCGACGCTCCTGGAGCTGCTTGCGTCGCTGCTCCGCCTGCATTCTTGGCAGCTCGTGTGAGTAATTGAGCAGAAAGTACATATGCACGTCCTTCAGCTCCTCCATGGACTGGACGTCTGCCAGCCGCTCAAAGTCACTATCCGGCATCAGGCGGACGTCGTCCGGCAGCGGCTTCTCCGGATCCGCGCACAACGTGTCCAGCTGAAACTGTCGCATCTTCTCGAAGAGAGCCTTTAGCTTGCGCTTCCGTTCCGTTAGCTGGCACCAGCGCTCATCGTAGTAGTAGATTTTCCACAGGTCGTCGATGTTCAGCTCTGGCTTGACATACTCCTTGCGGTAGAACGCAATAAAGGGCACCTCCAGCTGCTGGTTGCGTATGAACTCCAGGGTCTGCTTGATCTTGTTGACCGCTGTCGGCGGCTTGCGCAGCTTCTCGCGGTTGTCGGCCTTCTCCTGCTCGGAAACGGTCTGTTTACAGAATGCGAACCTATATATCCAGTCAGCCTCGTCGTCGAGCTCGTGGGAGCCCTCTAGGACCGCGGTGACGGGAACCTGGCGCAGCTGCATCCGCTCGGGTATGTCTGTTTGGCGAATCTCGTTGTCCAGATCGGTGAAGTGGCCGCGCTTGAGTTCGCTTGGCTCGTAAATGTCGAAGATTGTCTTCTTCGCCACCTTCTTTTTGAGAGCCTTCTTTTTCTTGACGCGCGACTCTTCGCCGGCCCCCAGGTCCTCGTCGTATTCGTCACCCTCGGAATCATCCTCGTACTCGTCCTCCTCGTACTTTGAAAAGTCGTCGTAGTCAAAGTCCACGCCGAAGATGTCCTGGCCCTCCTGCAGCGATCTGTTGTGAACATTGGAAATCAAGAGACAAATGTAATGAAGGTTATAGCCGCATAGGGTTCGTAGGAACTTACGCATCCGTAAATATGGGTCTTCGCTTCTTCTTTTTCTCAGCTATGGGCCGGCCATTGTCGTCCACAATGAAATCATCAGCATCCGACTCCGAGTCGTCCTCCCCAAAGTCGTCTGCTTCTCTGGGACTCCTCTCGCTGCGATGCTCAACGCTCTGGCAGATTGGATTTGTTTAGTATATGATGTGCAAGCTGCACCTGTTTGGACAATACCTCATCGTTCTCGTCGAACAGCTGCTCGGCGATCTGCTCGCGGGCCAGGCCTTCGTCCACGTGCTGCTCTTCGCCGTCGCTCTCATTGTCGTGGATGCGACGCAGACGCTTGAACCGTTTCTAAAAAAAAAAAATGAGTGCAAGAAGGGGATTTAAAAGGATGCTTTGGCCAAGGCAAGGATACTGGTGAAGGTGACACCTACACGCCTCTCGACTTTAACGCCCAGATTCTCCTCAATCAAATCGTAGTCATCATCCTCGAGCCGGTCGTCCAGATCATCGTCCTCGTGCTTTTTGCGCTTCTTCCCGCTGCCGCCGCCACCTTCGTCGTCGCCACCGCTACCGGTGTCTGAGTCATCGCCACTGCCATCATCCTCCTCGATGGGATTGTCGTCAATTAGATCCTTGAGCTCTTCGCGCAGCCGCTCCTCGTCATCTGTTTCCGGTAAATTGTAGAGAACAAATTCAGAATAGGACGAATACATCATGATCTAGTGGTTAGTCCACGCATATTAGGAAGGATGTTGAAATTCCAGGAGTGTTAGAGTAAACCAAGTGCATTAACCGTAGGCCCAGCCTCAACACTGTTTTTTTTTTCACCTGTCACCAGTCCAATGGTTTCTCTCGAGTCCTAGTAAGCTCTGCCTTCTTCCCTTGCCGACTGTCATACATATAATCGCTGGTAACCGCGGATTAAAGAGATTTCCAGGAACAATTCCGTGTATGGAAGAAATTCGGGGAAGAGACAGGAGTTCTTAGAATCGCAACTTTATTCGAAGTACGATTTGGGGTTGGAGGTGAAGACTGGGATAAATCTATTGCCGGCTGCTACATTGCATCCATTGATTATTCCAGCAGAGCCGCAGCCAGAGGAGAAATTCGGCGCACTTTGCACGCATCGAAACAAAGCCACATACGCCAGCGGTGCGATGCGTTAATTGTTGTTGCCTGGCCCATGGCCACGGTTGCACGGTAAAAACACAAGACCTAACCTCAAAGTTGTAAACAAGAAAAAGAGAGGGGCAAAGCGAGCTGCCCTTTCCCGCGCTCCTTAGAAGATTTGGGCATTGGCCGGCATTAGAGTTTTGAAATGTTTGTACATCCCACCGGCAAGGCCCAGCTAGATAGTTGGAAAAGAGCGATGGGACGCGGCGCGACAGCACAATTTGTTATTGTCGGCGGCGCGGCCCGCGCTGGAGGGAAACGCACCTTCTTCCTCCTCGCTGCTGTCGGAGACCGCGGCCTTTAACTTCTTGAGTTTCTTGCGCTCGTGCACGTCCAATTCTTCCTCCTCCTGCAAAAAGAAAAGTCCAAGGAAAATGCAATATACGTATATATTTAAATGTGTGTATATTTATCGCGCACAGATATACACACTCATGCACATAGTACGTACGCGCGCCTACAACAGAACGCAACGCAACGCGAAAAAGTCAGCATTTGAGCGGCGGCCTTACCTCCGATTCCTCGGCCTCGGAATCCAGAAATTCGGCCATCGTAATAAATTAAATAATTAAACTATATGCTTAAAAATGAATTCAACTAAAATAAATTCACAATAAACGTCTCTTTTAGTGTCACAATAAAAAAAAAACGCGAAGAAGCAGAAGTGTCAAAATTGTGGGTGGCTTGCCAGTGTTGGGCAGCGCGCGGGCTAAAAATATCGTTAATGCGCGCTTTAGAGCTGCCAGATATTTGTTGGGGGACTAACGATAGCCCACTGCAAACGACAGTTTCAACGTCATCGATGTTTTGACAGCTCTAGCGAAAATTTCATGCGCCAAAAACGTAAACTAAAGAAGATTTCGTCCAATTATAACCGATTTAGTGCTAACAAGTGACCAACTGGCCCTTCTCAGTGAATAATTAAGACCGGGACAGCGGTACAAATTGCAAGTTGCCCGAAGAGTGAATTCGGCGAGAACAGATCGCTTGGTGCGCCGTTTCCTCTTTCAGAGGGGCGGGTGGCCCACAAAGAAATAGCAGAGGCAACTTCTAGTACAGCCGATGCTGCGCTGCGGCGGCGGAGAAAGAAGAAGAGCGGCAACGCTGCTGTCCACAACAAAAGGCTGAACGGAGATTCAGTTGAAAAGTGCGGCTTACAAAACATGCAAAGGAGAGGAGCTTAGGACAGTGGCAATAGCACAAGTGAACGCATAAATACACAAAAGATGCAGGTAAGCAGTGTGTGAAAAGGCAAAATATTCCAGCCGCGCTTTTCCTCGCCAAAAAGAAAGCTAACTAATGTTTCTCTCCCCAGCAAATGGACGACCCGCCATCGCTGCCCGTGGGCACGGAGGTGAGTGCCAAGTATAAGGGCGCCTTCTGTGAGGCCAAGGTCAGCAAGGTGGTGCGAAACATCAAGGTAAAGGTGGCCTACAAGCAGGGCCTGGGCTCTGGCATCGTATCCGACGACGCCATCAAGGCACCCACCGGCCAGTTGCGTGTGGGCGCTGTCGTGGAGGTGCGTCATCCGGATCGCAAGGAGATCGTGGAGGCAACCATTACCAAGATTCAGGATTGCTCCCAATATACGGTTGTCTTCGATGACGGCGACATAACAACGCTAAGGAGAACGGCTTTGTGCCTAAAGAGCGGGCGGCATTTCAACGAGAGCGAGACATTGGACCAGCTGCCACTTACGCATCCGGAGCACTTTGGCAATCCCGTGGTGGGCGGACGCCGGGGACGGCGCCGCGGTCAGCTAAACGAGGATAGTTCCGATGACGATGACGAAAGTGATGCCAAGGAGGTGGTCAACGAGAAGGAGGAGAATATCGGCAAGGTGGTGTGCGTGGAGACCGAGTCCAAGAAGAAGGACAAGGAGAAATGGTTCCCCGCGCTCGTTGTGGCGCCCACAGCCCAGGTGAGTGGAGAATTTGTCGAATATTTCCATACAGAAAGCGATAATGATTGACGATTGTTTTCCCAAACTCAGGCCACCGTCCGCATCCGCGTGAAGGACGAGTACCTGGTGCGCTCGTTCAAGGACGGCCGCTACTATACGGTGCCTAAGAAGGAGGCCACCGAGTTCACTCGCGAAGTGGCAAGCAAACAGGACGTGCCTGCTGTGCAGGCGGCCCTCGAGTTTCTCGACAGCAGTATCCTGCCTCCCCACTGGGACCGCGACTCGCTGTTCGGCCTCTCGAATCTGTCCAGCGACGACGAAGGCGAGATCGACTCGGACTCTTCCGACGACGAGCCGCACGAGGAGAAGGATCGCTTTGTGGCGCAGCTGTACAAGTACATGGACGACAGGGGCACGCCGCTCAACAAGGTGCCGTCCATCCAAAGCCGCGACGTGGACCTTTACCGCCTCTTTCGGGCGGTACAGAAGCGCGGCGGGTACAACCGTGTGACCACTCAGAACCAGTGGAAGCTCATAGCCGTCCGCCTGGGCTTTACGCCGTGCACCGTTAGTGTGATGAACCTGGTGAAGCAGGCGTACAAGAAGTTCCTGCAGCCGTATGGCGACTTCCACCGCAAGCTCGGCTGCTCCATGCTGATGACCTCACGAAACTCGAACCGCAGCAAAGGCAGGAGCCTGGTTCGAGCCAATTCGGTGGCCTCGCCCAAGCCCACAGAGACAACGAAAACGGAAACCATCAGCAAATTGGCACAGCCGAACCAAACCAACGTCGCGGCGTCATCTTCAAGCTCAGCTTCAAGCTCGGCAGCAGCGGCGGCATCGGCGGCCACCCCTGTCAGGGCTGCGTCTACCGCCTCCCAATCAGCGGTCGAGGTAGAGTCCGAGGACACCAGCGAGTCCAGTGTTGTGGTAGACTTGCCAGCTAAAAAGCAGAGGAAGGGATCGGCGGCCAGCAACAATCAGCAAGGCAAAGTTAAGACCCTGGTGGAGAAGTACGAGGAGAAATCGACTGCGGCACAGGCTTCGTCATCCGCTGGAGGAGGCGGAAGCGGAGGAGCAGCAGCTGCAACAGCAGGCTCGGGAACCAGCGGCTCGACAGCAGCTACAACAACATCGGCTGCGTCGGCAGTATCCTCCTCCTCCGCCAGCACCAATCCAGCGACCTCATCGTTTTCCACAGCCACATCTGGCGGTGCCGTCTCAGCCTCTGCAGCGTTCAGCAAGGACACGGAATCGGACATGCCACTGGCCAAGATCAAGGCAGCTGCAGCAGCGGCGGCAGCCGCAACCAGGAACAACAGCATGGAGAAGGAGGCAAACGTCAGCTCGGGCAGTAGCGCTTCCGCCTCCAGCAAGGCCAATTCAGCGGAGATGCAGCGAAGCCGCGATGTCTCACCATCAGGTGAGTGACAACCAAAATCTGGCCAAAGGATTGAATATCCTGTCTTTTATTTCTTAAGATTACAAGAATCCTCAACCGTAGAACTAGAGCTAGACAATCTTAACTTTAACCTTGTGGTAGGCATTGGCCAGCACGCCACGCAGATTCCATATGTGTTCGAATTTCTCCGGCTGCACGTTGTACGCCGAGTCGACGGCCTTGGCCCAGATTTCTATGTCTTCGCCGCCGGCCTTTCGCTGCTCCTCGGATATGGGAAGGCGAGCGGTCCATAGGGACCAGCCGTAGTGTCGACCATCGGGACTGTCCTCCTGCTCCAATTCGGCCACATGCCAGCTCTTGCCCTCGTCGCTGGTCAGGTCCACGCGGACTATTTTCCTCCCCCCGCCGCTCCACGCGTATCCCCTGACTGTGATGTGACCATCGTCATCGTCCGGCCTAACCCTGGCCCCCGGCTGTGGCGTACAGATAGCCGAGGTGACCGGCATTGCCTGGATGGCATCCGACTTGCTAAAGTCCACTGTGTCCCAGTCCGTGCTCGGACTAAAGCCCTTGTAGTCGTTTTGTTGCCAGTGCGAGTCCGATTCCTTGTCCGCCACCACGATCCTCGTCAGCCACTTGACATTGCGCGCTCCCACTGTCCCGGGCACAATTACCCGAATCGGGTAGCCATGATCCCGGCTTAGCGGCTCGTCGTTCATTTCGTAGGCCAGGATTACATCGCCGCGGGGATCCAGGGCCTTGGACAAAGGTATCGATGCCCCATAGGGGTGAGAAGTGGGATCCAAGTCTGCGCCCTCGAAAATGACATGCTTGGACTCATCCAGCTGCACACCCTGTTCACGCAGTACGTCGCAGAGTCGAGCACCGGACCACTTGGCGTTGCCCACGGCACCGGCGCCCCACGAAAGACCTGAGGGAGGGCAAGCGAATGTAATTCACAGGATTAGCTTGCTAAGAATCCCACTTGATCCACTCACCCTTCACCGCCTTGACCTTGGTCATCTCCGAACGTCTATTGCCACCGCACATTATGGCCGCTGTAACCGAGTGCTTGGGCAGTGCCTTGATCCCCTCAAGATTTAGCGTCAGTGGGTCCTTTTTTGACGACCCGCACTCGATTTCCAGCTCATAGTCGTCCGCACTTATCACCGGCACCGGCAGGTGGTTGCGCACATAGAAGAGCTCGTTGGGCGTGAGGAACTGTTCGGCCAGGAGTCCAATCGGCGGCTCTGCGTTGAAGGGTCGCTTCGAGGCGGGCTTCAGTAGGGCATGGCGCTGCGGCTCATGGGCCCACGGCGAGCCCAGTTCATCCTCAACGGCATTGGCTCCAGCTGCCAGCTCCACACCCTCTAGGTTGCCGATACGAAAGCCCTCCAGCAACTCCAGAACCTCCAGGGTGTTGTGCTGCTGATAAATGGCCCAGAACGGGTCGATGGCACTGCCGGCGGCCATCAGGATTTTGTCGCCGCCCGGATGGTTGTCGGCAAACTCTGTGACATTGTATACTCCCAGGCCGTAGGTGATCCAGATTCCCTTTTCGGCGCAGTTATGCTGCTCCACCTGGTCGGTCTTGTAGTTGGGCAAATCCGCTCTGTGGGTTACATGCCAGAGGCGAGCCCGAGCCTCCTGCTCCTCGTCTTCGCTTAGTTCCCCCTGTGCCTCGGCCAGCACGGGTGTGTGCCCGGCGCTTAGCCAGTGGTAGCCCAGGGCCAGGCCTCCTGCCCAGTAGGCGGCATACAGCAGTCTCTCTGTGTTACTATCCGGTGAGCTCCATTTGTGGCTTTCCTGCTTCCACTGCTGCTCTCGGTGGTCATGGCTCCTGCTTCCGCCGCCGGCACCGCCGCTGGTGGTGGTGGCCAGAAATCGTCGGTGTGGTGGGCGGTGGTGATGTACCAAGCCCCTTAAGCTGTGCCACAGCAACCGCATGGTTATGTAACAGCCAAAAAACCAAGAACACTTCGTTTCGCCAAACGAAATCTGAATTGCCAAGCTCCGCCGGGTGCTATGCCTCTTCTGCGTCTGCTTCGGGCCGGCAGCGATTGTTGTGACGCGAGTCTGGATTTCGTGGCTTTCTATTGATATAAGTGGTATTTGTTTAGTGGCGACATTGGCCCCGGCACCCTCTGCCCCCCCCAGTCAGCTCAGCGTCGGTTTAATTGATAAGCAATCTCCGAAAGCGCTAATTCTGGGCTGTTTTTATGTTTTCCTTTTTCTCCTCCTCTTTTGGCACGCACGCGAGTCACACCTGTTTTGCCGGGGCACCATCGATAAAGCTATCGATAGCTGCCGATATGCATATATGTATGCGTATATGTTGCGTGTGGGAGTCATCGGCAAAAGTAAATTATGAAAAATGAAAGTTATTCAAGGAATTAAAATTAATGTGATAGCGCACAAGTGGGTTGAATTGTGTATATATATAGGAGGCCGATGTATATTGGACATTGCCAAACAAACACTTGTTGCTGTTGTTGTGTGTATTTATTGTGATAAGGCAAATGTGTACTACGGCACCTTCCCTCTCGCTCTTATTCGTTACTTTTTTGTATTTACATACAAACATCTATTTATATGTGCAAATAAGTAAACAAATACAAAAAGCGACCAAACATGTTTCACTCCAGATTTTCCTTTTTTGTTTATTAAATATTTTCCGTTTGAAATATTTTCTACTTCGTCCGATCGGTTCCGTCCAACTTGTTAACTATTTGGACAATTAATTAATTAAGAACTTTTGAAAACAAAATATAAAATAATAAATATTATAGGTTCCTCTATGTTGTCTGAAAAACTATATTAATTAATAAACTCGAGGATCAGAAGCTAGATTTGGTTATATCTCAGAAATGCCTCAGTTATTTATAGAAGTAAGCCAACCTTTCCTTATCAGGATCTTAAGAAATATTTGCTCAAGGCTCATTTTTCCCATTTCCATTCTCCTTCGTTTCCGCAGTCTCTGGTGGACCGCCTTCAGTTGCGGGTAGCAGCTCCATTGCCCCAGCTGCCGGCGCCCAGCCGCCGTCTACGAAGAAGGAGAAGCACCAGCGTAACAAGCAGACCGACAAGGATAAAGACAAGGAGAAGGACAAGGACAACAACAAGGACAAGGAGAAGGACAAGGATAAGGACAAGGACAAGGAGGAGAAGCAGCCGGGCAGCGGCAAGCGCAAGAAGGAGAAGATTAGCGTGGAGAAGATCGACACGGGTGACTTTGTGGTCGGGATCGGGGACAAGCTGAAGGTGAACTACCATGAGAAAAAGTCACCTAGCTCCCATGGCAGCACCTACGAGGCAAAGGTCATCGAGATCAGTGTGCAGCGCGGCGTTCCGATGTATCTGGTCCACTACACCGGCTGGAACAATCGCTACGACGAGTGGGTGCCTCGCGAGCGAATTGCCGAGAACCTAACCAAGGGCTCCAAGCAGAAGACCCGCACTATAAGCACCAGCAGTGCCAACAGTGGCAGCGGCGGCGGCGGAGGAAGTGGCTCCCTCTCTGTGCAAGGCTCCCTGCCGCCCGGAGTAGCCGAGAAGCAGCAACAGCAGCAGTCTGCCAAGGAGGGTGGCTCAAAGATACCACCGTCGGTGGGACTTTCTACTGGCCCAGGAGTCTCCCCGTTGCCCGGTTCCCTGGGCGGCGCCAGCTCCACTCCCTCGCTGCTCTCCTCCACTGGGGTGAAGACCCCGACAACGGCTGGTGCCAAGCGAGGACGCGGTCGCAGCGACTCAATGCCGCCGCGCTCCACGACCCCCTCCTCGGTGGTGGCCTCCGCCACAGGCCGCACCAAATCTCCAGCTGCCTCGCAACAGCACCTGCAGCAGCAGCAGGGGCTGAAGAAGCGGCCCACGCGCGTCTTGCCGGGAACCACCACGTCTCGCCGCACCTCAGACGCCTCGATGGCCACCGAATCGGACTCGGATTCCGATGAGCCAGTGCGCCGTCCCAAGAGGCAGCAGTTGGCCAAGGAGAAGGCGCAAGGAGGGAAGCAGCAGCAAGGCAAGGGCCGTGGGGCCAGCAGTGCCTCCTCTACGGCCCCACCTAGAGAAGATCCCAGCGATGATTCCGAAGAGGACGACGAGGAGGAGGAGCCGCCGAAGAAGCAGCAGCAGCAGTCAGTCTCCGCACGGGGAGGATCCCGTGCTGGCGGCAATCGAGCAATGAGCAGCGGCGCTGCCTCCGCCAAAGGACGCGACTACGATCTCAGCGAGATTCGATCGGAACTGAAGGGATTCCAGCCGCAGCTCCTCACGAATACCCTGCCCAACGAAGACCGCAAGAAGGACGCCTCCATTAAGACCGAATCGTCGTCGTCATCGTCCGCCGCCGATCCAGCCGCCCTGCTGCAGGACGTCGTCAAGAAGGAGCCCGGCAAGGTGGAGTCTTCGGCTAAGAGTCGCAGCTCCACAGAGATGTCTTCGGAAACTGAATCGTATGCGGACGAGGACTCGCAGTCCTCTGACTACCGTAAGCAACCAAAGGGAGCCGGTAAGCGGGAGCCCACAATGGGCACCACATCGTCCTCGAAACTGCAGCAAGATCAGCTCATGCCCAAGCGCGAACTGGCGGCTGTCAAGGAGGAGCCAGCGGTGAAAGTGGAACCCAAAGCTGAACCGAAGACCGAGGACGAGACGACGCCAAAAGGCAAGCAGCCCTTCCTGTCGGGGGCGGACATTAAGCCCACCGCCCTGATAGCTCCAGCAAGATTCGGGACCACCGCTTCCTCGTCCCAAGGTCAGGCCGCCAGTGGCTCTTCCGCGGCTAAATACACGTCGGTGATTGTGGAGAAACTTTTGACATTCGGCGGCAAGAAGACGGCAGCCACGGAGCAGCAGCATCTGCCGCTGAAGAAGGCGGCCGTGGCAGCCGGCGGCAGTCAGGAATCAAAGAAGTTCGCCGAGCCGGTGGCCAGCCTGAAGGTGGAAATGCCGGCAGCCTGTTCGCCCTCATCCTCCTCCTCCTCTTCGAGTTCGTTCTGCTCGAGCGGATCGGGTAGCGGTAGCTCCAGCTCGGCCACCCGCTCCCTGCCCGACATGAGCAAGCTGGAGATTAGCAGCGGAACAACTGTGTCGGCTGCAGCAGCGGGAGCACCCTTAGCGAATACAGCGGCCAGTGTAGCCAGCAGCTCCTCGGGCACTGGCGCCGGCCCTGGCGCTGGCCCCTCCGTCAAGGAAAGCAAGTACAGCAGCAGCAGTGGCGGAGCTGCATCGGCAGCAGCAGCGGCAGGATCGGGACTAAGCATGCGCAAGCTGCTGTCTTCGGACGTCTATGAGTTCAAGGACACGGAACCGTTTGAGTTTGAGAAGCGCATCTCGCCTATGGCCTCGGTGGGAGCCACTGGAACTGGCGCAGCCGGAACAGGAGCAGGAGCAGCAGTCTCCGGAGCAGGAGTTACATCGGTGATCACCGCTGTGTTGCCGCCAACAGCGGGTGCAGGAGCAGGATCGTCCGGAACGGGATCAGCCCCAGCCACGGCCACGTCCTCTGGTGGCCCTGCTATCGTGGTCAGCTCGGCGGCCAGGAAGCAGGCCCTCAAGGCCAACGCCATGCAGCATAGTCTGGAGGTGCACCAGCTCCACCAGCCCTCATCCTCCTCCTCCGCCGCCGGTTATGGCTCCATTTCATGCGGAGCAGCAGCAGCCGCACCCGCCAAGCCGAAGAAGCGGGGTTCGCCGCTTAAGGAAGCTGCTCTGGGTCTGGAAAAGGGCAAGAACTTGAAGCTGGACAGGGACCAAGTGCAGCAGGTGGACACGAAGCCGCAACAGCTGACGCCACCCAGCTTAAAGGTGCCCCAGTCGGCGGGTGGGCAGCTGACACCCTCTGCCGTGGCCAATCCAGTCAAGATGCACACACCACCAGGAACGGGAACAGCGTCTGCGTCGCCGGGAGGAGCAGCTGCACTGAGTACAACACCGACGGCCACGAGCGCCCTAAATTCGTCGTCGTCCATAGCCATTCCCGCCCAGCTGACGCCGCACCATGCTACGCCGTTCGATGCGCTGAGGAAGTCGCCCAGCTTCAACCTGAACATCACCGCCCTGAACGAGGAGTTGGCGCAGACGGTCCAGGAAACCACGCGCGCCCTCACGGACGCCCTGCAGCCACCGCCAACGACGCCCGTGGCTCTGCCAGTGCCTGTGTCCGGGATTCCCTCAATTACGCCCGCGGCCTCAGCCGTCCTAAGCTGCCCTAGCACACCTCCAACGGGACCCAGTTCCTCCGCCATTGTATCCGCTTCCCCCAAGCTGAGCACTCCACCGCAGGGCCCGAAGCAGCCGGCCGCTCCCCACATCGTGGGCAGTCCCTTCATCGAGACGCGCAACGTATTCGAGCTGAGCACCTCCAACGAGGGCAGTGGCTACAGCTCCGGCGAGTCCAAGGACAACAAGTTCGAGAAGCTGGAGAACGTGAAGATCCTGCTGGCCGGCGCAGCCGGACCCTTTGACCTCGGCGCCGGCAGCTACGAGCAGAAGACTAGCTCCATAGCGGACAAGGTCCTCAAGGCGATCAGTCAGAAGAAGGAGGAGGTGGAGAACAGCAAAAGCAAGCCGGCCGCGGTGCCGTCGCCTGTGGAAGCAGCAGTGATCGCCAAGGCAGCGGCGCCAGAGGAGATTCCTCCGCCCAAGCTAGAGCCGAGCAGTAGTCAGGCCATCAAGCTGGACACCCTTAAGCTGTTGAGCGAGCCGCTTAAGATCCAGACAGGACCGCTGCTGGGCGAGCTCTACCGACCCGGGCCGGCGACCAGCAGTCCGGAGACCAAGTCTATATTGGAGTCCTCGCTGCCGGCGAAGAACAGCGAGCTGAGTGAGACCATCCAGAAGCTGGAGTGCGCCATCCAGCAGCGAAAGACGCCGGTGGGCGGAGCACATTCGCTGGCCAGCTCCAATGCCGGAACGCCGCCCACCGCACACACACCCAACTCGACGGCCACCGCGGGGCCGGGCTTCTCCGATGACGAGTCCATTGACAGCACCGATTCCGAGCAGCGGCTGGTCATCGAGGACGTGATTGCCGAGGAGCACACAACCACCACGACGACAGGAGAGCAGAAGAGCCCGGGATCAGGGCAGGAGGAGGGTCAGACCACGGCCACCATGGTGACAGCGGTCACCTCCGCCGAGACGGAGGCCACCAGCAGCAGCAACGCCACGCCGCCGGTCTCTGCACCCGTGAAGCTGGAACTTGGCGGCGCCGGCAAAGCCCTGTCCGGCATCCAGGCACCGATTCCCCTGAAACTCACCGAGGGCGGCAGCTCTTTTGCCGGCAAGCTCACCGCTGTTGTGACCCAACCACCGCCGCTGGCCAAGCTCCAGCAATCGGAGTCGACCAAGACGACTCTCAGTTCATTTGGAATTCCCATCGTGGTGCCCGAGATCCCCGCCTCTGTGGTGGTGGCCACTCCGGCTCTGATGGTTGCCTCTGTCCCAGGCGCCGCCGTCGCCTCATCGGTAATGCGTCCAAGTCCCGGTTCTACGTCAAATTCACCCGCAGCTGCAGCCGGCACACCCGTTTTGATCTCACCCAAGGCCTTCCAGTCGGCACCGAATGCGGGTGCCGCTGATGTGTCCGGCGGCGGCGGACTTCTATTGAAAACCTATACGGGCGTTGGCGGTGCTGGAGTGGTGACAACCACCGTAGTGGCACCTGTTGTCCCCTCGACCTTTGCCCAACATCAGGGACAGCAGCAGCAGGCGGTTGGCGTGCTCCAGGCAGCTTCTGAGATCCCCAGTGGCTACATAATCGACACAGAGAGTGGAGGAGAGGGCCCCATCAACTCGCCCGTGGTGGCCCGTCCGTTTGTGATGCATGCCGTCGGCAAGGAGATCTTCAATGTGGCGGCACCGGCCAGCTCGCCCCTGATCAGTGATCCCCACAACGATCAGTCCATCAACTTGCTCTGCGAAGAGACTATTCCAGGCAGCCCGGCGCCCAATTATGGTGGTAAAGAGGAGCAAGCACTGCCCGCCTCCGTGGGCCCCGCGCTGGCCATCGTCTCGGGGATAACCCAGCTGCCGTCTGATACTACGCCAGCAGGAGCAGGAGCTATGGCCACTACGCTCCAGCAGCAGCAGCCACAAACACAGCAAATGCAGCAACAATCGGCTTCGGAGGCGGTGAACCCCTCGGCCACCAATAGTTCGCCGGACTCGGCCAGTCAGGAGGATGAGAGTGGCGAGGAGACGCAGAAAAAGAACCCAGAGCACGGACACGAGCACGAAGACTCCACGGGACTGAGCAAGCGCAAGCGCACCCGGAAGCAGGTGCCGATGAGCGCCCAGGCGACGGCTGCTGTTGCCGCTCAGCTGCAGTCCCTGGGCAAGCGGCGTCGGCAGGTGTCTGGAATGCGTAGCCAGAAGACAACCACAACGACAGGTGAGTGTGTGGGTGCGATAGTTGTAGTGAAGAGGACAAGTTTTGATGGAATCTTCTTTCTTCCCCCTGATTTCCTGCAGCTGGCTCCGATACGGACGACAACTCGGACAACATTTTGCCCATTGCAGGACAACCGCAGCAGCAGCAACAGGTGCAGCAACGGCAGAGTGCCCGCCACCAGATGTTGTTGCCTCAGGCCAGCACCCAGCTGCAGCAGCAGCAACAGCAGCAGCAGCAACAACAACAGCAATTGCAGCAACAATTGCAGCAATCGATCGTGGGCAACCAGTCGGGAGTGCGCCCGTGTCCCTACAATTTCCTAGTGGAGCTGGGTAAGTTGTTCGCTTCTCTTATTCGTATCCGCATCCTCATCCTTTTCCTTTACTTCTCCCTCGTAGATCCCGCTCTTAGCTCCGATGAGTGCATCACGATCCTGCGCAAGCAGATCCAGGACCTACGCAAAGCCTACAACACCATTAAGGGTGAGCTGGCCGTCATCGATCGGCGTCGCAAGAAGCTGCGGCGCCGCGAGCGCGAGAAGAAGCAACAGCAGCTGCAGAGCCAGCAGCAGCAGGGCAAGCTTTGTGCCTAGAATCGGTCTCCCACCCACCCAACACTCACACACCCAGGATAAGTGCAAATAAGGAAGTCAACGGCTGAAACAGACAACAAAGCAACCAAGGAGGGGATGCATATACAATTGTACAATATCTTTTACGTATTTTCTTGTTTTAAATAAGTTCGCTCCTCTTGGAAAAGTTAGTTTATAGATCAGTGATTAAGCTTAAGTCGAAATTTAGGGTTTTATAGAAATACATTGAATAAGATGTATGCAGTGTCTAAGCAGCAATAACCGGGCTTTATTTTATTTATGGTGCATCGATGGTACATCGGGAGAAGTCCAAGAAAAAGTCCGAAACCCTGTAGAGCTTACGCTCTGCTTAAATTTCGAATGTTATCGACACTTTTAATCAGTTTTCGAGTTTTCAGAGTTAAGAAACGGAGTAGCCTCCCTCGAGCAGTATGTGATGGCCATTGACGAAGCTGGACTTGCTGCTCAGCAGATAACCGGTGGCGTCCACCACCTCGTGCACCTCACAGAATCGATTCAGCGGTATATGGGCCAGCAGGGGCCCGCTCTTGGCCGGATCCGTCCAGTTGTCGCGACCCATTTTGGTCAGCACCACCGTGGGATTCACAGAGTTGACGCGAATCTTGCGGGGGCCCAGTTCGAGGGCCAGTGACTTGGTCAGCGAATCGAGGGCTGCCTTGGTGGCACTGTAGGCGGTGTGGCCGCCAAAGGATCGCGAAGACGCTATAGAGGACACGTTGACAATGGAGGCACCATCCCGCAGGCGTGGCAGCAGGGCCTGGGTTACATTGAAGACCGCCTTGATGTTGACATCAAAGTGGCTGCAAAGAGGACAAACAGGGGAATATTAGTTGATTTAACTAAGCTAACAGCTTAGGCCACATCTTTAGCAATCTCAACGACTTTATTGCCTAATAACTGCCTTGGTTATCATCCAATTGCACCGAAAACACTGCGATCTGGTGTCGCATTGTGGAATGGATCATATGTATGTGTTCTCTGTGGGGCAGGAGTACCCCTGCTACCTCCAGCTGTGCTGCTCTGAGGTCATTTGAATGATGGTTCTCCAATCTACTCCACTTCTTATAATCTGATCATGGCCTGTTGTTATCATAATTTATGAATTTATGAATCCGGTGATCTTCAGAAACTGAGCGTAACTATAAGGTCATGATTTCCGATCATTGAAACATTCTTTCTGCCTCCCTTCTAGTCTCATCATGAATATCCTGCGACTTACGTGTCAAAGTCCTGCTCGGTGAGCTCCTCAAACGGCTTGATAATGGCCACGCCCGCATTGTTCACCAGTCCGTCCAGCAATGGGACCTTGGCCAAGACCTCCCGCACCTTCTGCCACTCGCTGAGGTCTAGCTGCAGCGGCTGAATGTGCTTCGAATCGAAGGAAACCAGCTCCTTCAGCTGCTCCTCCTTCCTGGCCACCGCAATGACGCTGACACCAGAGCTGGCCAGCTGCTTGACCAGGGCCTGGCCAATACCGGCACCAGCACCGGTCACCAGGATTACCTTGCCAGCGAGATCGGTCCACATGCTGCTTCTTTCAAAAATATATATTATAATTGTTGCTCCGAGTTGATTGGGATCGCGGGCAGAACTGAAATGGAATTTTAGTGTTTACCCCTTATCGCGGCACTAAACTCTAGCTAGCCGGTCGGTCGGGAGCTTTCCTTGGAGATCGGAGAGCTGGAGAGTCTGGAAATCGAGAGCTTTGGCTCTCCCGGCTAGGGCGTTTAAGGTCGTTCCTCAATTGCGCCTCTGCAGCAGCTCATTCGCGGAGGCAGGGAACAGGTAACAGGGGCGTAGAGCTCCCCTGAAGCTGATAAACAGCTATGAATAGATTTGGATCCGGATTTGAGAGCAATCCTCCTCCACTGAGATTAACTGGATTTCCAGCAGATTGAAGGTTTAATTAAACAATGGAAAAGTTTCAATATGGAAACATTTAAAAATGTAATGTAATTAGCAACTTGAGTATGCGAAATATGTAGATTGTCCAGGTTTTGTGATTGATACTTAAAAGAATCCAATATTCATAATATTGGATTTTTATGTATTCATTTATTTTTTTTTATATTTTATTTCTATGTAAATTTTGATTTAATATAAGTTTTGAGACAAAAATAAAACGGCTTCTTTTACGTTCACCACGTTCTCTATTGAGCCTGATCCACATCCTTAGATCGTCTCGACATTTTTGAAGATTTTTACTTAATAACTTTTAATTTAAAATGAAAACTTTAAATTTTAAATTGTTTTAAATAAAGTGCTGTTTACCAAGACATTTACTAGTTACTAATTTTTCAATCGCCTATCTATTATTAAATTATTTTATTTTATATATTATTTACGAACACAGACGCTCTTATGCACTTAAAAAACAATAATTTTCTAATAAAAATAAAAATTCGTATAAATTTCTAGCCGTTAGACATTAGTGTGACCAGTTTCCGACATGTTTTGGTTTTATCAACGAAAAACCAGGCAGGCACTCTGAAACTTTACATCAATGTTTTGCCGACAACAAATTAATTTATAAATGATTTTCTGACTTAAATCGACTATAAGAAATGGCGCAATCACAACCCACAGGTTAGTTTTGGTCCAGTTAGTAGTTGCTGTCATTGGACTAATCAGTAACCCTAACTCTCGCCTCGTTTAGCAGCCAAACGCGTGAAGCTGGAGAAGCCGGCGCATCTGGTCGAGGAAGATGGTAAATAAAAGTGAAGATTCAGAATTTTAATGAAGGAGGAACGTTTTCATGTCTTCCCCCCACAGAGACGCCCTCCGTGTTCAATCCCAAGTACCGGGTATGCCCCTACCTGGACACCATCAACCGCAACATGCTGGACTTTGATTTTGAGAAGCTGTGCTCCATCTCGCTGACCAGGATCAATGTGTACGCGTGCCTGGTGTGCGGTAAGTACTTCCAGGGGCGCGGCACCAACACCCACGCGTACACGCACTCCGTGGGCGAAGCGCACCACGTGTTCCTCAACCTGCACACCCTGCGCTTCTACTGCCTGCCGGACAACTACGAAATCATCGACTCCTCGCTGGACGACATCAAGTACGTGCTGAACCCGACGTTCCTGCGTCAGGAGATCGCCCAGCTAGACCAAATACAGCCGAAGCACTCGCGCACCGTGGACGGAGTGCTCTATCTGCCGGGAATCGTCGGCCTTAACAACATCAAGGCGAACGACTACTGTAACGTGGTGCTGCACGCCCTCTCCCACGTGGGCCCGCTGCGGGATTACTTCTTGCGGGAGCAGAACTATGCGCACATTAAGCGACCACCGGGCGACTCGATGTTCACGCTCGTCCAACGCTTCGGCGAGCTGATGCGAAAGATGTGGAATCCGCGGAACTTCAAGGCACACGTCTCTCCCCACGAGATGCTCCAAGCGGTGGTGCTGTGGTCCAGCAAGCGCTTCCAAATCACTGAGCAGGGGGACCCCATCGATTTCCTCTCCTGGTTCCTCAACACCCTGCACCGTGCCATGAAGGGGACCAAGCAACCGAACTCGTCTATTCTCTACAAGATCTTTCTGGGCGAAATGCAGATATACACGCGCAAGATACCGCCCGTGGAGCTGGACGACACGGCCAAGGCGGAGCTGCTGGCCACCGACGAGTACAAGGACCAGGTGGAGCACACCAACTTCATTTATCTCACCTGCGATTTGCCACCACCGCCGCTGTTCATCGACGAGTTCCGGGAGAACATCATTCCGCAGGTGAATCTCTACCAGTTGCTGGGCAAGTTCAACGGCAGCGCCGAGAAGGAGTACAAGACGTACAAGGACAACTTTATGAAGCGCTTCGAGATTACCCGCCTGCCGCAGTTCATCATTCTGTACATCAAGCGGTTCACCAAGAACACCTTCTTCCTCGAGAAGAATCCGACCATCGTGAACTTCCCGATAAAGTACGATTTTCCTTGCTGCATATTTACTTTAACTTTAACTTTGCTCTCGTCTTAGGAACGTCGACTTTGGTGACATTCTGGGCATGCGGAAGCGGGACACGAACGTGAAGGACACAAAATACAATCTGGTGGCGAACATAGTGCACGACGGCGACCCCAAGAAGGGCACCTATCGGGCCCACATCCTGCACAAGGCTAACGGGCAATGGTACGAGATGCAGGACCTGCATGTCACTGAAATTCTACCCCAGATGATCACGCTCACCGAGTCCTACATACAGATCTATGAGCGCTGTGCGGACTCCTCCTGATCCCCTCTGACAGTCACAGCACTTTAAGCTGTGCCTGTGTGCGGTTTTTATTATTAATTCAAATATGATTCCGACCAGCATCCAAATAAATAATTTGGCACAAGCGAAGTGAACTGGAGAAGTGTGGTGCTGATTTTAATTGGTTTAGCGACGGGCTTATATGTGCAAGGACCCAGCATCAGCTGAAGCTGAAGCTCTTCCTAGACACGCATGCGCCACGAATTGGGGGCACCAGCATGGAAAAAAATCGATGTCTGTCGAATGCCAGTCGCCAAAACGGACGGACGGTAGAAAGAAGCATGTCGGAGCAGCCGGAGATTAGCAACAGCTACGAGACGGAGTGCCAGCGGGCGGAGCTCCTAGGCCTTCAGCCACCGGATCGGGCCGAGTTCGAGCGGAAACGACAGGCGAGGCTGGAGCACGAGCTGGCCGAACAGGAGGCCGCCGAGGCGGTGGTAAGCATCTCCTCAGTAGCCCAGATTTATCTTCCACTACCAAGTCTCTCGGCCTTAGATGCTGGAACAGCAGGACGAGACGCTGGGCGGCGTTGGGGGCAAGCTGGGCGAGCTCAACAGCATCCTGTCCAGCACACAACAGAAGCTGAATCGCTTCAAGCAGACGGCCTGCGGCAGTTTAACCAATATATTTTCACGAGCCAGCTCCGGGTCAGTGGATCTAACGGCAGCGGGTGGCTCAGGCACTGCAGGAGCAGCCAGCCAGGAGGATCGTCCTTCGATGCAGACCCCTCAAGTGTTGGCCGCCAAGCCACCGCCGACAGCGGCCGAGGTGAGCGCCGCCAAGGCGGCCAAGCAGAAGCGAATGGACTCGCAGCTCGACAAGCTGGATGCGCTGATAAATCAGGCGGACAACGCCCAGATCGCCATGAGCGAGCAGACCCAGCAAATGCGACGCCTGGCCAAGTAAGGGGCTCGTGGGTCTCAAGCGATTTGAAAGCCAGGTATTCATACTTCATTCTTTATTCGTTTTGTCATTATTGTTATCTTTCCCCACCAGCCGATCGCCATCGCCTGATCCTGGCCAGCCTTCTGTCCTCAGAACACATGAGTTTCGCTTAAAACTAAACACACAAGTTGAGAATTACACCCAAAGCGCGTCTTCAATCACATTTGTCGAGGGTGGAGGACAGACATGAGGTCGCTATAGCTCTCAAGCCTTCCGCCCTCGCATTCATCCCGTTGACTTTATCTAATATATAGTTAATATATATATACATATACATATATATGTACAGTTTATGGTTAACATTCGAGTTTTCAAAAGTAATCCGCTACAAAATAAGATTTCCCTCCTTTGCCCTCGTTTAGAGTTTCGTTGAAGCCGAAGTGAACTCGAAAATGTTTGACAATAATATTGTTCCGTTTAAATAATTAATTAATCTCGATTTCCTTCGTGTTAGCTGATTTACAAAGTTAGTCTTTACATTTTTTAACTAATATTATATCTTTTTAGTAATTTCGACTTGGGGAGACTCCATTTGCTTCGTTATTTCTTTACAATTTTAAAAAAATCAATGCTTTAATAACATTTTAATTTCCTTCGAGTCCTCTTACTAATTTCATAAAATTAAAAAAACCTACCCAAGTGTACAAAAGCAATACATATTTGTTAATTACACACCGTGCCCATCGAGTAATCTTTGTGCTAAAAGGCAGCATTCCAGCTAATACTTATTGCACCGGGAATATCTGGGCACGACCGGGAGTCAGAAAATAAACGAAATCAAAATTTTCTTCACATTAAAAATAGATAAATGGCTTTGCATTGGAGGGAAATAAATCGAAAAAAAAACTATAAACAAATATGTCAATATATAAACGTTATCTAAATTAACTAGAAAATCCATTAGGGGATCCACAGAAATCGCTGGAGATTTCAAAACCATACAAGAGGTGTCCAAAAGTTAGCTTCCTGACCTATGTCCTTCTCTTCAGAGGCTATTTCTGTGGCTCCCCTGATGGCATAGGACAGACAGCAGGACAATAAATTTGTACAGTGAATAAGTTTGACTACTTATCCTCTGAGGAAGCAGACGAGGTGGACCTGGAGAGGGGAAGACAATGACGCGTTGGTGTGGGACAACGCTGGATGCCCGTGCGCCTTTCCACAGAGTGCCCCGTCGGAGCAGCCTTTGTTCCATCCTCGTCCGAATCCGAATGCTCGTCGTCGCTCTCACTCTCGCTGCTGGCATGCCCGGCATCCGTCTCGTACTGGTCATCCAGCTGCATCTTGCTTAGTCTAGTGCTGGCATCATCAGCCTCCGCCGCCAGCATCACGCCCTCTGGCTGTGCCTCGTCCTCGTAGAAGAAGTACGACAGCTGCAGGCCTTCTGATGCAGAGTTAAGGCGCCAGGCGTGCGGTATCAGCTGGGCATTGAGCTCGAAACGCTCCTGCAGGGTTTGGAACATGCCCGGCGAGATCTCTATCTGGGGCACCGACTGTTGTGCCTGCCACTGTTGCAGCAGCGGCGGCTCTTGCTCCTCGTGGCCAGCTCCAAAGACGCCAAAGTAGAGCTTGCAGGCTCGATAGCAGCGCAGCTGCTGCGAGTCCGGCTGAATGCGTCGCAATACCCGTAGCTGCGACTCCACCACATGGATGACCATGTATTGGTGACGGCGGCGGCTGGGCAGGGAACTAACTAGCACAGCGCGACTGGTGCTGAGGCAGAGCTGCGGCAGGGGCTGTGGCCACAGCGTGTACAGCAATCGCTTGACCAGCTGGGTCATCGAGGAGCTCTGAAAGAAGTGGCGTGGCAGGGTGATCGTGGCTCCTCCTCCTCGTACACCACCTTCCTTGCCTGGCAGCCAGCGCACTGCATCGGCCCAGAGGCGAGCTGCCGCCCCATTGAACATGGCCACGCCCAGATAACGCATGCAGCGCTTGCAGTATAAGTGATCGTCGCGGCTCAGGATGCTGGGACTTGAATCCCGATGAATGCTCACCACCACATAGTTGAGGCCGTAGAAAAGGTCCGTCACACCGGGCACTAGGCTTGGAAGCGACGGTGCCTTGCTCTCGCCTTCGCATCCGCCCGCACCGCCGTGGTTGTGGCAGAAGAACTCACTGGGATCCACTACGCAGCTAGGGAACTCGCGCAGCCTGCGATAACTCCGCTCCTCCACCAATGTCGCTCTACAATCGCGGCAGGTCACCGAGATGGGCTCATTTTCGCGACACGTGAGAAGTAGGGGCGCCATGGCCACCTGTACGGCGCCGCCGTCCAAGGCTTCCAAATCGATTTGTGTGTAATTGAAGCGGAAGCTGATGTGGTTGCCGGCGACTACGAAGATGGAAATGCAGCCGATGTCCATGCCGAAGCAGTCGTGCCGGATGACCAGCGACTCCACCACGGCTGAATCATCGTCCTCCTCATCAGTCTCGGTGTCGCTGTCACTGGAGGTGGTGGAGGAACTGGCACGATTCGTGGTGTTGGGGGCGCTGCCTGGCGATTTAGCGGCTATATAGACGTTGTGCTCCCGGATGACAAGGCGCGTTTCGTTGCGATCGGCAATGTTGTGATCGAACTGCAGGAACACCACGCCGCTGCGCAGGTTCGGACGCAGCTCAATGCACAGCCCGGTCAGCGACATTCTGGCCAGTCAGCGGGTCCTGGAGCAAGCCGATCGGGTCCCAGTTAAGTCCGGAAGTTGGCCTGAAAGCGTGAGTCAAAACCAGGTTTAGATCGAAAAAGTTTAAAGAAATCAACGAAAAAAAGGAAAACAAACTTCGGCATAAAGATGGTACTCTCGATAAAAGTAATCGATACATTGGCGAAGGGCGCGCGAACGATTATTTAGGTGGACCAGTTGCGGTGGTGACGGAAGTCCGCTCTTGTCTGGCCGATTTCAGAGTAATAAAACGAAAAAGACAGCGGGGCACACTGCACAAACAGGGATAAATGCGATAAAATGCGAAAAACAAAGCCCCGTGTAAAACTCGTCGAAAACCGTGTATAAAGTCAAGGAAATTGCTTCTCGGGCTCCTATCAACGGCTTTGGAGCTTGGGTGACGGGCGTGCAATTGGGGGTTAGTGAACGGTCTACGGTCGAGCGCAGGGAGATCGAGGAAAAGGTCTTTTCAACGTTCGCCTCAAACGCATTTCGTTCGTGCAACACACACACACATCCGCGGATCCAAATACAAACAAATACACGCAACGCGCAGCGCATATACACAAAGAAAGAAGGCAAAAAGGCAGCAGTGAAAATCGACAGCGAACGCACGCATGCACACACAAACAAACACACACACACACGCGAAAAAGTGGATGTATATCCAATATATTGATGTTGTGTGCGCCGTTGTTGCTGCTGCTGCTTTGTGTGTGAGTGAAGTGAGTGAGTGAAATAAAGAAAGAAAGAGAGGGCGGCAAAGAACAGAGAATAGAGCCCGCGCAGGCAGGATATAAGAGGAGAGACGACGAAGATGAGACACAGCATAGAAGTGAAAAAATAATTAAAGGTTGCCCAGCGGCGGCACCAGCAGGCGAAAGGAAGACGTGTGAAGAGGGGCTGAGCGGAGCAGACAGGCGCAAAGGCAACGGAACGGCCAAGCGGAGCAGTTGCAGCAACAACAGTAGCAGTGGCAGCAGCAGAAGAAGGCGCTGAAAATCCAAAAGCAAAGGCCAGTGTCCTTCCCTACGCAAATTGGCCATCCCGGTGTCCCTCGCCAACGACATTCCCCATCGCCATCGCCCTCCCGCTCTTATTTTTGGCAGTCGTCGCATCTCGCTCTCTCTTATTCGGTGGGGGGTACGAAAAGTTCACATGCAACAACAACGACAACAAACAATAGCAGTCGCCGTCGCAGTCGCAGTCGACGCAGGCAGAGGCAGAAGCAGTGGAAGAGACAGAGACCGAGGCAGTGGCGCACTGAACGTATTTTGTACATAAACATAAAAATAGTTTTTAAATCAATTTAAAAGAAATCCTTAAGCATAAATATACAGTAATAACTAATTAAACGAAAACAAATCAAGTCGACAAGCGAAAAACAGAACACAGAACGAGAACGAAGAGGAAAATAAGGAGACAGGAGAGTACGCTACGCAAGAGAGAAAATCGCGAAACGCTCAACGAAATTCGCCTTTTACACGATTTTAAATTGAGCGTTGGCACATCCAGAGATCCATTATACATCCATCCAAAACTAAAAGAGAGGGAGAGTGAGTGAAGAAGAGCAGAGCAAAGAAAATAAACAAAACACACTGCGGAGGAGAGCAGAAGAGGAAGCAGAAGCAGCTGAAGGAGCAACTGTAAACACGGTCCCACACACAGCCAGGCGACACACATACCCGCAATCATTCACTCGCGCTGCACATACAACATACACACACAGCGGACACATAGAAACTCAGCCTCACGCTGGCGAATCGCAACGGCAGCAACAACAGCAGAGGAGGCGACGCAGGTGGAGCTGGCGGCGGAGGGGGCGGGGCAGTTGCCGCCGCTGCCCGTAATAGCAACAACAACAGCAACAATCCTGGCGGAGGCGGAGGAGCGGCTGCTGTCGGCGCTGGCGCCGAAGGAGCTGCTGGCGGCAACGGAGGAGGAGGAGGAGGCGGCGGCGGCGGCGGCAACAACAATGCTGGCGGAGCGGCAGCCAACGAATGGAATCAGGAGGAGATGGACCGGTTCAGCTTCGACGACTCGATCCGCTTCGAGGAGGACTCGCTGTGCAGCTGGAGCTCTGAGCCGGAATCCTTGTGCAACAACTGGCGGGGCTGGAAGAAACCAAGCAACGCTGCGGGCAGCACTACCGCCGGCGGTATAGGCGGTACTGGATCCTCGGCCGGTGTCGGATCCGGAGCCAATGGCCTAGGCATCGCAGCGTCATACGGCCTGAACGGAGCAGGTGCCACCGGGTCGTGTACGCCGGGCGGCAGTGCAGCGGCAATGGGAACCCTCTCCACCTGCGGACGATATTATGGTGAATACAAGAATTAGAATGAAAATGAATATGTTGTCCGATTTATAATAAGTGAACTTTAGATATCCTTGGTTGCTTTTCTAAATCTATTACAGAATTTGATTTTTAACTATTAATTTTCCTCCTTTAATGGGGGTTAATGACTTCATTATGATTTAAATTTTGTTTCTTGAAATATTTTTGTATCTCATAGTTTCCCATAGATTTGCACATTTTGGGTTTTTTGTTTCAAAAACTAAATATTTAAAATATCTATTCCTAAAATACCTAAAATTTGCTAATGCTGTTGATCCCTTAGTCATATTATCTCCCTGTTTTCCACTCCGTGTAAATATGTAGGTCTTAAGAGCCACATTCTGGCAACTCTTTGTTGCCTGAAATTATACGCATGACCTTTTTGCTGTTGGTTAATTCTGTAAAATTGGCTTAAGGGCAGCGCTACAACAGTGCTGTAATTGTTGTTGCTTTGCAATTGTCTTTTCTTGTATTTTCCTTTTTGCCCTGCCTTTCCTCGATATCCTCTTCTTATCGTTAAAGTCAAAATCACGACTTTTTAGCCTGGCTACGTTCTGGTTTTCCTTCTTGTTTTACGTGTTTTGTTTTTTGTTGCTTCTCCTTTGTCTGTTTGTATCTTATTACTCGTGTCTTTCTGTGTTTTGCTTTTTGTCTGTGTGTATGTAAGAGCATTGTTTTTGGGCCCGCTGAAGGAAACGTTTTTTAGACGTCTCAGGTCGGTGGTCCGGTCTAGGGTTTTCGGTCGGTATCCTGTGCGCCGACCACGACGTGTCGCAGCATTATCGTCTTGTAATATCTGGCTGCGACTGCGCAGTTTATCGTCCTCTCCTCCTGCTCGGTTTTCTCCCTTTTCCCTCGTTTTTACACAGCATTCCTTTTGTCTCTGCTTCGTTGCTTTGGAAGGCAATGGAAATTACACATGTATATTTATACATATATATGTATTTACAAACATACATATGTAGGTGGAAGGGGGCGGCATAAGGAGCTCAGGCCGTGGAAGGACAATGTATGTATCTACCTAGAAAAAGGCATTTTTAAGATTATTTTAATCAATTGAGGAATATTTGATTTGTTATTTGATTTGATTTATATCTTAACGTTAAATAGATATTGTATCTATCAGATATTTACTTTCTTCTAAACTATTTAATGGTTTGACGTGAAAATAGCTATAGTTACAACCCTGGGCTTAGGTTTGTGTGTGTGTGTGTGTAAGTGTAAGATTGTGTGCAAGGGCAAAGCCAGCTGCATTTTCATGCTCAAAAGACATAATAACCGCAACGAAAAAAAAACATATATATATGTATAGCCTTAAAACGATGTCGCTGCCAGCTGAACGACACAGACGTCGACGTCTTCTTCTAGAGCCCCTTTCTGTTATGTCGAAGAACCTTTTCAAGGATACCTCTACGCCGTCACCATGCCACCACAACCTGCCCGAGGGGGGATGGGGATGTAATAAAACTGAAGCCGCCGACATGGACGACAGTCCATTATTTCCTTCGCACCTTGCGGCAGTCTACCACTAACTATCAGCTAGCAGTCGCACTACAAATAATATGCACGACTTGGGGCAATATTTAATAGGTTTTCTCACTGATGCTTGTGTGAGAGTCCACTAAAGCGAGCTGAAGGCCGCCCAAGGAGACTAAAAGCCACCCTCCGAGTTGTGTACAACCCTCCCAGAATTTGACCTTTGGTTAAATATACCTTAGATTGAAATATCCTTATACTATTTTAATAATCATTCAGATTCCATAACCAAATCACTCCTTAGAGCTATAGAATCCCCTAGATGAAAGTATGAACCGCATGCAATGACCCCGAGTGAACCATAACAGTGGAATGGTCACGCGGAACTGCTGGCAATGCAATTTAGCCATGCAGGTGCACTGGTGTGCGTTTGTGCTAGAGTGTGTGTGTGTGCTTTTAAAGCCCGGCTGCTTCGACGGTGCCACATGTCATCAACTAATTAGTGGGTCGAGGCCCGCTCGGTGTCAATATCGAACTGAAACTGCGACCAGTCGCGGCAACAAGCCAAGCGAACAATTTAATTTTTCAGTTTTTTTTTTTTTTTTGTTATTTTTTGCCCTGCATATCGGTTTCATGCACTTCCGCAGTCGCAAAGCACTAGGGCAGAGAATATCAAACACACACCACACAGGGGCAGAACTGCTTATTGGCATTTCGACCCCCTTTCCTGTTTCAGTTTATTTCGCGTTTATTTTTAAGCGAGCTTTTTGTGCCGACTAACATAAAATTGGTGCTAAAACAATACAAATAATTTTCTGCACTTTATCAGAGTTAAAAGAAAGTATTGAAAAGAGGGTATTCACCTTAAGATCCAGGATATGTTGGTATGTACCACTTATCTGGTACTTATCTGTATATTTGTAGATAAATCAATTTGTATAATTCTGCTTTATTAGCAAAAACTTGAGAGATAAAAATGTTGCTGGTAAAATATTGAGTAAAACAACACCCCCATTGGTAAGAGATCAACTGGGGGCTTGGTTGCCGGAATATAGAACAAATGGCCGCCTCCAGGGTGCTCTTTACACATGGTATCCAAGTTGGTAAGACCATAAAGAGTAAGAGTGTGACGAATGCATCCATCGCCGACGAGAAGTTCGGCAACTCGACAGCTCGTCAACTCCGGCACCTCTTGCTCAACTCAACTCAATTCAACGCAACGCAACGCACCGAGTTTGCTCAGTAATAACAGAAATAACTAGAGCATGAGGCTTTGGGTTCTCCTATTCCTATTCTCCTATTTATTGTTACAAGCCCTGCCAGTGCGCTGCAAATGGAAAACAAATTGAAATTCAAACAACATGTGTGGAAAGGAGGAGAAAAGGGAAATGCCAGGGAGGCGGCAGGCTCAAGCTCAAAGCAAAAGAGAAAAGCGAAAAGGCCAGCAAACAAAGCACAACGCGAACCTGTTTGAAGGGGAAGCAATAGCCTTGAATATATGTATATACACGGATCGGTTATTAAACCTTCATCTTTTTCGATTAAATCAATCTGACTCATGCAGCGATATTTTTCGACGACTTGCGGGGGGATCTGGGGATCAGTGTCCATTTTATGCTGTCAGCGTTAGCTAAATAGGGAATAAAGGGTATACGGATAAGGGAAACTTAACATTTGTCTCTTGTCATTGAAATAAAATAAGCGTTTTCCGGTTTCTCAAAAATATAAATAAACAAACATTGGTTTTGGTGGGACTCCTCCTCAAATCTAATCTATCATCTTATATACATGCTCTGGGGAGGTATGGTTTTTATGTATATTAATTGCTAATTCTTAAATTTAATTAATGAATCGCTCTTAAACTGCTAGTGGAACCAATCGTGTGACCGCTGCTGTATTTTTGTGTATAAGCATACAGGACAGGCATGAGCAATAAGTTAACGCTTGCGGAAAATGACTTTGAATAAAATGGTGCCAAAGTGTCTGAAAATTAAGCGAAGGCAGCAGCAGTGAGAGACGTCGGCGAGGGGGTGGGTTGAGTGTGGTGGGTAGTGGGGAGTGGGAAGAGGGGAGGGCGCGAAGAATGAGAGCGAGCAAACGGGCCGACGAACGAGCGAAAGAAAACAAACAAACAAACAAAACAATGAGAGCTTTCCTCCTGTTCACTGTTAAAAATGTAGCTCTGTTATGGTTGATTTTAGCTTATAAATTATATGAAAAAAATATATATTAAAAAATGTCTACAGTTAAAAATTAATATATTACAAAATTAATTTGAAAATTAGGCTTATAATCTTTTTGCCTTCATGAATTAACTTATTAAAAAGAGATTTTCTAAAGATTTCTTCATGTCAGTAGATAACACTTAGAAATTCGAAAGATTATTTTACTTTAGTTTTATTTATTCATTTTCATGATTCCCATTATATTAGCGACAATTCTCTTAAATGCCAGTTAAAGTTAACGAACAAATGAACTTGCCGCTGTAAATCTAATTTTACGACAAATCAAAAATACTGTTACCATAAACGCTGCTATTAGAGGGCCAAAAGGCCAAAAGAAAACCAGTTTTAAGTTCGACTTCTGAGAAATTCATATTATTTTTAGCCAAATTTAATGCATTGATTTCTGGCGCTTAAAAAACAGCAGCAAAATATATATTTAAAGCAGGGATTCCCCAATGATTTCTACGTAATTGCTTAAATATCGATTAGGAATGAAAGGAAACCTGTGATTAAATTTTAACAACAAACACTGAAGTTGCAATGCAAAAACGTAATGACTCACAACCCGTCCAGGTATATATTTCTATATTCCAACCAATTGAAAGCGAAATCCCCGATATCTGCTGGTGGCGAATATTTGATTCTGCAAACAAAAATTCGCGTGGGCGAACTTGAACCTTTTGTTCAGCGACTGCATCATCATCATCATCATCGTCGTCATCGGGAGGAGGAACACTTACACCGCCATATATTCCATATAATAATAGCGCCCGATGTTCTTTGTTTTGCGTTGACTTTGCGTTTGTTTGTTTTTTGCGTTTTGCGTTTAAAAAAGTCAATGGGAACGAGACCTTTAAAATGCAGGCCACTGCTCTTGCTAGTCTTGGTCTCCTCGCCCCCCTTTGGTCTTTGCCGCCACGGCCATTTGTTTATTTGCTAGCCAATTCGTTCATTTTTGTTTTTCCACAACTCAATGAAGAGAGATAGTGGCAGGAGCTTGTCGGTTAACGCAGGGATAAATTGCTTACTCCCAGTGATCAGTTTTTATAACTTTTCCGATTGATCTGATCTGGCCATGTCTTATGTTTCTGTGGGAACCATATCATGTTTATCTCTGGGAAAGATTATACATATGTGGGCTGATGAAGGCATTGATTGTTTTAAAGGAGGAGAAGGCAAATAATAAATCCAATCTAGAGATTAGGAAAGACCCCTCAGATGGATACTCATGATATATATTCCCTGTTACAGCCAGACATATATATCTCAGTGTGCGCGAGAACCAAGAAGCAAACCAGTTGTAAAACATAGCACGTGACCTCTCTCTGGTCATTGGCCCTTCGTTGCTTCGCTTGGTTGTCGCACGAAAAAGTTCTTTAATTAACAAAATGCCCATGTGGTGTATATTGTGTCTGTGCGTAATGAGTGTGGAGTTGGTCCCTCCTCTCCCTCTCCCTCTCCCTTAATTATTGTGATTATTGAAATATGAACAAATTGTGGGATTTAATTCTAGGGAATTCCTATATTGGTCCTATTAGATAATCACCTCCATCTGTCTAATGTGTTTTTTTTTTGTCTATTTCCCAGAAGTTTCCACGTTGGCCGAACTGGCCGCCCGCTGTGTGGCCTCCTACATACCGTTCGAACTGGTGGAGCATGTGTATCCGCCGGTGCCCGAGCAGCTGCAGCTGCGCATTGCATTCTGGAGTTTTCCGGACAACGAGGAGGACATCCGGCTGTACTCATGTCTGGCCAATAGCTCGGCGGATGAGTTCAATCGCGGCGACCAGCTTTTCCGGATGCGAGCTGTCAAGGATCCGTTGCAGATAGGTAAATTGTCTTAAACTTAATTTCAAGCGGAGTATAATATTGATGTCAATGCTCTCAATCAATTCCAGGCTTCCACCTGTCGGCCAGCGTGGTTAATCAAACGCCGCGGGCCTACTTCAATGTGGCCGTGACCTTTGACCGACGGCGCATCTCTTCCTGCAACTGCACATGCACCTCGTCAGCCTACTGGTGTTCCCACGTGGTCGCTGTTTGCCTGCATCGCATTCATTGCGTGAGTACCTTGTACAATCCCGCCTGAGATGAAGGAACACATCTTAAAACGAACTCTTTGCCTTTCTTCCCTCTACTCTTCCTGTACAGCCCCAGGAAGTGTGCCTGCGAGCACCGGTGTCCGAGTCGCTGACTCGCCTCCAACGCGACCAGCTGCAAAAGTTCGCCCAGTATCTGATTAGCGAGCTTCCCCAGCAGATCCTGCCTACGGCCCAGCGTCTGCTGGACGAGCTGCTAAGTGCCCAGCCAACGGCGATTAATACCGTGTGCGGGGCACCCGATCCGACGGCCGGGGCCTCCATCAATGATCAGACCAGCTGGTATCTGGACGAGAAGACGCTGCACAACAACATCAAGCGAATCCTCATCAAGTTCTGTTTGCCCGCACCGATTGTGTTTAGGTAGGGACCTTGTAAAGTTACTAGACAAATGTACAAAATTATATATTCGAGAAATCGATATTCCATTTCATGAAACAAATTAATTTAACATATTTTATAGGAATTTATCGGCTAATATTGATAATATAATTAAATAACACGACATGGTTCGACATTTTCATTTTCAATTCATCAAACTTAACGATGCATTCGATATATGATGTGATCCGATCCTTTTCCTTCTTATCCACAGTGACGTCAACTATCTGACAAACTCTGCACCGCCGGCGGCTGCCGAGTGGACCTCGTTGCTGAGACCGCTGAGGGGACGCGAACCTGAGGGCATGTGGAACCTGCTATCGATCGTGCGAGAGATGTACAGGCGTTGCGACCGGAATGCGGTCCGCTTGCTTGAGATAATCACGGAGGAGTGCATGTCCTGTGACCAGATCCTGATCTGGTGGTTCCAAACCAAGCTGGCGCTCATGATGGGCTCCCACGGCCACTCCGGGGGTAAGCACTCGAACACGCACTCCAACTCCACAGCGCTGCAGCATGCCTGCAGTTCGTTATGCGACGAGATTGTGGCCCTGTGGCGTCTGGCGGCTCTGAATCCCGGCCTGGCGCCGGACGAGCGCGATATGCTGCACGCCCAGTTCACGGCCTGGCACCTGAAGATCCTCGATCGCGTTGTCAAGAGCCGGATGATGCCGTCGTCGTACACCAACAAGCACCAGCAGAACTCGCGCTCCGACACCGAACTCTTCATCGGCTTCAAGCCGGCCATCGAGGCGTGCTATCTGGACTGGGAGGACTATCCCATTGCGGGCGTGACGCACACCCACGACACGAATCCCATCTACTACTCGCCCTTCACCTGCTTCAAGCACACGGACCCCAAGTCCGGCGAGTCTGCCAATCCCGGCCAGCTGAACGCCACCCAGGCGGTGATGACGAACAACAAGCACTACAACTACTTCAGCTCCTCCAGCGACCATGGCCTGCACCCGGGCGCCTTTAAGCAGCGATTGGAGCGACCCTTCCGGGAATCGCGCTTTTATAACAATCTGGGCGACCTTGAGGGCTCGGCAGTGCTCTCCGGCGGAGGAGCATCCGGCAGCAGGCAACTTCCCTCGGGGCTGGGCAGCAGCGGCGGTGGTTCTGTGGGTGGAGGACACGCCACGTCCGGAGCTGGAAACATTGGTCAAATGAGCGGTGGAGTTGGTTTGGCTGTAGGAGCAGCATCTGCTTCCGGCGACGTAAATCATCCCGCACAGCAGCAGCTGTTGCCCAATGTCTTGACCGGAATCAGCGCCTCTGTGGTCAACTCAAAGGGAGGAGGCGGAGGAGGAGGTGCTGGAGTAGTAACTGGCGGCGGCGTCGGAGGAGCTGGAGCTGACGGCAATCGCTCCAGTGCCAGCAGCGAGGGTTTCTGTGAGAACGACGATTTCGGCGGGGACACCAGCAGTAGCCACAACTACTGTCCGCCCGGCCAGGCGGCGACGTCATCTGTGCCTGGCCAGAAGTCCTCCGCGCTCACCGAGTCGGACTCGCAGAGTAGCTTCGATGCTGTCTCGCAGCAGAGCAAGGATGATCAACCAGTGGGAGTCGGCGCAGTAGTGGGCGTGGAGCAGGGATGCTCCACCTCGGACACTTCATCCGCCTCCTCGGCATCCTCGTCCGCTTCGACGGCATCCGGGAGCTCCAACAGTTCCACGTCTTCGATGCTGATGGCAGGACAAGAACTGGCCGCTGCAGCAGGTATTGGTGTCGGAGTCGGATCCGTGCAGCAAACGCCGCGACGCCTAAGCAAGGATGAGTCTTTCAGCAGCAGCAGCGATGAGTTTAACCAAGGAGCTGGCAGCGGAGCGAGGGGAGAAAGCAGCGGTCGAGGGGCAACTGACGGCGGCGGAGTAGACGGAATGGCAGGGGCAGCAGGAGCAGGGACCGGCTCATCGGCTGGCGGAGATCTCACGCCCGTGCCCAGCACTTCTGCGGCAGCTCGAGCTGCCTTGGCGGCCGGCTCCTCTTCCGCAATGCCGACAATGATGCCTGGTACACCTCACCACCATCACCATCATCACCACCTGACGTCAGCCGGCGCCGCTGGAGGATTATCGGTGCTGGGCATAGCTGCTGCTCCATCGCTGGATCAGCCCGGCGGCAGCGCCTCATCGTCATCGTTGGCAGCGGCCCGGGCAGCCGCTGTGGCCGCTTGCACCGACAAGCCGCACATCTTCTCCAATGTCCGGCCGACAGAAGATGCCTGGGACATACTTCTTGCCAGGGCCGAGGGCCTGCATGCCCATGGTCATGGCAGCGAGGCCTGCATCCTGGCCGTGCGCCTGGCCGAGCAAATGCTGGCCAATCCGCCCAATCTGCTGCTGGAGCTGCCGCCCGCGCCCAAGCGCAAGGGCAAGAAGCAGAACGTGAATCCCATCTCGCACCAGTTAACCGTGGTGGCCTCTGCCACGCTGTCCAAGTGCGCCTTCCTCTGCACGGTGCTGTCTGAGAACTCTGAGCATTACCACATCGGATTCCGGATATGCCTCTTCGCCCTGGAGATGCCGCGCCCGCCGGCCAGCACCAAGCCCCTCGAGGTCAAGTTGGCCAACCAGGAGGCGGACATACTGGCGTTGCTCAAGCGCCTGCCCCTCGGCGCCGCGGAGCTCCAGGTGATCCGGGAGCGTGCCGAGCAGCTGCGCAGTGGAACGTTTAAGACGCGCGGCGAAGCCCTGCTGCCGATTAATCTGGCCACATTCATATTCGACGCCCTGGTTCTCCTTAGTCCCGTGGGTGGAGCAGGATCTTCTTCCGGCGCCATGCCGGGCTCCGGAGGATTAGGAGCTGGAGCAGCAACAAGTTCAGGAGCGGCTGGCAAATCCCTTATTACTTCCGGCGGCCGGCTGCTCTTCTACAAGCCGCACAGCGACGAGAATCTGGGATTTGATGCTGCTGTGGCCGCCCTGGGACTCAAAGCTAATGTCTCGGAGGCCGAGCATCCGTTGCTCTGCGAGGGTACGCGGCGGCAGCGCGGGGATCTCGCGCTGACCCTGCTCTCCCACTACAAGGACGAGCCGCGCAAGATAGCCAAGATCATGGAGAAACTGCTGGACAGGGACATACACACGCTGCTCAAGGCGCCGCTTCTGCCCGCCTACTACTCGAGCAACCCGCCAGTAAGGACGCGTAGCAATCAGCCCACGCGCAGGGAGGAGCATCACGAATACGGTAGCGGCGGTAGCTCCGCCGGATGCCCGTCCTCCAACTGCAATCCCGTCGCAAATCTGTGCGAGCTCCTGCCGGCGGACTACGGCAGTGTCGGTGGCAACAGCCGCCCCCACAGCTCGACCAGCGCCGAACTGGAGCTGAGCATGTGCGCCCTGAGCATGGCCAGCAGTGGCAGCCAGTCGGGACAAGGCATGGTGCCCACACCGAATACAGCCGGAGGCGGAACCACTGGGACACCCAACTCTGGCAGCACCACGGCCAGTGGAGGACAGAATCCAAGCGGCAATAATCCAAGTGGCAATGGCGGAGGCAGCGGCAGCGGTGGAAATGGAGGCGGTGCTAACGGTGGCAGTTCCAGCAGCAGCCGGAGCAAGGAGAGCCGCTACAAGGGGAAGAGGGCATACCCTTCGATACCCAACCAGCCGTCGGAGGCCAGTGCCCACTTCATGTTCGAGCTGGCCAAGACTGTGCTAAACAAGGCCGGCGGCAACAGCTCCACATCACTGTTCACGCAGGCGAGCACCAGCCAGAATCACCACGGACCGCACCGAGCACTCCATATGTGCGCTTTCCAGCTGGGCCTCTATGCCCTCGGCCTCCACAACTGCGTCAGTCCCAACTGGCTGTCGCGGACGTACTCCTCGCACGTCTCCTGGATCCTGGGCCAGGCAATGGAGATTGGAGCGCCGGCGATTAGTTTCCTGATCGACACCTGGGAGGCGCACCTTACGCCACCGGAAGCGGCCGGCATGGCGGATCGTGCGTCTCGCGGCTGGGACAGCAACATGGTGTACCCGGCGGCGGAACTAGCGCTCTCCGTTTTGCCCCATGCCGCTGCACTGAATCCGAATGAAATCCAGCGCGCGATCCTGCAGTGCAAGGAGCAGAGCGATTTGATGCTGGAACGGGCCTGTCTCACGGTGGAAACGGCCGCCAAGGGTGGCGGCGTCTACCCAGAGGTACTGTTCCAGGTGGCCCGCTACTGGTACGAGCTGTACATGCGGAACACGCCAAACAACAGCGAACACGACCCCCACGACGATGCCATGGATCACTCGGCGGTGAGCCTGAGTGCTCTCATCGAGTCGCAGCAACAGCATGAGCTCCAGCAGCAGCAACAACAGCAGCAGCAGCAGCAGGCGGTGCAACAGCAAGTCCAGCAGCAGCAACAGCAGCAGCAGATGGGTATGCCGAATCCGGGTGTGCCTGGCGGAGGCGGTGGGCCCGGCGGGCCTGGACTCCCAGTGGCCGTGCCACCGCCCGTCGTTGGCTCCGCCTTGCCCAATCCCCAGGGCCAGTTCCAGCCGGTGGGCGTGGCAGCACTGGCTCCCCTCGGCCTGGCGCCGTATCCGCCATACAGCTTCTGCCAGGGCTTATATGCGCACGCCCACCACAACCTGAGCTACCCGCCCGGACAGATGCAAATGTACATCTCGGCTGGACCGCCGCCTCCGCCACAGGCCTACGGCGGCTACCAACAGGCGCCGCCCCAGCAGCCGCCTAATCCGCAGCAGCAGCAGCAGCAAGTCGTCCAGCAGCAGGTTGTACAGCAACAGCAGCAGGTGCAGCAACAGCAGGTGCAGCAGCAGCAGGTGATGGCGGGACAGGCGCCGCCAGGACACCCCGGTCAGCCGGGGCATCCGGGACAGCCGCCCTCTGCCTTCCAACCCCAGCCGCCGCCGGGAGCCTTCCAGCCGATGCCTCCTTACCAAGCGCTCCAAACCGGTCCTCCTGGACCGCCGATGGGTCCGCCGCAAGGATACTACGGCCCGCCGCCTCCACCGCCGCCGAATGGACCACCTGGAGTGGGCGTCGGTGTGGGTGTAGGTGTGGGCGTCGGCGTGATGCCCATGCGCCAGCACCAGCACCAACATCCCGTGTATCCGTTCATGCAGCAGGCGCCACCGCCACCGGTGCAGCAGCAGCAGCCACAGGCGCCGCCATCACAGCCGACGGTGCGACAGCGTCAGCCTCACCAGTTCACGTGAGTAACCCAGAAATTGTGATCCCTCTTCGAGCTTCCCTCGGTTACTAAATCCATTTTACAGACCCACCCAGCTAAGGTATCTGCTGGCCGCTTACAATGTGGGCATGCTGGCCATGGAGACGCTGGCGCGCCGTGTCCACGACGATCGGCCTCAGGCAAAGTATGCCCGGAATCCGCCGTACGGCGAGGACGTGAAGTGGCTGCTGCGGATCAGCAAGAAGCTGGGCACGCAGTATCTGCATCAGTTCTGCATTTGCGCGGTCAACTCCATCGTGAGTCCGTTCGTCCTTCACGATGTGGCCATCGAGTCCGCCCACTATCTGGGCAGGAACAACCACCAGCTGGTGATGCAGCATCTGCGCTCCGCTCTGACGCCGCTCGTGCAGAAGTGTCAGCAAATGTGAGTATTCCCCGAAGGAGGAGAGATCAACTTCCCTAGACTAAGGAGGTGGCATTCCATTCAACAGGTACATCCAGTGCATCCACCAAAAGTTGTACCATCTGACGCAGGGGGACTACGAGGAGTTTGCTAGCATTGTGGTGGCCGCTCGCGCCGCCTTCCAGATAACGCCCGAGGGCAGTGCCCAGTTTAAGGACTGGCTGCAGTCCATCAAGCGGTAAGTGTCAAGAGAAGGTATAGCAGGGAATAACTCGCTTACTAACATGTTTGTCTTTAATTGCAGGTCGAAATCGTGCAAGAAAGAGCTGTGGACACAGATCAATGCGGCTCTGCAGAGCAACTCCAAATGACAAAGACTTGACTCCTGCAATCTGATGACGGCTGTGGCAGCAACGACGAGTGACGCGGCGTCGGCCGCGGCAGCAGACAGCAAATCAACGACGGCGTCGGTGAGCGGAGGTGGCGTCAGCAGTAGCAGCCTCATTATGCCGATGAATGGCAACAACCACAATAACATCGCAAGCAGCAATAGCAAGAACGTCAGCATTGGCATGGGCGATAACCATCATCATCACCATCATCACCACCGGCATCATCATCTGTTGGAAACGCCGGCAGGTAGTACAGGATCATCTGCTGCGGCAGCAGCGGCGTCAGCGGCATCAGCTTGTCAGCCAGCAACAGGATTAGGAGGAGCGTCTTCAGCTGCGACACCATCAGTGGCGGCAACAGTTGCTGGCTACGATCGAACGGAGCGCGGAGAGCGACGACCGCCGCTGCTGGGGGCACCACCTCCGATTTTTGCGATAAGTAACATCACCAACAACAATAACAACAACAGCAATTGCAGCAGCAACAACAACAGCAATGGCAGCAACGGGAGCAGCAACGTCCACAATCGATCCGGAGCACCAGCAACAGCAGCGATTACTTATCATCACTCGCTAATGCCGAATTACTATCCTAGTACGACGCGTCAGTTGCACATGCACGGCCATTCCCGGACTCATGCCGCACATCCTCACCAGCATCAGCCACATCCTCAGTCCCAGCTACATCCTCAGCCCCATCCGCACACAAACCCACATCCGCACCCGCATCCCCATCAGTACCAGCTGCAGGCGCTGAGCCATTACCATCAGCAACTTTAACAACGTGTCGGGCCCAGCTCAGCAGCGGCTTGTGCATTTCCTGCGCCATCTCCTGCAACGTCGTCGTCGCCGCCAGGCAATCTCCTCCGACGACACTGTCCCAGCTGCGAGCGATGATCGGCCAGCTGGCCCTGACACTGGCTTCTGGCTCTGGCTCTGGTTGATGGTGTTGCTGATGCTGTTGCTGGTTTTGGGCCTGCCGCTGCTACTGCTGATGCTCCTTTGAGCCACCCATGTCCCATTTTCGAGCCTCTTTGGATGTGAACCACCGCCACCGCACTTAGTTCATTTTAAATGCCGAGTTTCATTTCAAAAACGTTAGATTATTTCTAGGTTTTTTTTTTATGATGGTAATTTTATTTAAATCTTCTTTGTGTGTGTGTGTGAGTGAATGTGTGTGTGCGTATGTACTTTTTTAGACTGATATATCTGCCAACAACAGCAACAACAACAACAACAACCGACCCACACACACATACACACACACTCTTATCCGCACTAGAACTTTGCTAATTGATAATTGATTTCAATAGTTTTCCCGCTAGCCCACACACACACACAAACTCGCATACACCGGCAGCATATAGGGAGCACAGAGGGAGAAAGAGGAGGTGGCTCTTTTTAATCATTTTTTTCAGAAATATAATGTGTTCAGTTAAATTAACGTATTTATATAGGCGATCTATCAAATAGTTACCTTCAGCTACATCTCTCTAAACAAATATCAAGTTGGACTTACTAAACATCTGCTTAAAACTAATACCTTTACCCTTACCCTCCCTAACCTACCTTACATACTTGTAACATTTTTTTTACTTCAACCTTTTGTAGCTATAAGTTTAAAACAAATTGCTTTTGATTATATTCATTGTTTCTATACATATTTATATTATTTAGTCTAAGCGAAACCGATTTATACATTAAATTTTACTTATTTAGTAATTCCTACGGGTTAAGTGAATTTTTAGGATTTTCAAATTTAAAAAAATTGCAAAAATATATATCGACAATCGAGAGAAGAAGAATTTCTCACCCAAGGCAGAGCAGTTTGTTTCTAATATTTGTAGCTAGCAAAAGATCTCAAAAACAATTTTTAAATCGATATTTCAATTGCATAACCGAAAAAGTGACAAAAACAGGCAAAACAAAGAAAATTCCTGGAAAGCCTTCACGGTTTACATTCAAATGTCATCCCCCCGGGGAATGTCTAAAATATACATATATTTTATATCTTTAGTGACTTGAATCAGAAAGAACTAGTAACTTTTTCCTTGATATTCCAATTGTAAAAAAAATTTTGAAATGGTTTCCTTCGATAGAAATCTGAGGGATATGTGTGTGTGGATCCAAAATGCTCACAAAGCTGGAGTGGATACTCACTTACATAGACGGCGAAAATATTTCGGACAAACTGCTGTAATTTCTTCGGCTTCGATTTCTACTTTTATAATGTTGACACACCGACACACGTTTAATGATCATGTAAAGAGCTATGAAAAATAGCTTTTCAACAGAGTTTCTATTTTTACAATGATATATAAAAAACAAATTATGTTTTTTGTTTCTAAATTTCTATCTTATTTCTTATTGAATTCTATTTTTTAATTATTATTTTTTTTGTATCTACTTATACGGAACATAATATATTTTTAAAACCCATAGATTCTTTATATTTATACACACAACAAAAACAAAAACAAGAAAAAAGAAAAGAATGAAAATGGAAATAAGATGAACAAAATAATTTTTTTTATATACACACAGAAAAAAATAATGCGGTTTTGAATAAATATGGTTTTTTGGATTTATGTCAAAACGCAAATGAAAAGAACAAAAAAAAGAAAAAAATGAGAAAAACGAAACAAAAAACAAAAACACTCAAAATAATCAATATTGGTTTTATTTTCTTTCTGTTGGTTTTCTTTTCAGAATATTGGTATCATTATTTCCGTTTTGCATAATTTATTCACCCGATTCCCCACAACTTTCACGCCCAATTGAAACTACAAAAGGAAACTGCCACTTTCTTGAGGATTCATTAAATACGTTACATGAATATAATATATATGGTATATGATATAATTAAATAGTTTTTACACGATCGCGGATCCCGGAAGCACCTTAGTCTCAGTCCCCGCTTGGAGGTTGTAAATATATGCATTGGATTGGCGATGATGTCTTATATATATAAATATTGTAACTCTTTGTGTTTTTGTACCATCACCGACGTATGTACATACATCGCGTCCAGAGATCGGATTCGAGTTCTGTAAGCAATCGCGTAATTTGTAAACTTTTAGTAGCCAGTTTTATACAAAAGAGAAATCTCCAACAAACAAAAACAAAATATCGAAAATTAAATCTATATATATTTATATATATGCATAGTTAACGAAACGCAATCTGTACATTACAATTAATGAGAGAAATGTTTTTAAAGTACATTATAGTTGACTTTTTCCATGAAAAACAAAAAATTAGCAAAGATTCACGCTTTGTTCACCAAAACAAAAACAAAAAACAAAAATTTTGTAAAATATGAAACACAGTAAAAATAACCCATTTAGCAACCAATCTAAGAACGAATTGTAGAGCGGAGAGATAGGAATCAATAGACAACCATATACGAATAGCAACCATTAACCCATTGACTTGAGCCACACACAACAACAACTACAATAACTGAAGAGCAAAACGAAACGAAACGATAGCGGGAAATCAAGAAGCAAGCAAATATACAATTTAAAAATTAATAATAAATGCAAACATAATGTTAACGTAGCCGATTTAGCCTTTAGATCACATTTAGCGCATATTTTACACAAGCGTAGTGAACCAATTCCAAAAATTAAACTTAGACAACAACGCCGCACAGCCAACCCAAGACCCAAAGTCCAATCCACAAAAGGCACAGCTAAAGATATAGCAAAAGGTAAAAATTTGAAAAAATTCAATCAGGGTGAGATCAGCAATGTTTTTTATAAAAATCATGAATTAGGACTAACCGGAAGTCGTCGAGTCATGTTTGTAATCGAAACAAGTTTGAATACAAAGTAAGCTAAGCTCCTGCTCCTCGATATAGATGTCAAAATATCCTGTCAGATTTTCAGAGGTTTATCGAACGGATAGTCTGGAGTTAAAGCTACAATTTCAAGTTAATACCGTATCTTGATTTGTAAACTAAACTTGTTCCCTGATCTTTAAGGATATACAACCCTATTTAATTTAACTGCCACTGATATTCTTTCGAAAATCCAAGCTTAGAGTTTTTTTTCCTACCGAATCAGAGTCAGAATCAGTATCAAGATATAGAACACACACACTATAGATACGTGTATATAGTCATACGCACGGTGGAGTGGAGAGGTGAGATCTCGTTGCTTGCCGTATATATTTACAGATTTACAGATTAAATTAGACTATTGATGCGGACATAATATTATATAATATTAATTGTAAGTCGGAAATAAAGCATTACCTCATACTTTAAATACTTATGATGACAACAGTTACCAGTAGAACGACAAACACTCTGAATATATATATACAATATATACCCACACGATATATATACATACATACATATATAGGACATTTTTTTGTAGCAATCGAACTTAGGCTTTATGAAAATCTATCATTTACGAAACGAATTCCCAGTGCTATGAAGCCATATCCTTGCTGTGCCAGAAGAGATCGTCCCCTCCACACGGTGGCCTGGCAATCCTGGTGGACTCGTTGAGTTGTTCGCTCTTTGTACATTTTGCACTGTAAAAAATAAAAACTAATATATATATATATATATATATATACATATATATACATTGCTTGCTAAAACAAAAAAAAAACAACAAAAAACAATTTAAACGAACGAAACTGAAAACGCGCAAAAAAGTTTATCATAAAAAATATTATACATAAATATATGTATATAATATATATGTATATATATACATATATATATATATATATTTATATATATATATTTATATATATACAATGGAGCGTTATTTATATACATATATGCCTACAGAAAAACCAAAATATGCGAAAAACCAAAACAAAAACTATTATATACAACAAAAATATATACATACATACATATATATATAAATATATATATACATATTATATATATACAATACTTATTTACATTGCGTATTTTAGCGTTTTATTCGACATCGGAAAATAAAAACAACAGAAAATAAAAACCAATCGTAGAAACGCTACAAAAGTGTTCTTTTTAACGAAAAAAAAACTGAAAAATAAAACAAAAAAGTATATATATATATATATATAAAATAAATAAATTCGGTGAGCGAAAAAATAGAAAATTAAAGTAAAAGGAAGACAGAAAAAATATTTATACACTGAGAAGATGCAACGCAGGGCATGTTGAAGGGTTAAATAGAAATCAGAGATAAATCGACAGGAAAAAGGACGAAATAAATATTTAATTCAATAATTATTGAATAACAAAAGATGTTTTTTTTTTTATAATCGCTGTAAATAAAAAGCAAAGAATAAGAAACCAACACACACACTTTTCTCTCGCGTTTCCTTTCCGTTTTCAATGATTTGTGATTTTTCTCGGTCGCAAAAGCCCCCTAAAAACAATTGCAAAGCTTTAATTCATTGCTACACCACACACACACACACACAGCGATGCTAAGTGCTTTAAACACGTAAATAAATACAATTCTCTTAAGTAAAAAATGCTAACAACTTTTTACAAAACAAATCCATAAACAGATGACGATGAAGAACAGAAACTCTGCCAAAAACAAGCTACTCTAAATAACTAACAACACATAAACAAAAAGCAAGAATAATAATAATATAAAATCAAGAGAATAACGGGAATATTCTTTACAAAATAGCAACAAATTGTAAACAACAAATAATATGGCAAACTAAATAATAATAGTTATACAGGCATAAATTCAAAAGCAAAGCTGAATGAATCAAGAGACGAATGGAAATTAAATAAAAAAAGCTTATTTTATATATTCGAACATACAACAATAATATAACAGAAAACAATGACCATTAAATGAACTAAATTATATATGAACAGACCTATGCATACACCCACATATGTATATAGTATATATATGTATGTATATGAATGATTTTTAACCAAGAGATGTAAAGAGAAATTGCAGAAATCCTTTTCGAATTTTAATAGTTTTCACGAAGCGGAAAGCGGAAATCAGCAGGCAGGCTCGAGTTGTGGTGGTTGCGAGAGAGAGAAAGCTAGAGACGCGCATTATTATTAACTAATTTAATATGCAATATATCTACTATATTAAAAGAAAAACCCAAGAAAAACAAAAAACTTAAATAAAAATAAAGCGTGAAAGAGAAAAATTAAAATATACACAGCAAAAAGGAGAATATAAAAAAGGACACATTTTAAAACAATGAAAATAAAACGGGGAAAAAATACAAAAAAAAAACACAAATAAAAACAAACAAAAGAAACCAGAAAAAACATAAAAGTCAAAAGTTTTCCATATATCGGGGGAGGAATAGTTGCTGTTTTCAAATTCTGCCGCACAATGGCGCCTAACTGCTGCAGCACTAAGGCCGTTGCTAATCGATTCATCACGGTGCGGCTGCGATAGCACACCATAGAAATATCGATGGGCGAGCGTGCATATTCGATATTGTGTGTTTATAAGCGAGAAGGAAACTTGCTTCGGCGACAATTTCAAAGTGAACAAAAGACGAGAAAGGCGTCCGTGCCTGCCAGCGTCCAGCGTCCAGCAAATCCTTGCCGGAATTCCAGTCACAGCCACAGGCACAGATCCCTTCTGTGAGGTTCAGGACCCGCAGCCAGTTTCAAAGTTGAAAAGTGCGCGCCTCCTTAAACGCAGTTTGCTCCAGTTTAAATCCAAGTTTGCTCAAGTTCAAGTTAAAATTGAGTCAAGATGCCTTTCGCCCACGAGTCGCAACTGAAGTCGGTGGCCAGCGAACAGCTGACCAAGACGGAGACCATCAAGCTGCGCAACCAACACATCGGGTGAGCATTATCCTTTCCTTGCCTTCGTTATTTCCTTCCTGCGTAATCCCTCCCCCCACTGGGTCATGTGAGCCTGCGACCTTGCCTTGAATTCGCTTTGGCTGTCAAGGTCAAGAGCGGCGGCGGCATCCCCAAAACAGAGTCCACTCATAGCCTGCCCTGCCCCTCGGCCGCCCTTGCCGCCTCTTTATTCTTGGCACTGTTGCCACCTGCAGTCGCTGCCTCTCAAAAAGAATGATGAAAGAGCGCCACAGAGAGGGAGACGTGTGAACGCCAAAAATTGGCTATATTTATTTTTGTTTTTATTGATTATTCAGTTTTAAAGAGGAAATTTAACTTCGATTAGCCTGGCTTAAAATTATTAAAGGTTGGCTCGTAGTTTTCCTTGCAAATCACTTAAAAATTCCACTTAAAGCACTGTTTCTGATTATGTGAGTTTAAATTATGTTGTATAGATTATATATATATGTCCTTTCTGGCGTTAACTGTATCTATATTCTAAATACATTTATCAATAGCAATATATCTAAGAACACATAATATATATACCCATTTTTTGTTTGTTTTAAAAATAGCTGCCACGGGTTTGTTCTAATTTCTAAATAATTAAATTAGTCAGCTTGCTTTTCTTGGTTTTTTAAGGTCTATAAAGTTTATTTGAATTAAAATTCATTTCATTGATCCAAAATATATGTGTTAAATTCCGGAAAACTTATAATCTACATATGTCTTTAATTTGCCTAAATTTATTCCTTTGTGAACACACAATCAATTCTCAACCATCAGAATATATATTTGGGGAATCGTTCACGATCAAAGTGCATTAATTTGTGCACTCTGCCGCTCCAGCTCCTCCACCCCATCCCCCTCCCATAAAATGTTTATCAAACATCGCAAGACCAACGTCGTCGCCGCCTTGTTTTTGTCTGGCAAACAACAAATGCAATAACCATTAGATTGGGCGTGTGGAGTGGGTTGGATGGATCGGACGTAATCGCGGCGGTTAGGCCCCGGTTTATAGAGTCCCCCGGACTACGTCATTGCCGCCGCCTTACCTTACATTGTAACCCAACTATCACCTAGCTTTACGGAGGGAGTGCTTTCCCTATTATATGTATATTTTCGCTAAATATTCAATGCTTCTTTACAGCCAAGCCTGTCAGCTGTTCTATCGCTCTGACCCCCTGAAGATCGTGCGCGGCCAAGGTCAGTACATGTTCGATGAGGAGGGCACCCGGTACTTGGACTGCATCAACAATGTGGCCCACGGTAAGTCCTTACATTTAACTTCAAAGTAAAATGATTTAAGTCCCCCTTGTAACCGATTATGTTTACTTTTTACGTCGTCTATTGCGACTTTTGATTTGTTTAATAATTAGGAAAATACGCAAAAGGAATTAGGGGTGGGTTTAAACTAAAAAAATACTTTAAAAATCTGTATAGTTCAATTTTCTTCTCTAAAATCAATTAAAAGAAATCTATAAATTTAAAAATTTATTTTATGGGAGCTGCAGACTTGAAATTCGTATAAAAATATTGAAAGTAACTTGATATGAAATCAGCAATTGTCATAATGATTTGCATTTTAACAGGCAGAGAATGTTCAAATTGCAAGGAATTAATTAATTAATTAGAACTCCTATAAAGAAACCTCTGGGATCGATGGAGAGGCCTGTGTATGTTAGTTAGCCAATGAAATCTAATATATATTTCGCCAAAGGCAGTTGCTAGGTTGGATTCGCTTAGGCGGCACTTGGGGAACCGGGGCCTGATGACGACAACGCTGGACCCCCGTCCGGCCAGTCGGCCGTCGACACCTAGCCAGATCCTATTTCTGTTTCTGTTTCTGTTTCGGTTTCTGTTTATGCTGATTAGGAGACGGCACACGCCCGTCGGATGCAAAGTGCAAGCTGGCAGCGAGAGGCGCGGGGCGGGGGACGGGGGGCCGGACTATGGCTCGCTGGCTCGCTGGCAGTTTGGCAACAAGTTCAAGGCCCATATAGATATAGTAGGCGGTCGGCGGCAGTGGCAACCGGCAACCAGCAGCCATCAGACGGCGGCGGTATGATCAGGCCCCGATTGGGGAACCAGCTGCGCTGGCGGTGACTGAGTCAGCCTTATCACACATCGCCCACCGACTCGTAGGTAAATTATTTAGATGCTGCCTGCCGGAATCGGGAATCGGACGCGGCGGGTCGGGAGTGGCCAGTTGGATCTGATTTCGGATTTCAGATTTCGGGCCCCGACTCGACAGTCCAGCCGCCCAGAGCAATAACTGGCGATTAAAACAACAGTCGTCCCATCAAGACAATCACTCATAATAACAATAACAATAACAGCATTTGCGTATAAAATGTACACCGAGTACACACGGGTACACGGGTATTACGTGCATAACAAAACATATATCACCGCGGACATCGAGGGGGGTCGCCTAAAACCATATCAACTTATCAGCAGAATAACATCAACAACAGCAGCGGGGGAGGAGGGAGGGGGGAGGAGGGACTGACGTGGTAGGGGTTCCAGTTTGCCAATTTGCTGGGATTTATATTTTTCCCAAAACGCTTTCCACAACGGAATTTTCCGCTTACAATTATCTCTGTAATGAATAAGCATTATATATGAATAACATTTAATGATTCTGCTGGGTCACGACCCAGCCTACGCTTTTGGAAAAAGATTCGAAGGATTTAAGAATTCTTTAGTTTAGTTTAGTTTAATTAGTTACTTAATTAATAGGGAATTCTAAATCTTTAACAAATTAGTTGGACCCTTTAGGTTAGCCTTATAGTTATTCCACAGTTAATTTTAGTGTTGTTCTTGCTCTGGTTTTATGCTGGCCTGATAAGCTGAGGCCATTGGCATTGCGAATCTAATGAGAAATCATGGAATAGAAATGGAAACCCAATGGGGACGGACGGATGAGTGATAACGCCGTGCTCTATTATTTTTCGTATTTATTTATAAATTAGCTTTAGCGCCTAAACAGGGGGCCAATCCTAGACCCACGAACAGGGGCCTGATTATCATTTCCCCAGGGGCAAATGGTGAAATTGTAGGCCGATCCGTAGCCGGGGCCCGGCTATTTATAGTTTGCACCTCAATCTGTGTAGGGGCTATCACCCCTTTGGGTGCACCCTTTGCAGTGCGATCTATAATCGAGATTATTATGTATTATAATCGGAAATAAACCGGGTTTAATTAGAGCTTCATTATTAAAAACATATAACAGAACTGAGATGTTCTTTAGGTCACTTCAATGGGTTTCCTAAGAACCTTTTAAGGAATCTTTAAGGTTCTCTCTCTGGCCTTGAGTGCGAACCAGAACTGGGATACGGATTGTAAGCCGTCTTCAGGCACTCTTGAAGTGTTGTGGAAAACTCAAGGGGACATAGATTGTCTCCAAAAGTGACCCACATTGGCATTCGCACATCTCTAATTCCGATCACGCCACCGATTGACACTACTCAGACCTTTATGTAATGCCCCTTGACCATATTTAGACACTATATAATCAATAACAATGCGGGAATTAAAAACAACCATCGCTGGAAACGTGATAAGGCAGTGCACGTGTTGGACGGTCGTTGGATCTGAACAACATGTTATTTCTATTGCCGCGACGCGTTATTATGAAATGGAAATGGAACCAGAACCACGTTCCGTGTAATCTCGTGCTACTTTTTCCACTCCACTCCACTCCACTCCAGGGCAGTCCGGTCCGGCCCAGGCCTTATCGGCGCTGTTGAGGGGGGACAACATGTGAACGTCTCGTGCCGAATGGAAATGTACTCGAGATAGCTCCTAAGCATGCCTCCCCGGATCCCGTCCAGCGTACAGTCCGGATTCCGATCTAGTTGCAATGGGGGAGGGGGCAGGGTTCTGCGGGATCTGAGCAATCAGCTGTGCCACACATTGCGAGTGGAAAATTCTTTCGAGATAAGGGGAAAAACAAGCGGACGATTGGCTGTGAAAAGTCGGACAAAACAGAGGGAAACCCAAGTGAGAAAAATCATGTCAACTTGCCAAGATGTTGCGAAAAGGAAATGGGAGCCCAAATCACACGTTTCTCTTGGGGGAACCTCTGCCTGCCGATTCCCCGCCTGCCTCGAGAGCTGAGCTGCTTACAGCTCAACTGTACTTGTGTGCCACTTCAATCAAATTACAAATACAATAAATAATACAAAATAAAAAACACAGATGGAAAAACAGACGAAGACGACTCCCCCATGGTCATGCCCCAGTGCAAAGTGCCTAATCAGTGGCCACCACAACCACTACTCACTGGACTCGATGGGACTCAATGAGACTCGACTCGGCGTCGCCCCTCTCTGTGCCATATCAGAAACTACAAACGTGAAGGCGTCGCGTGCACTTCACGTGATCTCTGGCAGACGCTTATCAAGGGGCGTGAATCCGAAACCAAATACGAATCCGTGACAGAATTAGAAACACAATCGGAACGAGTAGTTGACCCCCAAAGCGACGCAATCGCGCCTAGCCGGACGGGAGCGGAGTGCTCTGGAGCCGGGAGCCGCCAGCCCCGTTGCTTATCGCCCATCCGCCGGGGCCTACCGCTCTGGATGGGCTGATGATGAGTGCCTCACTTGGACCCGGGCCTGTCTGAGCACAAAAAAAAGTGTACTGGGTGTGTGTGCTTAGGCATCGATGCGCAAGCCCTATGATAACGCCCCTAAGGTGGATCTTTGGCGCTGGAGAGGCATTGCGAGGGGGGAGGAGAGATCACGTGCGGGTCTCGAATTATTTTTAGGGTAAAGTCTGCCCCGCTCCTAATCGGAACTTGGCTGATCTATAAATACGAACTACAAGCTAATCTCTCGCCGATATCAAGTCAAGTGTGGGGCTGCGAACAAAGGTTCTATTTTGGGGCTAATTGCTAGCATGAGTCTACCTTTTTCCCGATCTTTAAGCGAAATGGAAGGTAAAATAAGCAGAATACCAATTTCCATATATTTTCACATGTGAATTTCCAAAAAGTATAGCAACTAGACTTGACGAAACTTTACTTTCTTTCCAGTTGGCCACTGCCATCCGGAGGTGGTGCGAGCCGGTGCCCTGCAAATGGCCACCATATCCACGAACAATCGCTTCCTCCACGACGAACTAGTGCAGTGCGCCCGGACGCTGACCAGCAAGCTGCCCGAGCCGCTGTCCGTGTGCTTCTTCGTCAACTCCGGCTCGGAGGCCAACGATCTGGCCCTGCGGCTGGCCCGCAACTTTACCAAACGCCAGGATGTGATCACCCTGGACCAGTAAGTCTGCATATATCCATATTCATGTCCGATCTCTAAACCTCCCCCCTCTACCCTCTGACAGTGCCTACCACGGTCACCTGCAGTCCGTGATGGAGGTGTCGCCCTACAAGTTCAACCAGCCGGGCGGCGAGACAAAGCCCGACTATGTCCACGTGGCCCCCTGCCCGGATGTCTATGGTGGTCAGTTCACTGACAAAATGTATCCCGATGCCGATATGGGCGCCCTGTACGCCCGTCCCATCGAGGAGATATGCCAACGCCAGTTGGCCAAGGGCAATGGCCATGGCGTGGCCGCCTTTATAGCCGAGAGCCTCCAGAGCTGCGGTGGCCAAATCCTGCCGCCGGCTGGTTACTTCCAGGCCGTTTACGAGGCAGTGCGCTCTGCCGGCGGCGTGTGCATTGCCGACGAGGTCCAGGTGGGATTCGGTCGCGTTGGCAGCCACTACTGGGCCTTCGAGACCCAAAATGTCATACCCGACATTGTGTGCGTGGCCAAGCCCATGGGCAATGGCCATCCCGTGGGAGCGGTTGTGACCACGCCGGAGATAGCCCAGGCCTTCCATGCCACCGGAGTGGCCTACTTCAACACGTACGGCGGCAATCCCGTGTCCTGTGCGATCGCCAATGCCGTGATGCGGATCATCGAGCAGGAGGGCCTGCAGCAGAATGCCCTCGTCCTTGGGGACTATTTGCTGCGAGAGTGCAATCGCCTCAAACAGGACTTTGAGTGTATCGGCGATGTGCGTGGCGCCGGGCTCTTTGTGGGCATCGAGCTGGTGCGGGACCGGGCGGAGCGCAGTTCGGACAAGAAGGCCGCGCACTGGGTGGTCAACCGGATGAAGCAGCTGCACCGCGTCCTCGTCTCCTCTGACGGGCCCAACGACAACGTGATCAAGCTAAAGCCGCCGATGTGCTTCAGCCGGGAGAATGCCGACGAGTTCCTGCTCGCCTTCCGCGAGTGCCTCACCACGCTGATGCAGGATCGTCTGACCAGTGCCACCAGTAGCGCCACCGCCGTCGCGGCCACCAGCGGCGTCATTGCCACCGCCGCCGAGACGCTGGCCAACAAGACGAAGCTCTTCGAGCGGCAGGATCGCCTCATCAAGTCCGTCTGAGGCAGTGCCTGCTGGTTGGCCAGCAGCACCTCCAGCAATGCCTCTCCGCCCGGGCACAAAATAGCTTTAGCCTTAGCCGCCAAGGATATTTAAATTATTCCATGCTCCCCACGCCCCCTCTCCAAAAATATATTTTTTGCCTAGTTCTTAGTGTCATTTATAGCACATATTGTAACCATTGTAACCATTATTCTGTTCGTCAGATATCTTCTAGTATCTAGAAAGACGTAGGGATCCCGACGCGAATTTCTTCCATTGTTATGTGTACCTTTCCCTATTATATTACACACTATTATTATTATACTCTTTTTTTTTCATATTTTAAGCGAAAAAACCTGATGAAATGTTATTAAAATGTTATGTACATATATTTTTTTAACCGCAAAGCGAACAGCCTCTTATTTGTGGGTTTCAATTCCGCAAAATGCTTTTATTAGGGCTCTCAAATCATCATAATTAATTATTCTTATGATATTCAGGATATGCAGGATATATATTTATACTGGACAGCAAGCCACCGACAGGAAACTTATCGGAGGACAACAGGAGCCGAGCTGAAAACAAGAGATATAACCCTCAACCATCCTTCCTTAAATATAAATAATATAATAAATATAATAAATATAAAAATATCTGAATTCTGCATTAATTATACCCCTGCAGGATATTATACATTTATTCAGAAGTTTGCGAGGCAAGAAAGAGTCAATTAAAATTATAATACCCTGGAGTTTCTTTTAAATTTACTTATTATTTAGTTGTTTTTATTTAACCCAACACAAAGATACAAGCCAATAAAAAGGTATAATCCACCAGATGGTTCATCTCTACAGCGCCTCTCCCGGCGGCATTTGAGAACTACCAGGAAATTCGACATCGTTTTCTACTTGTAATCGACTTTTACCGATTCTACATATAAACAAAGATTCTACACCGGATCAGCTGATATACCAACTTCGATGATTCGATGTTTCTCAGGATAAAACATCGGTGTATTGATACATCGCCAATATTATTTCCAGTTTTGCGGGTGAAATTAACAGAGTTTTGCGGGCGAATTCCTACTTTACAGAATTTTGCGTGTGAATTTTACAGAATTGGCGAAATTAACATTAGAGAGACCTTCGGAGAGCGTAAGAAATAAGAGATTTATAAGAGATGTATAAGATATGTATAAGAGACGTATAAGAGACGTAAGACGTATAAGAGGAACGCGGCAACGGCCACGGAGGACGCCAAAAAGGAGCGAAAGCGAAAACGCGTGAAAATTGCCGGAAAAATGAAGCGCGGAGAACTTGCGGCGGTAGAACAGCGAGCCCGTGCCGTGAGAAGTGTGAGTGAGTGGGGGCAAAGCCCCAAACAGCCCCAAAAAACCAAATCCGGGCAGTTTCAATACTTTTTTGCATTCCTAAACCAAAGCGCACACATACATACACATTTTGCGCCGCCGGGCAAAACGGAGGGACAAAAACGCGCGCAAAAACAGAAAAACTTCTTCATGCATGGAGATCGGTCGGAAAAGTGAAGCGCGGAGAACTTACGGCGGTGAAACAGGGAGCCCGTGCCGAGAAAATTTTACAGTGAGTGGGGGCAAGTCCTGAAACAGCCCCAAAACGTGAAGCCGGGCGAAATGGTGGACAACACTGCGCAGCAGAACGAAAATGTCGCCATGCATGGATCGGTTGAAAAAGTGATACGCGCACACTCGTTTATGTGTGTTTTCGTCAACTAATGCGCCGTTGGGATCTGCATCAACTACCAATATAAACTGTGCAGCAACAAACCATATAAACTGTGCAGCAACAACCAATATTAACTGGTGAGTGCAACAAAACTTTTCCTCTTTCTATGCCTTTTCGCGCGCATTTTTGCTTTCCTTTATGTGCTTAGTTCTCAAATAATATTTCCATCCTATCTTTCTTCTCTCTCCCGCAGCCTTCCAATATCGCAGAGCGCTTCTCCCGGCGGTTTTTGAGAACTACCAGAACATTCGACATCGTTTTCTACTTGTAGTCGAAACTTTTACCCCGATTCTACAGGGAGGATATTAACAGCCATTTTCAAAAAATCTAGCGTCGAACTAGCCATTCTGTAAGATCGCTGTTATTTACAAAACGCGGCAACGGGAGGACGTCAAAAAGGAGCGAAAGCGAAAATGCGTGAAAATTGCCGGACAAATGAAGCGGGGAGAACTTACGGCGGTGAAACAGCGAGCCCGTGCCGTGAGAAGTGTGAGTGAGTGGGGGCAAAGCCCCAAACAGCCCCAAAAAACTAATTCCGGGCAGTTTCAATACTTTTTTGCATTCCTAAACCAAAGCGCACACATACATACACATTTTGCGCCGCCGGGCAAAACGGAGGGACAAAAACGCGCGCGAAAACAGAAAAACTTCTTCATGCGTGGAGATCGGTCGTAAACGTGAAATGCAGTCGGAAAAGTGTCGGAAAGCAGCGAGCCCGTGCAGTGATAAGTGTAGTGAGTGGGGGCAAAATGAAAGCCGGGCCGTTGTAGTATTTTTTTTCGCTCTAAAACGTCTCCATGCATGCGGTCGGTCGGTTAAGTGAAACGCCGAGGAAACGGCGAAAAAACTGCATTCAAAATATCTGGGGTAGCCCCAAAAAACGAAAGCCGGGCCGATTAAACGAAACACACAAATACAGATGTACATCAACAACCAATGTAAGGGTGAGTGAGACAACACTATTACCTCTTTTCTGTTATCCCCAACCTTCTGTTATGGCCCTAGCATTTTTTCTTTTCCTCGGGAAAGTGGAACCTAAGTGCGAGAGAGTAAGAATACGATCTACTCTTGTTGTTATTTGTTATTTTGACATTTGGAAAGCTGCTGCTTTTGTTTACCTTTTTTTCGTTGGAATTTAAATATTTGTGGATCCACTCTTTTGGTTATTTTGATATTTAAAAAGCTCCTGCCTTTGTTTACCTTTCTTCTTGGCAATTTGTGAATTTGTGAATATAAAAAGAGGAACATTTAATGAAATTCGACTGATCTCCTTTAATCATTATACATTTTTTGTTATTAATGTTGACAGCTGACGTTTGTTTACTTTTTTTTTTGTTTTTTTTTTTTTGTTGTTTTGCTTGCAATTTTTGATATTTGTGAAAACCAACTGGCGTGATTAAGTTAGTTTTCCTTTTTTAGACGTTCTTTCTCCTCAACCCGAATCTTAAATTCTTTTTAAATTCAACATATTCTTAGTGGGTAATGAACTTAAATTCAGTAAATTGAAATAATACATTTAAACAAATCACATCAAATCGCATCAAATTCCGCCCGTATGGCCTCCACCATGACATACATGGATCCCTTGTACTTCGTCTCAAGTTCGCGTAGCAGCCTTCTCTTCTTTACCATCTGGTTCCGCAGGATCAGCTCCTGATTAATCTCTGTGGCCTGGTGGAGCAGCTGATCGATCAGCTCGTCCGTCTGCCTATAGTCCTCCCTTAGCTGTTCCGCCTGCTGCAAGCCCTGACGGATCATCAGGGTGGTGGCATGGGGGCGGGTCGACGGTGGCAGAGGTGTCGGTGCCGCTGGCATCAGCAGGTCATCCGGATGCCCCTGGACCTGGTCCTGGTTGAGCAGTCTGCGCCATAAGCGAGTCAAAGTGCCGCATGATGGCTGGGATTCGCTCCCCGAAAGACAGCTCATTTGGAGGCGTTGGCCATACTCGACCAGGGCCGCCAGAATGTCATCCAGTTTGCCTTCCATGGCCACCTGTAGGTGCTCTTGAGCAGAGGGTTTGGGGAACTCCGCCGAATCTCCTTCACCCATTGTGTACAATTGTTTATATTTTTTGTTAATATTTCTAAAATTTGCAAATTTGTAGCTGCTCCAAGTTCAGTAGATTGTAACTGACTGAGTGACAAAGGGATCGGAGTGATGTGTGATCGTCAGGGACTCCATAGTGGGGGGGAAACTTATAACTAAAATTAGGAAACCCTGTAAAGGGTTTTTATTTATTAGGAAGATCATTTAAATTGAGAAAAAACGATCGAAATTCGACTATTTGTTATTAATAATCAAGGTAGTTAAAAATAATCTCCTATTTCGCTTTCGGCACATCTTAAAACTTGGCTAAATTTTAAAAACCATTAAGCTAGTCACAGCTAGTTAAGTGTCTGCTCAAAAATAAAAGGTTCACATGAATTATTGAATCTTTTAAGTTGATAAACAGTCTCAATTTGGCTTATTACTCTGAGTTTTAATTACTCCGAAGGCTACTTTGCGATTTAAAGCATCATAAAAAGAGATGCTAACTGGAATAAGTATGATTAAAGCTCTTTAAATTTAACAAAACTAAGAAGAACTTCTAGTTCCGATAAGGACACATTTATTTATGGTTTATTTTTTATTTTTAAATAAGTTGTTCAGCTGGGAATGTCGTTTAAGGCAAAATATTTATGGCGCAAGCACATTCCCAATGCCCATGTCAAAGTTGTTTACTTGGCAAAAAACAAGCAGAAACATGGGGCTCTGTTTTTTTGGCTGGGTCAAGGTCGCACTTGGACTTCGGTTTGGGCGGCCAACCAACAATTGGCCAATTGGTTGGCCAAGTCAAGACAGAAAGCCAGGCCAAAATCCAGGGGAGCTCCCCCAAGCGGATTTCGCACTCGGACGTGCCGACGACAGGTGGTGGCCACGACGCAAAAGCAAGCTGAGATTCCGAATAGAAAAGAAAGAGAAGAGCACTGAGAAAAACAGATTTTATTAAAAAACAAATGTGGAATTGAAAATGCTGAAATATTTGTAGATCAGCTATAAATACCAAATAAAATACTTAATTAAATTAACCCCCACATTTCGGGCTAGTGTAGAGAAGACCCTTAGATTAGATCACCCTGAACCGGTTGCCAATTTAAAAGCGGCTCAGCGAAGAGCCAAAGAGCTTGCCAAATAGCCCCGATTTTCACTGATATGCTATACATACAATATAATATATTTCTATATATATTTATAAGATATATTTGGCCTTGGCATGCCCAAGCAAAGCTGCTGAAGACTGCACAATCTACAGCGTTCTGCCCCGATTTGGTCCAAGCCAAAATGCAGATGGGTCAGCAGAAAATCCGCTTCCAAAATACCAAAGAATCCCAAGCAACCAGTTCTCTCCAGAAGATTCAGCAAAAGAATGAAATTCAGAAATAGAATTACGTACGACGGCATGATTAGCATATTCCGGCAATCTGCTGAATCATTATTTATGCATAAATTGTAAACGTTTCGGGCAATTCTATTTGCCAACTTGATTACTTGTTTTTATTTAAATAGCAAGCTGGAAAAAAGTGCGAAAGCAACTATTAGCTCCGTTGATGATCGATAGTTTTGGTACATAGAAACTGAAAGTAAAGAGCAGGTTGGCCAAGTGATTAGCGACTTGATTAAATGAACAAATCATCAAGTATAGTCCTAGGTGCAACTTTAATTAGAAAAAGCAAACAGAATTGACACAGGTTTAAATTTAATTAAAAGGCAAACGAAAGTCTTTGGGCAATAAAAATGACTTGTTTGTTATATTAATCTTCAGAATGAAATAAAAATGAAATCGAAATACATTTGTAGCTCTTAGAACCCTTCTCTTATTTCAAAAATAATTTAAAATACAAAATTCTACCCCACATATGATAATTTTGTAGGCCAAACTTTAAATTAGAAAAAGAAACTCTGACTACTGTCTTTATAAAACCGATTTGAATCATTTTAAAACCAATTCAAACTGAATACATTGGCCCCAAAAAATAGAGAGAGACGTGTCAATGACTTGAGTCCACCAATGACTTGGCACTATGCGATATTTGATATTGGAATCCGTTTCGAATAGGAAGAATAGAGGGGCGGGGCCCGGCGTCTGGCTTCAGTGGCTGCTGTTTGAACTATATTCCATATACATGATATAAGAGGGAGATTTTGTGTAACCTTTGGATGGTGAGTCGTTTCTTGGTAAGCCTCAGCGAGCAGCTAGTTTCCGGGGGAATAGAAATATGCGATAGTCCCCGCTATATCCACTTCATATATATATTTGTTCAATTAATTTTATGCAAATACCGACCAAGAGACCAGTCCGCAATTAATCTCCGTCCGGAATCATTCGATTTGGCAAACAACTTTTGCTTGGCATCCCAAACATTGAATATCAATTCGTGTTCGCTGTATGTTCGGTGTGTGTTGTGTGTTCTGCCAATGTAAACACTCCACTCTTTGCCTTATTGTTTTTATGGCCACCTTGCCTTGAACTTGGTTAAATTTGGGCGGATTGAATGGGGAGGTGGTGAGGCGGATTCAGCTTTATGAATTGACCAAACAAACGAAAAGACAGCCCAGCGCAGTGCGCACATGTAGCCAGGGCTTACGGTGGGAGACAAAAGTATATAGCTATGAGGATTTAATAGAAAATTATTTATTAATAAAATTTTACATCTATTTAAAAATTTATTTACAATTCTTCTAATTTTTCTTCAGAAGAACAATTAACTACATAGGAAAATATATTTAAAAAATTAAACATTTCCCTAAAAATTCCTTAAAAAACTATTTAGAATTAGGAATTTGCTTAAAATAAAATATATAATTATTTGCATAATATATCTTCAAAGTTTCTTTAAAATTCTTTTAGTTATTTATTTGAGCTCGCAGCTTTCCAAGTTCATATAGAAAAACAATTAATTGAATTGGCTATGAAAATATATAAACCAAATTAGGGAAAGTCAGTAGAAAATAAATAAAAATGTCTTAATTTTGTAGCTATTTTACGTATTTATTTTATTTTACACATTTTTAAATATATATTCGTATTCTTTTGGCTCGCACTGAACGCCGAAATCGACGGGTCGCTTGGATTTGTTCGAGGCGTTAAATACGCGAACATAAATCGCGTTTACGGCATTTAAATTGCTGGCCGCTCTTCATCGTTTTTTATATTTTTGTTAGTTGTTTAGTTGTTCGGCTTTTAGTTGTTATAGCTGTTTCGCCGCTTGGTACAATGTGGACTTAGTTGTGGACATACACGAGTACTATATACTTTGGCTGCCATTATATTTCGGACTTCCTCGTTCTTTAAGCCAATTTTATGGGGCGTCCAGGCGGGGTCTTTGTTTCAACGCTTCCTTGAAAAAATAAAAACGCAAAAGCCTCAATTAGGGTAACAATTTAGCGTCTAGAGATATTGCCTTGTCTTACGTAAAAAGGGGAGTTTCCAATTGGTTTTTTGGGCCCTGATTCCGATGGATTTATCGGGTTATTTTGCATATAAATTGGTTTCTGCGTGTTTCCTGCTCGAAGTTACGTACTTGTTTACATTTACTTATTTACTGAGAAGTGCAAAGAAATATACAAGAAACAAGAAAGGGTTTTTACTTTTACCTGTTTTACTTGAATAAAAAAAACTGGCTTAAATCATTTCTATAAATTTATTAATCAACCTAAAGGCACTTATAAATTTTGGATTTTAATTTCCAAAACATTCTACATCTGTAGATATTTTTTTCGAATCGACAGAAGATACTTTTATAATTATAATTCTTAATAATTCTTTACAAGCTTTAATGTCAATATTTCCTTCCAAATGAATGCCAAAATATACCCCCTAAGGGTGAATTTTCACAAAATACGTCCCACGTGCCAATCATTGTTTCAGTTTCCCCCCAGAACAAAGTTCGCTGGACTCTTTGAAAGTTGTTTGTTTTTATTTGTCGAAGCATAAACGAGTCTAAGTGCCCCCCGGGTGCAAATCTGATGGATTGCGTATGGACATTATGCGATTTAATTGCTCATTAAATTCATGCAGCCGGAGTTAAGGTCCGCGAAAGACAAATTAAAATCACAACGCGGGGAGAATCAAGCATCAAACAGAGATTCTTAATTCTTTTAATTATATTTAATTGCGCAGCGCGATTTGAATTTGAACTTTAGCATTAGTTCGGCTCTCGTTAATTGGACAACCGGGCCATTAACTTAACTAAAAAAGAAAAAATAAAACTAAATTAAGCTGACTCGGGCCTGGGCTTGGCTCGAACCGAATTAGCCAAGCTCCAAGCTCTCTGCCCTTCAAACTGCAGCTCGGAGTTGGGCCGACCCGGGCTATCAGCCAAGAGCCATCGACACACAAGACACCGGGCCAACCTCATCGTATGCATATCGTGGCCGAAAAAAGACATCACAAAGAAACTGTTTAAAATTCCACATACAAATCGTTGCAGTGGCAGCCGTCGTTGAAAGCGAAATTGAAGCCGAAATCGAGAAATCAAAATTGAAAATGAAAATGGGTTACAAACTGTCCAAGGTCGTTGGAGTCGTTGGCAGCGGGAGAGTTTGTTTGGGAAGCCAATGCGAAAGCGAACCGAAGACGCTACAATGCACTGCGTGTACTGAGCCAAAAAAAGGCTCCAGATAAATTAAAAAAAGATATTAAGATATTAATTCAAAATCTTTCGTTATTCCATAATTTTATTGCAAGATTCCTATTATTTTGTTATAAATAATATTAAAAGTTAAATTTTTATCAAGAATGAATGCTCAAAAAAGTGTTAATAAATATTAGATAATGAATACTAAACGCTTTCCTCTCCCTCTCTCTCTCTCAGTGTAAAACGCCTAACGTAACAATCTCTCCCCCCACTGCAGCCCAAACAAAAGACTTCAACAAGACACAAACTTGATGGGCATTTTATCATTTATGATTTTCTTCTTCTTAACCATCATCATTTCGATTTTGTTGTATTTCTTGTTCATTAAAGTGCATAGGAGGCCCACCTTTAACCCATTGACATCCCACGACGCATCGTTGGCAGAAGTGGATTGGAAAATCCAAAAGTGGAAATATGAAGTCCAGCAAAAGGTCTATTTATCAGTGATTGCCAGGTCTCTTTTATATTTTCTATGTATTTTATTTATTTGGTTTAGAGCTTAACTCGGCAAAGTTGTGGGGTTTGAGTCGGGAAATGGAGGAAGTCAGTTAAATAATAATAAAATAAATGTTAATAAAAGAAAATATTTGCAATATATAAAAAAGTAATAATAATATTGGAAAATATATAACTTTAAAAGATATATCACACAATAAACTTTGAAATCGCTAAAAAGACGTTTTAAATATATAAAAATATATTTCAAATTAATATTTACTAGAATTTCAATTAAAATTTGTTCTTTAAACTCTTGTAAATTTATTATTATTCATTGTCATTGTAATTGTCACTCTTATTTTTCTCAATATAAATTTATTTCAATATCAAGTTCAAGTATTTTATTATTCATACCTTACATTTCCCTATTCTTGTCATATTTATTTATAATTTTTAAGTCATTCCCAGCCACAAGTTCTTCCCAATTACCCTTTGATTTTATTTGAACATTATTTGCTTTGTTCGAGTTGCAACTCTCGCGGTTTTCTGTTCGCTGTAAATGTTTAAACAGTGTTTTTTGTTTTGTAAACATTTTTGTCGGCAATAGAGACATCGCGTTATCAGCATGCCTCGTTGGTTATTACCAATCCGAACGAGTGTTTTGCCATCGTTGATCTTTTCCCGCTCTGATCGATGATCTTTAAAGATGTCTTGCGTGGTGTTTGGAAATATCTTCGACCGGTTTGAGTGCAGCACAGGGCCTTTTCAATCATATGCAGGCATATGAATGCAATATACATACATTATTTATTTACCTGAGCAAATAAGAACTCTAGAAGAGACAACAGCAAACGCCGGCAAAACAATTCGCACGAAAAATGCCAAAAAGCCAAAAGACGGCAACATTTCAATTGGCAATGCAGCCACGCAAACGTCAAAGGCTTGGCCAATCAGTCAGTCAGTCAATCTGGCAGTCAGTCAGTCGCTTTTCGGTTGAACGTTGGCTGTTGCCTCTTGAAAAATCGCACATGCAACTTGCAACTTGGCCTGTTAATGAGACGCTGTGTTGCCTCGTTGCCGTCGCCGTTGGCTGTTGGCTCTTGGTTCCGCGGAACCGAACTCGCTCAGATATTGCCACAAGCCGCAGACATGATAGCCAAATAGCCACACAAAGCCACAAAGGAGCACAGTAAAAAATTAAACAAGTGGTGGGAGTTGTGGCAGGTGTAATAAGAAAATGTTTTGCATTATTACTATTATTTTATTTTGTATAATTATTATTTATTTGATGTTGTTTCTTTTTTTGTAAATAAAAAATATATTTCAATTTTTTACAGTGCCTATTAACGGCTGCCGCCACCGAGTCCAGAGTCAATTGCCACATTGTTCCTTTTTGCCGCCAGCGCCTCAGCCAACGAAAGAGAATGGTTATTTTCTAGTGACCTGGAAATCAAGTTTCGTCGAGGAGTTGCTCTTAAAAAAAATGCATAATTAAACACAGACATAAACAAAACATAATTAATATGATGAATATTTTGAAAACCAATCGCAACTTTTGTTCTAAAAAATATTTAATATTTCTATAAAGCCAATTTAAACAGTTTAACAAATGATTAAAGCTCCGAATTCTAAAGCTATAATATAAATAATATTTATTATCCCAAATCTAAAAATTAATACAACAAATAATATTCCACAGTGGTGAGTACAGCACAATCATTCCATTTTTTCTTGCTAGTCCTAAGATATATATCCATCTATATAGACACAAGTATTTAGTGTTTGTTTTGTTTTGGTTTTAGTTTCGCTTTGATTTTTTTTGTTGGATTTTTGGCAGTGCTCTGGTTCCGCTTGCAATTTGCGCCTGTTGCAAGAACCCGCCGGCAACGGCCGCTTTATGGACCTGGCTATATGTCTAGTCCAAGTGGCTAAATAGATATATAGCATTTGCTAGTGCGGCATATGGCTAACCGAGCTGCAAATTGCCGGCGTCGGGTCGGCTTGTGTAATTTGATATTGGCAACCAGACCAGCGACCAGAGACCGGACTCACTTTCAATGCATTTGCGTCAGTTTTTCTTCGGTTGCGAATAGCTGCACGGAACAAAAAACCATATCCTAAATGGTGCTTAAATCGTTTCAAATAATGCATTGTTTTGGAAACATAATTGAGCAGGAAAGTAGTATAAATATTAATGGGAAAAAGTAAAAAGAAAGCAGTGATCTTTTGAATAGGAAGCAAAGGAGCACTTTCATTTGCTTCCCCTTGAATTAATATAAAATATACATGCAAATCTATAATGTATAAACCAGCATACATTTGTAAATATTATTTTCTATTCTTAAAATTCTTATTTTTTGAAACTTCCTACAGAATTTGAATATTACATTTACAAAATAGTTATATACGCAATTATTTAATACTTCCAAGTGCACAAGTCGCACTCGAAGATCCATTGGGTTGGCTGGCATGGAGCATCATCTCGACCGAAAGCTTGATGGACACTCATCCCCAACGATTCTTTCACGCGTCATGGTCTTATCCATGGAACTCGTTTTCTTCGCCGCCTTCTATCTTCTGTTGTCATCGAAACGAGTTATTGGCCAACATCGTCGCCAGATCGGCTGTAATTATGTTTCCAAACTCACTTTTTGTTGTCTGGCCTCTAATGCGATTGATCAGCAAGAAATTGTTGCGACACCCCTCCTGGCATCCTCAGGGCCGAATTCCCAATTTGAGGCTGGATTTGTTTATGATTTATAATGATGTCATTCACCTTTTTGTCCGCCTAAAATCGGGGGCATCTTTCACCCGGCTCCTCGCATCTCTCTCTCACCTTTTATGGCCATCGTCGCTTTCGATTCTGTCGTGTCATGCCAATTTGCGAAATCGGGCCTCCGTTTTTTGTGTAACGCAACAAATATTTAATATTCTAATTTAATAATATAAAAATCCTGTTTTTTATACAAATTAATTGCCTTAAATGTCACCAAAATGCGATTACAGACGTCGGGAATTTAATTCTTTGTGTTCACGTAAGATTCGATTTCGTTTTTATGGGTATTTTTATTTATTATTTATTTTTCCCTGATTACTTGTTATTTGTTAATTTTTTAAAGGTTGCAGTTTGCTTGTGGGTTCAAAATTTAATTTTATTGGGGAATAGCTTTGTATTTGGCTTACATTCTGGTTTAAAAATGGTTATTTGTTAATAATTGGGAAGTATCTTTGGGATGCAATTCAAATGAATTATTAATTTATTTACATTTGTCAAGTAAATATTTTTAAAATATTATTACGCTTCAAGGGAATCCCTAATTCATTTATAAATCAATTTATTGACCTTCTCAGGGAACTTCTATATGTTTGATGCGACTTTAAACAAATCTCGAGACATTTATTATATAGTTTGGTTAGTTTTTTACATTTTTAATTTATTATTTTATCAGCAGAAACTTTACTTATTTTATTTGTAAAATATTTAATTGAAATTTGTTTAGTTGATGTGACTTCTCCTTCTGACGCTGCACACAAATCTCTGAAATATAATCTCAAGCATTTATCATAAAGTTTAGTTAGTGGTTTGTATATATTTTATTAGTTAATTCATTATTTTTATTAACGCTTAAACTCAAATTGTTAAATTGCCATTATCAAGATACGGAATTAAGATAAAACCTGAAGAGAATCCGATTTGTCACCGCTCAATTATCTTGGGCTGCAAGCATGATTACCATCTGGATATAGGGTTTTTCATGGCAGCAACAATTATCAGATAACTGTGGGAGCCATATATATTGGGAATAAAATTCATTCTCATCTCGTTCTCGGGGCTGAGCAAATTAGCAGCAGGTGAAGCAGCCGAATCACCTGGCATTTTGGCCATGCAACAAGCTCTGTTCTCAGAGCCAGAGCCAGCTCCCCATGATCGTAGATCGAGCGGCTTCCCAGCTCAGAAACAAAAAATTCGGCTTGGATTTGGTTTTGAAATTCGCTCGCAGATCGTCGATCGCCGAACCCCGATCCCAAGCTGCCGATCCGCCGAGCCACCGCCAAGCCACCGCTGAGCTGAGCTGGGCTGAGCGGTCTTCGCATGCTCGGCGGCATTTGGACAATCAGTTGTCGTCCAATGCTTCGTCTTGGCGGTCGCTAGATCAATCCGCCTCGCCGTCCATTAAAGCCCATCCGATTTTTCGGGAATATTAACAAAAAAAAAAAACACAATATATATCGGCTAAATATATATTTGCATAATTTTTTTTATTCCTTCGTCGGCTTAATTTTTTTTGTTTCCGTGTTCTGTCTGTGATTATGTGCCAGGATATTAGCGCAAGGAACTGATTGAGAATTTCCCCTTGAACTGTGGCCATGGCCAGCGTCAAGTTCCTGCTCCTTCTCCTCGCTGTGGCCAGCTGTCTGGCCCTCGATGGTGGTGCTGGTGGTGGTGGTGGTGTCCCTGTGCCGGACACCTGCACCCTGAAGGATAATTGCAACTTGGGCGACAATCTCCTCAGTCGATCAAGTCAGGGATCCGAGCCCGGCGATGTGGCCGGAGACAAGCTGGAGAGCAAGATAGCTTCGATTTTCGAGGACAAGGTGAACTATAGTCTAAAGCTCTTTGCCGACGAGGCCACTACCACGATCCTGGAGTATCAGACGGCCAATCTCAGTGAGCTGCATGCAGCACCCGGAAACTTTACGCTCCACCAGCTTCATCGGCTGGAGGCCGCCGACGTCGCCGAAGACGATCAGGTGGAGGAGGATGAAAAGGGTGAGTTGAGGGGCCTTTAGGGGATATTTAAAGAGTTTGTTCCAGAGTTATTCTTTCAAGGAAACAAAGCTGTGGTTTTCATCAATTTAAACAATTTTTATATATATTTTCCTTATTATTTATTGCCATTTTGGTTGGTTTTTATCATCGTTTAATTTATTTTTTATATATGTATTTCTAGTTTGATTACGTTTTTTCTATTTTTTATTAGAAACTGTGCAAATATTTGTATGGTTTAATAATTATTTATTCAGCTTATGTTTTGTTGGTTTTTTACGTGAAATTAAATCCTTTGATTAGTTTGCAGCATTTTAAAAAAGGATTTAAGTTGGAAATATTAATTTTGAGTGCCAGGAAAGTTTTCTAATTTGAATTAGAAAATGAAATTTTGAGTTAGCTAGAAAGTTTGTAAATTTATTGTTTTTAATATTACATTTCCAATGATAAAATTATTTTATAAATAAATAAATACAAAAATAGTATTATTTATAACAAAAAGTTAGGCCACTTCAAAGTTAAACGGTTTTTTGTTTTGATTTGGCGTTTTGCTGATGATTTTATATAAACTCTTCTGTATATTTAAATTCTATTATTTTCTTTCTATATTTCCTATATATTTGTATAGTTTTTTTTTACATTTCCTTATGTTTTAAATTTTTTTCTAAATTAACTTTATATAGTTTAAATTTTGTTGGTCCCGTTTTGATTCCCATATTATTTTAATAATTTTTTTCTCTGCATATCGCTTACCGATCGATCGTGTTTGGCACTTTCTCACGCCGCCCACATCGAGGCCTTGGGCATTTCGGCGAAAACCGATTTCTGCAATTGTACTTGTCCGCTGTAATATATAATGTACGGCGGTTAATGTTAACGACACTCGGACACTTGGCTTTAAAAAGCGGATTGTTGCATAAGAGACGCGTGCGTCAAATGAAATCAATTGCTGGATGGCATATTTGATTTTTCGTTTGCTTTGTACACATTTTTGGCCAGGTCTAGTTGCCATGCCCCCTTTAGGCCAAAGAACTGACGCATCTCTGGGAGACTTCCGGCTGCCCATCCCTGTAGCTGGGAGATCGTATCTACACGTACATATCTGTATCTACATATCTATTGTATCTGCTTATCTAATCCCTGTCTCGCCTTTTGGCTGCGCACTTATTCTTGTTAAAAGGTTTGGCCTTGTTGGTGCTTTTTATTCTCTTTTTCCGGTGCCAATATTTGCAGTACAAGTTAGGACGATGAGGATGATTCGAGGGGAAAACCCCCAGGCATATGCATATGTATATTTAGTATATGTCCAGACCCCGTCAAGGCAAAGTGCGAAGTCTCACGTAAACGAGACAATTTTTTGTTGATTTAATTACCATTTTTATTTTTTTTGGCTCTTCACGTAAGCGAATCGCATTTAGTCCATTTATATTGCAGGTTTTTTAACTCTTTTAAACACTTGGCTTTGGTTTAAGAAGATTTTCCTATGCAGATTATATTTAGAGGGCTTGATAAATTATATAAAGTCCATTTATCAGATAATCTCTAAATTATTATTGCAATTTGGCTAAGCTTGAAGTCGCTCGGCGTTATATATAGCAGATTTCATGGCTAATTTTTGCAGCTCATAAAATTCGCAAAGCTGCGCCAACACACTTTTACAAGAGCACTCAAAAATATATATATATTCATTTCTAAGTACGTAAGGCCCAATGAAGATGTACCTCCCATTCGTTCCTGCCCAGGCCCAGCCCATGCCGGACTTTAAGTGCTTTGGCTTTTTCGCTTAACGTGTTTGGTTTTTGGTTTTGTTGTTGCCCACTTTGTGGCTCGCTTGTTTGTAATCGATCATCGCCAGCTTTGTGAAGTGGCCTCATCCTCCTCACTTGACCAGGCCCCATGCCTGTCTTCACTCCACACCACTCCAAGCCAATCGCCAATTGCCAATTGCCAGAAATTAGGCGTAAGAAATAGAGTCATGATAGCCAAGAGCTGATGGTTAATGGGAGGCAACCAGCGGAGGTTACCGCCAATGGAATGGAACCCGAGATATCTAGCCCCATTGAGATAACAAGAACTCGCATAACGGTGGCAAATTGGCGCCGAATAACAAGCTTTAACCTCTTGGCGCTGAGCAGCGAAGCTAAGTTGTCAATTGGCTGGCTAAATATTGGCTTTAAAGTCGACTTTGCGAGACAGAGGCAAAAATTACGTATACGTAGAGTGGGACAGGGAAAATAAGCAATAATTTCTTAATTTCTGAAAACACGTTTAGGGTCCCTTTAATATTGTATTATTTATCATTTTTTGATTTTACATTTAATTTAATTTCATTTAAAATGCAAACTTTAAGTGATCTTATTAGTCTTCGATGCTCCTCAAAGTGTTTTCTCGCAGTGTAAGCTATGCAAACAAACTTATAACTGAGAGGGGGCCGAAGTCGATCGCGATCGCGTTGCAGTAGCTGGCCAAATGTTTGCGAGAACAAAGTGACAAGTGCTGAACGGATTGTGTTTGGGACTCTAAATAAATACAAACACGAAGGGGTACATATATGCAAAAGGAGAGATATATACGATATGTAGATGTACGCACATAAAAACGATGGCTCTAATTGGCAAAATGAAATCATTTTTTTGCAAACAAGATTGTGTGCATTTTGCGGTCTCATCATTGCGATTCACAATCAAAATCAAAGTCGGAATCAAGCCCAAGCTTTGAGTCATGGCCCCCACTCACCGTTGAAGCTATTCTCGAACCAAAAACCCGATTCGATAACTAGAACGCTCTTGGCCAATCCAAAGCCAACGCTTGGCGCCGCCAAGGATTGCGCGAATTTTCGGGCCAGGAATTGGCCAACACTCGCAGCAGCAGCAGCAGTTTGGCTTTCAGTTTCTTTCTGTGCTCAGTTAGCAGGTTGCCCAAGTGGGTCAGAGACAAGTACAAATACGAGCACGAAACACACGGCTAATTAAGCCGCCAACTACCTCTGGCAGCTGGCCTGGTCCGGACTCCGGAGTGCGGTTCTTGTTTTTTGCATAAATTGCAAGCTCAGCATTCCCTGGTTTTTGTTTTAGCTGAAATTCGATTTATAAAACTTGAATATTGAAATCATTCTGAAATGGCTTCAGCCTAAAAATGTGATAAAATTTGTGAAACTTACAGATATGAACATTTTAAAATTGTAATAGTTTATAGAAAATTGATCTATATTTATTTTTCTATTAATTTGTATTTTCAGAATATCTGAACACAATTTTCTCATTTTATAACAAGATATATAAATTATATTTTCACAGTTTCCTTGTTGATTAGTGGTCTAATTTATAATTTTATTTATTTTTTAATTTATTCAGACCACTGTGTATTTTCTGTAAATAATGTAATAATGAGGAGCATAAAATCACTTGGCTTTAGCTTTCCATTTCATTGTGTCACAGGAGATTAAGTGTTCCTTGATTACAAATATTTACGATTATAGTTTTATATAGTTTACTCCATCTTCTGTTGGATTTCATATAAAGTCTCTTTTTATTTTCCTCACTCTTCTCTAAGGCTATCAATTGCCATTCCCTGAACTTTTAATGATCTTTGTTTCCCGCTTCTTTTTTTAGACTTTTTACGGTTTACTAAAGAGATTGCATAATAAGTGGATGGTGTTTTATGGTCCTTCTTTATAGGATTGTTAAGTACTCTTAGGATTTTTGGGGAAATTTAAAGAACTTGGCAAATCTTAGACTCAAAAAAAGACTAACTTGAACAGCATCTCTGCCCAGTTTAGTTTATGATTTATCAGTTTATATCTGGCTTTTGGTATTTATTTTTTGACTCTATTTTAGCCATAAATTCCCTTAAACTTAAGCCAGAACAATGGGCAGTAACTCAAGGAATTTAGACAGTTACAAAATGTATTCTGGAACTCCGTTGTGTCATTCTATCAATGTTCCAAGATCTTCATAATTTGCGATGCTAATGAGCGAGGCAGTCGGCAGTCGGCAGTCGGCTGGCGGCTTCGTTTCGCACGGCTGCCATTGTTGGTTGGCGGCACATCTTCATGCCGCGACTGACAATTGATTGGGGAACCGTAGAATTCCCAATTTCCAATCCTCCATTCTCGGTTCTCGATGCTTTTCCAAATTTAGTGGGCACACGTATAGATCTATATATATATATAGAATATGACGGCAGGTTTGTCGCATTCCGCAGTCAGATCTCGTCGCACTCTGACGCATTTTAGCACTTTTTTCCACCAGCTCCGTCTCCTCCTCCTCCGTCTTCTCCTCCCAGAAGAAAGACGGATGCAGGCGGCTCAGACTCGGTCTGATGGATCGATGTTCGACGGCTGGACGAGATCGGCATTCCAAATGAGGGACAGAAGCATAAAACCCCGCGGCAAGTCGCCACAATGAAAATGTTAATAAGAACCGAAGCACCGCCCCCGGCATGCTGATGATGTGCCCACTCCATGTGGGGACTTGGTTGGGGCTGTTTCGAGCCTGAAACTGGAACTCTGCCATCGCCATCTTGGTCGGGATGGCGCCTCATTATCCCCCGAAAGCACCAAGCCTCGCTGACTTCCTGTTTGCAGTGGGAGCCACGTGCCCATGGGGGCCTGACCTTGGCCAATTCAGGAGAGCACTTGCCATATATTCGTATAAAGCTTATCGTATATATAAAAGTGGGGGAAGTCTACAAAATTAATACAAAAATATTGAGTAAGGATTTTGGATTAAAATCTAATTTTTGTTAGTTATTTGTTGCTTTTAAAATACTTTAGAATGAAAAGCGTTAAAGCAGCTGGAATCTTATTGAAATAATAATTAATACAAAAATATTAATACAAAATTTCCAGCACCCCGTAAAGAAAGTCTTTTAAACATAATAGACCATTGATAAGTATTTCATTTTCCACAGAAAATTATTCAGATGGCCTAATATTATTAATATTTAACTAAAAATACCATAAAGTCCAAAATTGAATTGGCAAATTGATATGAATATCCTGGAATCTTAAATATATTTTCAGGCGCTATAAAAACTAATTGCTGCTAATAACCAGAAGCTTTAATTTAAAGTAATTTTCGTGCTCCACATATATATGGTGACTTGGCAATTATGATTTTGATATTCGATACACCCCATTGACTCCACCGATCTCTATTAATATTTGCTGATCACGGGTTAGCGTTTGCTTGTAAATACCTCGAGTTTTGTCTACGACTCGAAGCTTTGTTTGCCTTTTGGCGGCTTGCAACTGAATCACCCGGCTATTAGCTGCATGGTTTCGGTCCAGTTAAATGATTTTACATTCGATTGGAAGCCAAGCGAGACTTCCTTTTTATCAGTTTAGCTCTGATTTTCTGATATAATGCAATTTTGAAAAGTGCCGCTTTCGATGGAAATGACCACAATTATGGCCAATAAAGTATTGGCCAAGTTGGAGCCACATACATATATGATAGGGTGTTAAATGAGGGGGTTAAGCGCTCAGCTCTATAATTTAGTTAAATGCCAATTGAAGATTAAACCCAGAACCGCAGATTCGGTATTTCACAATTATTATTTATCTAAAAATATTCAGTATTATCTGTAAAGTCATTATTATTTATACTTGTATTTTATTTAAATTTCAGTCTATCTGTACAACATCGGGAGACGCTTTCTGGCCATCAACCAGCCCTTCGATCCGTCCAAAAATCCGGATGCCTCGTCGCTGTGTCGCCGGCAGATGCGCCATTACCTGGATGCCTTGGACAACTTTGATTTGTGGGCGTTGCGAAGTGAGTAAACGAAAATAAACAAAATAAAAACCCCCCACTGGGAGGGGGGTCTTGAAGGCCGCACACCGTGACAGTAAACAAATTGGCCAGAAGAGCAGAGTGGCGGCGGCGGCATCGCTGGTTCTAGTTCTGCAAGTGGATAATAGTTGGTCTTGGATTGGCTGGATAGTTGGCTGGCTCATTGGCCACTTGTGGATGCTTGGATGCTTGGATACCTAGAACCAGTCGGGGGACGTTCAGCTCGAATTCGAGTCATTGCCAACTGGCCTCTGCCGGCGAGTAGTGTGACCGCCAGACGAGTCGACATAAATCGAAAGACCCCAAAGTCATCTGTGCCTCAAAATCGTAACAGTTGTGCTCAGAACAATAGTATGTTTTCTCGGAACATGATTCCAATTCTATTGCCAAATATTTTTCATGCTTTAGGAGTCTAAAGGAGCTCTGTTTGAAGAAATAGTTCAAATAGTGATTTCTTTTATACAGAAAAATATGTCAAAAAAGTGGAACTCTTTAAAAATCGTAATATTTTAGAAGTAGGAAAAAGTAAAGATTCGCTGTACGTAAAACACTTGTTATTTTGTCCAACACTGTAGACAGTGCAGCTGTGTGTGCGCCAAAGTGAAGGCCAACCGTCGAACTTTACCCACATTCGCACACACACACACACATGGTTGTGGCATTGCCAATTGCATCTAGTGATTTTTTTCTTGCCAAGAGCAGCAAAATTGCAAACATCGAGCGAAAATAGCGATTGCAAAGGCAGTGATTCCACGCGAACGCGAACTTGACACAAAAGACCGCAACGTTGACTGCGGCTCAGAATCAGAACGAGACACAAAACGAGTTGCGATCACAGTCAAGGTCACCACCCCGTCACCCGGCACCTCGCCACCCCACACATCTTCAACTAGGGAGACCCAAAAAGCGAAACGTGAATGGATCACAATTCTTAGCTATTTCAAGAATTTCGTCAATTTTGAATGAACAACAAGACTTACGGAGGTCAAAATATATTAAGATTTATTGTAATTTTTAAAGACGGTTATATTATATTAGATTATATTTATTTATATTTAAAGCCATGCTTAAAGGGTAACTTAGGAGGTAGAAACTTACCTCTTCTTATAGCTCCATCCTAACTTGTCTTCTTTCAACTGTTTTGCCATCAAACGAAGGCCTCAAGAAAGTCATATAATCATGCTAATTTTAGCCAACTTTATTGCCATTAATTTAATGAAAAGAACAAGATTTTGTATTATTATTAAAACAATTAAAATGGAAAAAGAACAGATATAAACGAGGAACGACATTAATTAAAACGAATAGAAAACAAAGAGACAGTTTAGTTAAAAGGAGAAAGCTTTTAAATGACATACTATTCCCTTTAAATAATTAATTATAGTTAGTAAACCATCCTTTATTAATGTATTTATTATTTATATTCTCCTTTTTCTTTTCAGTGCACGACGCGAGTGGCAAGTTAAACTCCGGCATTTTGAATGGCAACATTAATCAGCCCGGCGACTTTGATCAGTGCCTGGGCATCCAGCAGCGGATGAAGAGGAATCAGGAAGAGCACAACGACCAGGATCAGGATCAAGATGACTCAATAATCCGCGGCCAGTACTGCCTGGCCTATGCCCAGCCAGTTCTGCCCCACAAATCGAAGCGCCTGCAGAGCTTCTTCAAGCTCATCCAATCCCATGGACCCTTCAAGAGCGAGTTCAATGACGTGAGTATGATATGTGATACAGAGGTCCAGTCGAGAGTGCCTGTTAAGGGGGGCACGTGACCAAGATCTGGAGATTATTATGGATGTGGCTCCATAGGAATGAATCATTTAATTTCACATAAAGGCTTTCGAGTTAATTGTTTTTTGAATAGGTTTTATGGGGTCTTTAAGGTTTTCTAGAAGGCTGAACAGAAATTAAAACTGGCAAATAATTCATATAAAGAAATTCGGTTAATGAAACAATTCTTTTAATATATTTTTGTGTATAAATATTAATTTTAGCTAAACTTATTAAATATTGATTTACTTGTTATTACTTTTTAATTGAATTTGCAGTTGAAATTTGTTTTTCGTTCTTGAAACTCAGAAAAAATGATTAGTACACGTTGAACTTTTCAGTTGAATATAATATTTTTCGGAAATATAACTCAGGCTCTGGCATATTATCCGCTTTTGTTTATGTGAAAGTTAAATGTCGGCCAAATAGATTGATTAACATTGGGCCGCTAAATCGCTTGACTTCGACATTGAACTTGAGCCAAGACGAAAAGCGCCGCAAAGCAATCGAACGCGATAGATGGCCATAAAATGCAAATCGAAGCTCCGAGTGAGTTGCGAGCGGAGCTCCGGCCACTGAACCCAAGATACGGACGGGTTTCTCGCCCGAATCTCTATAGATCTCCTCCCCCTTCTCATTGGCTTGAAGAGAATCGAAACCTACATTAAGCATCCCGCCCCATAAGGTCGTTATTAGTGATTTATATCACTCAAATGCTGGATGGCATTTATTTATTTATGGGGAAAATTTAAGAGAATGAAATACTGAGCCGGTTCCGGTTTTAAAGTATGAAAAATATCAGAGCTAAAGAAAATAAAATAAAAATAATAGGAGGAAAATAAATATTATGGCAATAATTAATATATTATAAAGAAACATTTAAAAAGCTGATCAAGCGTTAAAACATTTTTTTTAAGGGTTGAAAGAACACAAAAGCCGCCACTTGAACGGCGCCACTTTCTTCCCTTGAATACAGCTTGTAGGCGAGAGGAAAGAGGGCTTGTTCTATTTTTTGGTTTCATTTATTGCACACACAACCCTATAATTACAATTTCTTTTTTTTTTAATATTCCTCAAGTTATTTGCAAATATTTTATATTTTATATTAATATCCCATGTTTATTCCCCCTATTATAATTTTGTTTTAATGGTTTCTCAAAAGTATTTGCTGCATAAATTTAATCATTAACCCAACATTTGCATTAAAAACGAGTTCCCCATGATTTCTTTGTTTATAATTTGTTGTTTTATTTTTGTACGATAAAGCGATGCTTTTTATTAATTTTGTTATAATGTAAATTATACAACAAACTCACTGGGTGTAAGATCGTGCGACCTGGCTTGATGAAATTACTAATTCCCCTAATTCCCGATTTACTAATCTTTGTCTCGATGTAATGGCTCGACTGGGGGGCCAACAACACCCTTGATTCGCTTCCATTGAGGACGAAATGCGTCGCCTCCTTCTCCTGCGTCATTGTCAAGAGTTATCTCTAACCGGTTTCAATCTTTTATTCCATTTGCAGCCCGGCCACCGAGTGCCCCGCTACTCGCTGATCAACTGGGGCCTATGCGTGCCCTCGGGCTGCTCTGCCCGGGATGTGGAGTACAGTGTGGCGGAGTATCTTTCCAATCAGACGGCCTCCACTGGCATTAGCTTCAATGTCCGCGTAGAGGCGCAAATGTGCCAGGTGCGGGACCAGCGGCCCTGGGACAGGAACACCACCTGGGCGGTGCGCTTCTTTGTCCTGATACTCTCCGTGGCCATACTGTCCACCATCTACGATCGCTCTACCAAGTCGCAGCCCAAGCAGAGTGAGTGTTTTTCGGGGGAAAATCCGATAAAATGTAAATAATTAATATATTTTTTATTATTATTCTCCTACAGATGCCTGGTTGACGGCCTTCTCGCTGGACAAGAACCTACGTTGGCTGTTCAGCACGAGCAGCGCTCCCGGGGATATCGAGGCCGTCCATGGCATCCGCTTCCTCAACGCCATCATGCTGATCTTCTCGCACAAATCGATGGCCATGTTCTTTAATCCCTACAACAACCGCACGGCCATGTCCGAGAGTCTTGGCCAGCCCTGGACGGTGATTGGTAGGGCTGCCTCCCTGTACACGGATCCCTTCCTGCTTTTCAGCGGAATGCTCACCGCCTACTCGCTCTTCGGTCGCCTGATGAAGCAGCAGCCTATTCGGTTGAAGAACGAGTACATCAGCCGCCTCATGAGGTAGTGTTTCATATTCTGTTGCATATTAGGGGGATTTTTAATTGATTCTCTTAAATTCTCTGCAGGATTGTCCCTCCGCTGGCCGCCTTGATCCTCTTCTGCACCTATGTCCTGCCCCTGTGGGGCAGTGGTCCGCAGTGGAACCTGGTGGTGGGCCATCATGCGGATATTTGCAAGAAGAACTGGTGGCGCAACCTGCTCTTCATCCACAATTACTTTGGGTTCAGCGAGATGTGTTTGACGCACACGCACCACCTTGGCATTGACACGGAGCTCTTTGCGGTGGCTCCCCTCCTGATTCTCGGACTCTGGCGGTGGCCACGTCGGGGACTCATGGCCCTGCTGCTCCTCTGCACCGTTGGCACGGCAGCGAGATACTACACGACGATTGTGAATCAGCTTTCGAATTATATATACTTTGGCACCAAGTGAGTGGCTATTATAGCGATTTATAGGATCCCTTCTGACTCTCAAATCCCTTCTAGCATCCAGCGCCTGTTCCGCACTGCCGACTATATGTATTCGTTCCCACCCCATCGCTCCACGGTGTACATCATGGGCATCCTGCTGGGCTATGTCCTGCGAAAGTATCAAAATGCCAGGCTGAGTAGCCTGCAGCTGAGGCTGGGCTGGCTGCTGGCCACCGTTTGTGTACTGGCCTCGCTCCTAGGGCCCGCTCCGATGGGTGACATCAACTACGTGTATAATTCCACACATGCCGCCATCTACGCGGCCTTTGCGCCCATTGCCTGGTGTCTGTTCTTCTCCTGGATTGTCTTTGTGTCCCATAATGGTTACACGAGTGAGTTACCCTAGGGTCGGGATGAGACAAAATGGTATTTAATCATAAATATTTACAATTTTCAGATAAACTCACGAAGCTGTTTGCCTGGCGCGGTTTCCAGGTGTCCACAAAGCTGTCGTACGCCATTTACCTGACGCAGTTCCCCGTCTTTTTCTTCAATGTCGGCCGAAGGCGTCACATTCATCACTACTACAACTTTGTTTCGATAATTGTGAGTTGGGCGAGGGCATAGTCAAAGCTTATAAAAGTGAATTGGGTGCGTAACACGAGAGAGCGCGCTCTGGCTGCCACGATGCGCATCCTATTTTGCTTTTGTGGGCTTTGGTATAACCAACAATTTATATCAATAATTTACTATCAATTTAATTCACAAATAATTCACCAATTTAATTCACATTTTTTACAGCTCGACACCAACGAGTTCATATCGATCTTCCTGGCCTCCGTGGCCCTAACGGTGCTCTTCGATGCACCCTTCCAGAACCTGAAGAAGCTGCTAATCAAGCGGCCCGCCCCCGCTGCCGCCAAGGTGGCGAAGCCAGCTCTGACCACCAGCACGGAGTCAGAGGAGGCGACGAAGGCCACTAGCATTGCCCTCCACGCGAAACCGAATCCAAATCAGCATCCGCACTCCGATTAGTTTGCGACAAGCAGCCGCACACCTTCTTACCTATAAGCATGTACATGTCTTCTTAGCATTTAGTGGCAATATGTTAAGTTACCCTGGCGATAAACCTCTAAGCTCCATCTCTGACTCTTTCCATTATTCCGCCCCTAGCTATAGTTAAACGCTTTATACATTGTAACTTATACTGTTAGTCAGAACTCGAGCGACGAATGAGAAAGATAACCCTTTCGTAGTCATAAAACCACTAAATCACTGCTTGATGTGCGATATTACCTTGCTTGCTTAAAACCGAGAGGCACTCTGAGAGTTCCAAGACCCATGAGGCCCCATGTTTCTTAGGTTAAACTTACCTTACTCTAAACAAGGTAAAATGAACGTTTTTTTGTATGTTAATTTAATTAATGCTGTAAAATAAATAAATATGTATGTTACAAAAACCGTTGGAGTTCTCTTTCAAATTTTTTAAAGTGGGTGCATCTCTGTTGGCTGCCTGTAAAGGTAATATAACATAGAATCATTTATGTAAAATATGAAATATGAATAAAAACCTAATATTTAATTATTCTGGAATACAGACAGATGGAACAAAATCCAATCCGCACTGAAATTGGCTTGGGCTTCTTTGGGGGCTTGTAGACAGCGAAGGAGTCATTTGCGACGCCATAAAGCATATATATTCTTGATCGGCATCAACAGCCGCGTCGATTGAGCCCAATATTAGCAAAAAAAAAATCGTTTGATTTTTCGAAAATTTGGAAAGAGGTACCTCTTTCCATTTTTTCGAAAAATGGCCCAATTTTGAACTTCTTCAAAACGATAAATAAAGTATGCAGATTTGTTAAGCTGTTAAAAACTAGAATAGAAATGGTTTCCGAATTGAATTTGGACCTTTTTTGGCTGAGTTATGGACGATTAAAGATTTTTTTTAAGATAGTCAAAAAAATCTTAAATCGTCCATAACTCAGCCAAAAATGGCTTAATTTCAAATCGGAAAGTACCGCTGTGTTAGTTTTTAACAGCTTAACAAATCTGCAAACTTTAATTTGAAAGAACTCAAAGGGGAAAAATTTTACAAAATAGGAAATTTTTGTTTTTTGGTAAAATGAGAAAGTAAGTATGCAGGTCTGTTAAGCTGTTAAAAACTAGAATAGCAACGGTTTCCGAATTGAATTTGGACCTTTTTTGGCTGAGTTATGGACGATTAAAGATTTTTTTTAAGATAGTCAAAAAAATCTTAAATCGTCCATAACTCAGCCAAAAATGGCTTAATTTCAAATCGGAAAGTACCGCTGTGTTAGTTATTAACAGCTTAACAAATCTGCAAACTTCAATTTTTAAAAACTCAAAGGGGAAAAATTTTACTAAACTGGAAATTTTTGTTTTTTGGTAAAATGAGAAAGTAAGTATGCAGGTTTGTAAAGCTGTTAAAAACTAGAATAGAAATGGTTTCCGATTTGAATTTGAGGCTTTTTTGGCTGAGTTATGCACGATTTTCGATTTTTTGTACTCCATTAAAAAAAAATAGCTAGATGCGCATCACTGACAGTTAGTCAGATGCAATTTTGTCCCAACGGAGCTTCCTAGCTAGATGCGCATCACTGGTGCACATCGTCAAAATCAAGCAAATTCGTTACTTTTTGAATTTTGGTACCAGGCGAACAGAAGGCAGCAGCAAGCAACCGAAAACTGTTATAAACTGTTATAAAAAACCCAAGTTTCGAACCTTTCACTCCCCAATAATAAGGTTTGGAACTTGGCTACGTGGCGCGTGATCTTACTGATTGGCTGGTATTTTTCCAGTTTTTGACTACGGTCACACTAATAAATTTGAATTTGAATTTAAATTTGAATTCAGCCGTTGCTTGCTGCTGCCTTCTGTTCGCCTGGTACCAAAATTCAAAAAGTAACGAATTTGCTTGATTTTGACGATGTGCACCAGTGATGCGCATCTAGCTAGGAAGCTCCGTTGGGACAAAATTGCATCTTACTAACTGTCAGTGATGCGCATCTAGCTATTTTTTTTAATGAAGTACAAAAAATCTTTAAACGTCCATAACTCAGCCAAAAAAGGTCCAAATTCAAATCGGAAACTGTTGCTATTCTAGTTTTTAACAGCTTTACAAACCTGCATACTTACTTTCTCATTTTAACTAAAAACAAAAATTTCCAGTTTTGTAAAATTTTCCCCCTTTGAGTTTTTTGAAATTGAAGTTTGCAGATTTGTTAAGCTGTTAATAACTAACACAGCAGTACTTTCCGATTTGAAATTAAGCCATTTTTGGCTGAGTTATGGACGATTTAAGATTTTTTTGACTATCTTAAAAAAAATCTTTGATCGTCCATAACTCAGCCAAAAAAGGTCCAAATTCAAATCGGAAACCATTTCTATTCTAGTTTTTAACAGCCTAACAAATCTGCATACTTACTTTCTCATTTTAACTAAAAACAAAAATTTCCAGTTTTGTAAAATTTTCCCCCTTTGAGTTTTTTGAAATTGAAGTTTGCAGATTTGTTAAGCTGTTAATAACTAACACAGCAGTACTTTCCGATTTGAAATTAAGCCATTTTTGGCTGAGTTATGGACGATTTAAGATTTTTTTGACTATCTTAAAAAAAATCTTTAATCGTCCATAACTCAGCCAAAAAAGCCTCAAATTCAAATCGGAAACCATTTCTATTCTAGTTTTTAACAGCTTAACAAACCTGCATACTTACTTTCTCATTTTAACTAAAAACAAAAATTTCCAATTTAGTAAAATTTTTCCCCTTTGAGTTTTGTAAAATTAAAGTTTGCAGATTTGTTAAGCTGTTAAAAACTAACACAGCGGTACTTTCCGATTTGAAATTAAGCCATTTTTGGCTGAGTTATGGACGATTTAAGATTTTTTTGACTATCTTAAAAAAAATCTTTAATCGTCCATAACTCAGCCAAAAAAGGCCCAAATTCAATTCGGAAACCATTTCTATTCTAGTTTTTAACAGCCTAACAAATCTGCATACTTACTTTCTCATTTTAACTAAAAACAAAAATTTCCAGTTTTGTAAAATTTTCCCCCTTTGAGTTTTTTGAAATTGAAGTTTGCAGATTTGTTAAGCTGTTAATAACTAACACAGCAGTACTTTCCGATTTGAAATTAAGCCATTTTTGGCTGAGTTATGGACGATTTAAGATTTTTTTGACTATCTTAAAAAAAATCTTTAATCGTCCATAACTCAGCCAAAAAAGGTCAAATCGGCATACTTTATTTATCGTTTTGAAGTTCAAAATTTGGCCATTTTTGCAAAAAATGGAAAGAGGTACCTCTTTCCAAATTTTCGAAAAATCAAACGATTTTTTTTTTGCCAATATTGGGCTCAATCGACGCGGCTGTTGATGCCGATCAAGAATATATATGCTTTATGGCGTCGCAAATGACTCCTTCGCTGTCTACAAGCCCCCAAAGAAGCCCAAGCTACCTTTTCATTTGAGATAAATAATATTACAAAAAGTATAACTTGGCGAATTTCAGTGCAGATTGGATTTTGCTTCATCTGATTTTTTAATGGAGTAAAAAAAACAGCAGCACCAGGTGGCGCCAGTACCGTTTTAAGTAAAGTAAAATGCACTGCTTGTCGAACTGTTGAGCACTGCTTTACCGGCATCTGAGTAACAGAGGCGCTGTCGCTGCTGCTAGGGGAGAACCGGCAGAGTCGACACAGTAATGTAAACGAGTGCCACTGGTGCCCTGTTCCGCCGCCGCCGCCATCATATTCTGCGACGCCTGGATACTGCGGCCGGCATTGTACAGGTTGCTCACCCGCCGGCTGTAGGTAGGGTAATTCCCTTAACGCACCAGGCTGGAGCCAGCGGCTGGCGAGGATCCCTCGGAGAAGCTCGCGGCCTGCTGCGTAGGAGGAGGAGGCGGCGGTGGTGCTCGTGGTCGTCGTCGAATGGCTATTATGATTTATAGAAACCCTTCTGACTCTTCTCCTAGATCTGTATTTCCTCTCTCTCTTTCTATTTTGGAAGCATACCTCCTTTTTATCCGTCATCCACGGGAAACAAATCAAAAATACAAAAGATATATAAATATATATTGTGCCACACCAAATATATAAACATATAATCCGAATTCACCAGCTCAATGTGCTCAAAGATCATTTAACTAAGTTAATAATAATTCAAATAAGATTTAAATGTTTAAACGAGCTTGAGGGCTATTTGAATAAGTAAATAATTGAAATAAGAACATTAAATCACGCAATAACGCAGATAAACTTTGTAAAGCGGAACATTTAAAACAATAAAATCACATTCGAACCACTAAACAAAGAAATTTAATATTCACGAGCATTGAAAAACATGCGTAAACATTTGGTTTTCCTTTTCATTAAACAGAAGACATACAGTTAAATGATCAGTGATAACTTTTTGCTGGCAAATGCGGCGAGGCCCAGTCATGTTTCCAAAGCCACTTCCACGAGGTTTTCGTTTTAAAAACAACAAAAAAAAAACAACTGTTATACTAGTTTTCCATTACCACGGAATAAGCACTGGAAACATGGCTGCTTCCTCGAGGTTAGGGACACAATTTTTGTATTGAAGCATTTTGACGGCTGAACGCCTGCTTTTCGTGGGGATTTCTTTACATTTCGTTCACTTTTCTTTCGCACAAACATCAAAAAAATAGGCACCAGATATTCACTTAGTAAAAAAAAAGAACATTTATTATCCTCGATTTTTTATTAGCTTTGCCGGCGGCGACAGTTGGTTGTTGGGGCTTTTCGGCTCTGCCGGCTGCCATTTATGAAGATTTATCAGCTATTTATGTTGTGTGTGACGAAGGAGGAGCATCCCTGCCTATTTGCCGGCCTGGGCGGCCTTCTTGGGCTCGGCCTGGGTGCCCTCGCGGAATCCGTTGCGGAAGCGACGGCGCACAACCTTCAGGTGGCGCATGCGACCGGTGCCGGTGGTCTTCCTCCTCTTGGCCTTCACCGACCAGTTGTCTGTTGAGCGAAAAACATTAATTAGCACAGAACCAATAGCTTGCAGCAGCAAGATATACTCACAGGAACGCAACTTGGCGGCGGGGTAGCCGCACTGGGCGCACGTCGACTTCTGGATGTGGTAGGAGCTGCGGCCACAGCGACGGCACAGGGTGTGCGTCTTATTGTGGCGTTTACCAAAGCTGGATGTACCCTTCGTCTGTAAGGGTGGACAAAAAAAAAAAAAAAACAACACAATTATTATCACTTTTTTTCCATTAATGCCGCTGCCAACAAAAATAAAAACACTCGAATTCCCGCCGCTGGCGGCTTGGCCACCCGTGAGATTCCATTTAATTTGTAATCCTCGTTGCAAGCAGCTTAGTTTTGGTGTATTTTAGTCCCGAAATTGTCACGGATGGCCGGGAATTCCAGAGATTTTATTTCGGGCGAACGTGCAATTTTTACGGACCATCTTGAGAGGCGAACGGTGGAAAAAGAAGGAAGGCGGAAGTGGTTGTGGGCGAACGTCGATGCATGAACATCGATGTTTTTATCGATGTTTCTGCTGATATCGATGTTCGAAGCATCGATGTTTTCAGCATCAATTACCGGTTGGGCCCGCTCTCAATTACCGGTTGGCAATTCATGTGTTTCTGTTGATATCGATTGTCTTCGATTACATTGCGCCACTCGGAATATTCTAAAGATCCCGCTTCGGTCGCACTTTAATTTTTAGTTTTCTCCTCCTCTGTTGCGTCCATGTTAGAGTACAGGCAGAGGAGCTTAACATTACAGATCGAATATAAATATTTTTAAATATATTTTTAATGGCAATAACGAAGAAAATATCGATATTTTAATCACATAAATAAATATTTTTAATGGTCTCACTAAAAAGGGAAAACTGTGCCGTATTTTGAATTTTTTAAATATGTTTTTATCTAGCAAATTCGTGGCAGCACATATTTATTTTAAGGAGGCAAACGATTCGTTTGTTTAACTGCTTTATGCGAAACTCAGTAAATTGTAGCCACTGTTTTTAGTAAAAATATTCATTCTTTTATTTATGAAATAAATTATTATTATTTACATTGGAAATAATGCACGAAATTCAAATAATATTGCATGCCCGGGCGGCTCCCTGGCGATACGCACTCGAAAACAAAATCTACATATTACAAGGCTCTAGAAATACAAATACAGGGCGATACACATATAAAATAATGATAATAGTGGGATACAAAAATTATGGTTACTAATAGAAATGGAATGGAATGGAGTGATTCGATTTCAAGTTCGATTTCCTCTAGACTTTGAATGGAGGCTTCTTGGGGAAGGCTTCGATCTAGTGTGTAGGTTTTACGTAACTAATTTGCGACTATGAGCAAGTCGATTTGGCTTGAGACCTCAAACGAAACCAAGTTGCACATAATTTGGCTGCAGCTGTGATCCTGCTTGCTTGCTGGGGGCGAAGACGGGGGAAGGTGTGGGTGTGTGTGGTGAGCATTGCTGGAAGGGATTGGGGATGTTCGAGATGTGTGTGTGTGTGCGGTGCTTTGCAACTAATTACTACGCCTCGCCTTTCTTCTTTTATCTTTTTGTGGATCTGCTCACGCTCTCTTTACATAAAACTAATTCATAGAGAAAATTTAACTAAGAACCTTACGAAAGCTTTGCGAATAAATTATACGAGTTTCGGGCCGCGTGCTTAACGATAAACACTTCTCTTGGAGGGGATCCCACGAGACTCTGGGGCCTTGAAGCTATAGTTCGAGGAAATCTCTCATAAAGGATGATACTTTTCCTTAAATTAATTAACGAGATCCCTAATATCTCTCAGAATCTCCAAAAAATCTCCCCTTAATATAGCTTGCAGGTCTACAGGTATCTCTCAGAACCCTCCGCCTTGAATATAGCTAAGTATTGACTTGCATGTTAAAGGACCTCTTGCTCCATGTTTTCGCTATGAACAGAAAAGTCTCCTTCTCACCGTGGATCCAGATCCCGATCTAGGCTTGATCTCATTCTTACATAACTAAAGCGCGAAAAAAAACTGTTGCTAAAATTAAACAAAAAACGTTTCGTTGTTGCGCTCGCTGCTGCAGCTTCCAGATTTCGTATTCCAAATCCGACTTCCTACTCTGACTTCTCCTGCTCCTCCTCGTCGTCGTCGTCGTCTTCCTTTTCTTTTTTGGCTACTGCCGCTCCACATTGATGGTGATGACCATGGTTGGTCAATAGTGACCGCCACCACCTCCACCACCACCGCCGCCGCCGCCACTATGTCGGTGGTGTTCGCGTCTGCCGGAGGACTGATCGCGATAGTCGCCATTGCGGGAGCTGCTCTTGTGGTGATGGTGATGGTGACGCTTCTTCTCGCCCTTCAGACACACGTCGGAGACCACCATTTCGGAGTCGTCGCGCATGCCATAGTTGTCCCGGCCGCATCTGTTCGAGAAGAGTTGGTAAAAGTAAGTGAATAGTAAATAATCGAAAAGTTATTCCTTGTTTTGGAGACCCACCTGTCCAGATTCTCGCGGGAACGCTGCATGTTGTCGCGCAGATTGTCGCGGGAACGGGTCATGCTCGGCGGATCGAGAGTCTCCTTGCGACGCAGGGCATTGTGCGAGCTGTTCTTCGAGGCGGACTCGTGCAGGTTCTCCCAGGCCTGGCGGTAGTACCTTTAAGGGAAAAATAATCCAATTTAATAATTGATAATTAATTTCGGAAATTTGTGCTCACCTGTTGAGTCCGTTGCGGGATCCGGAAGTGGAACTGTCGAAGCTGGCCACGGTGTTGCAGTCGGGCGAGGCGCGGTGGCGATAGTGTTGGGTGGTTCGATTTCTGCAGGAAACGAGAGCGAGATATATTGATTCGAATCATTAGTGAGCTTCTTGAGAGTCAGGATTATGCATATTTTTCTGAATGCCAGGACGAAAGAGTGTTCGGGGTTAGTCACAAAGTTCAGGCAGCAAATGGGGGGGTTAGGCAGGCACACACTAAGCACACACAGAGTGGGATGAGACAGAGACAGATATAGAGAGGTGGGAAAGAGACAGGCAGGCAGATTACAGAAGACAGAAACAGAGCGAGCGAACCAGGCGTGCAGTGTGAAAGAGAGCGAGAGTCCTCACAAGGGTGTGTGTGTGTGTGATTGATGGGTGTGTGGTGATTGGGCGGATGATTTAATGTCTTGATGGGTTGAAGGTGCAACAGCCAGGAGTAGGAATCGCCTCACAGCCCACAGCATTCGCAGCAGTTTTTTGTTTTGGTTTGTTTGGTGTTTCAGTGTTGATTGTTTGGTTTGATTGACTGACTGACTGATTGATTGATTGTTTGGTGTGGTGTTGTTCTTGGTTGTGTTCTTGGGCTGCTTACATTTTGTGCATATTTATGGCCGCTTTCATAGTTCTTAGCTGATTGATTGACTTGCTTTACTCTATGGATATTTTTTCGCTTTTCCCTGGATGTTCTTCGTTCTTCATAGCTTTTCTTTCGATTTTTCCTTAAATTTACTTAATTTCTCTTGATTTTTCATGACTCTTCTGGGGTTTTCTTAGTTTTTCTTCGATTTCCTTAATTTTTCCCCACTTTTCTGTGCTTTTCCTTAGTCTTCCTTTCGTTTTCTTTTTGGGTTCGTTGATGCATCTCTTTGGCACTCGTTGTGGTTTCTTGGGCAGGTAGTCTCCAGGTTGTGTTTTTGGCTTCCTCTCTATTTTCCTCTTTGGTGGTTATCTCCTGCTCCTGCCCATGCCATCCATGGGTTACATGTGCGTCGTGGTCGTTAAGCTGCTAAAGAGCCCGGCCCGGGTCCGATACCCCCGTCCGTAGCTGCTGAACTCCCTCCTGCCCAGCTTCTGGTCATCGAAGGGCAGCGCCAGCACACTATACCACAGGGAGGTGGGGTCTCGATCCTGATCCGGATCTGGATTGCGCCTGGAGGTGATGCTACCGTAGTTGCTGTAACCAGCCCCGCCGCCCTTGGTGCTGGTCAATTGGGCCGTGGACGCGTAGCTGGTGGCGCTGGTGGCCGTCGCCGTGGCATAGCTGGGCAGTCGGCTGGGACGCGGTATGCCACCGCCAGACCTCTTCCCGAGGCCGAAGCCGAGCCCGAGCCCGAGGCCAATGCCGACGCCGCTCCCGCTTCGGATGCCCTGTGATCCCTTCGCCTGGCTGTGCTGCTGATACTTCGGCTGGAGGTGGTACTTCTGCTGTTGTTTTTGTTGTTGTTGTTGGAACTGGAGCTCTTGCTGCTGGTGGTGCTGGATCTGGTACTGGTACTGGTGCTGGTTGTGGTGGAGCTGCTGGTGGTGGTGATGATGAGCATGATGATGTTGGTAAGCAGTTAAGTGTTTGGCTAGGTGCCGCCGTTGGCTGTTCGGGGTGCTGACGGTTTTGGTTTTGCCAAAAAGTACAGAGAGTGGGAGAAGCAAAAACGAAAAAAGAGAGTTGTACAACGAGAGAAAAAGAGAAAGCGTTCGATGTTCAGGTGGGTGTGTGCGTGTGCGTGTGTGTGTACGTGTGCGTGAGAGACTCTCTTTGATCGAGCTAAAATCAAGTGATATTAAGAGCAGGGGAGCGCTAGGGGTAACCGAGAGACAGATCAATAAAAATAGAGATAGAGAGACAGAGGGAGACACCTGAGACAGAGACGGGGTGGGTGATAATGGCACAGATTTTAAGAGGGGGACAGGGACAGGGACCAGGAGGGAGTGGTGGTGGTGGGCGCAGGTGGTGACAACCCGACAACGATCGACTTTGCTCCACGGACAGACAAAAACGGATCAATCATGGTCCAATCCAGTTCTCAATCATGTTAAACATACAATTTCTTGGCAAGATATTGAATATTACCGATCAATGAGCAATACTTTTCCCTTAAAGGTCGATTGTTATGGAAATAATTAAAAATTTTTAAATTAAATTCAATTTAAACTGAAAAATTTATATAAATCAAAGAAGCAATTGAAAAAAAATCCCGCAATAAATTTTTAAAATATTACAAATCTAAATTATTACCCAATTCTTTGGATCGAATGCTAGAATCGATAAAAAATCATTGAAATATTTGGAAATGGACAACAAAATCGACCTCGACTGATCACAGATCCTCGGGATATTCATTAGACTCACCTTCGCACCAGGATCACGATCGTTGTGATGACGGCGGCCAGGAAAACGAAGCCACCGAAAGCACCCAGAGCCACAATGGCACCCAGATTGAGCTTAGCCTCCTTGGTCTCCTTGCGATCGGGATTGTCGACGGCAAACGGCACATTGACATTGGGCGACTGATTCTGCTGGATGTTGACGCTGTCGGGGATTTCATTATCCTGCGGATGCGAGTTGGCAATGATCTGCTGTGTATTCCGAGTGGTCGTCTCCACCGGAGCACCGCTGGGGCGACTGCGCGGCGGTGATGGAGCATAGGTAGAGGGCACCTGCGGCGGTTGGGGCACATGCTGCGTGGTCGGAGGCACTGCTGCCGCCGGTGTGCTGCTGCTCGGCTTCTTTGGAATGAGCACGGGCCGTACGGTGCGGCGCGGCGGGAACTCCTCGCGAACGGTGCCAGGCACGGGCACATTGATAATATCCTCCTCAGATTCAGCTGGAGGAAGAAGAAAGAGTACAAAGTAAGTTATTCTGGTTCTCTAAGCTCCTGGGATCGCGGTCTACTCACACTCTCCGTTGATCTCCACCTGCGTGGGCCGGAGGCTCGGGTAGGTGCCCACAGTGCTGGAGCTGCTGCCGCCGCTGCTGGCGGTGGACACCACAGGTCGATATGGCGTGCGGCTGGTGGTCGAGCTAGAGCTAGAGCTGGACACCACGACCTTGGGCCGGAAGGGTGGCGGCGTGGCCACCGATGAGGGCACTGTGGGTGCCGCCGTCGGCTGTGTGGATGGCTCCAGCTTGATGCAACGCGGAAGGGCGCTGCTCCACTGACCACTGGCCAGGCAGCTGAGCACTCGGGGTCCTTCCATGCGATATCCGGGCGGACAGCTGACCTCCGCCTTGGAGCCATAGTAGGTGCCGTTCGGTGCATGGATGATGGTGTTGTAGTAGTTACCCGGCAGGGTGTCGCATTCCACAACTGAAAGAAAGGAATCGATATTTAGATGGGATATGGCTTCAACCTGGCTTCAACTCACTCTCGCAGCGTGGCGGCGGTCCGTTCCAGCGTTCGTCAAAGTCACAGGTGAGCAAGGCGCGACCAATCATCTCGTAGCCCTCCTCGCAGGAGTACTTGACGAGGCTCAGGTAGCCAACGGTGTTGTTCAACAGGGCGTACGAGCCGTGGGCAATGCTGGCGGGCAGTCCACATTCGATGTCTGCAAGGATAAAGGATAATACACAAAAATAAGAAAAAATACAGCAAATCTCTCAAAGATTCTCAACTCACATTTGCACACCGGCGGAAACTCGTTGTAGAAGCCCGTCTCCAGACAGGTGCGCGTGGCGGGACCCACCAGCAGGTGATTCGCATCGCAGCTGTACTTGATCTGGGCGCCCACCTCGAATCCGTTGAGGGCCACCATTGTGGAGTTGGGCGGCTGCTCTGGCCTGCCACACGTCTTCGGCTGGTGCTGGCAGATGAAGTTCAGCAGCGTATTGCAGTTGGTGTCGCTCCACAGCCAGCCCTTGGAGCCATCGAATCGCGCACAATCCTCATCGCCGCCAGGATGGCTCCAGAAGGACACCGTGAGCTCGTCCCCATTGACCCACTTCCAGCTGCTGCGATCGCTGCCGTCTCGCACCGCGCCCATCCAGTACTGGGAGCTGACATCGCTCCGATGGCGTCGCCACAGCTCCCAGCTGATGAAGCCCTGCAGCGCCGGGTTGCTCTCGCTGATCAGTGTGCCGCCCCGAGAGCGGCAGAAGGAGAGCGCGTCCAGGAAGTTCAAGGGCTGGCGGTTATAGAAGATGTAGCATTTGCCATTGTAGGAGGCCAGGGCGCCCGGTGGCTGATCCCGGAAGGTGGGACAACGTTCGATGGGCAACGCCTGGTCTGTGTAGACGAAGGCCTCGCAGATGGACAGGGGATTCGGTGTGCTGTTCTCCAAATGGACGGACACAAAGGCGCCGGGCATGGGCGGATTGCAGGGCAGGAACAGAGGCTGGCCGGCCTCCAGAAGACCGGTGAAACGATTGCAGATGGGATTTGTGCCCAAATCGGGACGATTGTTGCCCACGCGAACCACTATGGTGGCGGGTTTGTTGCCTGCGGAAGGGAAAATTAATTAATAAAATAATGAAAATGAATTTTAAAGCTTAAAATTAAAAGCTAACTTGAGGGAATTTTTACTAATTAATTTAGGAAAATTACAAATATTAGTTATAAGTTAAATATGTTTGTTTCTTTTAACTTCAAGCTGCCTTAAAGTAGCCCTAAGCCCTCCGTTTTTGTCTTTCTATTAGATTTCCCTTTCCACTCGCCTCTGTTTCTGGCAGTGTAGAAATGCAGCCTGGGCTAAAGCTATTTCTATTGGTATTCCCACTGCCGTTGTCATTATTATGGTTATGGCTTTGTCTGTCAGCGGGTCAGGCGGGTTCAGCAGCAGCTTCAGCGGCAGCCTCAGTCTCAGCCAAGTGAAAGTAATCATAAATTTTCGGCCCGCACTGACTGACTCACTAGGTCTGGGCTTTTTTTTATATATATTTTTATTTTGGTCTTCAGTCGAAGTGGAAGTCCAAGTCCAAGTCGAACTCGAAGTCGAAGTCTTCGTCTTCGTCTTTGTCTTGGCTGTCGTCGCAAAAGCCGCACGAAAATCACATAACAAACCGCCTTGATCGAGGAGGAGATGGCGATGGCGATGGCGATGGGAGTAGGAGTTGGGGACTTCAGGTTGCTGGCAAGTGAAAGCATTAGGGAAAACTGGCTGGCAGTTGTTTACTCTGCATTTCGGCAACCCTTTTTTCTGCAAGCCTTGACTAGGGGGGGGACTCGTGTGCAGCATTTGCCATTTTGCCAGACAAACATTTGCAAAATTGAAAACTGCCTGCTGCCGGCTGGGCAGCCTGGGAAAACGGGGCATTGAACTGTGTACTGTCCACCGAGAGTGCCGAGAGAGTTTCCTTCCCAGAGAATGCGGTCCAAGCAGGTCCATAATCCGGCCTCCGATATCCATTATCCATGCATGTGAGCGCGACAGGTTTAGGGTTGGGCCTGGGTGACTGCGGTTTAATAAAAGCGAAAAGTTTCGCAATTTTAATCAATTTGCTTCGTCGTCGTCCGTCGTCTTTCACTAAGCGCCACTTACGGGCCGAAAGAAAAACGATCTTGGCCACAAGCTGGCGCAGAAATTTCTGGCAACAGAATAATTATGGTTTTGGCTTTGCAATTTTAAATATAGGCGAACTACTTTAAGCTTTAAATTTATTATTTATCTTATTTTTTTATATTTTGTTATATATTTATTCCAATATATTCCATAGAAATTGAATTTACTCACCGCAACAGGACTTGCCAAAGTCCAGGCGCACCAACTGGACCATGTAGGGCTCCAGTAGATTGACATACCACCAGGGCGAACGCTCTGCCTTGGTCAGGGAGCAGGTCTCCGGGGTGAAGAAGGCGGAGGTAGAGCCGTCGATGGCCTTCTGGGGGGCTCCAGCGCCCTCTGTGGATATTTGCATGGGAGCCTTGCCAGCGGCCACATTTAAAACTGAAATAAGTTGAATAAATAAATAAATAAAATAATATAAAACAAAATAAATCTAGTTGGGTTTGCAGTGTAGCAAATAGGGGTCATAGGTAATTATTTGGGAATTCAAAGCAAGATGCAGCGATCGTGGCTCGGACTCGCACCGTGGAGCCATCCGACAGCCAGGGGGCCAGAGTTCCCAAGCTGGGCCCAAGGCCCGGCTAATTGGCTGCGGGCCCTGACACGGTTTTGTGGCCAAAAGCAGAGACCAAACCAGACGAAACCCAGCAGCAGCAGCAGCCAGCGATGTTCTGGCCTGGCGAATTTGTCAAGAGACCTTCGTTCTGGCCATTGTTTCGGTCTTCGGCTTCGACTCTGACGCTTTGTTTGTTTTTTTGGCCAAAAGTGAGGCCCAGAGATGGAGTGTGGCCAAAAGCAAAAGTGAAATTTAATGGCGGCGGCTCCACTCGGCGCACTCGGCTCAACTTTTACTTGCCGGCGCTTAATTACATCGCTCGCCACGCACTTTTGCTGGGATTGGGGATTCATTAATCAGATGCATCTGTCGGATAAGATATGCCGAGAGTTTGGATTCGGTTTCGAGCTGGAAGAGCACGGCTTTCTCGAGCAGATACTACCTACTACATATGTATATCTGATATCTAATGCTCGCACTCTCCCGGCCCAGCAGGTGTGTGTGCTTGTGGCGGTGTGTGACAAATGCCTTTTAATTGCTTTTAATTAATTTCCCATTGCCAGATGTCTGCCGCCGCTGCCCGCTGTGTCATGTTCGAATTTAAAGTCGAATTCCGAAGCAATTTTCAGGTCGGAAATCGCTTTCAGCTTTTGTTTTCCTGTTTTCCTTTTCTTTTCCCGCGTCATCAAAGTGCAATCAACGAAAAAAACGCTTGATTTTTGGTCTATAAACCCCAGAGATTGGGATCGATCAAAGTTGAGGAGTTCTTTTTCTATTGGGAAAATTATTATAAATTATGGTTTAGATATAATTAATATTGTGAACTTTATTCTTTGTTGTGAGTGTTAAAAAAAGGAAAAGAACTCTTTTTTACACAAAAAACATTGTGTTTTTAAGAAATTTCAATTAATTTGTATATCTTTCCTCTTTTTTTGGCTTCTTATTAGCTTTGATTCTGTCGCATAAAAATCGTTAAAGAATTTTCATTTATATTTGGTGTTATTTAAGCTTTCCTTTTATAAATTTAAATATTTCTAAAAAATGTCTCAACAATTGAAAAATAAATAAATGCCTTTGAAAATCTATTAAAATTCTGTTAGTTCCCATGGCATTATGTGTGGTTTTTAACACCTACTACTGTTGTTGTGTCGATCGGATAATGTCTTTATCTTGATCGTTATTAATATATTTTCAATAGAGAAAGGCCCGTCAATAATTTTGATGGATCGCTGAGTTGCCGCCCCTTTCCTGAGCCTCTACAAACGCCTTCCCAAAGCCATCAGTGTTTATTCATTCACTCATTCGTGAACTCATTCACATTCATTCATGGATCCACAATTGAAAATCCCTTTTTCCAGCTGCTCTGTTTGTGTCAATCAATTCCCTTATTTCACGGAAGTACATGTCTCGTTGAAAATTGATTTAGAATTCATTTTGTTTGTTTTCGTGCTCGACTGGTTTTGGCCTTTTTTTTTTTGTTGTGAACAAAGTGGGTCAATTTGGTTGAGCTGGATTCTTCCCACCTCGTGTCTCCGCTCTCCCTTCTCTCTGCTCGGCACACGCATTGCTTTTTAGCCCAATTTCGCGCGTTTTGTTAATCATGTTTCGCTTTTCGGTTAACAACTTTGCATTCAATCGGAATGCCATTTGCTCTCTTTCTTGCTATTTTTGTTTACTTTTTTTTTGTTTTCAAGCAGAGAACGTGAATTGTGTGCACTTGGAGAAATTGTGGGTGTTTTTGAGGGGTTCCTGGTTTGAAAATAAATACTATATTTAAACGCTTGATATTTTTCCTAATTTTATAGATTTTGTTTACTAATTTTGTTCGGTCCCAGCTTTATATCTTTCTTTTTCTATGTCTGAACTTGATAGTTTTTAATTTCGGTGTGGAGATGTTTTGAGAATGCTTCAAATTTGTGTGGCGGTGAAAGTTGTACCCCCTCCCCGCTGCTACCCCAGCTCAAGTCCAAGTCCGAGTCCGAGTTCGAATGCGAGTCCAAGGCGCTAATTGAGTTGACGAACAGCAAGTTCGTGTGCTGAGTCTTTCGTTTTAGTGGTGTTTGTTGGTCTTGTGGGTTTTTTGGGTGTTTAATTCTATTTTTTTTTAGGTTTTGTTTTGCTTACCGCAGAAGGGAATGCCCTCGGGCACCCACTGGCCCTTGTCGCAGACACGCCGCGCCGGTCCCAGCAGCTCAAAGCCGCGTTCACAACTGTAGGAGGCCACCGTTCCCTGGGTGAGATTCGCGCTGGAGAAGACCACGCTGCTGTGCGCCGGTGAACCCGGGAAGCTGCAGCCGGCATCTGAAAAGATGGGAAAAAGAGAGAGAAATTAGTTCATGTGTTCAAGTAATTATGGGGAAATGATTTTTTATTAATTAATTTCCTCCCTGGGGTTTTACAAAAAGGGGGCCTCTTCCTACCCCATTTCTTATGTGGCATTTTTGTTATTCAAATATTATTTTTAGTATTTAATAAAGTGAAGAGTGAGAAGATCCTCTAGCATGTATCTTGACTCTGCCTTGTCAGAGGGTTGTGTGTCCGCCGCATTTGATTGATTGACAATTAAGCCAGTTCCGTTCCAGTTTGGTCACTCGACGCCTGGCGAAAAATCTCTGGCATTCCGACGTCAGATTGCAAAATGTTCTCTCGGCTTCGGTTGTTATGTTGAGCTGAGCTGTTGCCGCCGTCGTTTCTGCTGTTGTCAATGCAAAGCGTGAGAAAATTGCCACAACAACACAGGCAGCGAGCAAAAAACACAGATAGAAACAGCCATCAATTTAGTCGTAGCTGCCGCTTGTATCTTTGTATCTCTTTATATATATATCTATGTATCTATGCAAAAATGCGAGCCAGCCGTGTGCAATAATCAAATGTGCTGCTGCCGCTGTGGCAGCTTCGTATGATTAGTTATTCAATTGAGCAGTTCCCAGGCCCGGACTGGCCAATGTCATGAGTTTGATACATCCCCAAGTGGCAATGGGATGCACAGAGGGAAAACCAAGGGATGGGGATTTCAAATCGATGGGAACTAACTAAGAAGCGAAGGAGTAAATATTCTTTTGTGAAAATAATCTACAAAACAAATGTAATTAAACTAAGTAAAGACTTAGATGAAACTTTAGTTAACTAATTTCTAAAATCAAAGGATTATTTTAAACCCCTTTTATGCTTAATCCCACACACTTTTTGTCTCTGTGTGCAAATCGTTCTTGGCTTGGAGCTGTTAAGTGCGATTTTGCATAATCAGCGATGAGGAATGAGACTCGGAATGGGACTTGGAATGGGATTCGGAATGGGAATGATTAGAGAAGGGGCCTAGCAGGCCGACTGGCTGACTGGCTGCCTAGCTGTCAGTGAGGCATGCCATAAATGGTCGAATAACTGCAACATCATTTGACCAGCAGCAGCCGCAGCAGCATTGCAACTTTCCAAGCAGCTTCCAGCAGTGGCAAAACACGTCTTGCTATACATTTTTCCAGATGCTTCTTATACAATCCCCCAATGCCAGTGCAATTTCATCATAACGGTGTTGCTGCTCATCAAATGCCATAAAAAAACGGCCAAGATACAGACTCTCGGCCACTCCAATTCCCTCGGCTGGTGGCAGAGGCAACAAACTCAACAAACGAAATCAAATTAGTTCGGGCAAATTGAAATTAACAAACAGCCAAAAACTTTAGCCGAGTCATTTGTCATGCAGGGCAAAACGCAAATTAAGAAATCAAGTTCATGAGGCATTTTCAATTTCGGCCCAGAGTTTCGCTTTAGTTTCGGTTTCGGTTTCGGTGTCGGTTTCCGCCGAGCCAGCGAGTACCCTGAGAAGCACAACAACAACAAGAAGAAGAAGAAGGTAATGACGACTCCAACTCCCACGCTGTGCGTCAAAAGAAACCGAAAACCGAAAGAAACACCGACCGAGATGCGATCGTAGGACCGAAAGGTTGCCTAGCCGGCCATGCATGACAATGTGCTGCTGCCGCCTGCCTGCCAGTTCGAGCCCCAAAGAGATGCCTAAAAAAATGGGTAAAAAAGTAAGGTAAAAACAGGGGAAAGGGGGGAAAAGCTAACCTAAGGCAAGGCATGGGGGAAAATGGTTTAAAAAAAGTGCAAAGGCAAACGGCAGTAGTTGCGCGTACCAGCAACCAGCAACTTGTTGCTTTCATTTGCTTTCTATGTGCGCGAACTTAGTGAAAGTGATACCCCACACACACACATACACACCATACACCATACACCACGTACATAAATAATGCCACAAAGAAAGATACATCTGAGGCACGCCAAGGCGGCATTGACAAAACAACGGCAGCGATTTGTAACAACAAGCAGGCGGCCAGGCCGGGCCGGCTTTGTCGAATAATATTCGGTGTGTGTGCGCACGGATTAAAATCATCTAATAATCATTGTAAGCATAATAACCGTTATAATTTCCAACTTGTTTCGGACATGGTCCGCTCGCCATTGTTGTTGTTGTAACAAATTACCCATCAACGCCTCGGCCAGGCCTTTATTATTATTTATTCTCCGAATTGTACTCGGTTTGTTATTTATTTATTTATTTATTATTATTCTTTTTTTTTGGGTAGTTTAGAAATTAAAGAAATTTCAAGTGAATTGAATGCAATGAATAAAATGAAAAATGATTGAACAGCATTTGGAGGTTCAAACTCAAAAAAATATATATCAATAGATATCAATAGAGCTTAAACAAAATAAACGAAAGCTCCAAATCAATTCTTGGTAATAAAAGAGATTTTTGGCAAGGGGTTTATTAAATGTTTATACAGCGACCTAATTTATTTAGTTAGAATATGCATTTTTGTACAAGAAATATACACTTCTGCATATTTCTACATACATTTTGATGGAATTGAATGCAATTTTGTATGAAAAATTCAAGAAAACCCGTATATAATTGAGGTTTACCCATGTATCCCTATTTATATTATTATACAACTCAACTCTTATTAGTGGCAGGTTGCATTTCCGCTTCGCCAGCCATCAGCAGCAGCAGCAGCAGCAGCCTCTATTAAAGCGCAGCTGAATCTGCAAAGGCTGCCTGCAACCTGCAACCTGCAATTCCTCCCGCCATTAACGCTGTGTAGAAAGTTGACTGCTAAAGCTAATGGTGACCCCCACTTATAGGCCCAGGCTTTAGCTTCAGCTTTAGCCTTAGCTCCATCTCCGTTTCCAACGCCAGCTGAAAGTCCCAGGCCCAACCTGCGCATTAGTACCGTCCTCGCCTCCGTGCAACATTCCATACCGAAGTCAGCAATTTGCGTATGTCGGCTAATTTCATTTTAAATGCAAGTCCACACCTGGCGGGGATCGGGGAGAAGATTTGTGGTATCTGGACTGCCCTGGGGTGTGGCTCACCGAGGCGCAAATGTCTTGTGAAGCTCTGGGCATTGTTTCCACAGTATTTACTATTTACCATTTTCCTCGCACATTTATTTGCTTTTTGGGGACGACTTCGGTGAGCTTGACCCCGCTAATTACGGGGATCGAGCCCGAGAGAGATGGGTTTTCTGCAGTGTTCATTGCAGTTCTGGGACGTCATGCGCTGATTGCCAAGCGCCTACGCTTCGGCGATTGCTCCGCATCTGCTTAAGGTAAGGTAAGGTAATGTCTGGCCCGGCTTTTACCACCGATGTTACCAATGTTACGAGAGCCAAGTGCCGCCGCTGTGTGTTTTTTTTTTGGGGCGGAAAGTGCAAGTGCCAGGCCACAGCTCGATGGCCCAATTGCGATAAGCCAAGGTACCCAAGGTATTTCCCTCAACAAACATTTTCCTACTCTTCTTTTTCGATGGTAAATATTTTCTATAGGCCAGGCATGCGCCGTTTTAAGCCGGTCTTGTCAAAAACGGTGTAAACCGTTAGGCCATCATAATGATGGAGATAATGATGATGATGATGATCGGGTCTGGAGAGCCGCTGATTGGTTTTGGATTTACATAAATTGGCGCTGGACTTGTTCTCGCACCGAAGTCGTCGTCGTCGTCGTTGTTGTCGTCTCCGTTGCCGTTGCCGCTGCTTCTCTTGACCCAGTTAGCGGCGTTTTCTGTTTATATATATACACATATATATTTTCTTTTTTTTTTGTCGATTTAGTTTTTGGCTTGGCTTGCTGGCCAAATTAGTAGAACCTCGTTAAAATCGCACACAGGCACACATTCGGTTCGGAGAACATCGAAAATATTTCGCAAGTGACTTGCTTTTGCGCAATGTTCGGTTGCTATTGTTGTTGGCGGATGCGCCTGGCCAGACCAAGACTTGTGCAAATCAACTGCAAGTTCGTTGCCTAAGTCTTTTGATTTGAACTTCCGCCAAGTGCTCTGTGCAAGCGCCAGAGGATCTCTCTTGGCTAGCCAACTGGCGGGGGGCAGTTACACAGAGCGAAAATGGGAAAAGGAAATGGAGTGACACACTGACTATGGGAATTAGGGAATAAGACAATTATTTTTATGAAAACTCTTTGTTCTGAAATCAAGTTCGTGTCCTAAGTCTTTTGATTTGAGCTATTTTTCTTGAGTAAAAACTATTTACATTTAAAATATAAAATTAGTAGTAACAATATGTTAAATTTTTATGAATTGTGTGAAAGATTTTAACTTTTAATTTCTTACCAAAGATTTTAAAATAAGGAAATATTGAAAATTTATTAAAATAAATATATGAAGACTGCGTGAATGCCGTTTCTTTATTATTATTATTATTTTTTCTAGTGTGATTTATTAACTTTTTCAGGGCATCTGCTGGGGCGACTGCCCTTTTGGGGGGGCTTCTGCTCAGTTCTGTTCCTCCCTAACCATTAGCTTGTTCCTCCTGCCTTTCAGAATTAATTGCGCATAAAAATTGCCCATCATGGGCATTAAATGAGACATCAAAGACCGTCTGCCTGGCACACACACACACGCACACTCTCCGATGTGTGTTTGGCTTAAAGGTAAAAGCCAAGAGCTGCTAAGCGTATTAAATAAACATGCGCTGTGTGCCCGCTCCGCTCTGGTCTTTTATGTAACGGTAACGACACGACGACCAGCAACAATAAATTTCAGGCGTAAACAGTTACGTAAAAGAACAAAAAAACATAAAAACAAATACAACAAACACAACAAGTTGGCGGCTGATAGAACCCGCTGGAACCGCCACATCTCTGACAGCATCGACAGCAGCAGCAGCAGCCGCAGATCTTGGCAGCATCTTTCACCTGACGATGGGATATGGCATGGCATGGCATGGGCCCCTCCCACTCCGCTCAGATCTCTGTAACAGGTTCGATATGATTTTGCGGCACTTTTGCCGCAAAGGAAACGCTTGATTGCCGCTTCTAAAGCAAGGCCAGGCAACGGCAATCGAACGGACAGCGAGACGGAGAGACTTGGCAAGCGGCGCAAGCCATCGACGACATTGACCGACGACAACGACGACGATGCTGGGATGCTGGCAGATCTGCTTGGGAGCCCCAAACTGGAAGAGCGGAGCGGCAAGTGGGAAAGCGGAAAGCCGTCATCGTTGCCGTTTGCCAGTTGACCGCATTCCAAGCTACGGCCAGCAAATCAATGTGCAAGCGTAGAAGCCACATCTCACTACCAACAACAACAAACAGAAACAGAAAAAAAGCAGAACAAAAAACACAAAAAAAAACAGCAATAGGCAGGCAGCATCTAGAGACGCGTCCTTCTCTTTTCGTGCACAGCGAAAATTAAATGCAATGACTCCTAGGAAGCTGTATATATTTAATAAAATATATATATTTAACAAATGCTCAATCTAAAAAATATATATATAATATATTTTCTTGTCAGAGAAACTTGTAAAATGAATCGTTTGTTTTTGCAAATTTAAATATATTTTAAATATATAAAAGGTTTCCATCTGATATTATATACATATATCATATATATCCCTTACTAAATAGAACCAAACTTAAAGCTGTTTTATTCCAATTATAAAATTATTTTAAAAACTAAAGAAAACATCTCAAAGAAGTAGCCAAGTAGCTTTTACCCTAAATATTTCTCAGTGTGCGTGTAGACTGGCAAAACTGGGTCACTTCGGCCCAAATGCAGTTTTAGATAGAATGCGATCTTGGGCGAGTGTCTGTCTGTGTGTGTGTGTTTGGCAGCTGCGAAACACCTGCAGCAGCCACTGCAGCAACTCGTGCCACAGTCAAGACTTCACAGTGAGTGATCTTTGTGGCAAAATGGCAGCTGGGCGGCGCACTAAGCCAGCGCCCACTGTACACACAGAGTGTATTTGCTTTTCAGATTTTCAGATGCGTTCTCGTTGCAGTTTGCTAATTTCCGCCAGCTTCTGCGGCTTTTTGGTTTTTGGTTTTCCTTTTCAGCTTTTTTGTGCCTAATTTGCTTTGGCTGCTGCTGTGAACATTCTCAATGCTATGCGAAGATTGTTTCCACTTGGAGTTTTTTTTATGGGTTTTTATGGCCGAAAAGGTGGACAAATCCTAAAGCTAATCACCATAAAAAAGAAATGGAAAATGGGAAAATGTAAAAGAATAGAATAGAGAGGAAAAACAACAGTTTAGGGGGCAATTTGCATAAGAAAGGAAAACACGAACTCGAAAAAGAACGAAACGCATTAAAATAAAGCCGGCGATCGTTGGCAGCTCTTCTTCGTCTTTTTTTTAATTTTGGTTTTTCGGCCTTTCTCTGGGGCCTCTTTTGGGGTTTTCTGGTTTCTTAAACTTTTGTCAACTCTTCTATGCAAATGACCAGCCACAAATCAAAGCTTGGCCCCAATAGCACACAGCGAGAGAGAGAAATATATATACTATATATACAGGGAGAGAGAGGGAAGCCCCTGCGCTTTGTTATGAATATTTTCACCCAAGGAATACCGCTGGATTATAAAATCGATATAATATATTTCCTTGGGCATTTGGAATTCCATCTTTGTAGTGGCTAGTTTTACCGCTAACCAGGCCAGGCATTACGACATCAAAGAGGAAGATCGAGATGGGATAGAAATCGCATCGGGCTGGAGGCAGGTGGACCAAGACATACGAGCATAACTGTGGCTGCTCTCCTATTTATTGATTGGCCTGCAGCTGCTGGCAGAACTGCCAACTCATCCCGCGGCGGAGGAGCCACTTCCGATTGGAGAGGGAGACTCGGAGGAGCAGTTGGAGAGGCAGCCGCCGGAGCAGTCATTGAACCTGCCTACCGTCTCCATCATCATGATGAAGATGGCGCCATCGCCCCTCCATTTAGCGAGCAAGCGGAACAAAAGCAACATCATCATCATCGGCAGCAGCAGCAGCCACATGAGCAACATGAGCAACATCTGCAACATTGGCTACATGGCGAGCTAAGCAAATTGCAATTTCCATGCGTTGCCTGCCACAGCCACAGCCACATCCACATCCATGTCCATGTCCATGTCCACGTCCCATGTCCGCAATTAGGTAGCCGGCCCCATCATAATCTATGGTTATTGTTATGGCTATTGTTAGTATAAGTGTTATCGCTATCGTTATGGCTAAAATATATTGAAAAGACTGAGGCGGAAAACGCTGAAATCAACTTTAAAATGGTGTCTGGCAGTGCCGCATGATTCATGGAGAGAAAGAAGCTCAAGTTCCTGCAGAGTTTCATATTATTTTTAATAAAAAATAAGGAAGCATTAAAGGAGGGAATATATTAAGCCAAATATTTTAGAAACCGAATTAATAATAGTGTGAAAAGAAGGGACTTTTGAATTTGATCCCTACCTAACTTCAATTTCATATATATTCTCTCCCTAATTACCAATAAATCGCTTTTATTATTTTATTATTTTATAATTTTATCTATTAATAATTGTCCTTTAAAGAATTTACTTTCATTTAATCAATAATAAATTGTTCAAGACATTTACCAACCAAAAACCCCACACAATTCCCCAATATATCCAAAGAAAAGCTGAAATAATCAGTCATAAAATCGTTTACCCACACACTTTGGCTTACTTTTCACACTCAATCTGGGATCAATGCAATCGGTTTGATAATTAACGACAGCTGTGGCAAATTATCGATCACTCTCCCAGCGAGTCAGTAGAGTTTCACGATCGGTTTTTAATATTTTTTTTTCTTTGATGGCAATTTGCAATCGGTTTTTTGGGGCCAGTGACGAAACGGCAAGAGCAGTGGCGACCGACACCAACACACAATGGCGTTTAAAGTTATTAACGAAGCAATTATTAATAACAATTTCAATTGTTTGCCTTAGCGATGGCATTGATGGCTTAAAAGGCAGCAAAAAATAAAAAAAACGAGTCGTGAATCACGGTGCCGGGCCAATTTGCAGCAGTGGCAGTGGCAGAGGCAACAATTGCGCTCGTACATATATTAACAATTAATTAAATTACAGAAAAAATATGTATATGGGGAGAAGAAAGGAAAACACAGCGCATAAATTCTGTCCAAACAGCGGCGGCTCTTTCCATTTTTCTCTTTCGCGCTGGCTGGCATTTAAATGCGTTGCTAATAGCAAACAATTTCATTTATTTATTAGACGTTAGTTTCACTTTTCGAGCATTTCACTGGCGACATTAAAATTTCACACACGACGCGGCGGCCTGGACAAAACGCGAAAGTTGTCGCCGCCGCAGCTCCCAGGGTGTTGCCAAGGCATTTGTGTGTAAAATACATTTAACTGCAGCCCCGCCATTTATGTTTATGGCAATTAAAAAACAAAAAAAAATAGATACAGATGGAGAGATATGTACATACGACGCCTGAGAATCATCACGGCTTAATCAGGCAAAAAGCTGAGTGGCTCCGCTGAATGGAATTGATTGAAATTTATGCCAAAGTCGCGACGACAGTGACAACTGCAGAGATCTATGGCCCCGGGGGATGAGTTGCGATGATGCCAGATGAGATGAGATCAGTTCGGTTTGGATAACGACCAAAGACACTCCCTCACCTCATCAATTTCTAGCCAGCTTTCGGCATGAAATCATCGTGGGTAAACAGGCAAAGCGACTTGGGCTTAGGCGTAAATATATAGCAGATATTTCTTATTTATTTCGAAGCTGAATTTTTGATTTAAGCTTTTCAATTTTTTTTTTGCATTGACTTACTTTTCCCAACAAGTTTGTTGCCTAAGTATTTAGGTTCTTATTTATTATTATTTCTTCTTATTTTTAAATATTTTATTCAACACTAAAAATTATAGGGTTTTCAAGCCTTCATTTTAAGTATTTCCAGCTCGTTTGCTTTGATTTGTTTTTCCAACTAGTTCGTTGCCTAAGTCTTTTGAATACCAAAATTAATTTGTTACAATTTTGTGCTATTGCTTTTGTCTCTGGATTTCTTCTTCAGCTTTTGGCTTTGGCTCGTCACTCTCGACAATGATTTACATATATCGAGTGCATGAGTACCTGGCAAGGCCATTGACAGCTTTGCGCAATCAGCTCTTTGCCTCGGCACTCCACCAGAGACCCCTCCTACGTGCCAAGGCGGCAATTGCAGTTTGGGAGGAAACGTAAAATAACAAAAATTTAAAAATAAAACCAAAGAAAATGAAGCGCAAAAGTTGCGTAAAATTGTCAACTCGAACATGCTCAAGTAATGTTTGTTTCGAAATATTATCCAGAGAGTGTCCCCCGCATATATATTGAGCCTAATGAGCTGTACTCTAGAGTGGGAATACGTAGCTATATCTTAAAGGAGAAATATACTACTTTAAAGTTTGCTACTTGAATTTCTTTAGATGTTTTTTATAAAATAAATTACAAGCATTAAATTCGAATAAATTCCAATATTTAAACTATATTTTGAGCTACAATTCAATACTTGATAACATGTTGCAAGTTTTTGCAACTATAAAGTCAGGTTTAAAGGTCTGCAGCTACCTTTTTTTTTTATATTGTTTATTTTTGTAATATTTTCCTGATGATGGCTTCCTACTTCCTTGTGGCAACGCCAGGGTCTTATGTAAAAACGCGCGACCGCAATTGAAGTTGCAGTTGCAGTGGCAGTGGCAAGGAGAGGTTGCTGCTGGCTGCCAATGCCGCATGCATGCGTGCACCGAGCCACGCCCCCTCGCCCTAGCCAACAAATTGCTGCGGTTCATTGTGCAGAGTAGAGACTCAGCGGCAGACTAAGAGGTATTGGTATCGGTATCGTTAAAGCTACGTATCTGGCGGCTCATATTGCCAAAGGTACTCGCACTCGTGTACTCGCATCGCTTCTTTTCCCTCAAAGTTTCGCATTGCAATTAGGCGAACACGGCGCTTCCGCATCTCTTGATGATAATTATGATTATGATGAGCTGCTGCTGGTCATGCATGGCTCTGACTGCGGCTCCTATCTGTGTGCAGACATTACGTTTTGGCCATTAGATGTTGGGCATGTGCTCGATCATCCCATTCCAAGCCCCAAGGCTGGCGCTTGGCACTTTTACTTTTCTTATTGTCAACAATTGTCTGAGGAGGAAAGCTGCAGAAAATAAAACTTTCCCAACATTACAGATTTGTCGCTGCTGCTACTGCTACTGCTACTGCTGTTGTTTATTTTTTCTACTCTTTCCCCCCAAACAAGCCGCAATTGTTGTCGCTTTTAATGTGGAGTGTCGGCTCCCCACAGATCATAAATTTTCTTTTAATTTCAGTTTCTGTATGTTCTGCAGCCTGGTATTAATTTAAGTTAATTTACAAGATTTTTCCTTGGTAAAAGTCTGTCTGAGTAAAAGTCTGCCTTCAACTTCTCATTATTATTTTTTTAAGTAGAGGAGAATTTAATAAATAATAATTTAAATTAACAAGTAAATAAATTGGGAATTTCAGACAGCTTTGAAAAATCCCTAATTTATTATATTTATTAGTAATTCCACACTTGAGGTAAGTTTTTTCTTCTTGCCAGCTTCAAGTTTGTTGCTTAAGTCTTTTGATTTTCTGTTTTCTTTTGGCGACAACCCACCTCTTTTTTTCCTCTCTCCCTGTTTTCTTGCCACGTGCAGCGGCCTGCAAGTTGCTCAAGTCTTCTTCCCTTTCCCCCCTGCCCCCCTTCTTGTGCTATTTGTGCTACATTTCAGCTCGCCCGAATGTTTGCTGACCCAAACAAACATCCGTTTCCTGGCGAATGCGCCCGTTGCCACTCCCTCGGCTCCGCTCGACTTTTGTCGCATATCCCACGAAACAATTAAGCACTTGACGCAAAGCTTACACAAAAAATTACAAAAATAAAAACTAAGAAAAGACAAGAAGTGGAACTGGAACCCCACCAACTTGACTGGCACCGGGAGCTGCGAGCTGGGAGCAGGGCCAGTTTTGCTGACAGCTGACGCGGCCTGGACGCCTTTTTATTAACGTGGGAACAAAATGCAAAACGCAGCCAAAAACGAAAAATAATACAAATTATAAAAAAGCTGCTTTTGTTTCGAAGCCAGAACCGGAAATAAAAAAAGAGGCAGGCAGCCAGGCAACAATCAGCCGGAAAAATGTATGCAAAAACAAAATAAAAATTAAATGTGAAAAAAAGCGGAGAATCGCTTGCTCTTTTTTTTAGGTGTGTCCCACACACACACACACACACTTATTAAAAATGGGTGATGAAAGCACCAGCAACAACAACAACCAGAAAAAAAGATGGAGAAGCAGCCGAGGCAGAGCAACAAGTGGGCTCCAAACGAGAACGAGAGAAAATTTGTTTGCTTTGCCAGCCAGAGTGCCGGAGTGCCGTTGGTGCGGTTTTTTATATATTTCAAAAATACCCTCAGTAAAGTGGGGCATATATACTGTATAATACCTTATATAGGTTCAATATTTGGCTTGGTAAATTGAGGCCATTGAGGGGGGAGGGTGTATTTGTATACAAATTAATTTGAGGCGCCTTCGCTTAGTTTTCCAAAATTATGCAAATGAAACCAAGTATAAAGACAAAACAAGAAGCAGTTCCCACATGTCAAGGCAAAGCATTTAAGCATTTAATCGAGATAAGCGCCAAGACAAATGAATAATGGCCAGATGATATGTGGGATAATTATGATGGCTAGAAAATAAATATAAACAAAGACTTGGAGTTAATGAAAGAATTTTTTGGTAATTTACATGAGAGAGGAAATAATTTCAAGGGGTTTTCTAATAGTATGCTTAGAGGGTTTTCGTTAAAAACAAAAGCTTATGGCAAGAAGAGGTTCTTAAAAATGTTTGTTAAAAGAATATTTTTTAGGCACCTAGTATGGCATAGAAAATATATTTTTTAAGGTTTATTAAAAATAATATATCAACTTTAAGCCGGAGAAACTAACAACACAAGAGTTTTTTAAACTTCGATCTTCAAATTTCTGTTAAACATTCGCCTGGACAGGGTATCCCTAGGTCGTTCTTTCCCCTCCATTTTCGCAGCATTTCTTTCTTGCTTTTCGTCTTTCGCTTGACACACTCACCTATATTCTGCGCCTGTGCCTGTGCCTGCGCCTTGGCCTGCGCCTGCGTTGTGGCAAGCGTCGACGCCAAAGCCAGCGCCAAAGCCAGCGCCAGCAAAGAGCGCGGCGTGCGATGCATAGTTGCTCTCTAGCTCACACCTGTTTTACTTTAGTTTTTCGTATTAAATTAATTTATTTGATATTTTTTCAATTCGGTTTTTCCTTCTTTTTTGGCACACTTTGAACTTCACTGCGTATGAGTTTCGGGTGGGTTGAACCACATAGAAAAAAAATAGAAGCAGAGTGCACTGCACACGGGAATTTGTTGCACGGCAAAAACTTAAAAAAAAAAATAACTACAATATTCGTTTCAATTCGACACGACGCGATTTTCCGCTGCTCCAAACCGTTCGCTGGGAGCTCTGCAGGGCGACTGGAGTCACTCGAAGAGATCGCCTCGTGGGGTCTTTGCTTTTAACTCGACTTCTTTCACTTTTTCGCTCGATCTCATCCGGTTTCTGGGATCTCACTCTTTCTTTTCTCTTGGCGGCAGAGCCGAACTTGAAGCCAAACCGTCGCCTTGTGCAGCTCGAAAGCAACTGAAAGTTAGCGGCGGCGCGTTGTGCGTCTTGTAAGCCGCCTCACCTGCCTCGACGGCTGCTGCTGCTGCTTCGCGGCCTCTGCCTCGGTCGACGCACTTGCTGCTGTTGCTGTTGCTGCGCTTTTGGCAAGTGCCAAGTGCGGCAAGTACCCCCCTCCCTCCCCTACCACCCCCTCTCTCTAAAGCCGCTCTCCCCTAAGCCAACACCACTCAGGGCGAGCTGATCAATGGCCACCAATCGCGGTTCTTCATCATCTTCATCATGGCCAGAACGGTAATAACAACTAATACAGGTTATGCAACTGTAACGGAACACTCGGCAAAAAAGCGACCAATATATAGGGGAGGTATTTATCGGGTATTCGAGATCGGGTCAGCTGTGGGGGCTTTTATAATAAATTAATAAATTTAGAAGAATTAATAAGCTGAAATGGCATTAGCTTTGCCAGACTTGCACTTCGTAGTGAAATATAGTTTAATAGTGAAACTACTTTGTTTACTTTATGTTTATGCCCTTGATTCTTGATCAGCATCAAAAACTGAATCGAACTAGGACGTTTCCGGCAGAAAAATATTTGTAAAAATTTTATGAAACATTTTGTAAGGGAAAAACAATCTTTTTGATTTTTTAAATTTTAAGTCCCACATGCAGATTTGTTAACGCGTAATACAATTCTGAATATATATTTTTGTGTCAATCTTTAAAAAGCAAACCTATTTTTGTTTGCTTGTTTATTTTTTAAATATTTCCCTAAAGTTTCTCTTTCAATAAAATAAAAATATTAAATACACAAAATATTCCCTTAGAATTTCCCCATTTCTATAAATATTTGCCCCAATAATAGTTCCCAGTGTCTTGCTGTCCATCTCTGAGCTGGTAAGTGGACCAATTTGGAAAAGAATTCCTCTATTGGTACCTGGTCTTACCAGGCTTACCTGCTGCAGCTACTGCTGCTGCTGGCGAGATGTGGACCTGGAACTGGACGCTATGGTGGATGTGAACGTTGCACAATGCCTCGACAGCGGCAGCGCATTTGCATGCCATGCCGCGCGAACGGGGCGGAAAGTAAGCCAAATGGTCAGGAAACTGGCACAAAATCCAGATTCATGGATGCACTGCAGCATCTTTCCAGTTGCTCTCTTTTTTTTTTGTTAGCCATTTCGCTATTTCTCCCAAGTCCAGCAGCGGCCAACGCACATGTGACACATGTGGGCCAAATGCAAAATGCAAAATGGTCCAGACACATGCTAATGATCATCGTGAGCTGGCCAAGAGCTGGGAGGCTTGCAAGCTGGAGGCCAGAAACCCGATCGAGCCAGGTGACATCGAATTGGGTTGCGAGCAAAGTGCAGTCGAGCATTCCACACGATCTGGTAAAGAAATGGCCAGATTACGGACCGGTGGACCAGTGGACCAATGGACAGAACTGACAGCATTGCCACTGGCAATGAGCTTTGGGCGATAGAAGCGTCAACGGATTGATGGAAAGGTGTACGGAGGTTCAGTGACAGAAAGATAGATAGATAGAATAAATGGTACATCAAAGCAGATAAATGAAAACATATATAAATATATCTAAAGATAGAAAGATGCATTGATAAATAGATTATCAAATATAAATATATATTTACACATGTAAATACTTCCCTGCCTTTTCTTGCTTAAATTCTTTTAAATAATTTTTAAATGTTTTGCATTACCTCTCATTAATGTAATTTGTATTTCTACTTTTAAACTTATATATTTCCTAGTTTACTTAATTTGTTTTCTAAATGTATTCAACATATATTCCCATTTATTTTCCCAGACTCCCAGAAGCCGCCAACTGTTGCTGTTTTTGGAACCTTGATCGCCACCTTGGGGGGCCTTCGAATCAAAAGCTGCAATTTTTTCGGTCATGTCAAAGCGTTGGGTTCACCGATTGATCCATGTTCGATCTTGCCAAACAACAAACACCTCGCCCCCCATCAGCTCCCTCGAGTTTTGTTAGCCAACAGCGAAAACAAGCAGTTGGCTGTTGGCTTGTGGCAACATTTAATTAGAAAATCGCTGGTGCAAACGGCTGGGAACGGGATCGGGAATGGAAATGGGAATGGGGATGTGGATGTGGATGCTCGATGGGCTTGGTCATGAAGCTTCTTTGGCTACGTCTTGCCGCTCATTGTTACGCTTGCTTGACCAGGCAGTGGGCTAGTGTAACTAGTAAAGGCACTGAGAGAAATCATTAATATCATCAATTAACTATAGAAATGATGATAATGAAAAACTAAACAAGAAGGTACATTTTTTTATATATTTTTCCTTGTATTCATTAATTTCCTAAACAGTAATTCCCCCGAAAATGTTATTTACTGTGCACAAAAGGCAGCCACATGGCCACGTGCTGGTGGCTCCATCCGCCTCCTCCTCCAAAACGACGCCCACCAGGTAACTAGTGACCAGTGTGGAGTGACCACAACAAGGAAATCAACTCGGCCAGGCAGGCGCACACGCAACAAGTTCGTAGGAAAAGCTGGAAAAGCAGGGAAAAGCTGGGCCCACTGCTGGGAGAATTTAGGACGCAGCCAAGCGGATCAAATTGCTGCATCTGAGGCTGCCTCCGATCCCGGGAAAGCAACCGATTCCATCCCCATCCCCATCCCCATTCCAGTCCCAAGTCCACGCCATGCCATACCTCGCTTCATTTTCCATTTAGTGCTTTATTATTTTTAATTTTCAGCCCAGGTCCCGTCCCGAGATTAATGTTCTGAGTCGCTGTAGCCTCCGGTTAGATTTACCTTCCGGATTTATGTTTCTTCCCTCCTCCCTGCTGGCCAGAGGCGGAGGCTTCTTCTCCCTCCCTCCTCCCGGGAAAATCTTGTGCTCCAGTTCGAGGCAATTGCTTTCCCGTTTTTCTTTCAGGCCCAAAAAAAAACAATCAGAAACTAGTTCGGCGAGTCAAACTCTTCGATGATGAGCTTTTGATTATGACAAAACGAAGATTAATTCAAAATGATTTCCGATATTAATGAACTGCTGACCCAGTAAATCGTTGGCTTCGATGTGAAATAATGAAAAATTAACTGAGAAAAGCGATATTTAAGCCGATATTTGTGTTTGGCATTCAGTAGGAGAGAAAAGATAATGAATTGCGAGTCAAATTTGATATTAAGCTTAATTGGCTTTATTAATTCTTATTCTCATTTTATCGTTTCTCAAGCTTTAACTTATTTTTTTTTTTTAAATATGTTTTTAACTTGACAATAATAAATTCAAGATTTTCTCTTAAATTTAATTTTATTAATTGAAAACTCTCAGCAGTTACTCAGTGAAAATTCCTTTAAACTAAACCGCAAATTGGAGGGAAACTCTGTTAATGTTTTCGTAATTTTTTTTAGCAACAATTACGCATTGAATAACATCCGACTTGCCTTTTCCTCCCCCCCTTGGCGGTTGCACATGCTTATGATTGCGCAATCAGGCGCCCACAGAAAGTGATTGCAACGGGACTGGAGGGGGCGTGGCAGGTTGCGCTGGCCAACGCAAGGGTTAGGTTCTCCACCCTCTTGGGAGAGCCTTGGTAATAGTAAGAAAAATAAATAAAAAACGTAGACAAAAGCCCAGTGAAATGTCTGACATGAAACGAAAGTAAAACTCTTGTCTTTCGTGAGGCCTGTCTCGGAGGGAGGGGATCGGGGATAGCGGATAGAGGAGTCATAGGAGCGGAGCCAACCACCCACCACCAGATCCTACACTATACCTCCAAAGCACCACCACCACCCAGTGGGCACTTGTGCCCCACTGACAAGTGGAGTGCTCTTTTGTTGCGCTTTTGATATTTGCAATCATTTCATTTTTGGACACTAATGACGGTGATGAATGCAATCGCTGCTGCCGTTGGATGATGTCCAGAGCGGCGGGCGAGAGAATCCAGAGCTTACATAAGCCAGTGAGCCACCACTAGTGACTGTGTGACAGTGGCAACAATAAACATTGCAAAAACAGTAAAGAAAAAGAAAATCACCGAAAGGGGGGAAAAACAAAGCAATTGACGCTGGCAACGAGAGGGCAGCTGCTGTGCACTTAAAATAATCCGGAAAATATAGAAAATATAAGAAAATGCAATATATTTGAGATAAAGATTTATTTATAAATTTATGAAATATTTTAATTAGTTAAAGGTGTAGAAAAAATTCATTAAAAGCAGCTCAAGAAGTCGTTTTTATTTTCATTAAATAATTTAAAATCAAAGAAGTGTTACAAAAAAGAGGCGAGAAATGTTAAGAATTAATTTTTCGTGTTTAAAAGAATATAGATAATATAAAATAAATTATATTTAATACCAGGATTTTCCAGGATAATATTATATTTCAAAATTGTACAATTTCAATAAAACGTAAAACCCCAATAAAAAAATATTCCTGCCAGTGTATTATCAGTTTTGAGCCTCCAACAACTAGATCAGGTCGCTCTGGACAGAGCTAGCGTTGGGGATTGTGTCACCTTAATGGAGCAACCGCGCAGCTCATTTGGAGCAGAGGCTGAAAGGCTGAAGAAAAATGCCATCGAGATGACATGTTTCATCTGCCTTGGAAAACAATCATTTGTGGCATTAGCACACACACCGCTGGCTGATCCGCGCGACCCCTGTTGAGTCCCCCTCTCTCTCTCTCTCTCTCTCTGTCTCCACCTGCTTCTGGCCCTAATCAGTCCAAGCCGTCGCGAGTTCGTTGCCTGAGTCTTTCGATTCCACAGAGAGAGAGAGAAACCAAGAGAGGCCGAGAAAACGAGAGGCAAATGACCGGAGAAATTTGCATTTAATTGCTTCTTCACTCCTCCACACTCAATAAGAGTTCAAACCTTTGCCATTTGCTTATTCTGGCCACGGAGAAGGCGCCCTTCCCCATCCTCTCGGGCGCCTTGCCAATTTGACAATTTTATTGATGGCCCAGCAGTTACGTGCCCATTGCCCAGCGCACGCACCAGCCGCAATCCAACTTTCATTTTGATAATGATAATTTAATGAAGAAAGAGTTAAAGAGTACTAAAAGTCAGCCAAGAGATGGAATACCATCGGCGGGGAGATTTATTTCGATTCTTGTTTGCAAGAAGAAATTCCAAAAAAATGCTGGAATGCTTTAGACATATTATTTACTTAATATTTAATTATATTTTATAAAGGAAATGCTTCTTATATATTTTCTAAACTAAACTACAACTTTTTTTTACATTTTTTAGTTAAAATATATAAGAAAGCATGCATTAAAAATATACATTTTACATACATAAACCCATTATCAACATTATTATTATCCACATTTTTCACAACTTTCGGCGAGTGCTTGTGCCGTATCAATTTCATTTAGAAATTCTCGAGATTCTTTTATGGCCGCACAGCCCATTCAATGGCTATGTGGGTCTCCGCCCCCCTTGCCGTCTCCTTCCCCATCACCAGTGAGCTTCACTTTCGATCCGGACAGGTGTCAAGTGCCCTTTGCTGCCATCGTAGAAGAAGTTGGAGTTGGACGCAGCAGTGACGCCTCGTTAGGCTGCTAAGCGGTGCCCATCAGCGCGCCAGGTGAATTATTAGAGACCAAAGAACGAAAGCCTGGCCTCAGTCCAAGGCCCGGACCCGAACCCGAACCCCAAACATGGCTAACTGTTTGCTCAGTTGGCTGCCTGCCTGCTGCCCGGCCAATTAACGCATTCCACAAGCCGAGTGTTTCTCTTCGAGAATTATGCAAATAAATTTCTTGGGACTCGCCTCCTCTGCCTCGTGGCTACTTATGATTATGGCTTTGCCGAAAAGTTTCTAAAACAAAAAAAGAAATACTGAAATTTCTGGGACTACCTACTGGCTGGCATGTCTCTGCGGCTTTAACTGCTTATGATTCAGCGGGTCAATAGACGCCCAAAAATCAAAGTTACACTGGGAAATAAAGTGCAAGAAGTTGAGGAAAAGTGCCCTGTTTATTTTTAGGCTCTTCGATATATTTTAATTGCAAACAAACGTCATAGAAAAATGAATTTCTTTGTAACATAAGAAGTTAAAAACATTTTAAAGTATTTAATGTAAGTTTACTGGCAAAGTTATAATTATAAAATTGTATTTTTTGAATAAAAATCATTTTGCATTGATAACTTTTAAGTGACAGTTTATTTTAATGATAAACAAATTAATATTTAATGTTTATTTTAGTGTTAGTTTTTGCAATATCGCAATGCTTTTTCTTCAACGTTTTATTAATTTCTTTCTCTGCAGCTTTGACCAAAAACAGAAAACGAAAACAACGCCACGGCAATTTCCGTGTCAATAATTTATTTTAGGAATCGGAATTGGAATTGGAATTGGAACTAAACGAGGTCGGGAGAAAGTTACTACTGCACAGAATCAGGCAGAATGGCGAACCAAAAGACAGCACTTGTCGCTGTTTGCTTGTTGCTAAATTTACTGAAATTATGATTAGCCGCGAGGATTGCGACTACGATTGTTGTCAGCGAATCGAGCCGTGTGACGATTGGCCTGAAAGTGCACTGAGTGCAGCCGAAAATCCAGAGCTTGCATTTTCCATTTCCGCATCGCAACGCAGCAACCTGCCTGCCTGCCTGCCACTACCTGCTGCAACGTGAAAGCCATTCGCTGAGATGTGCCACAAGGTCAGCCAGCTGACAATCGGGATGTGTCAATTGGCCAAAAATGAAAGAAACTTGGCTGGGAATGGGAAAAGCAGGCAAACAACAATGGCAGCAAACAGCCAAACAGCAGCAGCCGAGCTGCAATGCTGCTTATCGTTCAAAAAATCAATAAAAGCGAAAAATAAAAGACACGACGACGACATGGAGTTGAGGAAAACGAAGTTGGTTTGCCCTTTCTGGCAAATATTTGGGGGAAAGTTAACAGCAGCAGCGGCAGCAGCCTGGGAAAAGTAAAGCTAAAGGATACTTTTACTGGCTGCAAAAAGGCATGTTTTCTTTGGCTGAAATATAAGCTTCATTTTGCCATTCAAAGTGAATGATTCATGATTTACTATTCCTTATACCATTTTTTTTTGGTTCAAAATATTACAAAACAAGTTTGTGTCTTAAGTCTTTTGATTAGACCATGACTCATAGACGGTTGGCGATAATTTTAAGTAAGGAAACAGCTTTATCTTTCTATTAATTTAAAACCAATGTAAATCCCCCCTTTTTCATTGTGAAAATTGTGCAATTTTTGAGAGCGGGTGCAGTCCGTCTCTGCGCAATGCAGTTAATATAATTTACAGTCCCCGCCAAAAACTGTCAGTGTTGATGACCCACAAATTAAAAGAGAGGCTACAGATACAATACAGTGACAGAAATATATATACATAAGCCGAAGAAAAAAACCCTTGACAAATGCGTGAGAACCCCGCGCAGCAGCGAAGTGGCTGTGAAAATTGGCCAAAAGCTAAATGCAAAGACTGCAGTCAAAATGGAAAACAAACAAAACAAAAACAAGAAAAAATGCTGCCAAGACAACCTTGTGACTTATGACACTGCAAGGTGTTAAATAAAGATGAAAATATGAAATAAATAATATTAAACATATTTTAAAAATAAAGAAAAAGGTAGAGATTAGAATAAGTGTAAGTTCTGAGAGTACAAATTTATTTTTAACCAAAAAATATATATATTAAAATGATCATAATCATTATGTTATCACCGAAACCCAAGAAGGGAACCCTCCAAATTTCTCACTCGGTAGAGAAAGTGCTCAGAAATCAAGATCTGAGGTTTGACTTTGATGTGACCCGCCGGCTGCGTGAGATGCGAGCGGGGGATAAGGGCAGTTCTGTTGACAAGCCAGCCAAATGAGACACAGAAATCTAGTCTAGCCTGAAATTGGCTCATTTATGCTGCCTGCCTGCCGATTGCTATCATATCGCTGGAGCTATAGCTGAAGCTGGAAGCGCTTTGGCTTCTTTGATTGAACGCTTCCAGCCGCGGCTCTTGGCTGTGTGTCTGTGTGCCAAATGTGCAGCCAAGAAAGTTTCATTCTCGCTGGCACTTTTTTGTGCTATCAGCACACATGCATCTCGGGCAAAAGAGAAAAAAAACAAAAAGGGTTTAAGAAACCGATTCGGCACATTCCCCGAATTGTTGCTCTGGCTTTCCTCCGACTGTAACTAAGTATCTTTTGTATATTTTTTCCTCTCTGTCCCCTTGCCATTGACAAGTGTCACTCTCTCGGCCAAACGCCTGAAATTACTTAATAAAAGTGAAATTATTTGTATCTCGCCTCCTCTGCTGAACAAGAAACAAGTTTTATGAGCCACAACACAACTCTTTTTAAGCCCAGGCTATAGTAATTTCTATGCAGAAAACGAGAGTGAAATTTGTAGTTAAACCAAGTCCACAAATGGGGGAAATGGTGGGGGTTTGTTTGTTTGTTCAAAAATTCGGAGTAATTAGTTGGCTTAGTGCTTCACTTGGCATTCATCTGCGAATTCTTCTTCTTCATGGCTTCCAAGGCAAGTTTGTGGCCTAAGTCTTTCTTTTTTCTGGCAGTTTGGTCATAGGAAATAAATAAATACAAGTAGTAAACGGAAACAAGTTTATAGATTATAAAAATCCATTCAGATTGGTTTGCAATATTCTGTTTAATCACAATTTTCATTTACTTTCTTTCAAAAGAAACCTATTATTCCCCCCTTTTTTTGTTTTCTTATTTTTTTGGCGGAAGGTTTGACTTTTAGGGCTACCTAAAAGAGGTCAGCGGACGAACGGAAGACACTGTGGAATTTTTGTTTTGTTTTTGAGGAGGATTCGGGGTAACTTTCACTCTGCACAAACGCGTCGCGACAGGGAAATGGAAATTTATTAGCGAATTATGATTTCTGTGCACACAAAACCTCGGCCCAACTTGGCCCGAATGCGTTGACCGTTCAACAGGCCAGAAATATTTGAAGAGAGTAAGAAATATATGTTAAAAAGCATAATCAAAAGTTATAAAAATAAATTCTCTGCGATTTTGTTATATATTCTATTAATCTAATTAATCTTTCTGATCCATACAGTATTTTTTTTTCCAGTGCTTGGCCACCAACAACAATTGCTGCAAATAAACTCTGAGCAATTCAGGGCAGGCCAAGAAACGTGACTGAGAAGCCGAGCGGCCTTAGCCAGAATCGAGGAGCGGATGGAAGAAAGTTGCTGCATATTTCTTCCCCACTTGATAGTACACCCCCTCCGACCCTGAGGAGTGAAATGAAAACGAAAACAACAACAACAACTGTGCAAATACGCGGCCCAACACAATTTTCTCGAATTTCTTGCGACAGGTTTTTTTGGGGGGCAAAAAGAAAAATATTTGCTTAACAATTTCTACTGTAACAAATAAATAAACTCTGGGCTCCGCGCGGCTCGGCTCGGCTAGCTGTCCCCCCGACAATAATGCACATTAATTGTTGCGATGAATGATGATGAAACTTGGAACAGAGCGGGGCCATTGTCTACGGAGGCTGTGTACATCGGTCGGCGGACTGAGGCGATGCTGCAATCGTTGTCACCCACGTAAATGGAGTCATAAAGAAGCCGCAGGTCCAACGAGGATGACTCAAAAGAAAGTGAAATTTTGGGAGGAGAAATATACAGAAAAAATACAGAAAAAACAGGGAAAAAACTAAAACAAAAAAACTGAAGACATAACCAGAAAAAACGACACCGAAAAATCGCTGAAAAAAAAAAACAAAAACAAGAAACCAAAAACTCAGGCATGAAAAGAAATTGTGCGATGACAAGAAGCGAAAGTGAAATGCTTTCGCGGCCATTGATGATTCAATCTGCCACGCCCTCCTCGGTTGACCACTGGCCAACGCCTCCCCTTAACTTGGCTTGTGAATCAGTTAACACCCGAAAAATGGGAAAGTTTTCGGTCAGCGTGTTATCAATCCCAAGAGAGGCAGACAGGCAAACACCCAGAAATATTTCTCATACATAAAACCATCATAATGCCCTGGCAGAAGATATATATCGCGGGGGGATTTTACAATTCCGATGAGGGCCCAGCGATAAGCAACTCGATTGCATAAGTCTTGGCTGCGATTTGGATTCGGAATTGGAGATCAAGAGATTTTAAGATGTTGTTTTGTGATGATTTTGGATAACCGAGATGTGATTGTTCAGAGATTTTTGAGCTGAAAGTTTGCTTGAAGAAGCTTGGGCAAAGAACTTGATTGAAATTACTCTACGAAGCCCCTTTTGTAAATTGATAGATAGTTTTTAAACTTAAAAAATCGATAATAATAATTATATCAAAATTTAAAGTAACGTTGAAATCATTTAGCTTCTTCTGGATTCTTTCAGATTTTCTGTAATCCCCAAACTAAAGTTTAAATCACAGCTAGCTGGACTTTGCTGGCTTGGCCTCAGCTGCAGGAGAGTTTGGCTTCTTTACAGGTTCAGTTTCTGCTATTGGCCTCGTGTGCATTGATTGGCTAACAGTCTCCCGGCCAAGCGGATTCGAATTGGGATTGAGATTGGCACTAGGATCGGTAGAGACGGCTTGCCAGGCACGTCGTCGTCGGAAAGGCTGAGCATTTAAGTCGACGCCAGGCGCAGTCATGGCCATGGGCGGCCGAATGGCCAAGCCAAGCTGTCAGTTGCCAATTTCCAACTGTTGTTGTCGCCGCCAGCAGCGGATGGATTGCATTTCCATAGGCCAAACGGCACACAAAATTAAAATAAGCCGTTAAGATGCGACGATGCGATGGCCAACGGGCTGAGATAGCCAATCGAATATCAGTTTGCAGTTTTGCAGTTTGATGCCACATTAACCCCGATGTCTATTATGCTTTAATATATGTATCTTAAAAATGTACATATATGGGTCTGGGAAAAATCTATTATAAATATTTAAAAAATTATCGAATTTGGCCACAAATATAAATTGAAACCTAGAAAAGTATTAATTTAGAAAATATTTATAGATTTTTGAGTTGCAGATTTTTCACTTTTACTCTAATGGCCAAAGGTCAGAAGTCTCACGCATTTCAGGTCTCAATCGCACTTCAACTCCAGTCTCAACTTCATCTCTAGCTACACGCTGTGGATTTGTGTGTTAATGGGTCTCAATCCGAGATGACTACGTCTTCGTCTGCGTGCTCATTACGCTCGATAAATGCGAACGGCCTCGGAGCGTACTGATTCCATTCGATTCATGGCAAAGAAAGCGTTCCGCCGAATGCCGAAATCCATAAAAGGGCCACAAAAAACAAACAAACCTGCCAAAGCCCGCCATCCAAATGGATCTCTTTGAGGTCAACAATTGGAGTGTGTGGCCAATGAGCAGGCAGGCAGGGCAACCACAAGCTCTGTCTGTGTCCGTGGCTCCCCGGATTCAATTAAGTTCTCCAGGTGCGTGTGCGGTGGGTGCCGCCAGGTATGCGCATTATTAATTTGTCAAAAATGCAAATGCTTTTGCCAAAAAAATTTACAACTGCTGTCACAGCCTTTGATACTGAGAGAAATAGGTAAGCAGATGGACGGATCAGCGAAAACAGTAGAAATAAATAATATCTCAAAGAGGCAGAAATTATTATGAAATTACAATTCTTCTTATTTTTCAACTAAAGATCAATAATCCCTTTATCTTCACTTCATTAAAATAAGAAAATATTATTTATTTATTATTCTACTTAACTCCTCTTCATACAATTAATTTATTTGTGCATTATCCCCGTATAAAACAATTTAGAAAATATTTTTCATAGGCATATTTTATGTATTGCCTGCAGTGTTGTCAAGAAATAAAGCCCCAAGACCAAGGAATTGACAGATGTCCGTTCCAAAGTCGAAGTCAGGCTTAAATTTAAAGTGCAACGCATCAAACGGAGAGACCAAGACCCAAGTCCAGCTTAAATCCAAAGACCAAGACGTTTTGGGAGTGTCGCCCGAGGGGACTCGCCTGGAATTCCACCGCGTAGACAATTCCACAGAAGAAAGAGCCAGCAGAAGGAGGAGAAATGCTTACATAATCTGACCAACTGGCATTAGTTATTTATGCGAATTATCGTGCGTGTTGCATGACCAAATAAATGTGAAATGATTTGGCAGACAGAACAAGTGAGCTGAAGCTCAATTCGAAGCAAATCAAACTCTGTATACCCTTGTAGTTTCATTCCATCGATTGAAAAGTCAAAAAAGAGTTCATTTTAATTTGACTAGCTTTTCTGTGTTAGTTTTGGAATTTAGGGAAATTAAGAAAATATATAAAAAAAAAGACTGTTTCACTGCAATCTTCTGATTACAATTAAAACATTTTTTGTTAATTTTGTTAATCTGGTTTCCATTTCGATCAAATCAGAAAAAAATTCGCCACAGACAAGTTTTGAAAAGTGGTTTTAGCCAACTTTTAATAATTATTAAAGCCCGCCAAGTTTAGCTTTAACCACGACTAGCAGCATTTTGGATCTCGAGACTCAAAACATGGGCAGCACTAAAAGTTCAAGACTCAAAATATGGGCAGCACTAACGGCTCAAGATTCAAAATATGGGAAGCACTAACGGCTGCAACCAAAATTGCCAGACTTTTCAGTCTCGAGGCAGTGATTATTCGCTAGCTGTTAAATATTAATTGTTAATTAGGAAAATGAACTAAACAAATGTTAACAATTTGTTTCAAAATTGGAACAAGTTAAAGTTGATTTTTAAAACAATTTTTTGTTGCCATATACAAAATAAACAAAATAATAGGTGTTCATTTTTGCTAAGCTTTTCACAAACACAAAATTGTAAAGTAAATTGGGTTTGTATTTTAATGCCGATTTGGGTGAATTATCAAAATAAAGAAGAATAGAGGCTTAGCTTGTGGCTAATTAATCAAAATAAATTAAAAAAGGACTAACAATTAATAAATTCTTATATAGGTTAATAATATTTTAATAATAATAAAAGATACAGATGTTAATTACAAGTTTTTGTTTTTACACCAATTATATTATTCAGTCAATATTATAACTGTAATAAAACTAAAAGAAATTGCAGGATGAAAAATAAAATAAGCTATTTTGGAAGCTAAAAGCTAGTTGGAAATTTCTGAATTAGATAAACTGGCAACACTGGTGCCGAGTCCTTTAAGCCAAAGGATGCTTCGAGTTTTGCGCAGTTTACGTGCGGTTTTCGGAGCAAAAGGACGCAGTAGCGGAATAAGCAACAGCAGCAGTGGAAACAGCGGCCGTCAAAGAAACACAGCCTCAAAAAAATCAAAACACCTAAAGAGAATATAGGATAAAGAGGAGTGTTGTGAGTCCTTTGAGTCCTATTTACCATTCCTTACCCCGCCACATCCTGCAGCCCTTTTTCCACCGTTTCCCTAAGAAATTAACCAAAATATTTGGCGCCTTTTTCCGGGGCGTTTCTGGGCTTTTACACAAGCTGTGCTTCCGGTTTCTCTCAGTGTTTCTCTCGGGGTTTCTATGCAGTTTTTTTTTTACATTCACCTTTTTTTTTGCAGTGAACATATGAAAAACGTAATAAACACAAAATAAACAAACTGTCTTGGTGAAATCGAAGACACTCGCAGTTGAAAGTGAGTGAAAAATATAACAAAATAAAAACAAAAAATATTTGTTTTAAGAGGCGAGTGTGCCGAAGTTTGGGCTCTGCAAGGACCCTTGGATTACCTTGCGGGGCGAATCAGGATTTGGTTAAGGAATTAAGGAATCGTAGGAGCACCGGTGAGTGTCCATAAAAAACCATAAGCAAATAGGAAATGACCATAAAATAATTATAACACAAGCTTTAACGCATTTGTTTTATTTTATGAAATTTAAAAGTTAAATCATTAATAATTTAATAACCCAATATTTAATATAATTTTTGGAAGAAATATGTGTGTATTATGTGATTTAATTTATTTCTAGCAGTTTTATGTTGCGAAACAAACCTTGATTTAATTCTTGAACAATTCAAAGAGTTTCCTTATTTTCATTAGTGAGTAAAACATAATTTCAGGGAGATTAAGAAATTTAATTAAATAAAAAAACTTTAAAAATAAAGTTTTAATCAATTATATTTGTTCACTAACAAGCACACGGTTTTCGACTGAAAGATGCAATTTTATTCAATTCAATTAAATTAAATGCAGCTTTCATTATATATTATCTGAATATATATATTTGAAGTGTGTTTTTGGTCATAAATATATTTCAATAAATAAATTAAATAAATAAATTTAGAGCCACATTATGAGAAGCCTAAAAATATTAAATTAAACAGCCCATTGAAATACATCTAAAATTTGTTTTAAAATATTTAGGCTTTTGATTTATTTCCCTTAATAAAAAAGTTAATTTAGAAATTGTAATCCTGATTAATATACTTCTCTGAATCGCTTTCACCACAATTGCAATTGTTTGTATTTATCAAAAACCAATCCCCGGAAACCTTCCTAGAATTTCCTTTATTTTCTACTCTTTTGTTTGAAGTGTATTTGTGTATTTATAGATTTCCCTGCCATATCATTTCGGTCTGCCATTACCAGCGCCTTTATTGCGCTTCCGCTTTTATGTGGCGTCGATTCGTTGGTATTTGTATTTCCCTGCGTCGCAAACTTTTCCCTTTTTCCGTTGCGCCCTTTGATGTTTTATTTTGTTGTTGTGTTTTTTTTTTTATTTTCAACAATAGTTGGCAAATGAAGGGGTCAAGAGAAAGAGACTGGGCGATGATAAGCAACTTGTTACGATGACCACGATGATGATGAGCGAATTGGGAGCCTGCTCCTGCGGTTTTTGGCCCATTTTCTAGGGCTCAGAGCGACCTTTTTTCCCCACACACACACACACATACAGACACACACACCGAGTGGGCCAGAAATCGAATCATTTTGTGAGGCTTTATATTTAATTTGCATGCTTTTTGGCCACGGCCAAGGGTTCAAAAGAGCGCTCATCCCTCATCCTTGGCCCTGGGAGCTGCATACTTGGGTTTCGAAAGTTGACTAAATTAAATAAAAGGGAAAAGGGGCAACAGTTTTGCGGTTGAAAGATGGAGAGCCCCGAATCCCTTAGTCTATGCTCTCGCGAGAACTGTGAAATCTGTGCCTGGTGAGGAACTACCAGGGGAAAGGCGACTCTCTGGAGGAAAACTCTAGGGAAATGTTCAATAAAAACTGCTGTTCAAGGACAGGATTTCTCTGTTCTCCTCCCTCTATATTTTTGTATATTTTATTTCTGCCATTTGCCTTGATTATTATCCTTCCCTGTTCCTTTGTTTTCCCTTATTTCTCCTTTCTTTTCCCTTTTTATTACACTTACCGCTCCCGAGTTGCTTCATTAGTTTCATTGTTTTAAATTTCCATTTTTATTTCGAAGCACAGATCGAAGGAGCAGCAGCTGTCCTCCGCCAGGATACAAGCCATTAAAGCGTGAACAAATAATAATAATAAAAGCAGGAACACAGCTACAAGGACTCAGTAGGAAATGGCTGCAGTAGCAGCAGCGGCAGTGGCAGTAGCAACTGCAACAGTGCGGCACAAATGAATGCAACGTGCCACAGCTGCGGCGCCAGCTGCTCGAGATTCCAATGATGCTGATGAGGATGCTGCCGGGGCAGACGATGACGATGCTGCTGCCGATGCCCAGTGCCAACCACGAAGGATTCAACTAAGTGCCAAAGGCCACACAGGGGACCTACTCGACAGGAGCGAAACGCAACAGGAGCCACTGCACCTGAGACAGACGACAGCAGCCAGTAGGACTCTGCTCTCTCTCTCCCACTCTTTCAGCAGAATCAAAACTATATATTAACTAAGAAATCCTCAGGATATCCCTTATTAATCCCTCAAGAGGGGCAGTCAAAATGAACGCCTTTTGGCTGCTGTTCCTGCTGGCCAACGGCGGCTGGGCAGCCCCTGCCGCCGCAGGGGGAAGCCATCGCCAGCATCACCACCTGGAGATTGGTGTGCAGGGTGATATGCCGACCTTGGTGGATGCTCCACTGTATAGTGCCACCGAAGTGGCGGCATCCACTTCCCCAGGACTCGAGGTCAGAATCAGTAAGACTTCAGCAAGCAGCTCACCGAGGCCCACCACCGAAGGGATTAGCAGAGCCACGAGCAGCTTACCAGAGAGCAGCACGGAAAGGATGAAGATCCCAGAGGGCAACAGTGAGAGGATCACAACCCATGAGATCAATACTCCTCAGAGTAGCACTGAGAGGAGTTTCTCTGCAAGAGGCAGCACCGAAAGGAGTCCCACAGAGCGGACCCTACTCGAGGCGAGCTCAGAGAGGATCTTCCCCGAGAGAAGCACCACTGAAGGAAGCATCAGTACTCTAAGGACCAAAAGTTCAACAAGCAGCACCTCTGCCATGAGCACTCCAAAGCCACCGGCTGCCACGAGCAATGCCACCATAGTAACCACCACTCAAAGGGCCATACCAGTGGCCCAGACAGACCTCCCAGCGATGCTGCTGCTCGATCTGGAGCACACGGCTGCTCCTCCCCCTCTTGACAGCGGACACGATGGCCTCAAGCTCACCCGCAAGAAGCAGCTGCAGCAGCAGCACTTCCCCGCTGCCACCACCACCACCACCACCACCACTGCGGCGCCCAGCAACCTGGAGATGGAAATGGAGCACATACCCACCACTAGCACCACCAAGGCGCCGCACAGCCACCACAGCGGCTACCTGGGACCCATATTCATGGGGGAGAAGACCTTCAGCGTGGTGCATCCGTTAAAGAAGCCACAGCCGGCGAGCAGGAGCCATCAGCATGTGGCCTCCATTGAGAGTCAGCTGAGGAACGGTCAGCTGGTGGAGATCCTGGCGCCGACGGCTTTGCTAGAGCAGCAGGCAGCCCTCGAGACGAGCACGGCATCTCCGGCGGCAGTGGAAAGGGGACAGGGACAAGGACAAGGATCAAGTGGAGCAGCTGAAGCCAGTTCGGTGTCCACCACGGTGTTCCAGGTGCCCGAGCTGCAGACCAGCACCACTCGCCTGCCCACCAACGGGGAGCGCACAGAGTCCAAGATTTCCGACATACAGATCGAGGTCTACGACTCCACGGTGGACTCCATTGTGGCCTCGACGAACTTCCGTGACAGCGAGGGCTTCTATCCGCCACCAGCGCCGCCTTTAGAGGTGGTCACCTCCCGACCAGAGTCGGCGCAAACCCGACAGGAGTTGCCCCAGGAGAGGTTCACCCAATATGTGATCGATCGAGCGGATGTCTCCACTCAGCCGGCTTCTGGAGGAGGCGCAAGTGGGGGCTTGGCTTCCCCGCTGGGTCAGCCGGAGCCGGCGGCCATCGAGATCCACATCAATGTGTCCGAGGCCTTTGGCAGCGAGAGTGAGGACTTGGAGTTCTCCTACAGGCAGCCTGAGAAGCCCAGCAAGCTGAGCGACGAGATCCTCGTGGTGGAGATCATCGATAGCGGGGCGGACAACAGCAGTCAGGAATCGGGTGGAGCAACCGCCTCCTCTTCGTCCGGTTCCTCTGATCCGATTTTTACCTTCCGCAACTCGGATGCAGTGGCTGGTGTCCCGCCAGCGGTGCGTCCGCCGCAGCAGTCCTCCGTCCAGGACGCAGACGAGCTGTTCATGGCCGATCTGAAGGATCTCAAGGACGGTGGTGGATCGGTGCCGCGGCCACCGCCACCCCCGCCGCCGCCGCCGCTGCCCAGGAAGCCGAGCATCGATCGCGACTCGGACACAATCTTCTACATCTCCAACACCGAGGTCAAGGTGGGTGAGAGCCTGCCCACCATGGGTCCCAACGGTGGTGGTGACCAGCAGCGCAAGTTCCAGCTGGAGAACCAGTTCTTCCCGGCCAGCTACGTGATGGATCAGTCGCAGAGATCCACATCAGCGGCAGCCTCGACGCAGGAGGAGGACATCATCTTGTCGCCGCACCACAGCTCCGATTCCCTGAAGATTTACCGCTCGGATGATGGCGCCCCACCGCTGGACGTCACCTATGTGGGCGAGTCGGTCATCGAGGTGGAGCAGCAGCCGGCTCTGGGCTGGAGCAGCAGTAGCTCTTCCACGTCGCCGCCTCAGCAGCAGCAGCAGCAGGATATTGTGATCCAGCCCGCAGTGCTTCCAGACCTGGCCATTGGCGTGCCCGTAATTGGGGAGCTGCCGCCACAGATCGAGCTCAAGGAGATCGACTATATGCCCGGCGAACTGGGCATGGGCGTCTATGAGAACGATCTCCAGGGCAACAGCATCGACAGCGAACCGGATGTGATCGAGAGCTCCATTCAGTATGGCGGTGATCTGATTGATGACGGCGCTGGCGGGGGCTTTGATGGCGTCGAGGGTTCCTATCCCTTCGAGAGTGCCGCCCACCGACAGCAGCAGCAGCAGCAGATGGGCTCTGGGCTGAGTCATCTGCCCAGCCGCCACTCGGCCAGTCATCTGCATCGAGAGCAGCTGCCGGTGGCCGAAATGGTGAATGCCACGCTCCTCCAGAGGCTGGACTCGGGCTCCGGCTTGGGTTCGGGTTCGGGCTCTGCCTCGGCCATGGCCCCGCTTCTGGCTAGTGGCAGATCCTCGAATGCCACGGCTTTGTCGGAGGAACCACAACTGGCTGACTATGATGGTGAGTTGCCGGGGAATCCTTTCTTCCAGAAATCCCTTTTGATATGCTGCCTTGCAGGTTTCTTCAATCTGTTTGCCGTGTCCATGGGCCTGATTATAGTCATCCTGCCCTCGGCTCTGCTGGTGTCCATGTATTGCGCCATCAAGTGAGTATTATCCTTTTGCATTATACATATATTTTAAGCCCTTCTTAGGTCCTGGCGAACTTTAAAGCCCTAATCCTTATGATAGTTATCGAACTCAGCGCCTCTTAATTAGGAACAAGGAATCCTTAAACTCCGAAATCCTTGGTCCTGGTCCCTGGCTAATTGGTTACGCCTCGTGTGGCGCTTAATCAGCTTAGACGTCGGCCATGTTCCACACAAATCAAAAATAATTGCGGGAAATTGCCAGGCCAGCAGCCAGCAGCCAGGAGCCAGGATGCCTGCCACACAAAAGGAAGGCAAGAAGAAAAGGAGAGGGAGGCAAGAGAGAGGATGAGCCACCTTTAAGTAGAAGCCACCCTGGCAGCCGCAACCCTTCTTCAAGCAAGGAGTTCAAGGATGCTGTTACTTTTTTGGGGGATACAATTTGTTGCCTACTTTTCAGGGCAGCCCGACCCACGCATGACATTCCGCAGAATGCACTCAATCTAAAGCAATTTGCCGCCACCACCTGACCTCCAACTCCTTTTCTCCCTTCGCTGGCAGGGCGTGGCAAATCGCATTTATCAGCCTCATTCGTGGCATTTTATTTCTCATTCGCATTCGGCGGCGGCGGCGGCGACAAACAGACAGTCGAGACAGGGCAGCAATAGCAACAAAACATTGACAAATCTGTGACGGAGTCACAGGGGGGGATGGCGGGAGGAGTGGAAGGAAGAGGTGGTGTGGGAGCAATAGCAGGTCCTTGGGTGAGGGAGCACATCCTTTATCGCCCGCAGTCTCTGGCCCATACATAAATCTTGGCCACGCCAACGAATTTCGCTGAAAGCTGATGGGGCAAAGCTGCTACGGGTGCTACAGCAAATGATATACATATATAAATATATATAATAATATATATAAAGATATACAAGTACATAACAACACGGCAGAAAAAAAAAGGAGACTTAACTCCTTCACAACTTGAAGTTGTTTCGTTTCCCTTCTAAACTATTTGGTTTCCTTTTTAAAAAGGTAACTTCTCCAAAGAAGTTTTTGTATTTAATTCTCTCAGTGTTCTCACATACTCGCTAGGCACTAAATGCCAAACAAAATGAAAGCAGATAGCACTGCCAGCAGGCAGCAGGATGAAGTGAAGTCTAAGAGGGACCTCGCGACGTCTGCCGAGGAAACCAGAAGGCGCAACAAATCAAGGCGGCCGGAAAACGGAAGTCACATTCCCCTCATTCCCTTGCCCATTCACATCCACATCCTTGGATGATGTAGATGCCAGGCAGCTAACAAGGCAGCTGTTTTAAGAAGGTGATCCCTGGTCCCGAAACCGGGACAGGAGGCCACAGGAAAAACGCATAAAACGGAAAACGGCAACCGCAAACGTTGCCACCACGCACAGAGTCAAAATAAAAAAAAAAAATAGCGAAACACACAATTTATTTGCCTTATTCTTCGTCCCTTCGGCTGGCCAGGACACAGGGCGCGTGTGTGCCAGAGCATGGGCGAGAGTGTCTGGAAGGAAATTGCACAATAAACTCTTGAGACGAGAAATTAGTTGTGCGTGTGGCTCGTTTCGGCGGCTTCCCAACTCGAAATTTGTTGAGTGCCAATAGCATTACGAGAGTTACGACACAGGATACAGGACGCAGGACGCAGGAGGCAGGTTGGCAGGAGGAAGCCCTGGCAACGACAATGCCTCGCGAGTGGCGACCAACTTTCCCATGGAAATGTTTAATATTTATGGCGCAAAATTCATTGTAATTTCCATTGTTGGCGGGTTGGGGGGCAGGAGAAGATACTTGAGAGGCAAACATTATTCTTATGGCCCAGGCCCATAGGGGAAACAGCGACATTCCGGTAGAAAAATGTATAATGAAGCCAGGCGATTTCCTAGAAAATCATTTGTTATGTTTTTCCTCGAATTTCTAATCTAAAATATTTGATAATAAAAATGCAAGTTAAATGTTGATAATAAACAAATTCAGTTATTTTACCATGGAAATTAATATATTTAAAAAAGTTCTTGCCTACTTTTTTGGAAGATATTAAAACCCTAAACCACTTCATCACTCAATTTCTCAGTTTTCATTCAAAAACCCAGCAAATAGAGTGAATAGATTGAAATTAATCGAATTGAGCTCACTTGAGGTGCACACACACTTTGCTCCTCGTAACCATAACTTTAGAAACTGAGGGCATCGTCTGGGTAATTGCAGTCAGCCGCAAGTAGGCAACAAAATGTTAATTTGAGTCGCGGCATCATTAGAAATGCATTGGATTTTGAAACTCTGGGCGGGCTGTGCGAGGAGCCTGAACAAGCTCTCTGGAGCTCAGCTCGACTGCTTAACAACTTTGGCACCTACAGCAGCCGCAGCCTCGTCTCAGACTCCGTGAGTCTCGTGTTTTCGCTTACACTGCGAGAAAATATCAAAAAGTATTTGTTTTATTGTAAAGAAGATAAAGATTGTTAATCGTTAAAAAAAAGAAAAGAAAATCTTCAAAGAAGAATTTACAGATTTGATTTATTTTTAACTTTAATGCTGCTGTTTTGATAGATAACTGTGATACCTATAAACATTTTTTACCAGTGTCCTTCTTTCTCTTCCCCCTTGCAGGTATGTCCTGAACAAGAACTCAATGGCGGGCGCAGGTGGCGCCCCAGGCGACGACAGCGAGCAGGGCCAGGACTCTGCCAAGCATGAGGTAAGTTCGCTGTTCGAAAAGGATGAATGGGACAACATCCCTCTAAAGCCACTACCCCAACTACCCTCCCTCCCCCCCTGCAACACCTGACCTAAGCTAACCCACCCACCGCCACCCCCCTTGTGCGTTGCCTTCGCCTGATGAAAACTGTGAAAATTTAAAAGCAAGCTCGCTGAATGCACTTTGTGCTGCTGCTCTCTAGATTAAATTAAACAATTTTCTTCTTTTTTTCCATATTTTAATATTAATTAACTGGGAATATATATATATTGAAGTATATATATGATGAGTTCAAGAAGATAAGACATGCGTTTTTTTTAGGGACTTTTAAGAAGTCTTTTTTCAGAAAATAAATAAATTTAAAAATTGTAATTTTGAAGAGCTGGAATTTCCATATTTTTTCCACAAAAATTCATTATTTTTGGTTTGAAAAGTTTTTCTGTCTTTGTTTTTCTGGAATTTTTTTTTTAATTTTAAAGATTAACCGCTGATATTTTTTTAAATAAATAGAAAAATTTAATGCTTGTTCTAGATAGTTTCGTAACGACTCCTTCACGGCTTTGAAAGCTTTTAATTAATATTTTAATACCCCTTCAGGATATAAAAATTAACTTCAAGCTATAAAAAAAAAGTTTTTAAAGTGCATTAAATAAAAAAAAAAGCAAATTTAGTTCTTCAGTTAATCCTAAGGTTAAAGTTCTGGTTAAACTTGGCGTTACTTGTGTGAGATATGAGTCCTTTGCAGTTAAAATGCACATCCTTCCCAACGCCATTTGAATCGCAAGTCGAGTTGACATTTAAATGAATTCCCTTTTGCCGGTAATGAAATTTCTGTGCCAAAGTGTGTGTGCTGCGTGTGCCTGAATAAGTGTGTGCGTGTGTGTGCGAGATGCATTCCTATTTTTTTTAGAATACTGAACACAAGGCTCTCTCTCCCGCCCGTCTCTTGCAGTCCTCTGCCTCTGCTGCCTCCTCCTCCTCCTCCCCGTTCTCATCGTCATCTGGCGCTGCATTTGCATCCGCCAGCGCCACAACCACCACCACCGCCACGTCAACGGGCTGTCCGCGAAGGGATCCACAGCCAGTAGACCCACCCACCCAGCGCCCACAGCCCGCAGCCGCAGGAGCAGCTCCCCTCGGCAGTCAAGGCCGCTTTCTGGAGTGCCTCCAGTTTCGATTCAGTGGCGAGCCAGATGATGGAGGCCAGAGTGGGGCTGGGGCTGCGGTTGGTGGTGGTGGCGAGGTGGTGCCCAGTGGCTCCGTCACCAAGATGACGCTCAAAGATAATCATCTGATTGTTGTCACCGAGGAGCGCCACGTAAGTTCGTTAGTCATCCGATCGGGCCGAGGGCCAATGTCCAAGGTCCTTGGATGTGTCCTTGTCCATGGTCTCCCTCTCTCTCTCTCTCTCTGTGTCTCTTCACTTGTCAGGATGTCGCCTGGTTGTTGTCGTAGTTTGGTGCCTGTCCATCCTCCTCATCATCCTAATCTCTGCCTGGTTTCGACTCTGTCTCTGTGCTGTCTCTGTGTATCTGTGCATCATCTTCTGCCTGGGGTTCTGTTTTGGGGAAATTGCATCCGGAAAATGTTGTTTGTGTGCTTTATAGCCATTAAAACCTGCCCTAGATCTAAGCCTTAGCCATTAAGCACTGTCTTGAAAGTTAAACATACACCGAGATTGGCTCGTTTTTCAGTTGATTTAATGTCCTTTTTGATTATTTTTGGGTAATGGGTAATGAGGAGGCTCTCCTCTGCTCTACTATTTAAAGGAGTGCCAGGTGTGTGTGTGTGTGGGCGTATCCTTTAGGAGGTAGCAAAGGCGTGTGTGTGAGTGAGAGCCTGAAGCGTGTATGCAAATGCAATTTTCGACACTTGTCTGCTCTATCGCCTCCTCTTCTCCTCACCTCTCTCACTACAGAATATCCTCTCTCTTGTATCCTTGTATCCATGTATCCTTGATGTTGTTGTCGTAGCCAATTATCTGTGTGTACAAGCACCTCTCTTTCATGCTAACCTGCACACCTGTTCCTCCCCCCCGCCCCCATCTCCATTTCTATCTTCCTCTCAATACCGGCTCCTCTCGTCCCCGCAGGACATCTCGCGCAACGCCCGGGAAACCAAGATGCATACGGACAAGGACGGTGTCTTCGTGGTGGAGGTGGCCCGCGGCATCGATTCGAGTTCCACGCAGCCAGCAGATTCGACTGTCAATGGACTCGATGCCACCGAGCTGCCCTTCGACACCAAAATGAGCGGCAATGGTGGTGTCCACCTACTGGACGAGCACTCGCTGCCCCCGAGCCACGAACAGGTGCAGATTCATGCTCCTCCGCAGGACTTTGCCGGCGGCCATGCCGCTGCTCCCTTGCATCTCATCGAGGAGGCCGAGGAGCAGACCATCGAGGAGCAGGCACCTCCAGCAGCTGAGATCCGTGCCTCCACTGGCCTCTCGCAGTCAGACCTCAGCTCAACCTCGTCGGGTGATTCCAACAAGCGTTACTCCTACGGCAACCAGGAGCTCTATGTCATCGAGCAGCCTGGCTATGCCACCAGTTCACCAACGGCTCAGCCGATCCTGGCCAGTCCAAAGCCCGAGCAAGAACAGGAGGAGCTGGAGCAACCACCGAGCACTGAGCCCGAGCAGAAGGCGAATCCGTCGGAGAAGGAGGCCGCTGCTCCAGGGAGTAACCCAGAGAACCCTTCAAAAATGGAGTCCACAGAACTGCCGGAAAAGTCCATTGACCACCCGGAAAATGCCGACACGCAGCCACACCTCAAGGCGGAAATGATGGATGAGCCCACTAAGGAGATTCAGGAAAAGCTAAAGCCAGATGAAGAGTCACCATCGCCCGAAGTCGATATTGAACCCGAGGCCAACTATGACAGCCTGATGAGCCTGCCAGCGCCACCATCCACGGATGAGATTAACTCGGAGCTGGGCGACTACACGCTCCTCGAATCGAATCAATTGGACAGCCTCCCTCCGCCGCCGCCTCCACTTGCACAGGAGCAGCTCACCACCACCAACAAGTCAGCAGCGGAGGAGGAGAAGCCCATTATTAGCAATGGAAATGCCAGCGGACTGGGCAAGGGAGATGCCGAGGAGCCGGCCACCTTGACGCCCCCAGCATCGCCGCCAGCTTCGCCGCCGCCGCCGCAGAGCGGGATCTATGGCAATAGCAACGGGCTGAGCAACGGGATGCACTCCATGGTCGATGTGAACGGCAGTTAAGAAAGGCGGCCAAGCGAAAGGTGAGCGAGCAGCGGGTTTTTTTTTCTCAATCCGTATCATCGGACTCATATATGATAATGATATATGTAGGGGGCCTCAAAGAGGTCAAAGAGGAGGAAGAGAAATACTTATAAACACAACACACACTGAGCAGAAACTTTTTCCACTTACTGTTTGTTGATTTTTTCAAATATATCGAGATAAAAGTAATATAAAACTAATAACATTTAAAGAGCGCTTAATGCGAGTAAAGTCATAATTATTGTCTATTTGCGGCTGGCAGCCTCTCCCCACCTGCATCCACCATCTAAAAGGTAACTTCAATGTCTATAACTACCATTAAAGTAACGAATAATAGTAACAGTATTGAGTAACGCAAAAAATGTGGCAAGTATCTGAGGTAAAGTAATGAAATAGCAACAGTAATACGATTAAAATCGGCAAAAAGCAGACAGCTATGCATAGTGTAATGATGCATAATTATTTAGGCTAATTATTTACACACAAACCAAACAAAGCCAAACAAAAAACATTCAAAAAAGGAGCATAATTGTAACGAAATTACATGGACATTAATTACATCCAAGAGTGTGTGTGATGTGTCCTGAGTCCGCGCATTCCGAACGAGGGTTATAATTGGCACAGAACAAGTGGGTTTCAAAGATTAAATTGAGTATGGCCAAATATCCCAGTTGTTCAGTTAGTAAAAAATATATTATTATATTTAAAAAGAAATATATAAATCACACTGAAAAGTTGTTGGATTTCTTGGACGAGCTAAACTTTTCTCTCTGGGACATGGATCAGACACACTCAAATAATAATAATAAATAGTCGTTAATTGCGATTATCGATATTTCCAAAATATTACAAAACACCCCCACATACACACACACCACTTGACAAAATCAAATGTGCCGAACTTTTGTAGCAAGCCAAAAAAAAAAGAGGAAAAAACACAATTTACAAGATGAAACGAACAATTTATACAATGATTACAGCAGAACATATATATATACAGATATATATGTAACCTTTTAAACCGAATAGTCATAGTTCTAGTCAATATATTATATTATATTATACATATATATTTTTTCTTGTGTGTGGGAACTCGAACTAACGATAGACCTAAGCGATTGGTAAAATATGCTAGAGAAATGCTAAAAACAAAAAAAAATAATAAAAACAGAAAATATTTCCGTATACTTGACCCACACTAAATATATATATACCACTATATCTATTTATGGTATAGGTATATATAGTAATATACACACCAATTGATAAAGCATAGAAGAAAACTTAACTCTCTTAGAATTAAAGAAAATTGAAAAATAAAAGTGCACAGTGGCGCATAATTTGTAAGTAGTAGGAATTATCCAGCGTTTATAGGTGGAACATAATCCCTGACTAAAGATTAACCCACTGTTTTGTTGTTTTTGTTCACGTTTGTTCCAATTGTTTTATTGACAATTTTAGCCCCGCGAACACACGAGAGGGAAAGTGAGAGAATTGAGGATGCCAATGAGAGAAAAGAATATTATGAATATTATTAATAACTATAAAGAAAATAATGAATAAAGAATAATGGTACACTACTCGTAAATCAAATATAAAAATTAGGAAAAGAGTGCAGAACATTTTTTTTTTTTTGGGTCGACCGAAAACAAAAGAAAAATAAGTAAATGTGATTGTTATTTAACCTTAAGTTATTATTAAATGGAAATGAGAAAAACTTAACTTAAACTATGAATATGTGTGTGTGTGTGCGTTTACTGAAGACAACAAAACAAAATAGAAAATGAAAACGAAAACGAAGCTAAACGAACGAAGCTAAATGGAACGCTCAAAGGCAAAGGCAAGCGATAAAGCGCCCCTGAAGGATTAACGATTAGCGATTAGCTGGCAACTGGCAACTAGGCAAGGCAAACGGCTAGAGCGGGCACATAACCCGATACAGAAAATCTATAAAACACGAAAACGATAAATGATAAATGAAATTCAATATTAAGAAAGATTGCAAACGAAACAAAACGAGAAATACACACGAAAGCAAAGTCAATCGAATGCATTTTTCTGGGTCTCCCTTTTTGGGGTTGGGGTTCTGTTGGAATTTCTATTTGTGTCTTCGATGGCTCCTCCATCGCTTGGCTGGCGTTACAGCTCGCTTCCTAGGAGCTCTGGAAACCCCAAAAACTATGACTGCAATGCGAAAGGAGCGAAAGGATCCAGAGGTAGGACCTGCCGGAATGGCAGCAGCACAGCACTTGGCTGGACGTTTTGAATTTCAGCCGAGGCAAACGATGGCTACAATCGCCATTGCCCACACCTACAGCTTGCAACCAACCCGTCCAGGAATTGCTATCCTGTAGATGCTATAAGGATGCTTCGGGTAGGTAAGGACTTGTAGATGCTTCCATTTTTGCCTTTTTTATTTTGAAGGAAAATATATCCGTATGCGTTTTCAGTTCCCTTCTGTCTTGTAACTGTTTTTCAGTGAGCTTCTAGGGTATCCCTCAGTCTGTTCCTCGCTGCCAGGACCCTTCTCTTCTCGGCTTCGCTTCCACTTAATTGCAGGGCAGCTCATGTTGTCTGCTCGTTTCGTTCGGGCTTTAACTTTTTACTAATTTTAAATGGCGCTACCGAGCGGACTTTGAGTGTGGAGTGTGCACTGGCAAGGATAGAAGTGGAGGACCAGGACCAGGACCAGCGCCAGAAGCTGGCACCAGGCAGCACCCGGATCTAGTGGTGGTGGTGATGGCGGCTCTTGTTGTCAAGTGCTGTCCTCCTGTGTGTGCTCGAAAGTTGAGTCGACTTGAAATTTTAATGAAATGCGCTGCTGCTGCTCTCGAGACGGAGCTCCATCTATGACTCCGGGCCCCGCAGCTCCCTCTACCCCTGCCCCTGGGCACTCCCGTCTGCATTTCAAATTATTTTTAATTGTCATTTTCTGCGGCAACGATGGGCGCCTCATTTTCGGGGCCAAAGTACTCCAAGCGACCAGCTCGAGGCCCGGTGCGGTCGGAATGCGGTACTGTCGATGCTGTCAAAGGCAAAGGGAAAGACCTGGGCTTTGGCCATTGGCGCATTTGCGGCAATCAAAATATTTATGCCATGGACAGTTGATTAACCGCAAACAGGCAAACGAGCCTCCTGCTGCTGGTCGCGTCCTCGTTCATAATTAAAATCAAATTAACCCGCACACAGCATCCAGCAGGAGTAGAAGCAGGAGCAGGAGCAGGAACGGAGGCAGCACCCCCTGTCAGTTGTGGTTCGTTTGAGGGGGGAGGGTACTGGCTATTGCCATAATTTTACATTTCGGTTGGCATTATGCAATTTGTTGAGCCCCCCAATGGCCTTTTCGTTCCTCCCTTCCGTTCCCCGCTGCCGTGTTCCCTTTCCGTTTCATTGCCACACCGTTTCCCCCCCGCTCGAAAAACAGCCGCAAAGCCAAAGCCAGGCTGCAATCAGTGCAATCGACGAACTGGATACAATTTATTCAAGCCGCAGGGCGGCTCAAAATGAAATTGACATTTGGACGGGCCCAAAAACCAAAGCTAATGGTCTTTCTCTCCCCGGAACGGAAAAGCCATGCAGCGGGCGAAGGGAAAGGGAGAGAAATTCAAAGCTGCGACACAGATCATTAATCAAAAAACAGGATAACAACTGACAGATTGATGGCGGGCAAAGAATTACTTTCAAGCCGACGCTTGGATACCTCGAAATGAATGAAAACAAGAATACAAGAAGGAAACACTTATTTTTTAACTCTAATTTTTGTGCCGCACGTAATAAAATTTAATAAAACATAAAAGAAGCCCCAATACAATTAATAGTTATTTATAAAAACCATCTTGATACCCTCATTTTTTTCCGGAAGCAAACAAAGTGAATTCAATCACTTACAACCGCTGCAAAATTGCAATGGAATTCGTTGACCCGTTGGGCCAAAAAGGACAAGAAAAAAAATAAATGCATTTTAACTGCGCTTAAATTGATGAAATTAGTGCGACAGATTGATTTTTGGCACGCTGCACTGAATGATTGACTAACTGATTGATTGATGGCCTGCCGGCTGGCGGCCATCCGAGAATTTCGTTGAATTTACGGTCCACTTGGTCGATGGCATAATTGAATTTAATATGTTACACCTCCCACAAAATACCCATATATTGCCTCTAATGGCTTCCCGGGAATTAACTTCATCTCGAATTTATACGCTTCGATCAGTGCGCAAGCTTTTTGATTCAATTAATTTTTATTAATTCCGGGCAAATGGCAGCCGCTCTCTGAAGAGACAAAACAAAAAGCGACAAGAGCAATATTAAATAAATCAAAATAGCTCACTGAAAGCCAAAAATGGCCGGCGATGCGTGGCCAGAAATTTAATTGATTCGAACAATTCAAACGATTTGCGCATTAAAAACACCGCTCTCGGCGATGGCTGGCCGGCAAATCAAATTGAAATGCCAATTGGAATGCTCCATCCGGGAGCCGTGTCCGAATTGGGCACGGTGTCCGGTGTCCCATATCCCGCTGTCCTCCGAAACTCTGTCGGCATGAATTTAATTTTGATTTTTATTTGGTTTTTAAAACGACGAGCGATTTAATTGAATTGCTCACGGTCCGGTCCGGTCGAGTCCGGGTCCCCTTCTTTCCACTCCAACCATGTCCTGCCATATCCTGCTCGATGCTGTCCAGTTTCAGTCTGGGTTATTATGCAAAGTGGAGGCGGAGAGGCGGTGCTAATTTCATCGCCGACCACGTTCCCTCTGGCCAGAAATCAAATTAAGCGAGTAGCAGGAACACGAACACGGAAAGAGGAACGAAACGGGAACGGGAACGGACTGAAACCGGAACCGGAAAGGGTCGAGTTTCGGGGGCCTTGCCTTTTTCATGTAGCCGCAAATTGAACAAGCCGGATGCGGGTATATTTATTGTACACAGAGTGCATGTATGTATGCACTAAGCCCCCCCTCCCTTTGCACTTCAAGTGGTGTCCTTAAAGTTAACATCCGGCTGCCGACATGGCAAGATGTCCAGCCAAGTGTCCACTTCCGTCAAGCGGTCGCCATTTCAATGGAAATCTCAGTTTCAACTTCTTCGTCGTCGTGTTGATTTGCCTAATTAAAATGGCTCGCTTGAGTGGAAACTTGAGAACAGACATACACACGCTATATATACATATATGTACATATCTAAGGCCTTATTCAAATATCTGCACTGAGCACAAGGTTTGAACAGGGAATGTTTTATTTTTTGTGTAGAAACTGAGAGGGCTTGATTTTTAGGTATAATTAAAACTCAGTGCATAAAATATTGCTCTTAGTAAACTCAATTATAAATCTATATTTAAAAATATATAGTATATTTTTAGGAACATAATTTACGAAACTCTGGAAATAGCCTTAGACAAGTCTGCATAATGCCGACAATAGTTTGTTTGTTCTGACCAATCAGCTGCAAGAATGTGGCAAATTGAGGATTTAAGAGAAAGCATAGCCAAGACATTAGACAATTTAAATAAAATAATTAAGCCAGAAAACACAGCCAAAGAAAATTGTAATATAATACAGAAACAAGAAAAGCTCTGAGTACTTGCAGAAAAATACTATCATCAAGAAATGTAACGGGAATCCAACAGGAATTTCCATACAAGCCCCCCAGGAATCTACATATAAAAGGCGGCTGCAGCCAGGAATTTGGACATCCTGGAAAGTTATCCCAGAATCCGTCTAGAATCCTGACAGGAATTTGATTTGTTGTAAAATTTACAAATTCAAAATATGATTCTCAATTTAATATTTAAAAAGTTCACCTTTTTTAATCCAACAAAATCAATTGACATAAAATGAAAGCGTAGAAATGAAAACGAAATCAATTAAATTAAAAATTAAATTAAAAGTATTAAAGTATTATTAAAAAAAAAATATGTATATATATATTTGCAGCTTTATTTGACATAAAATATATTTAAGAATATAAAGGCCGATCTATTGGAAATGTAAATAAGACAGGATTGAATGGCAGCTGATTCCTGTCTCCCTTAAATTATTCCAAATTATATATCGCTTAGGCGGGCGTAAGTCCCGACTTAAACCAATTAGTCAAAGCCCCTGGAACAGCTGATGTACATGTGTACTTTACCGCCCACACACACGCACACACACACATTACTTAACAAGCTGAGAGACAGGAACAGCAGGCAGCAGGACAACAGCTGCTGTTGCCAAAAAAAAAATGCGAGGAGTAAGAGAGGAGATATCCTGCGTATGTATATGTCCTTTGTCATTTATCATTTGGTCCTGGCCCCGGCATCCTGCGAATCCTTTTTGCACCCGCCAAGTGCCTCTCTTGTGCCCCTTCTTGTCCTTGATGCGGGTCAACGGAATGGGCGCAGTGTCACTGCACTGCAGCCACGCCCTCAGCTGCAGGACACACACTCACGTCAGGCCACCCCTACCACTTCCCTCGATCCCTGCTCGCACAACAAGCTATATTACCCTGTTCACACACACATATCCCCCCCTCGTCCTGCTGTTGTATAATCGAAACCTTCTGTCATTTTCTTGTCGCTGTTTGTTCGCCTGCTGCTGTTCTTACTTCGTCCTTTTTTTGGTCCTTACTGCGTTTTTACAACTGCTTGATGGCTGCAGGGTGGGCATTGCGTATACGACTAGTGTGACACATTAAGAAAAATATTTGTTTTGTTCTTGAGGTTTCAATGAAGATCATCACAATTTATAAAAAAAAAACTATAAATATTTGTTCATACTTTTTAATGGGTTTCATAGAGGACTTTCTTATTTTTTTAAGTAATTAAATGAATTGTAATTTCCTAAAATAACCCTTTTTTCCAGAGGGTATCTTTAGTTCTTAACTCTTTCGTTTACCGCCCCTTGTTTTGTATTCATTTTGCAGTTTTGTTTTTAATGCCAACGTCGGGCATTATTGCATCGTGACCAGCGCGGCGTATACGCAATTTGTGATGCCAGGAGGGAGAGCGGACCTCCACCTGACTGCCCATTGTTGTTACATCCTCCTGCCAGCTTTTTTGTTGCCTTAATGCACAAAAAAAAATGTCACAACAACCAAAAACAAAAAAAAAACTAACAAAAAGGGGGGGGAAATGAGTGGGAAAGGGAAGAAAAAATGAGAAAAACGATCGCCCGCAGCCAGAAGCGAACGGAAAAGGGGAACTGACCTCATTTGTGACAAAAACAAACGCACACATACACACACACACACAGCCTGCTATAGGTAGCATTAGTGGGCGTGGCTGGTTCGCCTTTCGCCTGGCATTTAATTGCAAATTTTACGCTCGCTCCTAAATTTGTTGCCGGAAAGCTGACAAAAACCCAGTCATAATTGCAAAATGCACTAAAGGCAGCCTCCCGTCATCATCATCCTCCCTCCCCTCATCGATGGCAGCAGCAGCAGTGTCGCGTTCATTAGCCATCCTTTTTATCCTGTTTGTCTCCTGCTCCTCTTCGTTCATTTTTTGACAAACATTTCCAGCAGCCGCGCACAAAAGCGGTTTTACTCGTCTTCCTGCGCTTCCGGCTCCGCTCATGGAAACTCATGATTTCCCACCCAAAACAACAACAGGAATAAGAGTGACAAAAAAAAAAAAAAAAAAAAAAAGCAAACAAAGGCGGCACTCCAATCGCACAGGGGTTTCCAGTGGCCATAATGGCTAAATGGCAAATTGTTGAGTGTTGGGAGGGGAATTATTGGCACTAAAATGAGAGTGCGAGCAGGGAGGACTTAACGCCCGGATGCGATTCATCATTCTGGAAGCATTACCAAAACACATTTTCAATTGAAAATTCAACACAGCCACTGTTCGCCCATTTGTATAATTATTGGTAGGAATTGTGAGGGCAGCAACTGGGCTGCTGCGAGGGGTTAATGTGGTGAAAAGTTTTGAAAATGATTTTCCCCATGCTGTGTGGTGTGTGGATGCTGTGTGTAATTGTTAATCAATAAATATACATAGTTTTTGGGGTCACAAAAATATTGTGAAAAGAAGCCTAACATACTACCCTAAGGCATTATATCACTTAAGGATAACACATACCCTGAAAGAGCCAGGACTAAATAATCGATGAACTGTAAGCAATGCCGAGCAGCGATTGCTGTTAATTAAACATTGATGTTGGCAGTTGAAGCGACACAATCAGGGAATAACAATGGGGATCGAGGCAGTGTATTCAGTGCAAGGACTCGTTGTTTGCCCTACGTGAGTTCCCCTTCCCTGAGAGACACAAACAAGTGCCCAGACCGAGTCAATTACACAGCTTGTGGAGCTTGACTTTAATTGGAGCCTCCCAGTAGTTGCTTCTAATAAGCAAATAAATTTCCAGTTCAAAGCCAGAGCATAGAAAATATCCAACTGAAATCTAATCCAATTGGATGTTATGGTATATATGTTTTTTGGAGAGCGGAGCGGAGAGTACAGAATCCGGGAAGATGAAAAGCAAACAGAGGGACAGGCATAATTGCCGGCGGAGAAGGGACGAAATTTCGTATGCCGAATTCCAAAAATTCCTGCCAAAACACAAAAAAAAAAAGAAATGCAAACTGAGGCAATGCCAAAATGAAAATATTTCGCATCCGCATCTGCATCCGCTGCACCCACCCGCATTCCCTGGTCTGGGTTTTTGTGTATCTAATAGATATGCAGTGACAGCACCTGTATTTATGTGTCTGCATTTGTATCTGTTGCCCGTATCTGTATCTGTATCTGGCACTCGGCATATGTAGCTATATCTGCATTCCAATCTGCATTCACATTCTGCGTCTATGTCAGTGTCTGTGCCTGCATATGTATCTGCATCTGCATCAGCATCTGTATCTGTATCTGTGCATGAGTTTGCATAGAAATTAAATAAATATTTGCGTGCAACTAAATTGGAATTGGAATGCTGTGGATTCGGTTTTTGATTCGGTTTCGGATTCTGATTCAGATTCCGGCTCGTCCTGAACGATTGCAAATCGAATTTGCATTGATGCAAATTCCAGTCTGTGTCCCTGTCATAATTATTATCAGCAGCAGTAGCAGCAAGGTTATCACTTCTAATTGCAAACCACAATAAATACGAATAATAATACGCACATTTTTTAATGAATTTTGACTTGAAGTCAAGGACATAAAAATGGTTATTCCTTTGAAAATAATTCTAGGTATATTATGCATGCTCCTTTTTTTATGTCGCAGCATGGGTTAAGCACACAATGCCCTGCGGATTACGGGTTAATTATGCTAATCAGCCCGGGCAGGACTAAGCACTCTCTCGCCAAAGGATTCACCAGCATTTAGCGTGTCAAGTGGCCGGTCGACCATTGTTTGTTTAGTGGCAGGACACAGGACGAAGGACACACATCGACTGACATTGTCAAAGGTTTCAATATGGAATTATGCACAATTATTGACAGTTGTGCTCGCATTTAAACGCGGATTGACAAAGGGGGCTTAAGCACTTATCGACATGTAATCACACGAGGGCTTATTGAGTCTTTTTTTTCTAGCCAGGTTATTGCCCTCTGACCCGCATTCGGTATTTATTTTGTTATTTTATTCAGCAGGGCTTAAACCGGTGCTGGGATCGCACTAATGACATATTTTTGTGCCATCCAAATACACCTGCAGGGGGCGGGGGGATATATGTTGCATTTTTAACTCGGTTTTTATTTATAAACGCACAGCAAGCGACGCATTAAGCCCTGCACTTAAAACACTAATACCCTTTACTTACTACAGTGTCATAACTGCAGCATTCTTTCTTGCTTAATATGCATTTAATACAGCAAAATAAATTTAATATAAGTTTTAATATATATGTATAATTTCCTGTAATTTATAATTAAATTTTCAGTTGCTTAAAAATAGTAATGAATCTTTGTACGTAAGACAGCTGCAGGTATGACACTGAAAGACCATAAATACTGAATGCATTCCTAATTTTAATATCTTCCTAAGATATATGTATCCTTCTTCCAAATGTTAACAAAAGAATTTCCCTTAAAATTGTTCCTCTTCAAGAAATTAATAACCATATCGATGGCTCTGGCCAAAGGGATTCCCAAGGAGCTGACAGAAGGAAGCAGCAGTCCAGAGGGCAAATGAAAACATAAAGCAGCGTATTTAGCCAAATAAGAATGTGGCCAGCAGGAATAGCTAAAATAGGAAAATGGGAAAAAATGGGGAAAATGGGACCGAAAGGGAAATCGTGCTGGCCCATGCACGGCTCCCTGTGAAGCATCCTAGAATGCGTGTCTCATGCCCGGACGGACCTTTGCTGCCTGGCAATTTCCCGGCTTTTCTTTTGCCTCTCCCTACCACCCCCCCCATCACCCGACTTTCTCTAGCCTTTCTTCCGGTCTTCCGCCTGCCGGCGCCACCTCTTCCTCCATTTGCATGCTTCGAGAGCCCAAAAATTGCTCTCCAATGCGTGACAAAGCCAAAGGCAGAATGGAAAACTAGCGAAAACCGTCGACTTGATAAAAAGAAAAGTCTAGCAGGAGGCGAATGCTGCATGAAAAGCGGTTGGGTGGGTGGTGCCCTCGGTGGGTGGCTGCTTTCGGGGTGAATGCCTGGCATGCTGCCCTAACGATCTATTCACGTCGAGAGGCGTCTCGAGACTCCTGGCGACGACAACGAGAACTATTGAAGCGTATTAATTCTTTTTAATGCCAAAATAATAACGACGCCATTATGCCGGGCAACGGCAACGTTTTCACCCCTCGGAAAATACCTCCCCTCCCCGCCTCGCCGCGCCCCCTCTCTATTTTTCTCTTTTTCTGCCTTTCTGCTTTTTCGGTGGCGCCGCCGTCGGTTTGGCGAGCGAGACGGCGACCAAAAGTCTGCAACGAAATGTTTTCCAATTGACCAAACAACGCAAAAATAAAAGCCAGCCAACATCAGGCTGAAAACAACAAAATCGGAAAAATTATAGGCTGTGGTTAGCAGAAGCTTTAGATACCCTAAAAAGGTTGCAAAAAAAAATTTAAGTCAAGGGAGAAATATATAATTATTTTAGAATGATAGTAAAGGAGTTCTTTTTATGGGATTTCAGCTTTTTTTTAACTTTAAATATTTGTAGAATAAAAAATAAATTTTATTCCAAAATTTACGAGAGTGAGTTTTCTGCTCAAAAAACATAGAGATGATATATAGGAACTATTCAACTATATTTTTTGAAAGCCCTTAAAGCAGTTTTAAGCTTGATAATAATTTCAATTTAATCTGAAAGCTATAAGCTATATAATACTATTAAAAGACCTAGTTTTATGTATATAGTAAATGTAAATTTAGCAGATACTTCATACCAAAACTTAACGAATTAATTGAGTTAGGCGGAAGGGAAAGAGTATATATATATCGGGCAGGGCAGACATTGGGGTTGCGGAGGAGGAGTGCTTGTGTGCATGTGTCCGATACTTATAAACATAAAAACTGATAACGAAATCAAAACGTCGAGCCAAACGATTTGGAAATACTCGGACAGGAGCAACAACAACAATGCGAAAGGCAGGACAACAATGGCCGTAGCCGTAGTCATAGCCGTAGTCCTTCTGTCCGGCCGTAACATCAATGTAACGGCCATACAACATTATTATCATCGCAAATGGCAAGTTAGACAAACACATTGAGTGCCCATTTAATGGCCCCCATCCGAGACGGAGAGACTCCTACTCCTGCTCCTGCTCCGGACCCTGGACTCCGGACCCAACTCAGCGCTGAACTGGACTGGGAGGCAGTGAATCAGCACGGGATGGTTATGGGTCTAGGCACATAATGACCAAGCTAAACAGCAAATGAACTTTTAAACGTATTGAATTGACGTTCCACAGACATGGGCTCTCTCGTCCCCTCACCGAATGAGGCGTCAAAAGCACCGCCGGCAAATGGGATGCTGGCCAAGCAGCAGGAGGCACGAGGCAGGAGGAGGCTAAGGCATTAATGGGTTGCCATGGACAGGCCCTCCGATATAATGTCTGCTGGCCAAGTGTGTAAGCTCACGGCTGATGGCTGCATTGAAGGGGGCTCAGTAGAAATCCCCAAAAGGAATACACAAATTGAGGGAATACGGAGTAGGCAGGACGCAAGGAAAGCACACAAAAAAAAAAAGGACACAGAGCGAACGGAACTAAACAGAATAAAGAAGCGATGCAGGACGAGTTTGAATGCTAAGAAAGAATTATGAAAAGTATTGAGTAACCTAAATGGAATGTAAATTATGGTAATAAATTAAATTAACAATTGAAATGTATTTACATAATCAGGAATCTGAGTTTGTTGGCAACATTTGAAGAATACAAAATCAAAGAATAATTAATGTATGCTTTCCTAAAATATGAATTGAGAAATATCCTTAATGGCCTTTATTTATTTCTCAAATTTAATTTGCCATAAAAGTTGGCATGTTTAATTGCCTAAACTAAATAAAAACAGAGCAGCTCTTCAAATAATTATTTTAAGGCTTAGTTATTTTCGATTTTCCTTTTGAAAAATAATTCTAAATAAAGCTATACAAATATTAAAGTAAAGTTACACCAGCTTCATCTTCCCATAGAGTTTTCGTTAATTTTGTTTAGAAATGAAATAAATCATCGTTCATAGCCATAAATTAATACTTGTGAAAAAATCAATAAGCAATTTGGTACAATATAATCTATAGTTGATTTTATATGTTAAATTTATGACTTTAATTAAGCCAGAAAATATGAAATGCAAATTAAGCTTAGAAAAGTTTGTTTCGTGTGAATAAATAAAAAAATAAATCAATGAAAAATCTGAAAAATAAATTCCCGATAATTGTCCAAGAATATTATCATCCGTTTCAAAATTTGTCTTGGCATCTAAGGAAAACCCACTCAAAAAGCGCATATAAAACGCATATTTGTCTAAAGCCTGAAATGGGGCGACTGATAACTACTGCAATTTGGAAACGTCAATTTTCCCCCTTCTTTGTGTGTGTGTGGAGGGAAAATGGGAAAAATGTCGACAACAAATCACAGTTTAAGCGCCACTATTCCCTCGAATTGAAAAGAATGGAAGCCTCGTCCTGGTGCTCGTCCTGCTGCTGCTCCTGCCCCCCTCTCTCTGGCAATTTATTATGGTCACGATCGTTCGTCACCTCGTTCGCTAGCTTTATGGTCGAAAATAACAAAACAGCGGCACATGACCCGCCGCTTTGTTTAGATTTTTTCTCTATTTTATTTTTCTCATTTTTATTTTCCATTTTTGCATTTGGTTTTTATTCTTTTTTGTTTGAGATTTTTAAGCGGCACTAACCTCTTGATGGCGGGACGTGACTGGGCAGCTGTGGAAGCTCCAAGTTCGAGTTGATTTAAACGATCCAGCAACATGCAGATGAGTTTTTGATTTTCCATTTTCCATTCGGCAGCTGTGTGTGCGTTTGCAGTTCTGTGTGTTTCTCGCTATTTGTTTTTACGAGCTGACAAACTGACGGGGCAGCGGAAGAGCCGGAAGAGCGGGAAGAGCGGAAAAGCCGGGGCGCCGGAGATAGTGCCAAGGGGGCCACGCATAATTTAACACTCGAAGGGGGGCACTGTCTGGGCCCGTGTTTGTGTTTACATTTCGTCTTAAGCTGCGACAAGATGCCGCCATATATTTGTCACATGGACGCCACTTTTACGGCCCAAAAGTGGGCGGCCTGCAGAGGGGGAGGACGGGTGGTTAAGGATGCAGGGGCGGCAAGGACAACAATCGACGAGTGGATATCACCAGGCACTGGCACAACAAAGGCACAAGGCGCACAGGCCAGGGCCAAAGAGGAGTTGTGTGCAAATAACCTTAAGCCGGAAGCTCGTCAAGTGACTTTGCTGCCTTCCTGCCAACCAAAAAAAAAAAAGCAAAGAAAGGAAGTACAACAAAAAAATGTTTAGCCACTACAACCGCCAGTTACACAGGAACAAAAATTTTAATTTTATATTTTAGTTAAATTTTTTATAAATAAAACCCCGTAATATTTTTTTAAATAATTAAAATAATTGAATGCTCATAATTGTCAGCAAAGGCAATGAGTTTTTTGCTAGTTTAAAGATCAAATTTTTAAACATTAAACAATAATTATAATCACAGAATAATAAATGGAATTAAATTCTACAAAATCTAGATTTTGTAAATAAAAGTCACCATTTTTTTGCAGTGCAATCCAAGCCCGCAAATGCTGCTCCATCATCAACGTATCCAAAGTATTTGCATTTTGTATCACTTAAGCAGCAGCTTTTCCATTGTTGCCACTGGTCACAGGAGACATTTATAGTCGAGCACACACACACACACCCTGGCACACACACCCTCCCACATAAAACTTGGCCTTGGTTTTCGGCGACTTTTCCCCGTTGCGTGCCTTATTTGCGACTCAAATGTTAAGTAATGGAATTATTCGTGTGCTCAAGTGTAGGCTCCATTTGACCAAGAAACCAGAGATGTCGAAGCCCGAATTTCCAACAAAATTTTTCCTGGCATTTTCCCTGGCACTTTTCCCCAGTCTCCACCGCCCCTGTTTGACAATCAAATTTTGCTTGGCAACAAATTTCGGACAGAGCCAAAGGAGGCGCGTGTAATTGCCAAGACAAACATTGTGTTAAGTGGGCGCCCCACACACACACGCAAACAAGCGGCTCATACGCCGCCAAAATTGTGGCCAAGACAGCTGTGTGTGTGTGTGTGTGTGTATGTGCAAAGTGTGTATATTTTGGCCTATTTGCCTTGGCTTCACTGAGGCCTCTACGACTGACTTTGACTTTTTGGCGGCCGACTTGGCTCCATGCTTACAAACAAATACTCATTGTTCCTGGTTTGTTAGAGATTGCTTGATATTAAAATATTTTTTTTTTTCTAAACTATTTTCAGAGTCTAAATATATTTTAAGGCTATTAATATTAATATACTAATAGTTTTAAAGGTAGAAAATGGTGTTCAAGTATTTTTATTTGCTTTATTTTTCATTGCAGTGATTTCTCTATTATTTTTGATACTTCCTAGAGTTGTTCTTAATTTCTCAACCATTCCTGGACTTTCCCCAAAGATTCCTTACTATTCTAACGACTTTTTTCTAACGTTTCTTAATTTAAACTTTAAAATATAAGCTAACAAAACAGAAAATAACTGTTTGCTACATATTTCAATTGAATTTAATTTTTTCACAACCTTCTCCTGTTCTTTTGGCTTTTTCTCTTAATTTCCCTTTAGTTGCTGTCTAAATTTTTGGCTTACTTCGCCTTGCCATTGATTAGTTTCCCGCAAAAACCAATTTCCTAATGGCTGCTAATGGTTTTCTAATTAATTTTGATTGACTTGATTATTTTCTGCCTTCATGTGAGTTAAATTTTTTGCAGGCTTATCAAATCGATTTATTCATTTATTTGGTTTTATTAAGAAAACCTTCGACGAAAACTTTGGCGAGTAAAAAACACGACCCTTTGTTGTAAAGGTAGTTGCACTCTCTTTTTTCGATTCTTTTCATTCTTTAACTCCTCGTTATTGTTTTCCTTGCTTTCGTTTCGCTCATTATCCTGCTGGCCTCCTTAATTTCCGCCACTCCATCGTTCTCGGCTTTCTCCAGGCCCCTCTCCACTGGAGCCCTCCCTTTCCCTTTCTCTTTGCCCCCCTTTTTCGCCATTTTATTTTCGGACATACCTACTTATTTTAATTTAACCTTCACTTGTGCTGGGAGCCTGCCAGGGGGGGCGCGGAGGTGGCTGTGTCCTGGCTCAGAGGGATACGGTCAAAGTGTTAAGCCATTGTGTCGCCATTGTGTTGGCATCTGCTCGACGCTCCGCCACGCCCTCTTGCCCACGCAACTTTTTACGCCTCCGCACAATGGGAAAATATGTAAGAAAATAATGGGATGCGAATGAAGGGGGGGATGCCGGAGAGTGCACTGCAAAAAACTTCCAATTCTTGGAATTTACGTTAAATTACCTTTCACAAACCTTTAAATCGTGTGACTTGGGATTTTATAATTAAAAAAAAATGCTTATTTTCTCAGCGTCTGTATTTTTGAAGCCTTTCCTGCTACACCTTTTTTCCCCCAGTGTAGAAAGAAAGCCCAGACAAGGGCACAGAATTTCGCAATTAATCACAATTAAAAACGGCCCAAAGATCCTTTCGGCCTGGACACACACATACATATATTCGCCCGATTCCGACCGCCTTTGCCTGCACCCTTTCGGCCACGTCATCCGCATTTAATTATGGAAATGTTAATTTGCTTAGCACTTCAGGCCAAGCCACCACCTCCACCTCCCCCTGTATTTTCACCTCTTTTTCCCGGCCATTTTCCCCGCCTGTCATCCATTTTCCCAGCGTCACCTGGCCGCGGCTATTGCTAGCAGCGCGAGTCAGCGAAAATTTTCATGTTAAGTTTCTTCTCTTTTTGCTTTTTTGTGTTACCATCGCACCATTAATTTTCAATTAACACTATGCCAGAAGCAGACGCCGTGGACACAAGATCACGCGGGGGAGGAGAGCTTGGTGCTCCGTCTGGGTCAGTCCTAATCATGACGCCGCCGGGATAAGTGGATGTGTAAGTGCAAGTGCTAAGCTGCCGGAGACGTCGCATCAAAATTGATACCCTGTATGAGGATTTTCAAGGGGAGTTTAATGGGATGAAAAAGGGTTTATGTGACCTTTGGAAAACCTAAAAAATTTGTTAAGGTTGCAAGAAAATTCTGACTAAAAAAAAAAAATGTATTACCCTGAAAGGGTTTTGGAGGATTTAAGGAGAAAATAAGACAAGCAAAGAAGAAAAACAGGAGCTCAGCTCACCAGAAGTAAGACAGCATGAAAAGACAGCTCCCTCAGTATTCTTCAACGGCTTCTTGTTGGAAATTATTATTAGTAATCAGTAATCGAAATTATGAAATTTAAAAAAATTAACAGACACACCTCAAAACGTATATAAAATATTGTTTTAAATTTTGAAATACTGAAAAAAAATATATTTATAACATAAATAATAAACAAATGTATAAACTAGCATCAAGAAACTACAAATATATATCCCCAGGTATTCGCTAGCCTTAGCCTTCTTTTCAATCATATTATTTCTTATTTATTGCCTCGTTCGTGCTCTCGTTGGCACCCAACTTAACCCTGGCCAAGCCAAACCCGAACTCGAACCCAATCCCCGGTCCCTGGTCCACCTGTAGTTCATTTCATTTATCGCTCGTCCCTACCAACAAAGTTCAATCCTTTGTTGTTCCCTGCTTACGCCATTAACTTAAAGTGCCATTGGCCCCGTTCAGTCCCCGTTTGGGGTCCGGGGTTCAGTGTTCCCAGTTACCAGTTCCTGGAGCCCGAAGTTCCAGGACCCAGTCGCAGCAGCATAAGCAGCATCTGGCCATCTGCGTAGTCTGGGAGCACTTAACTTAAGCGCTCTAATTGTATTAAAAGCGTGTCCTGTCCCGCCTACGGCCCTCGCCCTTCCCACCTCTCCGCTACTCCCAACCGGAAAGGGACCTTTGCCATAGTTGAGTTGAATCCTCAGTCTGACGTTGACGCAATGTCTCGCTTCTCATTTCGTTTCGTTTCGCCTCGTTCTGGCCTGGCCTGGCCAGCATCTCGGTTTTGGGCTAATTCGGCTAAGTGATTTCCATGAGTGCGTGCCTTATCTGACTTATGGTTTAATTAGGGTCAGGCGAAAAGGGGTTTTCCCCGTATTTGTCGCACTCGCCGGCACTGCAATTAGTTCCGATTAACCCCAAACATGACGACAAACTTCTTAGTGTCACTGTCGCTGCGCTTTTCTTTGCACAGCGAGAAAGCCAGGACTTGTTAAAATTTTGTTTGAAACAAAAAAGGGTACAATTTAACAACTTTTTTATATAATTTTGAAGTGAAACTGTTGATTTAAAGTTATAAAACACCTCCTGACATTCACATAGATAAAACCTAGAGGAAAACCCCCACGAAATGATGGAAACTTATGGCAAATCTTGGTTGGAATTCTTCTCTTCCTTATTGTTTGTGGCTTTGCTCCTGCTTTCCTTGGCTTCACCTTTGGCCCACTTTTGGCCGCGTCAACTTAACCCCCCACTCGACCCCCTTTCGTCCTGGCTGCTGTCTATTTTGCGGCCTGCAAGGAGTCCTGCCTGCCACATCGTAGACATTCCTCGGCTTTCGCCTGGCTGGAGCCCGGGTAAATGTTAATTAAGCATCATTTACGCATTCAGGCCGCCATAATTTGCAGCGACAATGACACTGACAGCGCCACAATGTTGCGACAACTTTGACAAGCCCCCCTCAGCCTCCGCTGCCGGCCCAAGACCAAGACCCAGGACACCGAAGCGAAGTTGTCACAGGATCCTTTCCCGAGAATCACTCGGCACGCAGTCAAATTTAATGTAACATAAAAGGTTTTCCATTTCGTTTTCCATCTAAAACATGGGGAAGAAGGGGAGGTGGGTGGTAATGGTTCCATCAGGACAACCGCAAAATAAGCGTGGTAATGCGACAGGACGAGACTGTATGATAGGCAGCCGCCTTCAACAACTGTGGCAAAAATGATCAAATCAATTAGAAAATTCTGTGAAAAACTGTCTACATATTTTTCTTGGAAGTTAACCAGCTGAAAAAGGCTTCGATTTATAAAAAAGATGAAATTTTAAGGACTTCAGAGTATTTTTAGCTATAACTAGGTCTTTAGATTCATTTATTCGCGTTATTAAACCAAATCCATTGGCAGTACCTGCCTGAATATGTCCTAACAAGTGGGTTTATCCCGCCTCGCCATCAGCTGTGACTCCACCCCACATTCCCCCCCTTATGATAGTCTTGGCTTTTGTCCGAATGCCCGCTTATCTCCACCAGACAAAGGACACTCCGGCCGTGGATTAGCTCAGCCAAACGGCTATTTAGCGGCCTCTGGAGAACGGAGTCCTTGACTCCACCGAATCCTGGCCACAAAAGCGGCCGGCGAAATGCGCCCAACAGCTGGCCAACAATATCCAACAATGGCCAACTGTGGCAACAAAATAACAACACAAAAATGAAACAACAACAAAATAAAAATAAAAAGAAAGACAGAGGAAGAAAGCGAATATAATAATAAAGACAAGCAGCGGCAGCGTGGAATGGAGGAGCACAAAACCGAAATAGCAAATAAAATTGCACAACAAAGATGGAAACGGAGCACCGAATGCAGGAGACGAAGACAAAGGACGAAGCCGGGGGAGTCGTGCGAAAGAATTACGTTAAAAGCCAGGACTAACGATGGTATTGAACGGGTCAGGACTGAACCAGGATATACCCTGTTATCCTAATATTATCATGGGTTACAAATTAAAGTTTAAATGAAATATAGATTTTAAGACTCACATATCGTTGCTCTCGCTTCTTCATATTAAATCCTTCTTAGGATGGCCAATAGTCACATATATTCAGCTTCATCACTTCATGTTGAATAAATACACAATAATCAACTGAAATAAAGAAGAAAAAAGGGTTTTAAATTTTTTTAAATTGTATAAATTATATAAAATTACCAATAAATATATATTTATTAATCCTATAAAAAACGTCACAGTGTAATTATAACATCCAGGAAGGACCTCTATATAGCAATGGGTATTCGGCATCCCTGATAAAGTAAAAGGCCAAGTCGGGCCAAGCCAGTCGCTCTCACACATTTCTCACACCAAATGCAAATAAAACGACGCCTCGGAATTGAAATAGAAATAGAAAATTGCCAAACAAAAATGGCAGCATAAACTTTTGCCGTTTCCCCTTCACTTCCGTACGTCATTCGTTCTCCTTTTCGCCCGGCACTTTCTCAGGATTCTGGCTCCTGGCTCCTTATTCCCTGCTCCCAGCTCCCTTCTATCCGGTGGAGGTCGTAATTCTTGAAAAGTGAAAGAGACACAGTGGCACACATACGCAATGTGGTGGCCAAAGGGAAGGGGAAGGGAAGAGATCCTGTGCTTGTCGACATTTTGGTAATAAATTGAGTTTTATGGCAGTCATATTATTCTTTATTAGTGGGTAAGAATTGTTGCCTTTTGTTGGCTTTTGTTGCCCGAAACGATGTCTCACCCAGCCACCCGAAAGTATCCTTTTACCCGCCACATCCTGCCACCTGGACCACGGCTGGCGCTTTGTTCAATTCCCCGACTTGTGTGAAGTGGCTGCAGCAGGGCTTAATTAATTTGGCAGGACCACCAGGAGCCGTACCGAGACCAGCAACGAAGCTTGGAGGAATTCCCAGAAGTCCCTAGCCAAAATCAATCAACGACAGGAACGTACTGACCTCGAATCTAGGCCAGGACCTCCCCTAGTTAGCTAGCAAAATCAAAAATTGGTTTCCAAAAATCGTAATTTAGCGTTAAATTAGTCCCAAAAGGCAAAACAACAACGCGGGAATACCAAGCGGGTCAAGGCAAATGGCCAACTGGGATAATCCGTCAATCGTCCATCTGATTTTCTTGGCTGTCAGCGGTCCAAGTGATTATGGGCGAGTCCTTTTACACAGGAAGAAAGGTTTTAAGGGGATATTATTAAATGTTATTTTGAATAAATAAAGTCTTAATTTATATTTGTCTTATAATTTATTTCATTAACTATCTAACAGTTGCTTTAAATAAACTTTTTTTCCTTTAGCTTTAATTTTAAAAATTGTATTAAAGTATTTAATGATTTATTTGAAATAATAATAAGCATTATGATTGCAGCCTTTCTGACTTTCCCATTCAATTAAGCCGCATACCTGATGATCCTTGAAACTCGTCAAGGACACACTCTGACTCTAGACTTGCGGCTCATCACCGGAAGCACTCGCTGGTGGAGTCCTTAAGGCCTGCATAATGTTCCGCTTGTGTAATTTATCATCCTCGATGCCAGCGTCCGCGAATCTGTCTGAAGACTGCCTGAGGAGGGGTGGGGCAAACCTTTTAGGCCAGCGCTGAGTGCTTCTCCTTGCTCCTGCCCGACTCCTTACTCCTTCGAGGGAGCCCCGCCCCGATGATTAATTGCCGGAATGTCCATTTGAGCGGAAAATTCACAAAACATTTTCATCATCAAAGCGAAGCCGAAACTGAAACAGAAACTGAAACTGATTTTCAGCTCAGCCTCCCCTCTCCGCCTCCCCCTGGAAGTGCAGGAATAATGCCCGCCAGCGACTATATACACAATTTGGCTTAATTGCAAAATATAGTTTTTTATTTGCTCGTCACTAATTGCACATTTCCCCATTTGAATTCCTTTTGTGTTTAATGCCAGAATTGATTAAAGCCTCGGCTGATAAAGCTAATCGAGGCCTGTTTAAGCACAACAAATAAATAATAAATACATAAAATTAATAATAAATGGTAACAATTCAGTAGCATTTCAGTTTAATTTCCAGTTCAGTTTGAAATATTCCAAATCTTTTGTTCAAACTCAACACATTTTCTCTTACCCAAATTGTCAACTCTCCCCCAGCCATGAATCGGGAGCAGAATCTGACCGCCGCCTTGCGGCAGTCTGGCCAAGAGGAGGACAAGCTGTCAGTGGATGAGCGGGAGCAGCTGGTCAACCAGGAGAGGCAAGATCAAGAGCAGAAGGATGAGGAGGATGAGCAGGAGGAGGAGCCCTGGCCGGACGTAGTCCAACTGCATCAGCCGCCCGAGCATACCCAGCTGCTCCTGGCGGAACGCACTAGTTGCATTGCCGTAAGGACATACCTGCGCCTGTGCCGCCTGCCCTTTGCCGAGATGACCAGCGCCCATGCCGAGTTCATGACCCAGGGTGGCCGCCTCACCGGGCTGCCCATGCTCCGACTGGGTCAGTTTCAAATTCTGGCAGAATTCGAGCCCATTGTGGACCATGTGGAGACCACCAGGCCGTCGAAGGCTCTGGGCCGATGGCTGTCGACGGAGGAGCATGAGGACATGCGCTGCATGGTCAACTACGTGGAGACCGTCTTCACGCTGGCCGAGACTCATATGAGTTACGTGGATCCCGTCAACTATCGACTGTACACGGCTCGAAGGAGCGGCGCCGGTCATCCCTGGCTGCTGAGCCTGCTCCGACGCTTCTACAAGCAGCGTCAGGCCATGCGGCTGCTTCGCGTTTACCAGTGGCACCACCTGAGCACCGACCAGGTGCTCGATGAGGTCAGCGAGTGCTGTGAAGCCCTCATAGATCAGTTGGATGAGCATGACGAAGGTGACGCGGAGGATTTTCTGTGCGGCTCGCAGCCTTGCGAGCTGGACGCCCTGGTCTTTGGCCATGTGGCTGGAATAATCAACACGCCGCTGCCCAACCGGGAACTTGCCGAGCTGCTGTACACCTATCCGCGTCTTGTGGCATTTTGCCGGCGGATTGACGCCAGCGTGTATGGGGGGAAGCTTCTGAAGGAGAGGGGGGACGACTCTGGCTCCGACTCCGAGGGGGATTCCAACGAAGAGCATGCCGAGGAGGAGGATGAGGCGGAGCAGGAGCAGGAAAATGTAAGGGAGAAGAAGCTGGAGCTGGAGCAGAAGCAGGAAGAGGCACAGCAGCAGCAGCAGCAGCAGCAGCAGCAGCAGCAGTAGGAGAAGCACAACCAGGAGCCTGCGCAAAATTAAAGGAGGCGGAGGGACAAAGGATTCTTATTGTTTTTTTGATTTTGGCAGGGGTCGGGAAGCCAATCAAAAATATGCAAAGCATTTACAATAAAAACGGCAGACAAACCGGCGATGGGAGGGGAGACAACAGCTTCGGGATTGGAAAGGGACCGAGGAGCAGGTCGGGCCAGAGATAAGCCAGAGCACAATGCCATAAAATACAGCAACAGGACCAGAACAGGGCCAGAAAACACTGCAAAAATAAGCTAAATTAGCCAAAAGATCTTTTTGTTTCCTCAAGAAATTCTTTCTTCCATAAATGTTGTTATAAGAATTAAAAATTGGATTTATTTTCAAACCAAATTAAAGGGTTTTTACCGCCAAAAAAATTAACTTTGCCATCGAATTAAGTTTCTTTCTAGTGTAGATAGTGACAAAGGTCCTTTGGCAAAATGCTGGCATTCAATTTAAGTTAGCCTTCGACTTGGACTTGGAGTTGGACTTCAAGGTAGTCTCGCCCATAAGACGTCAGTTCGATTTTATGACTGCCCCAAAGTCACCAAATCCTGGAGAAGGGTCTCCTTCGATGCTAACCCGGTTGACATGGCCGCATCGTTCGGACAATCAGAGGCCATCAATGGTATCCCCCCCGTTGTCCTAACCCAAGCTTTCCGTAGTCTTTATTCCTTGTTTCTTTTTTTTTTGTTTTTTTTTTTTTTTTGCTCTACCCGACTTTTCCCTTTTTGACTGCTTTGCAATCAGAAACTCATCATGGCCTATTGATGATTTTTTCTTGTTTTTGGCTCTCTTTTTTTCGCAAAGGATATTGTTTGGCTGGCCTTGATGCCGCCTGTAACTGTTCCTGTCTCTGTCGTAATTTATTGGAATTTGCCAAAAGGATTAAGTACGCCAATAAGCGTTGCTCAACGTCAATAAGCGTCCTGTTCCCTGCTCCTGTTATCGGCATCAGACGCTGCCGCCGGCCATTTTCCAGCCCTTTCTCTGTCTGTTTCCGCTTCCGCTTCCTGTTTATGTGTATGTTTGTGCGACTGCCAAAAAAGGAAAGGAATCAGGAACACAAAAAAAAAAAAGGAAAACGAAAACACTGATAAATGCTGCGCGTGTCGAACGGCAGCCTGATTTGTTTGGCTTAATATTTCAATTTTTCAAGCTTGCTGTCTATATGAGGCGATATATACAAATCAAAAGGGGACTCTCGAGTGGGAATTGGAAAATAAATTTTATTACAAGATACCAGGAAAGAGGGGTTTACTATATAGAAGAGTATATCCCATGGGTAATCCCCAAGAAACTATATAGGAAATTGCTTTGTCCCAAGGATAGAGCAAGGATAGTTCTTTCTGTAAAATCGTCACTCCCCAGTCTCAACTATTCACTCCCCACTCGCCGCTCACTCAATTTGTGCTCAAAACTCCTTCGGATAAAGGAGCAGTGACTCGATGAAATCACCTCGCTGTAAACAAAATGACCGTCGTATTTTTTGGGAGCCCCAAGTCATCCAAGCTTCATCCAAACTTCTCCATCACGCTGTGCTTTATCACTTTATTCGGAGCTGAGTCGCCCGATTATCTATCATCCGGCAAAAGGAGTCGGCGTCTTGTGTCCCGTGTGCTTTTGTCCTCCTTCTCCTTCCCCCTCATCATCACCGCCAAAGGGAGAAAACAAGAGGGAGAACAGGAACGACCTTCAACTTCTCGCTCTCGCCCGGAGTAACCCTAATTGAAAGTGTATAAAACACAATTTGTTTTCATTTTGTGCTGAGCGACTTTTCCCGACTTTTCCGACTGCCTGCCTGCCTGCCTTGCTCGCCGCCGGCTTCAAGTTTTCAGCGCTTTATCTTGCAGATCCGCCAACATCACTACCACTACCACGACCACGGCCCAGCCACTCCATCCGAATCCCATCCCGAATTCAGCATTCTGTCAGCTTAACCGCTGCCACTTGCCATTGTTGGCTGTTTATTTTGGTATTTGTTGGTAGCCGGGCGCCTTGGCTCTCTGCAAAAACTTTTGCACATGCCACGCCCAGGCTCGCCCGCCCCTCATCCTGTCTGACTGCCTTAGGGCCACTAAACAACAGATAGACTCTAAGCGGGCCAAGAAAATAAAAAAAAAAACACTGTAGGTGTATATATACATTAAGATATATACACAAAGATATCTGCAAATACAGCGAGAGAAATCGGGAAATTATATAGAACATAGGAAAGCTATAAGGAAAGGCCTAGAAATAAGTTTTTACTGAAAGTTTAATTCTAAGGATAAAACAAAGTAAATGCCAGAATTAAAAAAAGGGAGTTAAGTTTTAAGGGAATAACAGAAAAATGCATTTAAAATCTCCTTAAAATGTATCTGAAAGTTGAAATAAATAACAAAAAGGTATTTAAACATTAATAATAAAATTATAAAAAATTATTTACTCAGTAAAAAATATATATAAAAATATATCCCAATTATTATAGTTTTTATATAGCAAATTAACCTGATATTTTCCCTCTGTGTTTACCATTTATATACGGAAAAGTTCTTACGCCCCAGCCTAGGTCCTAGGGAGGGGTTTGCGGGCGGCGGAAAAACTTTTGCGTAGCCTACAAATTTTCTTTTTCGGCTCCAAATTGGCTGAGGGAGGAAACTTTTACTTGCGGCTACTTTCGCCACTACTGCCCGCTGACGCCACCTAAGAAGATGTCGCCGCAGCCAGGCATATCCTTTCCAAGCCCAGCCCAAGGAGCGAGCAGTGATTAGGCAATAATTCGGTGGCACGCAAATGGTGCACATATTAACCCGGCCGAAGGAGAGATCACGCCCAGGGAAATATTATGGCGTGTCATTGGACAACTCAATATACTCCCAGGACTCCCCTCCCCCCTCGACACCCTTGGGTTGTTAAGCAAATCACGTAAATTTCTTTAAACGAATTACTTTCAAATTATCGAGAATGTTTTTTTTTCTTCATTTTTTTAAAAGGAGAACCTGCTAAGCAGGTGCACGTGTGTGTGGCAGACATGGAGCTGGGAGCTGGAAGCTCGAAAGTGGAGAAGCATTCCCCGAGCCATTTGGCAGAGAGTTTTAAATAAATATTATTGCCTGGCTCTCGGTGAATGCCAAATGTGCCTCCTTCACGCCTCCTGTAATTTATATGAAAAGTTTTTCCGGACTCCTTCTTGGCGCTTTCTTTCCGCACTCGTTTTTGGGCGGGTGTGATTTTCCGGTTTTCCGATTATCTGATTTTCCGATACCTTTCGGATATTCCCCCCCTCTACACCTTACACCTTTTGGCCAGAGACAGAGGGGGAAGAGAGAGGGGAAAACCACTCGATGGGGTCAATTTATGCAGCAGCTGGTTAGAGAGGCTACAACAAAAGCGCTCTCGCTGCCAGTTTATAAAGTAGCAACAAATAATTGACCACCCGCCAAATACACATACACACACACATACACACACTCTCGCACGTGTCCTGGAAAGCATCCTTGGGTTGGAGAATTCCGCCTGGTTAGCTGGCAAAAATAAAAGGAATAAAAAGCAGAGCAAGCTTGGCGCAAAAAACCCGCTCAAGTGGCAATCATCATGATGCCGCTGCCGCTGTTCTCCATGATGATGATCACCATGCCGGGGCTGCACTTGGCAATTGTTGCCACCAAGGATCCCCCCTTTTTTACCAGCTTTCCCTGTCGCCCAGCCGAGTGCTTAAAAATACATTGCACGTTCAAATTGAAGTGGAAATGCAACGAAATGCATATAAAAACACGCTTTGAGGGGTGGGCGGTGCTGAAAAGCGATTTCTGCGGGAAATCACCGACAGAGAGATCTCTTGAAAACAATAGTTTAAGTTTAAACTAATTACATAAATATATAACATATAATTTCATACTTTTTTCTACTAAGGGAATGTCTCCAAATAATTGTAATAAATATTTAAGCACCTTAATAATTAATTTCTAATCAAAAAAATATAGTTTACCCTTAACCTCATAATTCTCTCAAACTTTAATTACATTCCTACTCCATCGTTCAATTTTTCCATTTTCCATTTTTCTTTGTATTTTATTCTTTTATAGATTTTCCTGGAAAAGCGTTTATCGGTCCGTGGTAGGGGGGTGGATATATGGGCCTTGTGTGCATTGGCTCTGCTTGCTGATTGTTATAGTTGGACCTCCTGGACCCAACCCCCTACCTCTCTCCCCTCAGCGATAACAAACAAATGCAATTATGGATTTACGCGGCGTATACGCGGTATTTATATGTTTTTTTTTTACGCCACACCACTTGCGGTTTGGCTTACATTTTAATTGACTTGCCGCAAACGAAAAATAAAACGAGAAATAGCCCTAGTTATGCATCTACATATATATCTCTGGGATCTGGAAACTGTTATCTATAGCCTGTATTTCTCATTTTTCGGGGGATTCCCAGGCACAAACAATGTGAAAAATGGGGGGGAGGGGGCTCTGGAGGAAATTGATGCGCTTCGGGTGCAAAAGACATCAAACACTTGAAATATTTTGTGTAAACTTGAAAAATGACATGAAAGCGGCCCGAAATAACACTGTTGAGGGGGTGTGTGTGTGTGTGTGTGTGTGTGTGTGTGCCAGAATGGCATGCAAAAGCAAACAAACAATTTGCGGGTCTTGTCTCTGACATATGAGTGCGAGGCAAGGCGAGTGGCGGCGGACGGACAAAATATTTCGCCTGGCGAAAGGCGAAAGCGTCCTCACATCTTACTCCGAATATAAGTATGAGTATGGGTATGAGTGTGTGGGTCGTGTGAGTGTGCGGCGGGGTGTGCAAAGTGTTTCTGAAAGATGATTGATACGATTTCAAGTGCTCGCTGTGCCCGCCGCCGCCGCCGCTCTGCTTGGGGGCGCCGCATAAGCGGTGGCGTAATGAAGCGGAAATCGATTTGGAGCGGGCTCCGCTCTTCGTCCCTCTTCCTGTCCCTTGCCCCCACCATCTTGGCATCCCGGCAGCGTGCCATTTTCAACCCGTGCCGGGAAATCGCTTCGCCGGCAGCGGGCGTGCGTGAAAAGTTTGACAGCAGAGGGGCCAAGGAGCAGGACGAGCCCAGGGCGACACCCACTCGGGATGATGAACAACGGGAGGCCACCAGTCGGCAGCGCCACTCATTCAACGCTCCCGCGCATCTTCAGGCCCTAAGGCCGCACAGGAAAATAAATATTATCATTAAAAAAAATTTTAAATTAAGAAAAATATATTTTTGTATATCAAAAGAATAACTTGGAAGTTGTTCCTTTTTTTTTTAAATTAAATTTATAGAAGAAAAATAATAATATAAAATATATTTTGGGTAATAATTCTTAAGAAAATAATAATAAAACTGAATTTCTTGAAAGGAAAAGAAAACTTAAGAGAATCCCTGTTATATAAAATCTAAAATTGAATTGTTTTTAACCATTTTTGAAAATATTTTGTATTGATTCCCATTCAAATTTCTCCCAGTGCAGCCCGGTCGCCCAGCGTAAACAAGAAAATATTAAGCAGCTGCGAGAGCAAAACAAAAACGTAACGCAACCAAAAAAGAAAAAAAAAAAAACAAAGCTGAAAAAAGGAAAACGAAACGCGCGAAGGAACTTTTCGGGGGTTTACGCTGAGAAAACAAGCAAAATAAAATAAAGAAAAAGGGAAACACAAGAGTCGGAGGGGGGGAAAAGCGATTTCCGCCGCTCGCTCGTAACTTTTCACTTAAGCATTTTTGTCACGTCTGCCATTTCCATCTCCATTTCCCCGAACCGCGCCTATCCGCCCGAGTCTCGTGTAATACATTTTTGTAATATTTACTCTGCGCTCCTTGTTGGATCCAAAGGGGAAGCTGCCCTCGATCGGGCCACATCCACTTGGGTCCCGGGATAACTTGCAACTCTTCTGTGCAGAGCATTGCGAGTTCGTCCTTTTTTTACTTCAAGATGGATTTCGAGGGGGCCGAAAATTAAGTTTGCTTTTTTTATATATATATAAATATACACAGACACATTTGTTGTTGTTGTTTGTTTGTTTATTATACGGCATCCTGATTCAGCAAGTGACTTGGCTGGTGTCCCTTTTCCGGCCAGTTCCTTAATTTCTTTTCGTGTTTTCCCTTTTTTGTTATTTTGAGAATGCGTGCCGCCAAAAATCATATTTTATTGTTATCGAAATTGAGATGCTTGTTATTTAAAACAGATGAAAATTAAGTTTGTGTTTTACAAAAAAGAAAAATAAATAAATTGAGCTAAAGATTTAACTCTCTCCTAAATAATAAACTGCAAATTATGAAAAATCACAACTTGTTGGACTTGAAATTTAGTGAGTTTCCCATAAACATCGTTGAGATGCTGCTGGTGGGGGGGCAGCCCCAAAAACTGGGTCAGGCCAAGGAGCTGTCGCTGTCGCTGTCCGCCGGCAACACCTTGGCTTATAGCCTGGCTCCAAAGCGATGGAAAATTAGCCCTTGGAGCTACATCTCCGGTTGACGCGGCAGCGGAAGTCCCGGGAGCCGATCGTAAATTGCAGCTAACACAGAGTTAAGGGAAGTTGCTATTGCTCCTCTAACTCATCCTGCTGCTGCTGCTCCCGGAAGATAAAGACTACCATAAATCAGGCCAGGTGAAAAAGGAATCTATTTAAATTGTCTGCGGAACCAAATATAAGCGGATGCTGACATCACTTCAATGAATCTGCTTCAAGCGTTTCCGGTTTCTATAGGTTAATCTTTAGGTTTGTAAACTTAGTAACCCTTTTTTGTTTTTTAAAGAGAAAAGCAATCTTCTACTTAAATGTCATTCGTAAAGTGTCACCTGTAGGTGTAAGCTCACAAAACAAACTCACTTCTAATTCGTTTGTCGTACAGCGAACAGCTAAAAAAAAAAGTGCTTTAAATAAAATTGGTATTAAATATCTGAAGCAAAAATTTAGGGAAGAAATAAAGCGAAAAATAAATATAGTAAAAGATAGTAAATTTGTAGATAGAAAATAATTTTCAAGATGCTGCTAGACAAGCTATTGTGGATAAGTGAGTATGAATTTTTCTCTAAGAGCTAAATATAGTATCTATTAATACTGTATAAATTATATATATTTTATATACTATATCTTTTTCATCACTAGTTGGAATTGTGGCCATTCTCTATGGAGCCAGCACTCAGGCTCACCCCTTGAGCTCCACTGAGAAGCCTGGCTCCCATATTGCCTCATTGATGAAGGCCAACAAGCCGATGGAAAATATTGACGAAGGATTCTGTGAAAATCCAAAAATTGACAACGCTAAGAAAATGACCGTTGACGATATATTGAGTAAGTAGAAGTTCCTAGCGAGGTTTTAGTAAACAAAATAAGCAAGAAAATTATTTCTAAATGATTTATTTTCGTAGACTGTGGCCCTGAGAAATCTGCTTTGCATTTAAAGGGACTGAAGGCCGTCCAGGACATGATCCTGCGCAAGGATTTGCCTGCTTTGCTAAGCCTGAAGCGCTTGATCGAGCAACGTATTCCACGCAAAGCCATTCAAAAGCATCTCGAGTAAAGGAAGTGAAGCAAAAAGCAAGGACAAAGGCAGACAGGCAGCCGGGATACAGAAACCACACGCCACACTTTAGACTGATTACTATGAATCCTTCCATATATATACATGTTTTATGTGTTATTTATTAGTTATATTATATTTTTTATAAAAATTCAAAAAAGTATATATTTATTTATAAAATTTTCTGACCAGCTATGTCTCAAAATGATAATCAAAATAGAAGCATTATAACCCTTCACCTGAATTTAGGGATATGTATATAACCATATAACCATATAGAAACCACTCTACCGCCTAAGGTCAACAAATAAAGTATTGCCCTTCGTTTCGAATTACGTTTGCTCGCTTTGTTGTGTTTGCTGTTTGCTGTGTGTGTGTGTGTGTATTAAGAGGTGTTGTATATTATTTGCTCTTTTGTTGACCCGTAATCTTTATGGCCTTGTTAGGCCACTCGCTGAAAGCTCACAGGGGGTGGCTAGGGTGGGGACCTGGGAAATCAACAAATCATCTGAGCAATTTTAGACATTTTCATTAGCCACAATTTGGGCATTAAGGCCGTAGCTTTCTCACCTCGCACTCGCACTCGCACTTGCTGTCGTATTTTACGGTCCTCGACACCTTACCGGAATTGGTAGCATAAATTGTCGAGTGCGGCGGCAGTTAACTGGCTAAAACTAAGCCAGGCAATCCATCAAACCGCACCGAGTGCGCCGGCGACCGTAAATGTGCCAAATGAGAGGCTTTCGGTTTTCTATTAACTGTCAGCCGTTTAATTTACAAGCCCGGCACGGCACCTCCTCGGGGGGTCGGGTCAAGAAGGGGTCGCCGAGGGGTCACAGGAGAAGCAACGTGGAAGGTGCCCAATAAATTAACCAGCAGACGAGAGCGGAAATGAAATGTCTGTGTGCCTGTGGCGGAGATCGGAAGTGCGGTTTCGGGTCTGTGTGAGTGTGAGTGTGACTGTGACTGACTTCCAGTTGCAGACTTCCCCCCCGTGGCTTTTCCACTTTTCCGGCAACTGAAATTTTGCTGGCACCCCATGTCCATTCCCATTTTCCATTCTCCATTGCCATGTCGCATGTCAAGCGATGCGAATTCTAATTAAAATTTAATTGTTTACACTTTTCGGCCAACGAGCGGAAATGGGAGCGGAAGCGCCAAAGGCTTGCCACCAGCACCTCGATTTTCCAACCATTTCCCAGCCGCCCTCCTGCTCGGCCACCCATTTTCCCAGCCCAACAATTGTCCGAGGTCCTGGACAGTCCAGGTCCGTGGCCATTAGCCCTAAGTATTGTCGTGCTTGGCGCGTTTAATTGTCGCTTGGCCTGATTTACATGGACGGCGGCAGAAGTTCACAAAACAAACAACCAAAAGAGGGGGAGGGTGGCTTTTACACTGCCAAAAAATAAATAATAAATATTTTTCATTGTCTTTTTCTAAAACGAAAATACTTTGCTTTTCTTTGCTAGTTAGCAACTCCACTTGAACTTTGAACAAAAATCTAAATAAATTCAAGATACAAAGTCAACCTATTTCTAGCAGTGCAGCCTTCTAGGCGGGGGTTACGTCCTGTAAGGATGGTCCACGAACGCGAACGTGCCTCGCATGCCAATGGAATGCTTATCAAAGTGTATAAAATTCATAGAAATTATGACGCGAGCGCAGAAAGTTGCAAGAAAAAGACGTTTGACGTTGACACAATGTTGTTGTGCCACACACACACACCCACACACTGTACGGGGGTGTGTGTTGGTGGGATGGGTGTGGGTGGCTTTGGCAAAGTTGTGTGCTTAAGCGTTTTATTGTCTTTAAGCTTCATTAAGTCAAATGGCGCAAACGTTTAAGGCAAATGAAAAGCACATCACGCAGCGTCACGAATTAAAGCAGATCCTAAAGCTATATATATACATATTAATCTAAATATATATATACTAAAGTTACTAAGAAAATTACCTTAAGGAACCATTTCAAATGGGACATTAAGTTTAAAAGGTTGCAAAGTAACACAAGTTCTTACTTCCTCTTTCTTGAATATTATTTAATTTAATATCATTTCCTTTGATTGTATTAATTTTATTATATTTTCCACAATCCCTTTACTAGTTTTTGAATTATTTTAGGGACCACTTGTGAGTTCGCATTATTGGCAACATGAAAAAGCTTAAGTAGAACAAGGGAACTACTTGGCTCTACCCGAAGTAAGGAATTGTTTATTTATTAACACTCCCGCCATACAAACACACACACAATTGCCAGGACTTGCCAGGACATCTTTCCACGCCATCGTATGTGGAATGCGGACGACGCCTGGCAATTAAAAAGTTGTCGCCCGGCGATAAACGCGCGGAATCGAGTTAGAAGAAGGCTGCTGAAAATGAAATTAAGCGAAAAACTTTGTAGCGTTTCAAATTATTGAGTTTGGGGGGGGGGGGGGCAGACACGCCCACGCCCCCTTGCCATACAGAGAGAGAGGGGGAGAGTTTTGGAGGAGCGCCATTGCACCTGTCCTGCCTGGACATATACGAACCTAGGGAACCCCGATATCAACAAGGACACGGAGCCTGGGAAAACTGACTGCTGATATAACAGATTATGGCTTCAAGTCAGGGCCAACTAAGCTCGAGCTCCTCCACTTCAAGTTGGAAGTTCTCCCAGCTCGCAGAGTTACAGAGTTACTCGGTTGCCCAAGGACGAGGACAAAAAGCTGACACAACAACGACGACGACGATGATGATGATGAGGACGATGATGGGGTTTGGGGATAAGGTCGGGAGAACTGGCTGCTGCTCCTTCTGTCATTTGTGGCTGCTGGTCTGCTTCATTGGTTTTTGATTGTGTTTGGCTGCTTTATTTATTTATGGGCAATGAGTCCCAGAGTCCACAGCGGAATGGCAGCTAAGGAGGTGGCTCGATGTGGTTGCCAAAGCTTTCATAAAATATTATATCTTGTTTTTACTCACTGCGGGCCACTCATACCCTGATAACGTGCACTGAGCGACAGCTAATTCTGTAACAATAATGAAAAGAGAAGAATATTTCGACACTCAACCGAATACAGATTTTGTCCATTTCTTTTCCAGTGTATGCTCACATAAGCTTGGGCTTCGGCTTCGCTCACAGCAAAGTTAAATTGCAAACAACAAGAAGAGTACAGAACAGGATGAGGAAGCCCAAGCCCAAGCTGAAGCTGAAGCCGAAGCCGGTGCCAGGAGCAAGAGCTGGCTAAAGCGAGCTGGGAATAGGGAGCTCGATGCTGGCTCAGGAAAAGCGCTGCCGGGGAAAGCGGGAGTGTGGGAAATGGCGAAAAAGCGGGGCAAGTCGTGTGGCGAAGTTCGCTGGCTTTTTGTATAACTTTTGATTAATAGAGCGACGACGACGAGGCTGCCAGGCAGCTGTCGTTGGCATAATTGCACCCCACACACGCACACACACACACACCGCACACACATCGCACACTGCCTGACCCCTTCCAAAGACCCCCCTTTTGGCCCTGCACATGACAACAACTTGTGCTGGGGAACTGAAACTTCTTACGCTAAATTGATTCCGTTGAAAACAAGTGCTCCGCTGTACTTCACAGTAGTGTAAGAAAATGGGGGAAAATCTGAGGGAAATATGTGGATGGAAATGGGTCCTAGGCATGGGCAGCAGGGTGTCGTAGATGTGCGAAACAAAAGCTCGTCGGGGATAACAGACAAATGCACTTATGCAACGCCAACACCGAAAAGAAGACAGCTGAAGACACTATAAAAACAAACAACTTTGGCTCTATCCGATTTCCATGTGCCCAAATGCCAAGATATTTCCATATCCCATCTGCCGGCATCCTGATGAGGATGAGGAACAAACTCGAACCCAAATTCCCCCCTCAAAAAAACATAAAGAGACTACAAGCTCACATCAGGAATGCCGCAAGCCAGGAGGGGAGCAGCACAAAGCCAGGCTGTTACTCCTTGGCACGCCGGCAGCTCCTTGGATCCTTTCCGTTCCTCAAAATCCCCGGACAGCGGATTAGAACCCCGAATTCGGTGTCGTGTAAGCTAAGCTGGAGTTCAAGGTATATAAATGCTCCACAATTTTAATGTTTTTAATAGAGAAACTCGCATAAAAATAAATAAATAATAACAAATAATTAATACATTATTTTTATATTATTTGAAGCACTTGCCTCCCGCCCCTGTTAACATCCAAACATTGACATTTTCTGGTTTTTCATCCTAAACTTGTGCTTGATTTGAACCATTTAATTGCATTTGAGCTGCGCTGTCAGTTTGGTCAACAAAACTAAAGTGGACATGGCCGTGGTTTAAATCAAATTTAAAGCCATGTGTGTGTGTCCTGATAAATTATCCATGCATGCATATTATACGCGGAACGGGGGAACGGGGGTCCTGCACATGGCATAATGCATGCACACTTAAGGCCTCAAGAGTGCCAGCCAAATGGCATGACAGAGACGGATGCTGGACGAGATAGCGCGAGCAACAGAGATGCCAGCAAAGTCCTGGACCTAAACTCGAAAAACCCCGAACCTCAAACCCAAAAAACCCAGACCCAGACCAGGGCCAGGCCCAACACATCTCATCTCAACTCAGAAAGCTTAGCAAAATACTTTCATAATAATCTTTATGGCACAACGAGGAAAATAGAAAAAAAAAAAATAAAGGGGGGGGCAAAGAGAGGAGCGAAGGAGCGGAAAAGCGGAGCGCGAGCAGGAGAAATGGGCAAAAATTGTTACAAAAAAAAAAAAAAAAAAAAGAAACCCAAAAACGGAAAACACACGGCTAAACGAACTGCACTCGAAGATATTTATGTTGTTCCTAAGATTTTTATTGATTTAAAAAGGGGAACATAAACCGGCTTTTAAAAGGTGTTTTACTTTCACATCCGCCGCAAAAGGATTCCTTTATTTTTAAAGGATTTAAATAAGAGATTAAAACACCAAGAATCTCCTGGCATAATTTGTTTAAGAAACTTAATTTTCAGGCTCAAATATGAAGTCTTTAAGACAAGGCTAATAAGTATCCGTGGTACCTGTCATTATTTTTATAAAAATTTCCATTTTTCCTCAGTGCAACTACCGCACAAGGGCAGCTGAATGGAAATTTGCAGGGGCAAGGCTGTCAAGGGGGCTCGACAAAAAAAAGAAGTGAGTGCGCGCTGTACACTGTGATTTGCCTGCATGTTTTCCTCCTCTTTTTTTCTTATTTTTTGTTGTTGTTGCTATGCGCACTCCATGTAGTTGGTTTTTTATGAAGCCAACGGCGGGCGAGCAACCAAATGTATGCACACCCACACACCCCCCTTCGAGGAGAGGTGTAGCTGAAGGATTTTCAGGTTTGACGTGTTTTTTTTTTCGAGATTAAGTTGCGATAATAAATCGCCTGCTTCCTGAGGAAGCAACAACTTATCCAGGCAAATCCTACGAATAACTCAAATACAGGCGGTTTTTCCGCATTTTCCTTGATTTCCAGCTTAAACAACATAATCGGAAGATATGCACTATAGCAAGGGATGCCATTGGACTTGTTTTTGAGTTTATCATGTATTTTGAAGGTTTAAAAATAAGGGTTTCTTTAGTTGGTTATACAATTTTCTCTAAAATCTCTGTAAAATAATTGTTTCTTTATTTTTAATAAATTTTCACGCTGAAAAAATCTTTTTTTGATTCGATTCTTTAAGATTGAAAATCTCACAAAAAAATGCCTTTTAAAAAGTGTAATAAAAAATATTTTCTTTTTTAAAATCTATTCAAATATATTTGTCTGTATCTTTTTGAAACACTTTGTACCCTGAAACCGTTTGGTTTATGAATTATAAAGAGTAAAAGAGTACCGAAATAACTACAGATTTATAGTGCCTCAAAAGGGATGCAGGAAAGTATGCTATAAAATATTTTCCTTGTGGAAAATCTCCTTTAAATTATATCCTATTCATTTTGAAATTGTATTTACCCCCAAAACCGATAAGCTTCACGATCATATGATCGCTGACTGCTTTTGGTCAGTGTAGCGGCAGGATAACTCCTTTTTGGAGCTGCCATTTTGTTTGTCTTGCCAAATGCTAAAAGCAAAGTTGGATTATGTGCGGGCAAATATGTGCCGCGATGTGTGTGTGTGTGTGTGTGTGTGTGTGTGTGTGGGAGTGTGGGAGTGTGTGTCGAGATAATACAAACGAATCTGGTGTCCGCCATATGCGAGTGTGAGGTGTGGGAGGGCCCAAAAGTTGAATGTGCTCCACACAGCAAGGTGAGCTTTATATGCAATAATTTTTCTCCCCACTTTTAGGTCCTTTTTTCGTTTTGTTTTTCTTTTTTTTTGCGAGCCAGTGGGCGGGGTACGGCTTGCATGAGTTGGATTTAATAAATTCTAATGTTTGCTTACCTTGCCCGAAAGGCTTTCAACCAGAAACCGTAAGCACACACACCCAGAAGCCGAGCGGTGCACCGAGAGAAATAAGCAGCCTCAAAAAATGCGAAGGATCTTCTATATATTTACATATAAATTCCCGGTTCTTGGCTATTCTTCAGTGTACAATTGGCGGCAGCAGCTGGTTTTCGGAGTCGGGCCAAAGGACCAAGGCAAAGGACTAACAATGTAAGGAGCCAGCTAGCCAGAGTTTGGCGCCGCAGCAGATTTACTTTTATTGCAAATTGCAATTCTGCATTCCCGCCGTCGACTCCGGGACTCCTGGCCTTCTCCTCCTCCTCCTCCTCCTCCTTCTGGCCACATGATATAGACATTTAAATGAATGAATAGACAGACAGACAGACACACACACATACACCCACAACACACTGCACACAGAGGGCCCCGAGGGCTAATGTGCAACTGGAGCTGGCATGTGCATCCTCATCCTCAACCTCCTCCCTCTTTGGCTGTGAGAATCTGCATTTCATAAGCGCACCTCTGCCGCCTGTCCGCCACAGTGACAGCTGGATATGACGGACAGACCAAGCCGCAAATTGAAAGAGCAACAACAGTATAGAAATGCGCATCGCTGGAGCTTAGGCAAGGCTTCAGTGACTCCTTGTTTAAAGGCTTAAATAATAAATAAAATATTAAAAACCCTAAAGTTTGCCAACTCCCACTGTGTCCTAAATCCAGCGGCTCCCAGATATATTTTAACATGGCTAACTATCCTGAAGGACTTGTAAAAAAAAGATCCCGTCGTCTCTGCCTTCCGGGAAGTCGTGAGTTGAAAGGAAATTTCGAGCTAAATTGAATTTTCACCGAGGCAGCCGTTCGTTGCACTAACAAAGTGCACTATCAATTTCCCCAAACTGGAGGCAACACTGTGGCCAAGAGGGGGAAATCCTTCGGAAATTCCCAGCACCTGACGACGACCCTCACAGGCAGTTAAATGGATTCAAGTTTCTGCTTTTAATTAATAAAGCCATTTCTTTATTCGGACTGGGAGGCCGCTTTTCCCACGGCCTCCGATGGCCCGGCTTCAGTTTTTCCGGGAAACCGGATAAAAAGTCTACTTAAACCAGGTCCAGGGCCGCCACCAGCTGCGACGTGAGCGCTGCGGCGGCTCAACGGGACGTGGCGGTGGCTGCGGCGGCACCACTGGGATCAAAGCGGGCTCTTTGGCTGCCATGTCATCCACACGATCTTGGGTAGTCTGAAGGATGCACTGGCGGTACTGCTCCATGGCCGAAAAGCACTGGCAGGAGCGCTGGCGATTGTGATATAGGCAGTCCTTCAGCCGGTTGGCCAGATTCCCGCATGGCATCTCCGACACCTCCTTGATCTGGCCCTGGGCATGGCTTAGCAAGCGATCGAACTCTTGATAGATGACCTCTGTGGGCCTGGATTCGAAGTAAATTTTATTATTAAAACCCTAAACAAGCTCAGGATTTCATCGAAAAGCAAAAAGCAACAAATAAAACCCAAAGAAAAAGAATACAACTTTTGTTTAATTGGACTCAATTATTGTTAAATAAATATTTAGCAAGGAAGCATCATATTTTCTTCACAACCACAAAGCCACAAGTTAAAGCATTAATTAAATAAATATTTAGCAAGCTACTTTTGGTGATAAATACTTGGAAATCTTACAACGCGATTCCCCAAATATCCCTATTTTCGGACATTACTCACAGTCGCTGAATATCCTCGATGGCGGTCATTACGTTGCCAGCCTTCGATCGGCGGCGCACCAACTTGGGATAATCATTTGCCACCCATATCGGGTCATTGTAGTGTTCCTGCTGCTTCGGAACTGCGTCCGGTTCCGCCTTTGGTGGCGCTTCGGATTCTGGCGATGATTCCTTCTGCTGCTGCTGCTGCTGTTGCTGGGAGGTGGCTTCACCTCCGTGGTCTGGACGCGATTCGTTGGCTCCCATTCTGGGGGCATCCACGTCTAAACTTGGCTAAAACCAGCTTTGTATTTGTTTTGTTTTGATTTTAAGTGTGGGACCTATGAATTTATTTGATTTTGTGTCAAAAAAGGTAAAAATTTGTATGGCTAGAGAAGCATTCAAAAACTTTAAAAGAAAGTTGAAGTTGTTTGAAGGAGAATTACAGGAATTGAAGTAAAAAGGAAAACACCTTTGCCACAAATAAATAATAAATTAAATAAATTCAAACACACAAATTCATAAATCTACATTGAAAATTAAAAATGTTTGTGTAAGAAAATAAATATATTATTTTTCTGCTTTTAGATGTGAAATAAAATTAAAGGACACTCATTTATTCCCTGTATACACTTTTTCACAACTACTGGAACTACAAAAATGCCCGAGGAAAGTTCATTGCTAAATAAACTAAAACTTTTCCTATATATTGTTGGGCAACTTAGTGCGCATATTTACCTCCAACCTGGGCCTTGATTCCATGCAATTAAAGTTGCGATTGCTCCGCCTTTGATCCCTCAAGCCTCACAATTTTTCAACATTTTAACTTGCGCCTCCCCCTCCATTTTAGGTGATGATCCACAATCTCATCCGGAAGCGGAGCCGGAGCTGAGGGGTTTGTGGAATTTTTGCTTAATTGCGCATTAGGGGGAAAAGTTTTCCTGTTTCCTGCGAATGGCCACAACGCAACACATTGCAAAAGTTCCACTGAGAGGGCCAGCCAGCCAGACAATTTGACGACCAAGTCCCGTTGTCTGTTGTCCGTCAATTGCAGGCTGCATCAATGTCCGCATCCGTAGATGGATCCACTCCCACTTCCCTCACCAATCAAGCAAAAGTGACCTGGCTACAGGTGCACGGACAGGTGCGAGGGCAGGGCAGGGGCCCAAAAACTTCTCCTGCCCTGCGGGGCATAAAAAAGTCAAGAAGTTTGTTTGGGGGAAGGACCTGACCTGGCCTGGCCTGTCCTGTCCTGGCATTTCGTTATTGGAATTTTCATTGGCCACAAAAATACTTTTTCGATTAAACTTTAACGGCGCGTAAAATGCCAGGCCGGCGACGCCAAATGGCCGGAAAAATGCCAGAGAGTTCGGCGGGGGTGCCAAATCAGAAAATGATTAATTACAGAATGTTTTCCAAGGTCTCAAGCATCCTGAATCCGAGACCTGGCAACTGTGGGATCTGGGAGCTGTGAGCTAGAGCTCCTCCATCTTGGCTGCTGTGTGGGCTGCCAAATGCCAATTAGCGGAAATATTTCACGTGGCCGACGTCGCCGACTAATGGAAATAAATTAGTTTCGCCTCCTTTTGCGGATCCCAAATCAAAAATGTTAAATACGGAGTTGGGGCAAAAAGGGTCTCAGATTGGGTCCAGCTCCAGCTTCTCCATGGGGGAGAATCACTTTTGCTGCAGGCAGGCATCCCCAGGACATCCCCTTTTATTTTTGGAGATCCATCCAGGGTTGGTAACCCTTTTTGCGGCTCCACTTTAATATTTTTTTTATAACCTTTTAGGGTCGTATTTAATATAATAAATTTATAGTTGGACTGTGACACCTCTTCCCATCCAATTTAATTGACATATTTAACCGAGGACTAAACAAAAAAAAAATATTCGTACACAAGGATTACAATCAGCATGAAAATCAAGCGTCAAAAAGTTTTTACCACCACGTAGTAATCCGCAGCAGTTTTTCATCTTGTGAGGGGGCGGAACGCCCTCCCTCCCCGCCCTTGGCAGTGCCAGATGTGCTGGAGCCAAAAGCTGGAGCAGAATCTGCAGGAGCAGGAGCTGCAGCAGTCGGAACAGGAGGAGCACCAGCATTAGCCGAGCACGTTCAACTTTCCAGTGGCACGCGAAACCGCACAAAATGTCGCCGCCCCACTTGCAGACCTCTTACTTCATCACACCCTCTCGCACTGGCACTCGCACTCGTCCTCGTCCTGGCACTCATCCTTGTACTCGCATTCGCACGCCCTCCCCCCCTTGGCCCAGTCATGCACTGCGAATTTTTCGCACATTTTTGCCCTTTCATTTTTTTGTTTTTGTATTTGATATCCCTCGATTGGCTCGGTTGGAAAGGGTATATAACTTGCTGGCACCTGATCTTAGTTTCTATGAGAGATCTGAATCAGAAAATTCGAATGTGAACTATTTAATGTTTTACAAATAACATTATAAAATCGTATAATGAAGATCACAAGGAATCACGATTGGAAATTTGGCATGAGATATTATAACCAAGGAATATTGGTTGAAGTAAATCTGAAATTTGGTATATAAAAGCTATAATCCAACTACTCAATAGTTTCTTCCTGCAGATTGACAACCAGACATTTCTCCAACTTTACCAATAACTCAACTCAAGTGAAGAAATTCTAAGAGCTCCTCTGATAATGGCAAACCCTATCTCTTTGATAGTTTTTACAGCCATATCGCAAGTAGTTTCAAATCAAATGAAGACATTCCATACTTTTATGGCTAAGATCGTAAAGAAAATGGGGAAACCTGGCGCTGCTACTGGGTATTTTATGTTTGGCAAACTCTTTTATGGGCCGCGTTCGTTCGTTCTTTTTTTTTTTTTTTTGTGGCCGCTGGCTGGTTGATGTTGGTGTGCCACTGGCTCGCTTGCTATATTTTTCAGCATATAAATTTTCGTTCAAGTTGAAAAGTTTCACATACTCCTGTCACGTAACGCGCAGTGGGGGTTCCGATGGGACGCGATGCAGTGCGATGCCAGGAGGAGGAGGAGGGAACTGACTGTCTGCGGCGGCGTGGGTCGCGTGCTGAGCTGAGGTCATGCCACGCCGCGCGGAGTGCCCCGAGTCCCGAAGTCCCGAGTCCGAGTCGCTAATTTATGGCCTGACATTAGAATGCAATCATATTCACTTAAAAAAGTGCATAACTTTTGGCTTCCGCCGCTGCCGACTTGCCCCCGACTTGTGGCTGTCATCGTTGTTGTACAGTTTTAGCTCCTCCTCTGGCTCTGGCCCCTGCTCCTGCTCCTGCTCCTCCCACTGCTGCCGCTGCAGTGCCCTTCGCTGCATTGCGAATAACTTTTATTGCACTTGAGCTTAATTGCTGTACAAATTGCTGCTAATCGCGCGCGTGTTGCGTGCCAAAAGTTGGGCAAGGGTTTTGTTTACCTTCTAAAAGAGTTCCCACCTGGTCGGGTACAAGAGGTCAATTGCACAAGACGATTTACGATAAATTTTTGTGCCACAAAACGGCGGAAAAATGTTGCAGTCTCAATTAAGGATACTAAAGCATGTGATAAAATTAAGTGGATATATATATATATATATATAAACGACATTCCTTTTCCCTTACTTCAGTACTTTTTTCATTAACTAAGCATACTTATTTATAAACAAAACTAGAGCTTAAATTCAAACTAAAGTTGTTTATAATAAATAAATATATAAAATAATAAATGAATAGATTTAATAAAAACCCTACATTCAAATAGATATTTCCCCAAAAAAAGCACAGATCCTTTCGTTTACTTTTTGGCTCAGAAACTAAAATAAACAACATTAATTTTTGATTCAAAAATAATCGCCTTAAGCAGGCAACATAATAAATGACATAAAATAATTTGTTTAAATGCCAATGATCAATCATTGCCTTGTTGTGAATAATGATTTTCCCCAGGACTTGTGTGATGATTAATTACTGATGAGCATGCGGTTGGGTTTGGTTTATATTAATTAAATTTAAATGGAGATAATTGATCATTCCATGGAGCTGTATTTTTTTTTTTTCTTAAGATTAAAGCACACACGAGGAATTATGTTTATATTTTCATCATTCATAATATCCCCTTAAATGCTTCCGCAGTGAATTTTTCACTTATGACACTTTTCCGGCTGCCGGGACGGGCTGTGTGACACCTAGCTTAAATTCCAACTTAACCCGGCCATAATCGTGGCGACAAGAAAAGGGGAACGGACGACCGAGAATCAAATAAATAAATCTCATCATAAGCATGCATATATGCAAATGAATAAAATCTAAACCGAAAAGTGTAAGCCGGCGGCGGCAGCAGCAGCAGCGCCACTGACCCGTAACATGTGTCGCCCGTCCCAGCGGACACGCCCACTGCCGCCCATCTGGACCCGCATCTGGTTGGCCAGGATATGGGTGTGTGTTCGGCTCGGTTCAGTTCGGTCGGTTTTTGGGATGGTGTAACATAAGCCGCAAAAAGATTTTCGACAACGGCGGCGGCAGAATGTGGAAACCAAAGAATTATTGCCTTGTCGCCTGTCCCTGACCTGACCCTCTGCCGCTTCAGGATTCGGGTACGGGTAAGGGTACGGGTGCGGGTGGGGACTGTGGCATAATCTTTGTGCCAACGCCAGACGCCACGCCAACGTCGGCGTCAACGTATCCCCAGGCTGGCAGTTTACAATTTTGCAGCCGACACCGAGAGTGTTGACAGCTTGGCTAAGTTCAAGCTACACTTGAAGGATAGCAAGGACATTTTTCAGAATTTCATTTTAAAGTATTTTTTATATAAATATTTAAATATTTTAAACATCATTTTTAGTTTGACATTTTATCATAAAATAAAGGAAGCCAGATATACTTTTTAATAAGGAAAGCAGAGGATTTAATTGCTAAACATTTAATTTTTAAATCAAGTTCCAGTTTTAAATCTTTGAGAAATCATTTTAGGTTTGCAAAACTTTAAAACAAATAAGCGAAACTACATTTTTAAAGATTTAAAATTCGGAATACATAAAAGAGAGAAAAGTAATAAAATATTTTATACATTTTTCAAGGATTTTTAGTTAAAAAAATTCGAAATAAAGTAGAAATGTAATAGCTGCAATTTTATAAATTTTGCTCAAGCATTTGTAATGCTTGAAAATTTTTAGTTTAAAAAATTCTGAATAAGTGGAGGGGATTAATAATGAAAGGATATTAAACTCCTCGAATCTTGCTTTTTTTGTATTTAATTTTAAGCACACATTTTAAGAAATAATAATAATAATATCCTTCACCTCGAAATTACCGCAATAATTTCGTATTTAAAATTCGAAAATAAATTCTGATTAGTTAAATTATTGAATTATCAATAAATGTTTAATTGTTAACTTTAAGAGCAGCACTATTTGGCCCCCCCTTTTGCCTGCTCTTTCTCCAGCCTTCTCTTGTTTTCGTTCGTTGTTGTTTGCTGTGTTGATGATGTTGTCCTCTTTTGCGTGTGTGTGCGTATATGTTTGAGTGTCCTTTTGAGTGTGCGTGTGCCAGTGTGTGTGAGGTGTTTGGTTAAGCACATAATTAATACGAAATTTGATTGCCTCTGCCGCGTGGGGACCGGAAGTTGAAGAAGCAGCGGGCGCTGCGCCGGATGCGGGCGCTCTCTTTGAGCTGGCAAATGTGTGTGTATATGTGTGGGTGTGCATGTGTGTGTGTGTGCCAGAGAAAGTCAAATTAAAGTAAACTCGACTTGGCAGGCAGAGCAGTTCCACACCCCCCTCTGCGGTTTGCCGCTTAAACGCTTGTGGTTTAATTAATCGACTCATAGCTGCATAGTCTCATAGCCTCCCTCCCCCTGGAAATCCACACCCACTGCATGTCCTTCGTCCCTGCCAGTGACTTCCTGTCGCTGCGGTTTTCACTGTGCTTGCCTGTTGACGCTTCTTTTTTTATTTTAATAATAAAAACTTGGCCAAGGCCTGAAGTCTGAAGTTTGGCCAGATAAAAACTTTAACTTTGCTCTCGCTCTGTGCTTATGGCCGAAAATAAATCAAGCCGCAACTACTTTTGCCCCGGAATGATTAATTAACTGCATTTTGTGCCCGACCACGTCCGATGGCAACGGCCATTTGCCACCCCACACAGCCTTGAAACAGTGAAAATTCGAAGTGAAAGATAAAACTTATTTAAAAATAAGTTTTTATAATTAGGAAACCTTGAAAAAAGCTCTCTCTACTCCTCCTAAAATCAAATTACTTATCAGATATTTTTTTGTATTTTTTCTAGATAGTTCTAGATTCTAGATCAAAGCTTCACTGTGCCCAGTGAGCTGCCAATGGTCCATGGGCGCCACTCGAGCGTCTGCGTGCGATATTATTAATGTGCTTGTTAGCATTGGACGCTGTAACTGCTGTCCGAGTGCCATGAATTATGTGCTCTTTTTGCGCCCGTTGCCATCACAATTAACCGTAAGTGATGAGGCGGAGTCGCAGACAGGACACAATTATTCCTTGACCCCTTTTAAGGATAATGTAATAAACCAGAATTATTCCAGTCAAAATCGAAGTTTTAGATTTGATTTATCTGGGACTCAATTCGCCGGATTGCGGTAAAAACCAAGTCCTTTAAGGACGATATCATTATTCTGCCGTCAATTTATTAACGAATATTAATATTTTATTTAAAAATTTTAAAATTTAAGAATTGCCAAGAAAAAAAAGGTAAACAGAGGCAGCAGCTTCCGATTGTCACAATGACAACCATGTCGTTTCCTTTCTCTCTCGCTCTTAGGTTCCACAAAATTACAAATTGCCAAGAAGAAGGTAGCAAAGAAAGCAGCTTTTCCTATTGTCAAAATAACAAGTGGATCGTATCGTAGCCAATTTGTCAAAAGAAAATGTAAACAAAGAGAAACAGAAACCGCTGTTTTTATTTGTTGATGTCTGCTCATAAAATAATCCTTTCAGCCAGCAGCTGATCGACTGAGTAAATATCTGCAGCTTTCGAATGTCAAAATACCAAGAAGAGTGAATTGTTTCCTTTTCCTCGCTCTTCGGTTCCACACATTTACAAATTGTCAAGAAAAAAAAGGTAAACAAAAGCAGCAGCTTTCCAAATGTCAAAATAACAAAATAACAACAAGAGTGGATCGAACTCCTACTCTCTCGCTCTTAGGTTCCACTTTCCCAAGGAACAGCAGACAAAGCAAGACAAATAAAAACACGGGCCATAACAGAATGTTAAGGATAACATAAAACGGTAATAGTGTCGTCTCACTCACCCTTGCATTGGTTGTTGATGTACATCTGTATTTGTGTGTTTCGTTTAAACGGCCCGGCTTTCGTTTTTTGGGTCTGCCCCAAAAATTTTGAGTGCAGTTTTTCCGACGTGACCCCTTGGCGTTACACTTTTCCGACCGATCGCATGCATGGAGACTTTTTAGAACGCAAAAAATAAATACAACGGCCCGGCTTTTATTTTTTGGGGCTGCCGCAGCCTTGCCCCCACTCACTAACACTAATCATTGCACGGGCTCGCTGGTTTACCGCCGTAAAACACTCCGCGCTTCACTTTTCCGACCGCGTTTCACTTTTCCGACCGATCTCCATGCATGAAGAAGTTTTTCTGTGTTTGCGCGCTTTTTTTTCCCTCCGTTTTGCCCGGCTTCGCAAAGTGTGTATGTATGTGAGCGCTTTAATTGAGGAACGCAAAAAATGTATTAAAACGGTCCGGATTTAGTTTTTTGCGTCTGTTTGGGGTTGTTTGGGGGTTTGCCCCCACTCACTCAACCTTTTCACGGCACGGACTGGCTTTTAGTGTCAAGCGTTTCACTTTTCCGACCGATCTCCATCTTTGCGCGGTTTTTTCCGTTTTGCCCGGCGGCGCAAAATGTGTATGTATGTGTGCGCTTTGGTTGAGGAACGCAAAAAATGTATTAAAACGGCCCGGATTTAGTTTTTTGCGGCTGTTTGGGGCTTTGCCCCCACTCACTGACACTTTCCACGGCACGGGCTGGCTTTTAGTGTCAAGCGCGTCGCTTTTTCGACCGATCTTCAGGGAGCCATGTTCGTTCCTTAACTCCTCGTTTCTTGTGGCACGGGCTAGTGATGATAAAAGCGGCGATGCATCGATCATCGATAACCGCGGGCGATGCTAAGCGATGCATCGCTTAGTTTAAAAACATCGGCGGCCGTTTTAACATCCGACGCCTTCTCTGAGTGGCAAACTTGTGATTGAAGCTGCAATATATAAAAAATATGAGTGATAGATTAATACAAATGTATTTTTAGACTTGATTATGCAATATTTATTATGCAATATGTTTGGTATACAATAGTTTTTTAAGGACAACTTAGTGTGGTCAGCTCAATGACTACCTTTTACCACAAAGCTTTTTGCGGGATCCTGCTGGGAGAATCAACGGGCACATCTTTTTCTTTTTGCCGCTTGCACTAATTGCATGAAGAACATCAAAAAATACAACGAAATGACGATTCCTACTTCTACAAAGCACAAAAACTTTGTGAATGAGCCGATGGGCGACAAGGAGGTGACCGAGTTGGCCGGCATCTCTGAGATCCTGGGAGAACGCCTGTGCGAAGCGGGCTTCGACAAGGTACGTGCGCAACGACAAAATGGCTGTCATATTTTGTGTTTAACCAGAAGTTTGTAATTTTTCATCCTGTAAAGTAGATCTTGACATGTCCGTGTGTCTGCTATCTGAATGAATTCTTTATGTGTTTCTATATCTCTCCTGCTATTCATAATGCCACTGAAACGGATCGTTCTCAGCGATCTCATGCTTTTCTGTTTGTAATAATCTCAACACACACAATTATGTCTTTATTTACAGGCCTACGTTGTTCTGGGACAGTTCCTGGTGCTCAAAAAGGACAAGGACATGTTTAAGGATTGGATGAAGCAGGTGTGCCAAGCCTCCTCCAAGCAGGCCACCGACTGCCACAAGTGCCTAACCGACTGGTGCGAAGGCTTCCTGTAAACATTTATATAAATTTAAATTTTTTAATATAAATTTATGCATTTATGCAATTCACCGATATCAGGTTTGCCTTCTTTCTGGTTTGTTTGGATACATTTCTCTTTTATAATTTAATGATATTTTCGCTGCCACTTTGCCATAGCTTAATCAGTCCGACAATTGAATTTTTTGCTGGCCCGTATATGGGCCAGTTTGGGGCGGAGATAAAAGTCCAGATAGTTGGCCATTGTTCGGAGAAATCCAATTAGTGCTGGCGGAGGAGGAGAGATACATATAGCCAGACCCAGACCAAGACCCGCGGGATAATAAGCAGCTTAAGCTGCGGCTCCCAACTCCGAGCTGGCCACAGTCTGGACGCCCGGACAGGCAGAGTATAAAGAAGTGTAAGGAGAAAACTTGTTAACGCCAAAATCGAAGCCGGAGGAGAGGAGCTGCAAGAGCAGGAGCAACAGCGGCGAGAGCCAAGCGCCGCCGAGCATTATACAGATTGAATTGAGACGTTGGGCGATGGAGAGCGATGGAGATTTCCCCCAGGTATCACGGGAGCAGGAGCAGACAGCAGACAAGTGTGGCTGGATATTGGAGCTGGGACAAGGAAACACGAAGCTGGGCACTGGAAACCGAGAGAACCTGGTAGCTGGAAGCTCACTCCAGAGCCCTGCCATTGTGTAAGCCAAAAATGGCAGCTTTCGATATGATAATGATACAATTTCGATGAAGCTTAACAAGGATTAGGCAAGGAGACGGGCCCGAGATACGAAGGATGCCCCATGTACTGCCCGTGGTGGTGGTGCTGGTGGTGGTTGGGGGATGCGATGAACGATGATGGCAACTAATTGGCAATGGGTTCCATCTGCTGTCCTCCATCTTGCTAGCATTGCCCACTAACCAAGTGGCCATCAACCATAATGCCACACTGAAGGAAAAATAGGTTTCTTTGTAGGGTTTTTTAAAATCGGAGAAAATATAAAGCGATTTTTTTAGCTATATTTTAAAGGAGTTTCTAGTAAAGAGGTAAGCCTGTTACACTATTTGTATACTAAATGTAATGTAGCATCCCTTCTTAGATCCTCTAAGTGCAGCCCTTCCCGGGGTACAGAAGATGCAAGTGACAATTTATTAATAAACAGCAGCAGTAGCAAACCGGAGGAGTAGCGGCAACAAGGACCCAGCGGAGTGGCAAGGGGGTAACGGAGTGTCTGTCAATTACCAGTCGGGGCTATAAATTGCATGTCAGTGTTGCTGGGGAGAAGAGAACCATCTCATTCCATCCCATCTCATCCCTCCACTACAAATAGCTGGCGGAGAATCGAAGGAAGGGAGTGCGCTGCGTTTAATGGGCCCGATAAATTCTACAGGCTGTCAAGGGGCCGTGCAGGAGTGGAGCACTCCCAGAGCTAGGACCAGCTCCAGCCCCAGACTTTCACCCGAATCTCGGCGGTGGCCCAAAGAGAGAATAACGGAGCCATTGATCCAACATCAATCTTTGGGCTCCACATTTAATTTCCAAGCAAATACCTTAAATGCAGACAGGACACTGATTCACTTAGAAATTTGACATACTTCCGTTGAGTACCTTTTAAAAATTGGAAACAAAACAATTCTTAAACCTCTTAAACCCTTCTCGTTTCAAGTTCAAACGCCAATAATAAGGAGCCTTTTCACTGAGGAAGCCCCAAGCCCCCTGGGGAGAATGGTCGTTCAATTTGCGGAGCAGTGTGACCAGGCCACTCAATGAGGCTGGTGGCCAGCTAAGCTGCGAGTACAAACACAATCAAGACCCAAGCGCCAAATGCGAAATCAAATTAAGCAAAGTGCGCAAACATTGATAAGGCAACGGCAACCCGGGCAGATTGAGGACGGGATCCATGGCCACAGCACTCCGGAATGCAGCTGCAGAGCCCGGGATAGCTTTGCTCCGGACGGAGCCACAACCGCAACCGACGAGAAGGAGAAGGAGGAGAAGCAGCAGCAGCAGCAGCGAGGTTCTTTGGGTTGTCAACTGTAAAGTAGGGTAGATTACATTGCTCTGAATGATGCCACCAGCTACGGAGCCGAAGATGCCGGAAAATTCCAACCCAGAGAGGGAGTGAAAACCCGGCTAAAGCATCGACCCTTGAGATGCTCATCAAACAGCAGAATAGGAAACCAAATTTAGGAAAAAATTCCAACTTAATTAACAACCAAGAATAACTTCTACAAAAGATGTTAGATTATAAATATTGTTCCTTTAAATTCAAATTCATATTTTGCAGAGAGATTACTGGCTTAGATCCTATCAGATCAAAAATACTCCCAATGGAAATTCGGAATAGTGCAGGTCATGGCGCCAGACCCAAGGAAAAATCAACAGAAAAGGAAACAGTGGAGAGGGAGAGCAAGAGGCAGCAGAGACGAGACCAGGATGAGCAGGAGGAAGTCCAAAGAATGACAAGACATTGCCTTTTCGCATAGACAAAACCAAAGGACAACACACAGCTAACTGCAATGGGGAAAAGAAGTACAGAGACAAGTAGTTAACTCTAACCCAATACCCTTCAATCAGCCCTTAATATTCTGGCTTAAGTTAGTCCTCCTTAAAATCACTATAATTTAATTTAAAATAAGAATACAATATTCTCAAAAATACCCACAGAAACCATTTAAAGTTCAGTGAGAAAGTCGCTTGAGGGCATTGGACAGGCGACTTGAAAAATTAAGGCCGGATAGGGGAGTCGGACCCGGACTTGCACTGGCCCAGTAACTCGAGTAATTGGTAGCACTCTGCCCCGCATTTCATCTCCCCCTCCGGCGCCGCCTGACAGCCCGTCGTCATTGCCATTGCTCATCTTCAGCGCTGTGTGGCCCGCAAATGTGTCTTTGTCAGTGCGTCAGTGGAGCGTGCCGCGTTGCAGTGCCAGGCCAGCATGAGGAAGCCAGGCAGAAGATCCTTCCCAGCCCCCGCGCTATGCCCATCCACCCCTCACTCCCCTCTGTGGGCTATACGCAAATGCTTTGGCATATCAAAAGTGAAACTTTGACATATAATTTCTCGCATGGATTTTCACTTTGACGGCATAAACGACGACAATGGCACATGCCTTTTGTGGCTGCTGCTGGCAAATGAAAGCGGCGGTGACGACGACATCGAGAGACACGGATGGATACGGAGATGGAGCAGAGCCAACAGAGACAGAACCGGATCCGGCCTTTGAGCCGAGGTGAACGAACATGTCGTAAGACTTTTCCTGGCAACAACGCCTGCAAGCGATGCCATCATCGGCATCATCAATTCAAACGCCTGTGAGAGCTGCCTTCCCGGTGTCATTTTGGAATTGATGGGCACACAGCCAGCAGCCAGGTGGCAATCTCTGTGTGGAATTTATATACACAGAGAAGGGTTATTCAAGGGTCACCAAAAATAAGATAAGGGAGGAGATTTTCAGCTGCCGAAAGGTCAAAAAACTAACCTCAGAGAGGTAATTCTAATAAAATAATTAAATAACTATGTTTCTGTTTATATAAAGTGTTTAAGTTGATTTTTTTTTTATTGTTGGAAATATGTTACATATTTTTAAAAAGTATTTGTTTTCATTTCCTATGATTCCTTCTTGGTCTTCCATTCCTGTTCTGGCTTGGATAACTAGTCCAGGGCGTCAAGATCCACATCATTGAGCTTCTCCTCCATCTTTAGTTGCTCCTCCATATTATTTTGCTCATTTTCCTCAGCCTCCACTTGTTCCTTATCCAGAACGTAAATGTTGACCTGCACCACATCGTCATTGGAAATAATTTTTAGCTTCTCGACCTCCTCAGGCAGTGTGGTCATTAAGGTGAGAACCTTGTTAGGATCGTCGATGCCGGTGACAGTGATATTCGAGCTGCTTTGGTAGAAGGCGGCAGCAAAAGAATCAAATAGCTGGAATTGAAGAAGGCTTTGGGTTAATGTGGTTTTCTATGGGGTTCTTCTTGTTGATTGGCTTGGCCCTTACCTTTAGTGGCGGCGTTGTAGACCTCGATGCCACATTATCTTCCTTTTTCAGGGAAGGATTTACTTCATTCGAACGACTGGTCATGTCTCTGACAAAAGTTAAAAGATAAGATACATATATGTATTTTTTCGTAGGAAACTTGCGACTATATGGTTTTCTAATGGGATTTCGTTGTGCGTTGTATTAAATTAACCATTCATTTGCCATATAATCACATTTACCAATTAAAATATTTCTTACCTTATGTTATGTTATATTTCAATTATTTTCACGTGCTGTTTTTTTCGCAAGAGATAGCAGAAGCTCAATTTGGACACAGAGCTGCATTGAAGGCACTTTTTTGTTTTAACTATCGTTATAATATATAGAAATGCAGGACAGACGATACCATTTAAGGGAAAACAGTATTTAATGTGTTCTCTTTTTTTAAAGAACAGTATTCTTTGGTTTAATTTTAAAGTGCTTAAATATAATATAAAATATTTACAGAAGCACCGCAGAAATATGTATATATACGCTTTATATTTTTTACGTTAAATAAATAAAGTTAGGCAATGAGTTTGCCTGTTTAATTTGTAGAATTTTTTATATGGAGTTTAAAAAATGTTACCCATAAAGCTTAGTGTGATCATTTGATTATTCCCTTTGATGCACAAAACTTAAATGCCTTCCCAGTAGAAACGGTTGAATTCTTCCATGAACGAACTATGAATTGATGTAACTATGTACATACATAAATGATATATATGCATTATATAAGCATAAGAGATAATTCTTGTTTGTTTTGTAAATTAAGCTTTTTTTAAACTCGTTTTATAAAACTCTTGCTTTTTGTGTTTCCACAGTCTGGCGCTGCTATCAGAAGTTGTAATTTCTCAACGCGTGCCCCAGTTGGAAGCAAAACCGATATGAAGAGAATATATCTATATATATGTATATATATTTCATGTGAGCTGGCTAAAAAGCAAGATGTATGTTTGTACATACAATAATAACCAATTCCAATTCCCTTTTTCCTTTGTTTTTGCGCCCCAACTCCGTTTGCTTTTTGTATGGAAATTTAGAAATTATGTTTTCTTGTCTTTTAATTAATAATCTCAAGGGTGTTTTGGCTGGATGCTGAGGAAGATGGAGCTGGCAGCGGCAGGATTACTGAGCTGCCGAGCAGCGGGGCGTATGAGTAACATGCGAAAGCAATATTTTGTTTGTGTTTTTACGTCGTCTACCCAGCAGGCAGGCAAGCAGACGGCAGACAGGCTGCTGCTTTTCCCACTCTGATTCCCCATTCCATACCATTTTCCTTTTCCACTTTTCCATTCGCTTTCCCGCTGCTTTGGAGTAACTTTTATGGCTTGCCTGCTGTTCTTGTCACTGTGCATGTGTGTTTGTGCGGCTTGACAATGTGATTTACATTTAATTAAAATCGTATTTACTCGTTAGATAAACAAACACAGGACTCGGTGCACGGCAACAAAAAAGGATAATAATCTCAAGAGATGATCTACAGCAAAACTTACTCAAAAAAAGCAATTCAAAAAGCTATATAATGTGTGTGTATTCAAGGATCTCAGGCATTATTTATAATTGATTTTATTAATTTAAATGCAAGCTAATAGTAAAATGTTTTCATATTTTTCTGGCGTGTACATCCTGCATCATTAGGCACTCGATGGCTCTGTCTCTCGAATGGCAAATGGCATTAGGAACTCGAAGGAACAAGAAGATGACGTGCAGGAGGAGCAGGAGGAGGAGCTGGGGTAGCTGGTAATCTCAGGTGTTGGCCTGCCACTTGGATGTCAGCGTTGTGTTGACGTTGACAGGGCGACATGTCAAAAATAACTCGGTGCCATCGATCGCCGAAGGCGCCCCAAAAATAGACCACTCCATCTTATGGCCAGAAAGCATACCAGAGATAGAGAGTGGAAAATAACCATTTCAAGGATACAAGATGACAGCCACTAGGATAGAATGGCAATTAGGTAAAAGGCAAAGTGCGAAAATCAATGTAAGTTTATAATAAAACGTCAATGCAAGCACAAGCATTTAATTAATAAATAAATAAAGATGTTTGGGTTATCACATTAAATATAGTTTATTTATTTATTAATGGCTAATTGGGTAGCCCCTTTATTTATTTATTAATTCAAATGAAACTAATAAACTTCAATGCCCAATAGAAAAAGCTTACAATAAATCAAACTGACATATGTTTTAATGGTTATTTTATATCTTTTCTATTATTTCTCAATTAAATTTCCCGAAAAGCTCAATATTTATGAATAGCTAAACCTTGTAAAAGTTCTTTTAAAATAAATAAACGATTTATATAATAAACTGATCTAATTAGCAGCTTTGATTTTATATTTTTTAAATATCTAACAATGTTTTAACTACCATGATTTGTGTACTATCTTTGCACAACAAAAAACTGACCTAATTGTATATATTTCTATATTAATTCACTGGTTGATTAAACCTTCCTAATATCTGCTTTAAATTATCATTTATAATTGACTTAACCTAGTTTAATTACCATAAATAATACATTTCCTTATAAAAGATTTATATAACATTTTCCCATAAAAAACTGACCTAATTGCAATGCAAAAAGCGCTTGTTTTATTTATAGCTGACAGCTAATAGCGAATAGCGATAGTTGTTTACCATATCACTGGCTTGCGGGTTATCCGAAGCCAAATCAAGCTGTCAGGCGATGATGCTGACATGGACATTAATTGCAGGAAGTCGTTAGTGCCAACCAACCGATACATACAGTCGGTGAGTCCTTTAAGGAAACCTCCAATCATGCTGCATTCAACACAATCAAATACGGTTGCCCTGCTTTCTTTTTTTTTTTTTTGTTTAACCCATTCCGCCCCTTGTTTTGACTTGATGACCGAGTTAAACAAACACAGGCCACACAAACACAGGACTCTCTCCTCCCCACTCTCCCCCAAACAGGATTCAGATTCGGACTGAGGTTCGATGCAGCCCATGTCCAATTTGCATGGCTATTGTGGAGCAGGAGGATTCCCCGGAATGCCCTGAATATCCTCTGACCACAGGGGAACGAGGAATGCGGAGCAACAGTGGCAGTGGCTGTGCATCCATCGGAATGAGGAGCACATTTCCGGCATTTATCAATGGTAATTTCGTGTGTCAACTTTGAAATAATTTCAGTTCCAAGCGGAAACAAGACCATTGAAGTGTGTCCTCACTCCTCAGCAGAGAAATTAAGCATTCACACACATACACCATGGCGAGTATCGGAAAAGCTGTTGTGTGTATTTCTTAATTAGAAATTTTTGAAACAAGTTGATTATTGTTTTCAAGGGAAAAATAAAAAAAATAAAGGAATAAACCAAGATATTGAACTCTGACTTTAAGTATTAAAATATTTTATTTTTTATATTTTTCCAAGCATAAAATTCCAAAATGAAATATTTTCCCAAAAGATTCTTCAACATTTAATTTACTTTAAAAATCTAAAGAAATAGTACCTATGTGCTGGCTTAATTTATTAACCTGTTAAAAACTAGCAAAGAAATGCTTTCAGAATTAAAATTTTTTGGCTTAATTATGGGGTGTTTATATTTTAATTTGGCCAAAAAATTATCACTTATTATATAAAATTATTTATAAAATCGATTTCAGAGTTTAAATATTTCAGCTCCAAAGATGAAAACTAACTGAATAAATAATTTCCGACTCTATAAATATATATATTCTTGATCAGCATTTAAAGCTGAATCAATTTAGACATATTTTGGCAGAAACAAAATTGAACAAAAAAAATTTAAGCTACAAAATTTAACAAAAAATTTAAGCTACAAACTTGTAACTCAGGGGTTTCATTCATGATACGTACAGATACGGATACAGGAGATTCAGTGGCTCACAGCTGAAATCAACGATCAACGTAATCTGTGGTCTTATATTAATGAGAAACTTATGTATATTAATGAGAAACTTATGTTAATATGTGAGAAAGTCCCCCACCTACCTATAAGAGAAAAGCTAAGCAGAAAACCGAAGCGGACTCGAACCCGGGTCCCGGTCTGATGTGATCGCATGCAGACCGGCCAACCCACCTGGCCATGCTGAAAGCGCCACGGCGATTTGTACATATGAAGAGCAAAGCTTAGCTTAGTAAGATTAGTATGGGATGTTCTAAAAATAGATTAAGCTCAATATCACTGCAAACTTTTGGGCTAACATAGTCTGTAACTACAAATTTAATGTTAAAACTCTAGCAATTACAGACATGACTAATTTAACAGTGGCTTAACATAGTTTAAGCTACAGCTTGTGGGTGAGAGGAAAGGGAGGAGGGAAAGAGTGCGATAGATTTGCTCGTTCTACTAAGCTTCGTTTATTGCTTACACACTGCATACATATGTATGTGCTAGTGGGTTTTGCTCTATGTATTTATGTGTGTGCGCGAATGCAAAACTGCGTTTTTAACATAAAGCTTCGATGTTAATTATTATGGAATGCGACACAGCGCTGTTAACATAGAGGCTTCGATCAAGAGGTCGCGGGTTCGAATCCCACCCAAAGACTTTTTTAACTATCGAATTTTTTTATTTTTATTTTATGAATTTACTTTTTTAAAGTTTTTTTTTTTTATATATATTTTACTTTGTTTTTACTTTGAGTTGTTTAAATTAATACTAATTTGAAATATTTATAAATATCCATGTAATTATTATGGAATGGCACACAGCGCTGTTGACATAAAGGCTTGTGGGGGAGGGGAGAGAGAGGGAAAGAGCGCGCTGGATTTGCTCGCCTACACAATGCATACGAGTACATATACATATGTTTGTGGGTTTGAGCTGTATGTATGTGTGTGAGAATGCAAACGCAGCGTTAACAATTTAAGCCTTTAATTTTAAGGCTTCGATCGAGAGGTCGCGGGTTCGAATCCCCGCAAAGACGAATTTTCAACATCATTATTTTTTTATTTTTTTATTATGAATTAATTTTTTTAAAATTTTTTTTAACTTAAAAATGACTTCAAGTCTTAAATTTGCTATCTACAAGGGTATGAAAACTTCGGCGAACCGAAGTTAGCTTCCTTTCTGGTTTGTTTTTTATTCACTTTCCTTACAGCTTTAAAATAATTTCCTGAGCTCTGCCCCCTTTCCTTTTGGCCCAATCGATTTTGCCTGATTTTCCTCGGCTTCCATCTGTATTTGTCTCCGATTTTTCGGAGGTGCAGGAAGCAGGGATGAACCAGGGAGAGGAGGCTGCTTGTAAAACAATGACAAGGACAAATTTGTGCGATAGGCAAACAAACAGGAGGACGGGGGGAGGAGCAGGGGTGCCCGGGTTGAAGTGTCAATACAAATATAAATCAATGTTCTTTGGGCCAGGTTAGGCGAGCGGCAAAAAGGTAACATGCCTAAGCAGTTGTTGTCTTTGTCTTCTGGCCCTATTCTGTTTTCTGGCCGGCAATCAATTTTAACAAGCACACCGATCCCGATGCCTGGTATCCCCTTGGCCCCCAGTTGCATTCATCATGTTAACCTGGCAACTGGTACCCGGCTTACTTCATCTCGGCCATCTTCCTAATTGGTTGTTAGTTGTATTTTTACACCTTTATGCAGAGAAAGAAGGGAATTTTACGAATTTAAATTTCAATTTTATGGATTCTGATATTAGCATATAGAAAGATATTCTTTAAAAGTGATTTATTTATTAATTTTTTTTATTCGCTGACATCGCTGGAAAGACTGTTCTTTAAATCCTTATTATGGAGGCCAGAAAGTACGGGGCATAAAAATAAAGTTTTGGTCGCTCTGATTTTTATTATACTCCCAGGACAAAAAAAACAAGAGGCAACTAAAAAACTTTGTAGAATTTCATTTAATTTGCAGTTCCGCAGCAGCAGACCCCGCTTCCCCCCCAGCCCTTCTCTCTCTGCGCTTGACAGTTAACGTGTGCCGTAATTAGTGCGAAAAGGACCGATATGTACGAGTATAGGCCGCGCAAAAAAAGTTTGCAGACATTTTTACACTCTTTTTAGGAAAGGGTATATACCTCATGAATATATATTTTATATCAAGGATTTCTGTGCTAAAGTTTCTACAAGGAAAAACTATTTTTTAGGTACCACCAATAGCTGTTGATTTAAGATATAATCATTTATTTGTATTAAATATTTATTATTTATTTTAATTTTTATAAATTTTTCATAGTTTGAAAAACTTTTAAATAACCAAATAAAATATTTAAAAAAAAAAACCTGAATAAGCCCTATCGTAAGCATGCTTTTCTACGCTTTTTGTGAAATATGCCCACTGATAGGGTATCCAACTTTTCACATCCTGACCTCATCCTGGCATCCCTCGTCCTTTTTCCTAGCTTCTCTGCAGTTTCTTATGCTCCCCAGTGCTGCGTTTGTTGTTGTTTCGCTAGAATTTGTTCAATTTAATGTAACATGGAAGAGAGAACACAAAAAGTGGGTAAACTAAGAGAGACTGAGAAACACAAAAAAAATGGAAATAAAATAAAACATGGAAAACTGAAACTGAAAAGTTTGCGGTGACGCTGGAAAATTCCATTCAAGGCACTGCGGAAAGCCTTTAAAGGACTTTAAGGGGCTTCCCCCAGGACGGGGACCAGGAATCAGGCAAATAGTAAGACGATTAGGAATGGCCAAAAGCCTACAAGGAGGCACAGGAGGCAATCAGAAGATCCTGTGGTGAGCCCAACAAAAAAATTAGTAAGGAAAACAAAGGAAATGAGAGCCATCAAAGGATTAGCCAGGTAATTTGTGGTTGAACTTAAGATTCGATCAATTTTTGTTTAGTTTTTCAAGACATTGCCAGCTAAATAGCAAAAAAAAAAAAAAAAAAAAAAATAGGAGGAACTTTCTGCTAATGGATAATATTTGAAATTAGTAAATTAAACGAGAATATTGATCCTTGCCCGCCACATCCTTTCCCCTCTGCAGGTGATCTCCATCATCTACCTTCTAAAAACGCGTCGACTCCCCAAGAGCTAGCTTCCTTTTTTGTTAATTATTTATCATTTATTCAGCTTTGCCTTAATTATCTCCATTAAGAGCTGGACAGGCAGCAGGTCCTTCTGCTTAAGTTATTTTGTTATTTTGATTATGCAACACATTCCTCGAATGGTCATAATTGCAGGCCATTTCACTCGGGGAACTCAGTGAGTGCTGACTTCCAATTTGGCTGGCATTATTATTTATAACTTTGTTTGTTTGTTTATTATTTGCACGGCTGCCAGTGCTTTATTTTATTTTGCTTTATTCACTTCACTTGCAGCGTTGCTTGTGTCCGGGGTCCTGGGTCCCAAGGACCGTCTCTGGAGTGGTCAACAGTCGTCTTGGCCATCAAGTTTTGTGTTTTGTCATAAGTCATGTGTCTCGCCCTACTCCATTCCATGCTCTTCCCAATTTCCCCCCCCGCATTTCCGCACTTTTCCTCATTTTTCCCCAACTGCAGCGCACAAAGTTGTGTACTTATGAAAATTAGTTTCTGCTGCTGCTGTGCTTCTGCTTCTATTTCTCATAATTAAAGTGCAAATAAAAAACTAACTGGCGGACAAACAATTGCAATTAAATGTTGTTGTTGTTGCCCCTGTTGATGCTTTTATTGCTTTATGTTTGTATTCCCATTTATTTGTTGTTCTTCATCTCAGCTCTTTGTGTTTTTATATCTATGGATTTTTCTAATAAGATTTTAGGGTATTAGGTTATGAATATAGAGTTATATATAATTGGGAATATCGAGAATAAAATGGCATCAAATCAGAAAATATCATAGTTTTCTAGAAATTTAAGATATTGAAAAATGATCTTCAAAGGAAATATGAAAAGTATCAAAGGGGCTACTCGTAATAATCCTTTGCATTGTTCAGTAAATTCTATATTTCAGACCCTTATCAAGGGATATCCTACAGTCTGAACCTATATCCTTGCTCCTTTTCCCTTTTTTTTTCGTTTCCGTTGGCGCTGTGTGTGTGCGGGCACATAATTCATTTTTTATTATCTCATATTTTATAGAAACTTCCACTGCCACTGTTAGGGGGTGGGGGTTGCTTGGGATGGCTTTTCGGGCGGTTTTCGGTTGAGGGGGAGGGGGGCAGTCAGTAGGGGCTGTAAGCGCACGCCGCTGCGTCGCTTAATTCATTTAGTTTATGCTTTTAGCGCTTTATTTGCTCAACTGCAGTTTGCATGTGCGAGAGCGAGCATAATTGCGAGCACGCAATTACTCCGCTTGACAAACAGCAGCCACAACAAGGAGCAGTCAGGACACAGAGGACAGGGCACAGGACGCAGAGCCCAGAGCAGAGAGAAATTAATCAAAATATGAACAATTCAAATGCAGAAGACCCTCTCCTCCCTTCGCCTCCTCTTCCAACAAACCGCAGATGCTGGCAACAGCGAATGCCGGCTTTTTGCCTGTTTGCCAAATATCCACAAATTTTGCATTTAAGCCAAGTGCAAACATTTTAGCGACACAAAAGAGACAACGCCTTTCGCTCATCGATTTCTGTCAAAACTATATCAGGCAGTATCAAAGGACATGCCAACAACTATTTAGATTTCATTTTAATTAACATTCTGGCAGGAGCTTACTTTGGGCTTACACACTTTTTATCCAATCAATCAATTTTGTTTATTGTTTTTTAATGGTTTTGTTAGCTTCTTTATCTCACTTACCTTATGTAAAATATTCATTTTTTTTTGTGAAATGCTATGCCAGCGTAGATCTACATTTCCATGTATTTTAGTTGTTTTGTTTTGTAAACAGAAGAAGCCTTGGCCATTTAACTAACAATTGTTGTATCTGAAAAGAGAATTTACAACTATTTTTACAGACTGTTTATATTATATGCACTACTGGTCGAAATATTAAGTACACGAGGTGAAGGTAAAACGTTTTAAGTAAGCTTAATGAATAAATTCAATTTAGTTTTAGTTTTCCATGCTAAAACAACAAAATGCTTTTTATTTTATATATTATATATAATTTAATAAAGGAGAAAACACATCTAATCTATAAATTAATTATTGCAATATTCTATGTAATGCAATAAAGCTTAAAAAGTCAACACCTGAAATATCATTTTATATATTCAAAAAAAAAAAAAAAACAAGACAATTTTGAAAACAAATTCAGTTGCAAAGGAAACCCGGCAAGAGGTGTCCCACATGACTTTATTCCCTAATCAAATTTGGAATAGACTCATATATATAAAATATATATACACACAGACACAATCGTAATTGTTACAGCTGCTTGGGTAACTTTTCTTTCTTTGTTGGCTTCTATTTTGCACATTTTATTTTAATTTTTATTGTGCGTCGCTGTTCGCCCGGGCGTATACGCAATTTTTTATGAGCTCTCCTCTGACGGCTGTGTGTATAAGTTTCGTTTCACCCTGCTGTGTGTGTGTGTGTGTGTGTATGGGGGTGCTTCTAGGTCCTTTTTTCTGCTGTTTTTTTTTACTCTTGTGCTTGTTCTTGTTTTTGTGCGATTTCGCTTTTCGATTTGCCATTTCGAATTCACTTCATTGAATTGTTAATTTTATCGCACATGGGAGCACCATTTAGAGGGGCGGGGGAGGGGGCATTGCCATTGCATAACTTTGATTTTGCTCTTCATTCTTTATTGTCATTGCCTCTGCCAGCCGCTTTTATTTGTGGTTATTGCACCACCGATCGGGATCGGGATCTGGCTGCTGCCTTCTGCCTTCTGCCTTCCCCCATATCATTTGCTCATATTAAATTTTATTGCTTGCGCGGCGGCATTTGCTCATAAAGATTTTCCCCTCTTTCCCACTCTCCTTTTCTCTTGCTTTCCCAATATGTTTGATTACGCTGCGAGGTGAGCGCGTAATGTTCAGCATCCTGCAGGGATATATGGGTTATAATGGTTGATGTTTTCTGGCTTATTGCCTGGGGCCCTGGCACTGGCCAGCAAATTGTGGCAATATTATTACACACACACACACACACACTTGCTCAGGCGGAGGAAGACAGGCGCCACAGGCTCTGGTTCTGACCAGTGGTGTCCTGGCAGGCAGCAACAGCAGCAGCAAAGAACAAGTTGAGCTTAGCCACACAGGAGCTGTGCAGGGGATTACCCTGTAGAGAATGCTAAATATATAAACAGATATAAAATCAAATATCTAAGAGGATACATTAATGGTATATCCTTTGGGATATATCATATAATATATATTATTTAGGAAAGTTTGCCATATATCCCCTGTGGCTACCCAGTCCCTATGAGAAGTCAGCGAAGATTTCCGGCTTGACTCAAAGGAGAAATTTGCATTTTTTCCAGTAAATTCAATATTTTCCTTTATGATTTTCCGCTGCTGCCTGCTGGTCGTGTGGGGCCTCTTTGGACTGTTTTTGCCGCGCACAGTGGGATGTTGAGTAGGAAAAGGGGTATATTTTTCCCAAAAATAAACATATAGTTATAAATAATTTTAAAATAAATAAAAAATATTGTTTTTTTTCTATAAAATATAAAATGTGAAAAATGAATGTTAACAAGAAAGATCACCAAATGATAAAGCATATAATCTTCACAGCATGAAATTTAGCTGCCTGAATCTTTTCGCTAACCACAAGTAGAGTTGAGAATGAGATCCTTGTTCTACATAGAGTTACATTTTAAAAAACAAAGTCCTACTGGAGAAGGGTATCTTTTGCTTTATTTTTTTTTTTGTTTTTTGTTTCCCTTCCTACTTCCTGCCAGCAATTTTTCCGCTTTCCCCGCTCTTTGAACCATTTTTTGCTGGCAGCACTCGGTTCCGAGCAGCTCAGCGAGTTCTGCATGTGATATTAAGCCAAGGACCAAGTCGAAGACAAACATCGTCTACATCGGCTACAGGACACGGGAAACACACACACACACAAACAGGAGCGGGTAGCTGAGGAGGAGGACGAGGCAGGACGCGACTGTCATTTGCCTGATAGACGACGTCCTTTGGCAAGCGCCTTTGCCACTGCCAGTGCCTCTGTCAGTGCCTTTTCCAGTGCCAGAGTTTCTCCCTGAAATTCCCTCCAATCCCCATCAACGAAATATCCTTTCTGACTTCAGATTTACCCCCCCGAAGGGGAGTTGGTTTCTGCTGATGGTGGGGCCGGGTAGGTGGGCCTTTTGTCCTTGGCTTCAAGTGCTTGTGCCTGATTTCGGAAATTGGTTTGCATTAGAAATCACTTAAGCGCATAAAGTGGTCGTGAGTTATTGCCGCAGGATGTGCACCAGGACACCCGGGCCAAGCTATATGTATATATATCGCATGTATATATGCTTTCGTTCCGCCCCGTTGCAGCTATTTTCTGCCAGCAGAGGCAGAGTGTATATATTTTTTTTCCTTCTCCGCCACAAATTAATTAGAATGAGCTGAATTCTCTTGGAATATATATATTTTTTTTTTTGTGTTTTTTTTCTGGTGCTCCTCTGTCTCGTCGTCATCTCATTTCAGTAATTAAGACATTTTGCTTCATGAACTTCAAAGAAAACATAACTTGCACGCTCCACTGGCTTGCCAGATGGATGTTGCAGGCGGCTGCTGGCAGGGGGGAGGTGGCGTATCCAAGGGAATGCGAAAAGGGATGCTGGATGATGGGTCCTTGCAACTTTTTGCCCACACAATGCAACACTGGCGGCTTAGATGCTGCTCCCTCTGCAACTTCCGCTTCCTCTCCCTTTCGCTGCACTTCCTGCTATCTCTCCCCCGGACCTTTCCTGTCGCCGCCTGGCCGGCTGCGTTGCTAATTTCCTTCATTAAGCAGCTCAAGCATTTAATGCGAACAGAAGACTAAATTGTTGCTCGAGGTAACGTGGCAACAGCGACTACAAGCAACTACAACTAACAACAAAAATAAAAAAGAAAACAGCAGAAAGGATAGTGAGAAAAGGGAGGCTAAAGAAAGGCGTATTTACTAGACTATTAAATACCGGGTGTGAAGACAGAGACAGAGAGAGTTAAAGGGATATTTCCAACGTAAATTTAATTATTTACTTTTTAATAGTAGTCTCAAAATAATTATTTATCTATAATTAATTATTGATAAACTTACATCTTTATTCAGATATTGATTTTAAAGTTAAAACACTTCATTCTGCTATATACCCCTTAAATCTACCCTGTACCCAACATAAAAGCAATAACTACAATGCAGCACTTTAAATACAATGAAGGACAATGAAGATTCTGAGATCCAAGGACCTTAAGTCGCGTGAAAGAGATAAAAGCAACCTAACAGATACTTTGGGATAGCTTGTAAAGGCACCTGGCTGCGCTTGATTGATTAATGAAATAATTGAAGGATATACAAGAGTCCTAGAAATGTTCGCTTTTAAAAAGATGTACAATTAGGCAATAATTGAAAGAGTAATTATGCTAATATTCAGACCTAATTAAAGTATTTCTATGATATTAGAAATGAATTACTTTTTGCATTTTTGAATTGATTTTATTTTAGATCTAAGCTTACTAAACCCCAAAAAATTGTTTGTGATTTTATTGCTTTGCCATTTTGTGACCTCAAATATTACATAATTACCCCATCGATTTGACAGTCAAACAATAATTTCAACTTTATAATCTACCATCTACTAACTCTCAACTCGCATCTCAGCTCGCTTCGCGCACAATTTATTCCACCACCTCAATTGTTTTCAATCATGATTCATGCGTGTGTGTAGGTTCAAACATTTATTTGGCTGCCGGCAAAAGTTTGTGCTCTCAAATTAAATGGCATCAAATGTCAAGTCTCTCGGAGTTTTGAGTTCTCTTCGGTGCGGGGTAAACTTTTCTTTGCGGCTCAATCTGATAGATTACGCATACGCCGCGTTGTCGCAGCAGCGGCGCGGCAAAATTTAACGAGCAAGAAAATCACTCAAAGCGATAACCGACCCAGGGACCAGTACCAGGATCAGCTAGGACTTAAGCCAAACCCGAATCCAAACCAAACTGGGCTCCAGTTCAGGTGGGCTGTCTGTGTGTGTGTGTGCCACGCCCACTGATTTATAATTTAATTTGTGTGTTGGCGGAAAAAGTTGGTGAAACCCTCTTGGCTCTCTGGGAGTCTCGGCTGGGCTCGGCGGCTCACAACTTGAAACTCAAATAGAGCAGGGCGAAAGGCGCACACAACCGAAAAACGTATTTCAATATCAAATGGAAATCTAGGGAAATTCATTGAAATTCACAATGTCACATTGGTAAATAATTCAATATATAATAAATATTTAAAAAACAAGCAAAAGCAGATTAATATTTACTACCAACAAAGGAAAGGAATCAAGTTGAAAAGCATATTGTTTGCTTAATATATGATAAGAGTCAGAAAATATATATTTAAAATATATTAAAATATATAAAAAATAAATATTTAATTTCATGAAATTTTTCATTTAGATTTTTAAAGCTTTGTTTAAGGATTTTTAGCTCATCTTGAAGCTGTTAAATATTTATTTTTTTGTTGCTGTGCAGTTTCCAGTTTTCAGCTGGCAGCTCCATCTCTGTCTCCATCTCCGGCTGCAGGTCGAGTTCCCCAGCAATCCCGGCCAGCGTTCAGCGTTCAGGCTACAACTTTGTCCATTAAAACAAACTTTTTCGGGCAGGTGGAGCGCATCGATGGCTTCCCCTTTAAGCCAGCTTTCCAGACCCCAGCATCAGTCTCCAGTCACCGCCTCGATCCCTGCTCCATCAACCTGTTTTGGTGGCTGCTGCAACAAGGTAACCAAAAACTGATACGCCGAATGCAGGCAACCAATTTTGTAATGTGAATTTAATGTCAGTTTTGCGACAGGTGCGTTGAGTAGCGTTTTTCGATGGATCAGGAAAAGCTTTCAGTTCCCATTTTCCTTTTTTTCCAGGCTTAATGCATTGCATTTGCAGTTATTGGCAAAGTTTGCTGTGGTCACGAGAGGCAGAGAGGGGGGGGCAGGAGGTGAGTGGACGACTTCGGCTGGGTTTCCCAAAATAAATCTGGCTGGGCAATTACTGGTGACACTGGGCTATCCTTCTAATTAATGTATGGCAGCCGCTGTTCACATATCTAGATTGGTCCTGGCTTCTGTGCATCCTGCATTGGCCTTGCGGCTGATTAAGTACGGGGAATCCTTGAGCGCTGACAAACGGAATGATTGAGAAACTCAGGCTATATATATTCTCTGTGAGCTAGTTTGGGACATGTAGTATTTAATTTAATTTAAAATTAATTCGGAGGACTTGGCCATATATTGAGCCATCAAAAATGACCTTTTAATATTAAAAAAAAAATAAGTTTTTTAACAAGTTACATATTTGCTGGCTGCTGTTGAATTTTATACCAGTTCTGGTGTTTGGTTGGAAAATTGCTTTCTGGCTTATTGTCCGTATTATTCACCATTTTCCTTATTTGATTGAGGCTTTCATCATTTTTGTTGTGTTGTTGGTGTGTTTTTTAAGCGAATAAATATGCCCTTTCCAGTTGAGCCTTTGACAAAGAAGGACATTGATTTCAACACACAAAAAAAAATATGCCATAAAAATGCGTTTTTTTTACTTGAGTTGTGAAAGACATATTTGATTTATTGTTTATCCTTTCAAGGGACACACACCTGCTGAGCCTGTGACAGCAACGATTCACAGCTTTCGGTGCTTTATTGAAAAAAGGAAATGTTTTAATTTAATATGATAATGATCTTTATATTATTTGTTATTTATAATTTGCTTTATTTGTTTTTCTATTATTATTTGTGCTTTATATTGCTTATTGTTCATACTATTCATTAGTTTCTTATTTGTATTATTTATTATGCTTAAGAAGCTAACTTGATTTTTGCCAAATAATCCCTACAAGGAAAGCCTCCAATTTTAATAAAAAAAATTAATTACTTCAACTTGGAGCTCTGTTTTGCTTTTACTTAATAGGTTTTTATATAAGTATTCTCTTTATATATATATATATCCTATATAGTATGTATTCTATGGGGTCTGCTCTCCCTCAACCTCTCTCTCTGTTTGCCTTTGGCAGTGCTGGCAGTGCACTTTCATTGCGTTAATATTGAAATTGGGTTAATGAGTTTTTGTTTATGGCGCGGGCACACACACACACATACACACCACCTTTACGGCAATCCACCTGGGTAAAAACCCAGCATCCGCATCCGCATCCACATCTACTTCCGCATCTCCGCTCCACTCCGCTTAATGCAAATTTTACCGAAAGGTGGGCGTGGCACGTCGTCGATGGTCGGATAATGATGACGATGAGATGATGCCGATGCCGATGAGGATGCTCCTTTTGGAGCAATGAAAACAATTTTCTGCTTTGACTACGTGATGATGCTCTCCGAAGGGTTAATGTTAATTAAAGTGCCAGGTAGCAGGCAGGTGGGCCATGTTACAAGTTGCAATCAATGCGGAAAATTCGCCCAGCCTGCTGCTCTCAATATTGATTGTGCAACACAACCGCAACAAACCCCACGGAAAATCCATTTCTGCAATCAAAATATTGGCGCAAATTTAATTCAAATTGACGGCAAAAATATATAGTGAAACCAGAAATGTATGTTTCGCATTGCATTGACTCTCCCAATGGTTTTATCTTTCCGTAAGGCCACCAGTGCGTATGCGTTTTTTATTTTTATTTTTTTGCTTTCACCGCACAGATGTTACCATGGCTATGATTATTATTACGGTTATGGACATGGGTGTGTGTGTGTGTGTGTCGATAAATTCCACTTTGGCGTGTTAATTATGCATTTTACGCATGCCACGCCCCGCTCCCGTCGGAGAGGGCGTTATTCCCAATGTACTTATTAGGGCGCAAAATTCAATTAATGAGAACAGCACCCGAATCGCGAGTTTTTACATTGAAATATGAACAATGTTCAGGGTGCAGAGAAAGAAAGCAAGTTTTGTATAAAAAAATGCATAGAAATCTATATTCTATTCTATATTCTTTATATACAGATATTCAGCCCTTCAAAAGGACTCAAAAAATACTTCAAAATATATAAATATATTCTTTAATTTATTTATAAAATTTTCAAATCAAATATGTTACGGATGGGAACCCAAAAATGGCTAGAAATTAATAATATATAATAATGATAATATTTTACATTTTATTTATCAATATCAAAATGTCTCAAAAATAAGCCCTACAATCCGTTGAATTTCTTCAAGTGTAATTAATAATTTTGTTCGAGTTTGAATGCTATGTCCTGGCTCTCTCTCGTTACTTCTGGCGCGTGGCATACTTTCGGGCTCAGTGGCCCGGCATGTCGGCCAATAAATTATGCGAAATTATTTGAAGTTGTTAATGGGCTGCGTTGTCGTTGTCGCTGAAACACAGAGCCAGAAGTCGGGGGGCAGAGGCATAACCATAACCAGAGCCAGTTGCCATAGCCAGTGCCCCTCTGTGCGTAGCAGTTGCTGTCACAATTATGATTTAGTTGCCTCATTTACCATTGGGGCCTGTGTGCTGGCACCTCATCATCAGTTAGCCTGGGTTAGTACTGGCTTTGATCCAACCCCTCCTCCCCCTAATGCGTTTCAGCCGGGGAATCGGCCCGGAATTCAATTTGTTTCGGACCCGATTTTGCACAGCAAAGTTAATTACCCAACAAAAATAATGGGCCCAGCGGGCATGATCGCATAAATATGAGCGAATAATCAATCAAGTTGCAGCGGAAATTTCCCATTATTATTTATGAGAATATTTCAGAGAATATACACAAAACTAGATAATACAAAATGGCATCTAAATTGCATATTTCCCTGGAATACATTTTCCCCATAGGAGTATGAAGCAGCTGCGTTTTTCATCAGTTTCAGTTTCACTTTCAGCCGAAAGGAAACTATTCTTATTGCATAGTTGAAAGCATATTTCATTTACTGGAGAAATTCCCCGCCTTGCACTTTGTAGTTTCCCAATTTCTATATAGTCTTTGGCACTTTTTTATACCCCCCCGCACTTTTCCCCCTTGACGCATTGACCTAATTCAATTTCACGCTGCGCCACACACAAAACACGGCACGGAGCAGAGCCGGGATGAAATGCCAAGATCGGGGCCGTGGAAAATAAAAGGAAATAATGGAAAATAAAAGAGCAAGAGCAAGGGAAAAGAACAGTAAAGAAAAGCCGAGAGCGCAGAGAATAGAAAATCAACTTAACTCAACTCGAATATTGTTGGCGGGTGTACAATCAAAATTGCTGGAGAGCAAAAAGGGTAAGGAAAGTTGGCAGGGGGAAAAAACGTAGGACAGCAGGGAAAGAGTGCGAGGAAAAATCTGTGGGGAAAATCGGCCAGCGACAAGCTGGGCTAAATTATGAAATACACCCCTTGGCTGGCACAGGAAAGCGCAATGGCCAAAAGGGAGGAAGGCGAAGCCGGGAAAAACTTTAGAAAGACTTTGCCTGCCTGCAGATTTTTCTATTAACTGACACTGCAACAACAATGCAAACGACAACAGCCGGCAACTAATGCAATAATAAAGGAAATTTTCCAAAAAGAATAGAGAGAGGGGGAGAGCAAAGGGAGTTGCTCTTCCGCTCTTCCATGCACCATGTTTCCTTGCCAACACACGACAACGCTGCATGGCCAGAAAATTGTGGACATATTAAGGGAATATATCTATATAAAATTTATATTTTAATTTAATTTTAAAATATACTCTAAATATTAACTATATAAATAAATGGAAACTTTATTTAAGGCAAGATAATATTTAATAATATTTATTAGGTGTTTTTAAGGCAGTAATTTTTTTGTAATGTTTATTCAGGATGATAATCGTGATATCATAGCTAATATTATTATATTCTCATAATTTCCATACAAGCCCCCCAGGAATCTTCCTATTACAGGCGGCTGCTGCCAAGAATTCGGATATCCTGGGCAGTTATCCTAGAACCTGCCCAGAATCCTGTCGGGAATTCGTTTTGTTGTAACATTTACAATTTTAAAATATGATTCCCAATTTAATATTTAAAGAGTTCACATTTTTTATCCCATTATTGCTTATTAAATTCCCTTTAAGAAGTGGAACGGAATCCGACAGGAATTTCCATACAAGCCCCCCAGGAATCTTCCTTTAACAGGCGGCTGCCGCCAAGAATTTGGATATCCTGGGCAGTTATCCTAGAACCTGCCCAGAATCCTGTCGTGAATTCGTTTTGTTGTAACATTTACAATTTTAATATATGATTCCCAATTTAATATTTAAAGAGTTCACATTTTTTATCCCATTATTGCTTATTAAATTCCCTTTAAGAAGTGGAGCGGAATCCGACAGGAATTTCCATACAAGCCCCCCACGAATCTTCCTTTAACAGGCGGCTGCCGCTATGAATTTGGATATCCTGGGCAGTTATCCTAGAACCTGTACAGAATCCTGTTGGGAATTCGTTTTGTTTTGACATTTAAAATTCCGAAATATGATTCCCAACTTAATATTTAAATGGTTAACATTATTTATCCCATTATTGCTTATTATATTCCCTTTAAGAAATGGAACGGAATCCGACAGGAATTTCCATACAAGGCCCCCAGGAATCTTCCTATAAAAGGCGGCTGCCGCCAAGAATTTGGATATCCTGGGCAGTTATCCTAGAACCTGCCCAGAATCCTGTCGTGAATTCGTTTTGTTGTAACAGGCGGCTGCTGCCAATTTGGATATCCTGGGCAGTTATCCTAGAACCTGCCCAGAATCCTGTCGGGAATTCGTTTTGTTGTAACATTTACAATTTTAAAATATGATTCCCAATTTAATATTTAAAGAGTTCACATTTTTTATCCCATTATTGCTTATTAAATTCCCTTTAAGAAGTGGAACGGAATCCGACAGGAATTTCCATACAAGCCCCCAAGGAATCTTCCTTTAACAGGCGGCTGCCGCCAAGAATTTGGATATCCTGGGCAGTTATCCTAGAACCTGTACAGAATCCTGTTGGGAATTCGTTTTGTTGTGACATTTAAAATTCCGAAATATGATTCCCAACTTAATATTTAAATGGTTAACATTATTTATCCCATTATTGCTTATTATATTCCCTTTAAGAAATGGAACGGAATCCGACAGGAATTTCCATACAAGGCCCCCAGGAATCTTCCTATAACAGGCGGCAGCCGCCAAGAATTTGGATATCCTGGGCAGTTATCCTAGAACCTGCCCAGAATCCTGTCGGGAATTCGTTTTGTTGTAACATTTACAATTTTAAAATATGATTCCCAATTTAATATTTAAAGAGTTCACATTTTTTATCCCATTATTGCTTATTAAATTCCCTTTAAGAAGTGGAACGGAATCCGACAGGAATTTCCATACAAGCCCCCCAGGAATCTTCCTTTAACAGGCGGCTGCCGCCAAGAATTTGGATATCCTGGGCAGTTATCCTAGAACCTGCCCAGAATCCTGTCGGGAATTCGTTTTGTTGTAACATTTACAATTTTAAAATATGATTCCCAATTTAATATTTAAAGAGTTCACATTTTTTATCCCATTATTGCTTATTAAATTCCCTTTAAGAAGTGGAACGGAATCCGACAGGAATTTCCATACAAGCCCCCCAGGAATCTTCCTTTAACAGGCGGCTGCCGCCAAGAATTTGGATATCCTGGGCAGTTATCCTAGAACCTGCCCAGAATCCTGTCGTGAATTCGTTTTGTTGTAACATTTACAATTTTAAAATATGATTCCCAATTTAATATTTAAAGAGTTCACATTTTTTATCCCATTATTGCTTATTAAATTCCCTTTAAGAAGTGGAACGGAATCAGACAGGAATTTCCATACAAGCCCCCCAGGAATCTTCCTTTAACAGGCGGCTGCCGCCATGAATTTGGATATCCTGGGCAGTTATCCTAGAACCTGTACAGAATCCTGTTGGGAATTCGTTTTGTTGTGACATTTAAAATTGCGAAATATGATTCCCAACTTAATATTTAAATGGTTAACATTATTTATCCCATTATTGCTTATTATATTCCCTTTAAGAAATGGAACGGAATCCGACAGGAATTTCCATACAAGGCCCCCAGGAATCTTCCTATAACAGGCGGCAGCCGCCAAGAATTTGGATATCCTGGGCAGTTATCCTAGAACCTGCCCAGAATCCTGTCGTGAATTCGTTTTGTTGTAACATTTACAATTTTAAAATATGATTCCCAATTTAATATTTAAAGAGTTCACATTTTTTATCCCATTATTGCTTATTAAATTCCCTTTAAGAAGTGGAACGGAATCCGACAGGAATTTCCATACAAGGCCCCCAGGAATCTTCCTATAACAGGCGGCTGCCGCCAAGAATTTGGATATCCTGGGCAGTTATCCTAGAACCTGCTCAGAATCCTGTCGGGAATTCGTTTTGTTGTAACATTTACAATTTTAAAATATGATTCCCAATTTAATATTTAAAGAGTTCACATTTTTTATCCCATTATTGCTTATTAAATTCCCTTTAAGAAGTGGAACGGAATCCGACAGGAATTTCCATACAAGCCCCCCAGGAATCTTCCTTTAACAGGCGGCTGCCGCCAAGAATTTGGATATCCTGGGCAGTTATCCTAGAACCTGCCCAGAATCCTGTCGGGAATTCGTTTTGTTGTAACATTTACAATTTTAAAATATGATTCCCAATTTAATATTTAAAGAGTTCACATTTTTTATCCCATTATTGCTTATTAAATTCCCTTTAAGAAGTGGAACGGAATCCGACAGGAATTTCCATACAAGCCCCCCAGGAATCTTCCTTTAACAGGCGGCTGCCGCCAAGAATTTGGATATCCTGGGCAGTTATCCTAGAACCTGCCCAGAATCCTGTCGTGAATTCGTTTTGTTGTAACATTTACAATTTTAAAATATGATTCCCAATTTAATATTTAAAGAGTTCACATTTTTTATCCCATTATTGCTTATTAAATTCCCTTTAAGAAGTGGAACGGAATCAGACAGGAATTTCCATACAAGCCCCCCAGGAATCTTCCTTTAACAGGCGGCTGCCGCCATGAATTTGGATATCCTGGGCAGTTATCCTAGAACCTGTACAGAATCCTGTTGGGAATTCGTTTTGTTGTGACATTTAAAATTGCGAAATATGATTCCCAACTTAATATTTAAATGGTTAACATTATTTATCCCATTATTGCTTATTATATTCCCTTTAAGAAATGGAACGGAATCCGACAGGAATTTCCATACAAGGCCCCCAGGAATCTTCCTATAACAGGCGGCAGCCGCCAAGAATTTGGATATCCTGGGCAGTTATCCTAGAACCTGCCCAGAATCCTGTCGTGAATTCGTTTTGTTGTAACATTTACAATTTTAAAATATGATTCCCAATTTAATATTTAAAGAGTTCACATTTTTTATCCCATTATTGCTTATTAAATTCCCTTTAAGAAATGGAACGGAATCCGACAGGAATTTCCATACAAGGCCCCCAGGAATCTTCCTATAACAGGCGGCTGCCGCCAAGAATTTGGATATCCTGGGCAGTTATCCTAGAACCTGCTCAGAATCCTGTCGGGAATTCGTTTTGTTGTAACATTTACAATTTTAAAATATGATTCCCAATTTAATATTTAAAGAGTTCACATTTTTTATCCCATTATTGCTTATTAAATTCCCTTTAAGAAGTGGAACGGAATCCGACAGGAATTTCCATACAAGCCCCCCAGGAATCTTCCTTTAACAGGCGGCTGCCGCCAAGAATTTGGATATCCTGGGCAGTTATCCTAGAACCTGCCCAGAATCCTGTCGTGAATTCGTTTTGTTGTAACATTTACAATTTCGAAATATGATTCCCAATTTAATATTTAAATAGTTGACATTATTTATCCCATTATTGCTTATTATTCTCTTTAAGAAATGGAACGGAATCCGACAGGAATTTCCATACAAGGCCCCCAGGAATCTTCCTATAACAGGCGGCTGCCGCCAAGAATTTGGATATCCTGGGCAGTTATCCTAGAACCTGCTCAGAATCCTGTCGGGAATTCGTTTTATTGTAACATTTACAATTTTAAAATATGATTCGCAATTTAATATTTAAAGAGTTCACATTTTTTATCCCATTATTGCTTATTAAATTCCCTTTAAGAAGTGGAACGGAATCCGACAGGAATTTCCATACAAGCCCCCCAGGAATCTTCCTTTAACAGGCGGCTGCCGCCAAGAATTTGGGTATCCTGGGCAGTTATCCTAGAACCTGCCCAGAATCCTGTCGGGAATTCGTTTTGATGTAACATTTACAATTTCGAAATATGATTCCCAATTTAATATTTAAATAGTTGACATTATTTATCCCATTATTGCTTATTATTCTCTTTAAGAAATGGAATCTTTATATAACAGGGGGCTACAGCGAAGAATTCAGATATCCCGGGGAAGGGAAAATGGGAAATAGACCGAGAAAGAGATACGAGCTCACTTCCTGCACATTATGACCTAGGCAGCCATAAAGCTAACGCTTTAAATGTTCTAATTAGGTTTCGGTATCCTGTCATAATTGACAGCAATTCTGATTTCAAAATCCACACATATATAAATATATATTGTCCTGTCATTTTAATACTTCAAGTCAGAGTCCAAGTGGAAGCCATAATCAAACTAATTAAAGACGTTTTTGCCTCTTTACAATATACACAACTGGTCAAAATAATAAGTACACGAAGGTTTGAAGGTTTGTTTCAAGCCTTTAAAACTTTGTAAATAAGCTTATTGAAACAAAAGAACTTTGTTTGCGATGAAACTAAACTATTTATACAGCGATCCTTCACCCTCACCTCGTGTACTTATTATTTTGACCAGTAGTGTAAGTATATATATTTTCCCATTCAATCCCGCACTTTAAACGGGTAATTATTATGCCTGGTTATGACGTCAAAGCCAAATGCCAGTTGCTGTTGTGCCTGGCCCTGTCAGCGTGTTTCTTATGCGCATAAATTGATTAATGCGCAATTATTTGCAGACGCTCTAAATAAATTTACCAATTACAATTAGCGAGAAGCAGCGGAAAGTGGGCAAGGAATGGAGGCAGTCCGGAATGCTTTTTGGTTTTTAGCTTTTCCAGCCATCGGTTTTGGGCCCAACTTTTTGTCCAACTAAGAAGGAGATGATGATGAATGAATTAAGTTCACCTGTAGCTATGATAATGGAGAAGGAGGGTCTTCGTTGTCAGCTAGGAAAATGATTGAAGACTTTTACTATTCGTTTTATATATATATAATAATTTTTACCCTAACAGAAATAAATTAAAATTATGGGAATTATGAGAAAATAAATTTAACTCTATTGTTTCTAGTTATCAATCCAACTATAAACTTCCTCTAATAATAATAATATTAAACATTTTAGATGAGTAACTATATTTAAATTAATTTAAGACCAAAAACGAATATGAATATTGTCTTCCTCCCTTAAGGAAAAACCCTAAACCCCAAGGAAAACGTATCCTGGGAAAGGGTAGAAATCGAGCCACTTAAGCATGGAAAATTGAAATAAATGTGCTTTTAATTATGCCTCCAGTGACAGGCCACATCTACGTCAATCAATTAGAGACTGTCAGGCTCCGATTTTGCCAGCTCTCAGTTTCAGTTTTCCCAAATCAAAAAGAATAGAATATATATATATAGCTCTAGCTCTAAAAATGAAGAGGAAAAATATAGAAGAGAAGAGAACACAAAGAGGACAGTTTAAACGAAACGAAATGAAATAAAATCAAAAAGTTTTCTTGTTGAAAATGGCCGCATAACGGAAAGTAAATTTACCCAGCAAACGAAACGAAATTGTTGCAAAAATATTTGAGCTGCATAAGCTTGAGCTCCCCCCACCCACAAAAAAAAAAAATAATAGGGGGGCAGCAGCTGTCACACCCAGCACTGAGTGTATTTTTTGGTGTGTGTGTGCATTTGATTTTATGACTGTCAACTGACGGCCAATGTTTGTCATGGAAACTGCGATGGCAATGGCGGAGGAGCAAAGGAAAAGCCGGTACAAAAGAACAAAGAAAAAAAGAACTGGCAACGTATTTGGCTTCCTGCCATTTCGATATATCAAAGCATCATAAATGCTGCCATAGTTCCACAGCAAACAACAACAATGCCTGGCCTCTCCTCTCACGTACGTGAATAACTCCCATTTGGCTCCGCACGCCGGCCCACGTTGCGTATGACGAATGAGTTTCATTTCCACATATCCACAATTCCGCATCCACATCCACAGCCACATCCCTTGCAGCCAGGATTCAGCACAGCATCCAGAGGACACCATCTAGCACATCCACTTGTCAGCGGCGTGGGCCGGATTATCTGCTGGGAATTTTCAAGTGCCTCCAGAGTGGTCCTAGGGTCGAAGTGGGGGTCGAGATTGGTATCGGGGTCGGGGTCGAGGTCTTTCAGGGGGTCCCAGGGGCTCCCAGGGGGTGAGGTGGCAAGTGCCCCTGCAATTACAGGACATGTGGCCGATGACTATGATGATATATCCAGAGGCATATGGGCCTTAAAAGGGCAGGCAGCACTTTTCTTATTTCGATTAGCCACCAGAAGTCACTAAGCATAAGAACAAAGCCACATAACAAAGAAAATGGATACCTTTGAATTAAGCTTTTAAGAGCTACTCAGGCTTTAAAAAAATATAATTTTAGTCTTAACGTTTGTGAAATAAATAATATTTTATTGCTAATATTTTATGAGTCAAGTTTGAGTTCCTCTAACTTTCATAAGAGTTTCCTAAATATTTTAATTAGTTAAACCATTTTCCTTTTAATATTTTTTGTGTAATTATCTACAGAATAATATTTATATTTAATTATTAAAATGAAATGTTAAAAAATAACAATAATATTTAATTTTGTTTCTAGTTATTATAACTTGACTTACCATTCTTGTTTATATTATTTGCAGACCAAATAAAAGTTTAAAACCCTGTAAAAATACAACAAAGGAGAAAATATTTTAATTAATGAAAATAATTCAAGAAAGTTGTTTAAGAGATAGTTTTTACATAAAAATAATTATATTTTGAGTTTTCCCAGGCCTAGGCTCGTTCTGGCTTGACTTCTAATATTTCTTTCAGAATTTCTGCCAGTGCATTTTACTGGCCAATTGCCGCAACTCAATTCTTATTGTATTGTAATTCGCCAGTCGAAATATTTGGCGGCACCCTAACCATTTGGCCTGCCACACACACCAAACCCTCTCAGCGACACTTGATTGGATGGGTTGTTGGCTCTTGGAGGTTAGAGGTTGTTTCAGGAGGGTTTGCTGCGTGTGTGTGTGTGTGTGTGTGTAAAGGGGGGCAATTAATTTACACTAACCACTTAGCAATTAAAATGAAAAGTAAATTATATAGCCAAGGATTGGAGAGGAGGCACTATTCCGCTGCAGGTCCTAGCACAAATCCAGGACCATTGCACAACCTGGCACACTTTTGTCTATCTCTCTCTAAGGGGGGAGGGGAGTGTGTGAGAGTGTGTGGGTTGTTTTTAAAAGCATTTGCTGCAAATGTATCTCGAACTTCGCACACTTGACTGCCATTCAATTTGCATAGGAAATTAGTTTGTTCGCTTTGAATTGAAGTTGGTCCCACGGGGCCAAACAAGGCCAAAAGTACTGAGGGTTAGCGGTGGCCCTAAAGGGGGGTACAGATAGCCCACACATACACACACATGTAACTAAATGTGTGTGTTGCGCACATTTATGCGTTTTGTTGCTGGCTTTTTGAATGTGAGAGCAGCTAGTATCCACCTTGTGCTTACACTGTAACAAAAAAATACTATTTAAAATTACTATTTCCTGAAGTTCCTTCCATTTCTTTTGATTTATTTTTCCCGTTGATTTATTTATTTATTTTTAACCATTTTTCCCTACAATTCCTAGAATTTCTTCAAGTGTAAAAGACAGCAGCTGCCACGTTACATCTGAGTGTGTGTTGCGGTCTGTGTGTGCGTGTGTAGATTTTTGCATGTTGTGCGTTGCACTCCGGATCTTTTTGTTACTTAAGCAGACAACGAATGTGGCGGCGGGAAAAGGGTTGCCAAGAACTGGAGCAGGAGCAGGAGCAGGAGCAAGGACGAGGACAAGTAAGGATGCCATGTAAGCACCTGCTTCTGGGACAGGACAAGTTGTTCCAGGCTCTCTAGAGCCTGACGATGAACACGTGTACTAACATTTTGGTCAAATTAGACCAGCGAAAGTATAGTTTCAGCAGCGATAATTAATCGATTAACACAGCTACCATAGATGACAGTCTAAGGTCGAAAAATATCCATTGAAATCCTTTGAATACTTTTGGGAAATTTAAGTGGAAATGGAAAGCTTCGAGAAACCTTACATAATTACTTTCCATTTCCCTACAGGACATCGAAAATGCTTCACTTTTGACCCTAATCAAATCACCAGGGCAAGTCCTGTTTGCTCCTGCTGTGTAATTAATACAAAATTGCAATGCTGGCAAATAAGTACTTTGGGTAAATGCAATACGAAGAATGCCTTCGATAAATTCATTAAGTAAATTAATTTCTTTGGCATGAACTCTTTGACGGCCGTTATTTTGGCCAAATTAATGTGATGAATTTCCAGCACGCACAGGATATATTTACATATATCCTTTATATGTATGTATATATATAGAGACTCACACATGGTATGTGATTAAGTTTGGCTACAAATAGTATACCGCAAGCTTCAGCTCGTCAACGATTTTGCCAGCTTGCGATGGCATTACGACGAGCATTATTGCCTCGAGGGCGTTGACAGCCCTTCAAGCCGCAGGGGGCGTGGCATTTTCCACCCAACAAGACAGCCATGAAAATGGCTTAAATGGAAATTGCTGTACCACTCTCAATAGAACTGGAAGAGAGAGATAGGGAGAGAGAGAGGAGAGGCAGGTAAAATGAAGGACAGAGACAGAGAGACAAAGCGACAGCGGCAAACAGGTGCAGGTGGCCTGGGAATCGGTTTTTGGCATGTAATCCCCTTGTTGGGGTTAAGCGACAATCTCTGCGGGACTCCAATTCCCCCAATTGCACAGGACCCCCTCTCACCCGCCTCCCACCGATTTGGTAAACCCCGAACAACATGCATGTGTAGACGTTAATCGAAAACACCTCAGGATCAGTGAAATGGCTTTTAGAGATATATATATTCATTAAATACTAAAAATTTGGCAGAAACAAAGCCTGAGATTCATTTGTTATATTCATGGAAATACTTGTTGGTGTAGTTCTTATGTTGTTTTAATTCGTAGAAATCTTTTTGGATTATCTTTTATGTTACTTGTTTGAGTACTTCATGAACTTCTTACTTTTCGCTATTGGTGTCCTTTCTTTGGGTAATATTGGAGTCCTTTTTGGAGTGCTTCTTGGTATATTGGTGTATCTCATCAATTACCTACTTCCAATTATCCAACTCTTTGTGGCTTTTTAGCTATTTTAAAGATTTCCCCCATATACATTTTCTTGTTTTAATTTTCAACTAAGAAATTAAGATGCATTCAGCTCAGTGAGGCAGGAAACAAATGGCTTTACATCCTTGTTGTTGTATAATTTGTTGCATTATTTTTTGGTCGATTTCCTGGTGGTTGTTGGATAGTACTTTATGTTAGTGTTGTTGTTTGCCGGTGAGTGTGTGTGTCTGTGTGTGTGTTGCCTGCACCTGCCACTTTCTTGACAGCGACTTTGTTAGGTATCCGAGACAAGAACTCAAAATATTTATGAAGATGCTCGGCAAAGTTGAGCAGCTCGGAACAAGGAGCAGGGAGGCAACATGAAAACTTGTGGAAACAATCTGCCCGTTGAGAGCTACCCCCTAAAATATCTGGTCGGGCATATTGGCTTTACCCCGAAACTCTGTTCTGCGCCTGTTCGCTTGGTCAGCAAATGAATGGTCGTCGTGGTATTTAATATCCTTCGTCGACCAAAAAGAGGTCACCAAGTGGTCGAGTGAATGTGTATGTGTGTGTGGTGTAGTAGATGCGTTTGTGGACCAACTTTTCGACACGAGTATGTGTCTGCACATATATATATAGTATGTATAGTATATGATGCATAGAAGGGCAGGGAAGGGGGGAGTTGGAGTGGGTGTGGCGCCACATGTGGCAGGCAGTGGCAATGGCAATTTGAAATTTATGCACAAGTTGCAGTTCAACTGACAAACAAGCACATAAATCAATTTATCGGCCCGTACGGGGTGTCCACCTAGGCGTGTGCTATATGCTATTTGGTACAGTTAATTTCGAAATATTAGGTATACAAAATAAAAGATTATTTTGTATGAGAAAATGTTTATAAATAATGTTTTATAAATAAAGAAATATATACTCCAATTAAATGTAATATTGGATTTATAAGCCATCATTATTAATATTTTTAACTTGTTGCTTTCTGCTCTACTCTACTTCCTTCTTCCACACCTTCTACACGACTTTCTCCAAGACTTTCGCTTAAACTTGGTCCATTAGCTTCTGCTTTAATACGTTTTTTAATACCTCCTTCAAGGTATCAAGCCAAAATAATTTCTCAACGATTTTTCCAAATATCTTTTCTTAAATCTTTTTTCAACACTTTTTTCAGGACCTTTTCAAACAACCACAGAAAATCGGATATTTTGATTGGAAACTTAATAAAAAATCACACTTTCCAGTGCTATTTTCTTGGCCACCACTATCTGTGTGTTTATGTGCACTTACAACTCCAGGGCACAATTATTGAGATTTGTTTCGGCCATACAACAACTTGGCCAAACTGCTCTTATTCGGTTATTGGCCACTAGGTGGCGGCGCCCACAATGCAAATGGAAATCGATAAAGTTTCCAGCCCCCGAAACAGAGCCACAAAACCATATATACACACATACATATATTTGTACATACATACATACACACTGAGTTATATATTTGGTTAGGTTCGAGAGTTAGCCTGTTTTTTTGGCCCTGACTGGCCAAGCAGCCAACGCCGCCGGCTATTTACAATTTGCTTTTGATTTGTTTCATCAACTTTCATTAAATTTTATTAAATTTTAATTGCCATGTTTACATAGCCTCCTGCTGCCCATTTCCCGCCAACGCTTTCTGTGTGTCTGTGACTTTAGATATATTCTTGTGGGGCCCCTTGAGTGGGTGGTTTTCTTCTAAACTTTTCCCCAGCCCCAATTCAGTTTAAAAATAAATGGCAAAATATTTATTTAGTAACGCAGAACTTGGTAAAATATGTCAATAAATCGCAATGGTACGTGCTTAAATTAAATATTCTGGTCAGTAATAATATTTTAAATACATCTTTCATTTCCATAAACGTTGGTAATTTGATTAAAATTTTTGCATATTGGATAGAATTTTTTTGTAAGGAGAAAAACGGTTGGGTTACAAGAAAAAAAATATAGCAGAAATGGCAGAAATATGTAGCCGGAAAATAAACCAGAATAAAAACGAAAAATATATGCAAAGAGGCAAAAAAAAAGTAGGAAAATATGGTAAAAAAAAAAATAATGTCACAAAAAAATTGCTAAATATTTGTTCAGTAATGCAATAATGGTAAAATATGTCAATATATACAATTCGCATGTCAAACAAAAAGCCATTCAATAGTCAGGTCCGATTTAACATTTAAAGCGCACATAATTTGATTGGAAAAATCAGGCAGAAAAATGTTTATGATATATATAGGAAGTATTGGTATAAACCCCTGAAAATCGTCCTAAGAAGACATTGATTCGCTGTAGCTTGAAATGCGTACCGTGGAAGGACGATGATTAAGGCCATCTCCGTCTCCATTTCCGACTGCAGCTTCCTCTACCCCCCTCGTTCCATCTCTTTGCCGGCAAGCAATTAAATTTTAATTACACTTTTAGCGTTTGGCCCCCGCTAACAAGCTTCGGCTCCTGTAGGACCTAGAGCTGGAGCTGGGGAGCAGGAGCCGGAGCCGTGGGAGTCTCATTTTAATGACAATTTATCGCCTTGGATGTCAGGTGGAGGCACTCTGTGAGGTGCGTTTCGTTGCAAATTAGCTGCTGCACTTTTTCCCCAGTATTTTTCCAGGGCATCGGCCAACGCGTCGTATGCGCAATAAATAAATCTGTTGTAATTAAAGGCGCGCCCTCTGCGACATCGCCTCAACTGTCATCCGCAATTTACGTGCCCTCTCTCTGGGTATCCTCCAGTCCTGTCCCGAATCCTGCTCACTCGCCCGTGCTGTTACCCATCGCCGATTCCGTTTTGTTGTCCTGGCAGCGGCGGCGCACAAAATTCCTAGCTATAAATTACTTTGTTTTCCAGGAATTCGCCCCAAAAAAGAGGCAAACGAAATATATTCCAAGGCAGCTGAAGGGAACCGAAAATGCCCTGGAGAAACAGCCAAGAGATCTGATCTTCGAGGACATGAAAATTCATACAGTTCAAGGATAACAATTTAAGGCAAATATAAAAATGTATTATTATTTTTTGGTGCATAATTTGATTTAATTTTAAGCTTTCTGAATAATGAAAACAACTCTCAAGGAGAGAGTGTATCCAATGGATCGGCGGCTAGCTTAAATATCCGCTTGGGAGATCGGCGGCCGTGCTCGGTCCGAGGGTTTAGCCATTATTTCATTTTTGCTTTGGCGCAAAAGATAACGCAAACAAAAAGCCAAAACAAACTCGCCGGCAAAAGGCCAAAACGCGTCCATAAATTGCGGAATGAAAGCGGTGCCCCCAGGGGAGCGTCGATACAGAACCAAAAGGACCTGGACTCCGCCGAAAAATCGAGAGTGGAGACGAAGGGGCGGGGATATTTATTCATTTCTCATATCGAAGTGCGTTTGGGGATTAGTTTACGGTCAGCTCTCTGGGTTTTTTTTTTCTTTTTGAAAATGAAGAATGAGCAAATATTGCCCAGGTGGGAAAGCCACAAATGATTGCAAAATGGTTTCACGAGAAGAGTTTAAAGAGACGGAGTTTTGGGACAGAGAGAAAGGAAAACACTTTTTAAATAAGGTTAATAAATTGATTGGGTTAACTAATACTGTTTTAAAAATATTCCCAAGGTACTCTTTAAGTGTTTAAAGTAAGATTTAAATTCTGAGTTTTCTAAAGCTTTTTATTTGCCACCAAGAAAAATCTCTAAGTCCCAAACTCAGTTATCGATCATGTGTGAAAAGTTTCCTGTAATATTTCTTTATTTTCTTTGTATTGTTAGCACTCTCTCTCCCCTGCCTTTTACTTTTATTTTCTTCTCCTTTTTTTTTTATAAAGTTCTTGCTCCTTTCAAATCGCTGCTTCTCTGCCACTCTCAGTCTTTGCCTCAAGTTTTTTTTCACACTTTGGCTCCCCTTTGAAAGCAAGTGCAAGGCAATGTCCTTGAGTGGCAGGATGCATGACACACGGCCACGCCCAGTGGAAATGATATCATTTGTACTTCGCATCGGCGAACGATACCGAACGTTGTTTTGTGTTGCATACTCTGCGGCCAACAAAGGCGCTGCAGGAGGCTGCCTTCGGGGGGCGTGGCACATCGGTACACGGTAAATATCAAGGGCCACCATGGCAACCCAATTGTCCGCTTGGCAATAAGCCTTTGAGGCAATGCTCGCCTTTTTTTTATTACAACCTTTTCATGCCATTTTATTGCAATGAAAAAGTACAGAAACTGTCAATATTGACACGAGCTAAAAATAAAAATTTCCATGAATAAAAATATTACAGTTTAGTTTTTCTGTAGTACATTTATTACAGAAACAGAGCTAGAGGAGGCCGTAAGCCTAAACTCACGAATTAAAATTCATCGAAATGTATTTTCCATTTTAAATTAATTTTTCAAAAATAAGTAAAAAGTATAAAACCTTGGAATATGCAGAAAAGTAAATTCCCTTTAAGAGTAAGCCACTCCTGACATATTTTCAAGCTCAGCTCAAAATATACTTGAAATAGATCTGCCCAGTGATTTTCTGTCAGTGCACAACCCATTTTCAGTGGAAGGGCCCGAAGAGGAACACGAATGCTCTTAATGGCCCGCGCAGGCTTCGTCACTTAGTTTGCCATTTGGCTGCCAGCTTAGTTTAATGTTTTCACCCCACGCCCCCAACAAGCCCCCCTCTTGGCCCCGGCTTAACCCCCTAACCCCCCACCGCTCCGCCTGCCGTGCTGTCGCTGTCTTGTCTTGGCCAAGGCTAAAGTGTTTTCTGCTGCTCTTGATTGACATGATATGATGACAGCCCCGAGGGAGGGGGGGGAGGTCGGGTGCTGCCAGGATGTGGCAAGCGGACAAGGAGATGTGGCAGAGTCCTGTCTCTTCACTGGCTTCGATTTGATTTGGCTCTCGCTTTTGGCCGATCAATGCGTTGAGCCAAAGTCAAATTGCTGCTTGACCCGGTCGGGGGATATTGAGAGACTTGTCGGCAAATTATGTTGTTGCTCCTGGTCGACGATGATGACGATGCCAGCCAGCCAGCCAGCCAGCCAGCTAGCCAGTCAGCCAGCCAGCCAGGATGTTGCCAGGATAAGCCAGGGGTGGTGGCCGGTAATTGAAACGTGCTCTGTGGCTCATAAGCCACTCTCAAGCAATGGGTTTAATTATTACTTTCAATACAGCAGTTCTAAGGCTGCTGAATTTAATTTTAAATTGTAAGAAAATATAGAGTTATTATCCAGGAAAACAATTCCCATAAAACGAAAGTTAATTATTAAAACAAAGGAACTTCATATGGTTAGCCTTTGAGTATTACCAGGATGGAAAATGGAGGAAATTTCCTGTGGCTTCGCCTTTCAATTTGCATTTCCGCCACAATTTCTGCATATGTATCTGTGAATCTGTGTATCTGCTGATTGCCCTTGTATCTGCTTGTTGTTTCGATTAAAGGATTTCCGGGCAAGTTGCGCCGCTGCTCCTGCTGGTCGCCAGGCTGCCAGGCTGCCTGCCTGCTCCTCCTGATTAAGCATAATTTATGTTGGCCAAGTGGCGACCATTAGCGCTGCGTCGCCATCGCTGGAGCCGTGTCCTGTCCATGATAAATGCGTCGCATTAGCGTCCAATGCCAGCCAGCGATAAATCGCTCGCCCAAGTCCTTGCTCCTCCGCGTCCCTGTCCCCTGTCCCCTTCCCTATTCCCTCTTGTATTTGCCAATGTTTGGTTAATTTCGCTGCGGGAATTTTAAATCATCTTTAAATTAGGGTCATGCTAACTCAATAAACCAAGTGCGGAGCTTCTGTACCTCCTCTTTCTGCACTAATTGAGTTGCAGATACACACACACAGACACACACTGGCACACACATTTGCCACAATTTGGCAAACAAATCACGTAGCAACCGGCAGGACTCGCTAGCTCATCCCTCTCTGTTCGCGGTTGTATTTCCCTGGCCCAAGGCCATTACACATGGCTCCTCATTTGGTCGCCATTGCATTGCATTCCCTGATTTCGCTGGGGGGACAACAAGTCCACCTCCAGCTTCTCCTCTTTGGTGGTTTCGGTGGCTACAAAATATGTATACGAAGCAGATGTGCGGATGAGTAAGTGGAACCATATTCCACACACCTAATTGATTCAGCGAGAAGCCTCAAAGCCATCAGTCAAAGATATTCCTTACTAGATTAGTTTAGTAAAGAATTTAGTCCAACATTAACATTGATTGTTTTTTTCTAAGAAAGAGCCGAAGCCTCGAGAGTCCTTTAACTTTGTAAAATCTCCATAGTATTTAAGGTTTAATTTATTTTACGATCTTATCAATTTCAAGGTGCAACATAAATCGCAGCATCTTATCGGCCGATACCTTTTATGACAAGCGAACTATACAGTTTTTCTTGGGGCTGCAAAAATTTACATTTATTTAATTTTCTGCGGCCCCGAGAAATGCAAATGCCGTGTTGCAATGCAAAAATTCTCGCTTCCTCTCTCTCTCTTGCTCTTGACTCTCTTTTTTACGCTCGCTTTTCTCGATTTTTCCCCATTTTCTCCACTTTTCTCTCTTTATTTTTGGGTCTGCGTTAATGCATATGCATGAGACTTAAACAGGGCCACGCCTCGAAGTGCGCGGAGTACGAGTCCTGCCGCTGCCAAATTATCGACACTTAAAATGTTGCAAGCGTTGCTTGTTTGCAGGACTCTCCTTTCCTCTACCATCTCCCTCTCAGCTTTTCAGTATTCCCTTTTTTAGGCTTTCCCCCTACCCCCACTTGGATCTTTCTCCTCTTCATCTTCGTCTTCATCGCGCCGGGCCGAGTGTCGTTGTCCTGCCAAAGGATTCCCGGCGACGTTTATGTAATCTTAATGTTTATGCAGCTTATGCTTCATAAATTCGCCACCATTTCTCCGACCCCTTGTCGCCGAAATCACCTCCAATCCGTAATTCCCAAGACTCCCCGCCCCCTCCCAGCCGCCAACCCCCCCACCCTACGAACCAACGGCAGTGCTTTTGGCGCCGCGACGTCGTCTTCCGGTGGCATTTTGCTGGATGGAGCTGGAGCTCTCTCTCCATTTTATACCCTCGGTAGTTCGGTAATTTGGCCAGAATTTTGGAGATTCCATAAAGCCAGGAAACTTATGCCAGACGACAAAATATGAAAGCTTAAAGTTTAACACCTTTAATTACTTTCGTGGAGCAAATGAATAAGCGATAGCTTTGAAATCGAAGAAGATATCAGGGAACTTGTTAGGGTTTCGCTTTGGAAAAGCCTTTTAATTATAAATGTTTCAAAAAAGATTTCTGGTTAGGTTTAAAATAGCATAGCAACTTTTTTTTTTAATATTTTTAAGCAACACATAACAAGTAGCAACCTAAAGTAGCATTGAGACAACATTGCGTATGAGTGATGTGCGAGCTTAGGCCAAAAACCCTGAAAAAACCTTGGTTAAACTTATTAATTTCCTTTATAAATATTAACCATGCTTGTTTAATTAATATAATATATTTTAAATCTAATTTAGGTAAGAAAATATTTGAAAATTTAATTTTAATTCGATTTTAGTTTAAGCTCTTAGGAGTGAAAACCACAATCTGTTGCCTAAAATTTAAAGTTTATTTTTTTAGTCAAGAAAAACGATTTGAAAATTCACTAAAAATAAATTCAAATATATTCTTTATTTAAATGTAATTTGTATTTAATTTTAAAAATATTTTTAAGCCCAAAACTAACATAATTTAGATATTTTTTAAAGGGTAGCTGTAGTTCCTTTTCTTGTTCTTTTGTTAGCCATTCATTTTGTGTGTGTTTTTCTCCGCTTTTCATACTTTTTGTTTCCTTTTTTTGCACATCCGTTGCCATTTGTGCCATTTGTTTATTGCCAGTTTCATTGCTTCATTGCGAAGGTTGGCGGGGCTATATGCTGCGCTTATCTGGGCCCCCGGAAAACCAGCTCCTCCGCTTTAGCCCCAGCTCCTCCGTGTCCGCCTGCCATCTTCCATCTTCATCCGCTGCTCGTTCGCATCGCTCCTGCTTTATTTTGGCTGATGGAAATATTTTTACGACAAGTTTTTCGCGAAGATTTGCAACATTTGCAGAAAACAGGCAGTCAGCCAACGGAAGTGGAAGTGCCACTGCCAGCGGTAGTGAATGTGGATGTGGCACTGCCACTGGAAGTTGTGCGAATCAGCGCAAAAAGTCCTGGCAGACGGAGGAGCAGCAGCATCAGCGGGGCCCAAAATGAAGCGCACATTCTGGCCATAAAACGCTTAACGTTGATGCGTTCGCTTTGATCGACCTCTGACCCGGGACCACTGTCCATGCCCTCCCGCAAAAACAAAAAAAAAATGCGAAGAACGAAACGGACACCGACGCATCCGGAGGATGTTGTCAAGTTTTATGTTTAACATCGCCGCGGCACCGAGCGAGAGATGTACTGAAATGGAATGGAATTCTCGTTCATGAATTTTGCATGCGCCAGCAGAATGCAAAATTATAATTAGGCAGCGAAACAAGAGAAAGCGAGATAGATACTACGTACGGCAATGGTTTTTCGCATTTCCCCCTTTTTTTTACCCACATTTTCCTCTGCCCCGCCCACGCCCCCAGCATTTACCACATTCCCTGGATTTTGGCTGTCAGGCGTTTCCAGAGTCCATGCACGTTCCGGCATAAAGTACATTTTATTAGCTTGCCTTTTGCATTGGCGTTACGGCGGCTCAGTGGTTCAGTGGCTCAGTGGTTCACGGGTTCAGTGGGTCTTATGCATGTAATTAGTATGACCAGGTTTCAGCATTTAAGAGAATCGAGATCAGTGTTAAATGGCCTTTTGAACCAAACAACGAATTTCTCTTAAATAGTTTGGTTTTATAAATATTAAAAAATAATACAAAAAATTAAATGAAAAAAAATGTAAGTAATACAGATGAATTTTTATATTTAAAAAACCATTAGAAGAGATCAAGGGATTAGCATATTATTATGACAACCTGTGCCTCCCTCTTTAAAAATAAAATTTCGTTTGCTAACACTTAGCCTGATTGCTGATCCCTTCTTTCCTTTTTATATCATTTGATTCGCAATTCGTTTTTGTTTTTCTGCGTTTTTTTTCTTCCTGTTGACAACGCTGCGTATGCGTAATAATTTTTTAGTTGCGCCACACCCGCCAACACGATGCAAATAAATATTCAATTGCAAATGGGGGCGAGCCACACACCCCTTTCCTGTCCAGGATGGAGTCGGGGAGAGCTACACACGAAGCGGACGCGCTCAAATTGCAAATTGCGCTCGTTTACAAGCGAAATAAATGCGCGCGCGCCTCTGCCATTTGGCAAAAGTCAGCCACAACACAAACACACACACACACTAAGGTCTAAAGCCAGATCCTGACCCACCGCATTCACCAGGCCGCCATTCCTTGCTACCATTTCCCTCGTCCTTCCGCTGCCATTAGAAAAATGAAGCGTCGTGCCGCAAAAGACAACTTGGTCGGTCGACTCGGTTGGCATTTTTGTGTTGCGTGCTTTTCGGGCGCGTAATTAGATAAGCAGCCGGTCGTCTAGCCCCTGGTCCCCCCCCCTGTTTTCCACTTTTCCTGCATTTTCCATACAACAAAATAAAGGAAAAATAAGACAGAGAGAGAGAGAGAGAGAGGAAAACCCCAACTCCACGGCAGGAACGTTGTCACAACAAGCCGCTGACAGATGGAGCGTCATAAAAGCGGCAGCAAGCTCAACTCCAACAACAATGCGCCGCAAAATGTCTGAGGTTAGGCGGTAGTGGGAGGAGAGGGGAGCGGAGGGGGAAAGGTGGAGAAGGAAAAACGGAAAACGAAGGAGCATCAGAGGCAACCCAAGGGGGGAGACCAAGCTGGCGGGGATTTGTCACGTGGCCGGCAAACGCACCTGGGGACAAAGAGGCGGACAAGGACACAACATGCAATTATACGCAATCAACATAAATCATTCAAATTGCCGCACACACACACACACTTACACACACTCACGCACACACAGAGGCTAAGGCTAACAAGAAAGAATGCCTTAGGACTGAAGGCACCGACCAAGGGCATACCCAGTAGATAGCCTAAGTTTTTTAAGGAAGTTTCTTTTTATATATTCATAGAATATTAAATAATGTTAATAAATTATGAAATATTAAAGAATATATTTTGGAGAATATTTATGTATTAAATTTAATTTATAGCTTAATAATTAAAGAATTATTATTCATGCAAAATATTTTAATATATGTTTATTTGAAAATAAATAATCCTTAAAAAAACAAAAGCTTGTAACTTAAATATTTCCAAAGTGTATGTCATAATTTATTCTATTTATTTATTTAATTATAGCAAAAAAAAAAAACAAAACAAAAATATTTTTGCTTATATTTTCCTTTATTTTCTTAAACTAAACTCCCCTACAGGATACACCCTTGTACTGGCCCGGGGAACACTTCAGAGGGGGCGGCACTGGGGCGTGGCATCTGAACGTTGACGTTGGCTCTTGGCTAATTTGCAATTGAAATGCCCAAATTCTGTGGGCTGGCCGCATTACGCATACGCCGTGTTGGCTGCGTGGCAAAGGCTCCTTAAACTTCCGCCGCTGTCCATTCATCTTCATCGCCCCAGCTACCACCATTCCCTCCTCCCCTCCCCCCAGTCGTAAAAACTTGGCTGACAAATGCCACAGGGGCACGTGAGTCGCCACAGGCCGAAAAGAGTTTTTGGAAATTTAAATAAAAAGGACAAATCACAAAAATGAGTAATTGGGAAAAAAAATTAAAATTCATAAAAAATACTTTCATTTATTAAAATAATTTATAGCTAAAAGTTCACCTTAGAGATAATTATTTAAAAAGAAAATTTTCTAGCCAAGATTAAAAAGAGAACTGTAAGCCTTTATTTTCATTGATTTCTAAGAATATTCTGGCCTTGTAAAAAGTATTATAAAATATAATTTAAGATTTTTTGTTACCAGAAAATTTCCCCCCAAAAAATGTGCACTAGTAAAAGCTTTTTTTAAGATTTAATACTATTTTTTTTATGAAGTATTGACAGCTTTCGATACATCGTCTGGATAAGCGCATTGCGTTTTACGAATAATCCTCGGGGAGATGGTCCAAAAAGATATATGGAAAGTCCTCCACAGACCAGAAAGTTCAACCAGTTTTCTCAGTTCCATTTACCATCGAAGCCAACATCAATATTTTTCGGCTTTCTTTCTATTTGGGTTTTTTTTTTTTTTTTTGGGTCATGAATGATGAATTTCTTGATTATGTATTGTTTATGTGTCCTTGGGTATCATCATAAGTCCAAACTTTAAATTTTGATAAATACGTACATATTTTTGTTGTTTGCTTTTTGTTTTTTTTTTTTTGGTTGAAAATCGTTCGAACATTTGCGGATTTTCAAATGGTTTTCCCAATGGATATTTCGGAGGGACTTCTCTGGCACTTTACCTTTTTTTTGTTTTTGTTTTGCTTTTGCCAAATGCCAAAAGACCGCAGCTGCGTTATACATCACTCTGTATCCAAGGTCATAACAAGACACAGATTACTGGTGGGGGGGGGACGACGACAACTAATCGAAGAGCAGCTCCATGGGCACATCGTAGACCTCGGAGATCTGGAGGGTCGTGTAGGCTACAACGCCGCTGGGACAGAAGGCCATCGCCTCGTCCAGCGTGATCCATTTGGAGGAATCTTCGCCGGCATAGATCACATGAAGATAGATGATACCGTTGGAAATTGCATGGGTTATGATGCCCATTATGTTGGTGCCGCTGCCCCCATTTCCGTTTCCGCTTTCGTTTCCATTTCCGTTTCCGCTGCCATTACCAACTCCTGAGTTTTCAGCGCCGTTGGCATTTCCGTTTAAGTTTACGGTTCCCGTTCCAGTTCCGCCTGCGTTGCCACTACCGCTGCCACCTCCTCCTCCGCTTCCGTTTCCGCTTCCGGTTCCGCCAATAACGTTGGCACTTGGGGTAACGGCAACTCCACCATTAACGCCAGGATTAACGCCAACGCTGATGCCTACACCATCGCCACTTCCATTGCCACTCGCATTGTAATCGCTGGCAGTGGCCGGATTTAGATTGATGACCATTCTGGCAGGATATATGTAGGTTTGTAAACCTAAGTATGAGCTTGTTTTAACTCAATTTAATCAAGGATATTATTATCTCTCGATCTCTCTCACCTGACTAGAAAAATATTAAAAAGGAAAACGTGGAAGAGATATTCCAGATTCGGATTTTGAGGCTGCTACTGCTGGCTGTCTGATTTTTAACTTCCTGTTTCCGGTTTCTGGCACTTGGCAAGAGATCCGATCCTTTCCGGATTCTTCTCTCTTTCTCTTTCTATGTCTTACTGTCGTTAAGTCCCCCCGAATATCCTTGAACTTAAACCTGCGAATTTTTTTGTGTCCTTTGTTTTTTTTTGGTTCGATTACGTCCTGTGGCTACGGGTCACTTTCACGGATCTGATCTAGCGCGCCTCACACACCTCTCGGGTCCTCCGAAGATGCGATGATGCGGCAGCGAACTCTTTTATTCAACGGACTAAATACTGGACTTGATTTTTTCCCGTTCGATTCGTTTTCTTTTATTTTTCGAGTTTTTTGTTTTTTTTATAATTTTTTGTAAATTAAACGCTGGGAATGTGTATGCCTGTGTGTGTCGAATTGTGTTACCTGATAATTCCATAAAATTCTAATGACAAAGGTATCGGGGCCAAGCTGATCCAGGCAGCAAGGCCATCTGCGCCTTCATTATAATAATAAATAATTCAAATTGTAATTATACTTATAAAAGGCTTTGTTAGGATCTTCAAAAAATGTGTATTATGAAAGGGGCTAATACAGAGGTTGAGGGAGAGGTTAACACACTCTTTGATCATGCATTTCCTGCCTTTTAACTTTTATTTTTGTTTTGGCATTAGCATTCGCTTATTTCAGGTCGCCTGGCAACACTGGTTAACACACTCTGAGCTTTCCCATTCATGTATGTGCGTACGTTCTAGATTCACATTTTCCATTATCCTTTTCCCCGTTTCCCCAGATTATTGCTCCAGCAACAAATGAAGCAGCGTGCAAATGAAACTCGCACACACGGCAAAGTTGTTGACATGGCAGCATCCTTTGCCATCCCAACCTGCCACCTGCAATGCCTCACCGAAGCTTAGCTGCTTTATTTATAGCGGAAAATGCAGTAGCGGAAAAGCAGGGGCGGATAAAAGCTTAAGTCGCGCCAACAGCAGCCCCCGCCCCCAAAGCAATTAAATCGCATTCGCTGTGTGGCGAGCAAATAGGAATACGAGTCCCGAATCCGACTCCCCCGAACAGAGACAAACAAGCAAACGGAAATTAATTGCGGGATGTGTGAAAAGTGAAAGGCAAAAGCTGCTCGGTAAATGATTGTCAAGGCAGCGACAGCGATGGCGATGCTGACTTTTCCCCCAAACCCATCAGCGTTCCATCTTTGCTCGCGCTTAACCCCTGATTGATAGCTGGTCAAGCATTGGAGCGTTGACTCTTGCCCTCTGCTGGAAGAGATGGCCAAGAATAATCTACAGAGAGGATGCCCCAGATAACAGCCTTTGAGAGGAGCGGGTAAGGAGAGTAAGCGGTATGACCAGTAGGTAGCGGAAGACCAAAACAAGGACAACGAGTAAAGGTCTAAGAAGAACACCGAGTCAGGCTGGGCCAGGACCAGCAATTATTCCTTAAAGATGGCTACGAATAATACAAATAATTTTCATATTTCAAAATATAAATCATTAAAATTTTCTTTAAAAATATACAAAATAGAATAATATATATCACTTTTGAAAAACCGAATATTTTTCCCCGCAGTGTACATTCTGGGCATTCTGCAAACTCACTGAAACTTATGTTAAACACAAAAATGTTCCAATTTCATGTCATGATGATGGGTGGCTCACCGAAAAATCCATTGAGCCATCGGCCACAGCTTAATTAAGACATCGTTACGTGCACTTTTTTTTGCGGACAATGTGGCTATGGCCACCATGCCACCCCCAGCCGTGAACTGTAACCCGTATCCGCATCCGCATCCACATCCGGCTCATAATAAGGCGCCTCATTGGAGCGTCAAGTGAGTTAAATCTTCATGAAACATTTGACAGTTTCCCAGGAGAGATGAAAGCAGGCGGAGAGAGTGGGGGTGGATGTGGGCATGCATCCGCATTGCCTCGGTTACATCCTCTCACACACACACCGTAAACCGCACACTCAGCCCAGCCTAGGCACACCACCTGCTGCAGTCACACTCACTTCATAACGCTGTCAAGGCTGAGCGATGCTGAAATATTGAAGCTGAAGACCCTTAAATATTCACGAGTTCACGTGGCCTGAAAACCGTCGAAACGCAGTCAGCCATCATGACAATTTGGTGGAAAATCAGCCGATAAAATATCCATTTCTGAATCCTTTTCCCAGAGTCCTTGCTGAAGCCTAGATTTTATGCAGAGTCTAGTGCTGTCAGGGGGCAAGTTCAACGACTGACACAAATATGTACGTACATACATGCCGGAGAGTTGAAATCTAAAAACAATCCGGGGGACCAACATAAACAATTTATGGACAACAAGCCAACCAACCAGGACTCTTTTTCCTTTCATTTTTTTTTTGTTTGAATTGCAAAGGAACAGGACGAGCAGGACGAAAAAGGACAGCGAAAGTAGCTTTGACTTTGGCTTGCAGCTAGCTAACTTTTAGCTTGGCTTGTTAGTTAAGCGTAAACAAGGGGCGGCAAAGGGGGCTAGAAAGCGGCTAAAAAATGGGAGGAAGGCTAAAGAAAAAAGGATGAGGAACGGGGCGGAAAATTGGGGTATATAAAAATGGTAGTAAAAAAATAGAGGGCAAAAGCGTTGCTTAGCTTAGGTCATTTGAATGCATGTTTGGATGGACAGACCTCAGCTCAGCATCGATGATAAGCGGAGGAGTCAACACAACTGGTGGGCTTGGAGCTTCAGGAAAGTGGGCGGTAAAATGGCGAAAATGGCTAAAAGGGGGCGTGACGCCAGGTGGGCGGGAAAGGCGGTCAGCATTTGGCGGCATTGTGTTTGTATTTGCGGTGGTAGAGAGGCGCAGAGTCAACGCCAATGGTAAATATTTAGCTCTCGGCTGCACTTGAGATTAACTCGCACACAGAGATGCAGCAGAGCTCTGTCCAGGGAGGAATGAGAGCTGCACTCAAAAAAAAAAACGAGATATATGGATTTATAAGAAAGAAAATGTTAGAGTGGAAAAAGGCTTTTCTTTATTAAAAGGCATTACTTCCTAGTATCCTTAATATTATGATTTTTTGCCAGTGTACTGGCCTGTGTTCAGGGCAGAGAGTACCCGTTCGGTTAGGGTCTGCAAAAAAGGGACAAAAGCAAAGTGAAGCAAAATACGAACACACTCAAAAGTGAAAATGGAAAAAGTTTCAATGGTTTTATCATGTTTACTTTTATTTGTGTCACTGAGTGGTTGTATAAGCCCCGGCCAGGGGTCAGGGGTCAGTCCATGGGGCTAAGCAAACACAGACAGACAGAGTGGAGCACCAGGAGGAGCTGCATAAGCAGAAGCAGAAGCAGGACATGGACACGGACATGGGACCTGCGAGGGAGTCTCACATAAGAAGCGTATGTTCAACACACTCGAGGGAGATCACTGGCTGCCGTGAAGTGCCCGACAAGTGACAGCACTGGATTTCGATAAGGACACAAACACACACACACAATGCCAGTGTCCTTGCTGTACATTGGGGGGAGTGTCCTACTCGCCCCAACTGAGCCCTGCTAAGCCCCAACGCCTTGGCTTAGCTCCACGACGGCCATCGAACTGCAAGGACCCCGTTTACCAAGGACCAAGGACCCTTGGCCGCTCACCTAATCAGCTGCTAAGCTCAGTCCTGGAGCTAGGACAATCCCCGAGAACCCATAAAGCCTTCTGATGCCCAGAAGCCGGACGCTTTTCTGCTTTTCCCAGCCACGATCTTGGCTGGAATAGACCCTCTGCTCCAAGAATTGTTTAAATCATTTTTAGAAGTATAAAAAAAAGCTTCAAAATAACATAAATAATTTTGAAAATATTTTAAATTTGCAGAAAATACAAGAACTTGAGGAAATTACATTAAACTCGGTCAAGTTCCTTGCGAAAATATTGTAAATAATTAATTTTTATTTGTCCGAGTTTTCCTTAAATACGTCTTTGGGGCAATTTCCTGCAGCATTAAGCATTCATGTCGCAACTAAATTAAGCGTTAATCGGCTTCTGGCCATAATTCAGGCAAAGGCCCCTCCCCTGCTCCTTGCAAAAATGTTTCGCCACTAATTAATGAAAATCCTTGTATAAGGCTAAAACCCTCTCGGTAAAAAGGACCTCCCCTGCATGTTTATATATTGCGCAAGTTGACTTTGGTTCAATTTTTGTGCATTGATTGGCTCTTGAGAGCCCTGCCTGGGTGCTTTTCCATTGTTTCGTCCTGCCAGGAGCCGGGTTAGAGGTCATCAGGTGTGCGATCGGAGATAAGGTGTCAGCCTCCAGGCAGTTGTTGTTATTGTTTTTATTTTCTGTACACCGTTGCCTTTGTTTACGCTTTTAGCCAGTAATTATTTTGGCATAACCGAAGGGGGCGCTGATTTTAAGCCCTCCTTCACCACAGCAAGTGTGTCTCTATAAAGGTCAGGGGCTCGTCCAGGATATCAGCTTAAAGTGGGAAAGAAACATATATTTTAAAATCTTTAAAAGCTTATGGACCGACTTTCAATTCGATCTTTTGGATTCAGTTCCTTGCTAAGGATAGCTCCCTTTTTTCCCGGCTAACGCTTGGTTATCGATCAGTTTAACTGATGGCTTCAAATGTGGTAAAGTGGAATGGTTCCTCGGGCATAATGGCCACCCCGATGAGGCGGCATTACTTTGGCCCGCTGTTATTCCACTTTTAACTGCCACAGTCTTGTCCTCGCTCTCGTTCTCGTCCTCATCCTTTTGTCTTTTGTTTGTCCGAGTCTCTCTCTTTGGAATTTTGTAAGCGGATTTTTATTTTTGTGCCATTTGAACTTTTAATGTGCGTGCTGTGCCCGCTCTGTTCAGTTCTCTAAGCGGCTTGCCCGCACTGCGAGTGGCAGCAGCAGTCAGTCCAGTCCCGTCCCGTCCAGTCCAGTGGCATTGCAGTCCAATTTATACTTTCCCTCGCTGTTTGCCACAGCATTTTCCTATTGCTTTTCCCTTGCCCTCCCACCACCACCACTACTTTTCCCATTGCATTAAAGTTTAAATGCCAGGCGCTAGCGAAGCGTTTCAATCAACGGGTCAGCAAAGGGGGATCCTCGCGTGCCACTTAGCAACAGAAATATATATGCTATATATATGTATATATATGAACACATCTGCAGGAAACGGAAACGGATACGAAATAGATTCCCTTTGGGTCTCGTTTTACAAAAAAGGAATTTCTATTGGCAACAAGGAATCCTTGTAATTGCTATCGCATCTCTGACCGAAACAAGTTACTTTTTCGGTGTAAAGGATGCACTTAAATCCTGCCAAAAGCAACTCAATTTTTGTTGAGGAAATGCATTTGCTTTGGTAAATACACTTTCCAAGCGTTATTTTAAATTAAAATTCAAATTTATTTTAAATTGAATGTAAACAAAGTTAATTAACCAAGTTCATTAGAATGCCAGGCTAGCTTTTGTGCATTTATTAATTAAATTTAAACAATTTCAGCAAATTATGGACACCATTTAAAAGTGCATATGTGTGTGTGTGGCTTTTGAAAATAATAATCAAATATAAACAAGGAGAGAAACATATATGGTATTTATGTTGGAAATACATAAGAGCTCCATTAATTATTTAGTGGCATTTATGTTTATATATTTTTTGTTCGCTTCGTAGAACTGGTTTTTGGGTGGAAATGTATAACTTTTAGCTGACTAACAAATACTGCGGTTAATAATTATAAATAAAAGTATTTGTGAGGCGAAATGTTTGCTTTGAAAGAGAAAAGTGTTTAAAGAATTTTATATATTTGTTTAAGGAATATTAAAGATTTAAAAATATGTTTGTGCTTAAAAATGTATTAAAAAAAATAGTGAATTATTATTATTATATTATGAATTAGGTTTGAAAAATTATGTTTCAAAATATTTTCTTGATATTTCGTATATATTTTATTACAAAAAAAAAATCTTATTTATAACTTTTTTTAGCATACAATTTTTGCTTTATTCTTAAGCTCTTGCTCTCCCTCCCAGTGACTTTTATTATCCTTTTCATATCCTCCTGCTTACCGCACAAGGTTTTAATTGCCAAGCTGGATACTCTTCTACTCTCTCTCTCTCTCTCTTTTAGCCTTTATTTCTCTTTTGTTCTTGTTGTTGTTTATTCCGCCATTTTGCAAATTGAAATGCGCACAAAATTTAAATTGCCGTTGCATGCTTTTAGGCAAGAACAGGACGAGTAAAAGGCAACGTTAACGTCATCGTTAGCGGCATTTTCCAGGCGCTTGAGCACGCCAACACACACACACACAAATGCCCACCGGAAGTGAGGAAGAGAATGAGAGAGAGAGAGAGAGCAGCCTCATTTGCAGCTAGGCAAATATTGCGTATACGTCATGTTGGCGGCTTGCACAATTTATGTTGCATACTTGTCGAGGCAAACGATTCCCAATGTGTGTGGGGTAGGGGGAGACTCCCCTGCAGCCCCTCTCTTGCCCCACAAGTGCCAGCCAATTTGACTTTGGCTAATTTGTATGAAAGTTAACTTGTAAATAACTGTGGAAAAGCCGTCTAGACGCACGCTTAATGCTTTTCAATTGCAACATTTTCAAAATAGCAAAACAAAAATTATAAAGCTTTTGCCCAAAAGAAAGTTTCCATAAAAAAAAAGAAATAATAAATATATAAAAAAAAGCTAAGCAAAGCAACATACATCCTGCAGAGGCAAAGGCAAGCTCTTGGGTCCTTGGCTCAGGCCTCATTAAATTAGCATTGATAATTATTTTAAATTACTTCATTTAGTTGTGAAAAATGTCCGCTCGCCGTTGCCTCTGTTCCCCAAAGCGATTTGTTGCTGTCGTCCCTCTCAGTGTTTTTGCTCCACAGCAGTTTCTGTTTCTGTTTCTGTGTGTTTCTGCCTTCCTCCGTCCTGTTTTAGTTTTTTTTTTGTTCTCCGGAACATACAAATTAAAATGGAAATAACCGGCTAACAAAGCATTTAACTAAGATTTTTGTAAACACTATTCTCAGGTTTATTTTGTGGACTGTTAACTGTTTTTTATTAGGAAAAATAGAAATATAAAATTTTACAATATAAAAACTATTTTTTCGAGGCTCTTTGTAAGTTGTGGTGCTAAGTTTTAAATATATTTCCTTTATATAATTATAAATAATTTAAATAAAACTTTTGAGACAAAAAATATTAAATTAAGTTCATCAATAAATAGAGCCAGGAAATATTTAAAATATAAAAAAATAATTATAAAGTAAGCTTGAAAAATAATATAAATTGTATTGAATTCATTAAAAAGTAATTTATGGCAAGTAATAATTTGTGAACCCCGAAAAAGAACATCCCCAAGTCGAGGTTTCGTACAATTTGGGTTAAAAATCCATTCGTTGCCTTGTTGTTGTTGTTGTTGTTTCTTTATAATCCGCTCATGTAACTGAAATTAATTTGATTGCTGATGTTGTCTCAGCTGCTTCATTAATCAAAAGAGTCTGTCTCGCTCCGGCACTTCTGTCGCCTCATGAATAATTAAATGTGGAACATAGTTATCCCTGTTTTTCGGTGCCAGGATGCCAGGATATTTCTGGGACTCTACAACTGGGACTAGGACTAGGACCAGGAGTGGGTGTGGCTGTGGCTGTGACTGTGAGAGCAGAGGCAGAGGTTGCCCCGAAAACTTATCCATCAAATGACATTTGCGTTGATGCGGGTTTACGGCAGTTGCCTCCATTAACCGCCGTTCGTTGGGTCCTTTTTTAGACCCACCTCCTCACCTCTCACCTCTCACCCAGCATCCTGGTCCCTTTCATTTGTTTGTCTTTCGCCTTTCGTTGTGTGCATCCACTTGTTACGGTTCAGTTTTTGACATTCGTCAAAAATTGTGTCACAATTTCCAGAGGCAGCATCAGCATCAGTTGGAGTGCAGTATTTTCCCAGAATTTTCCCCCCGGTTGCCGGCGGCGCCACAAGTTTCACCTGGACCTCGGAAATGTGGGAAAACTGGACACTGGCCCCCCACACAAAACGCACAATGGCGGTTTAGCAATTTTGAGTTAGAGCAGTAGCAACTTTTTCTCGACTTTTCCGAGAGCTAACCGCTCATGGGAAAAGCTGAGTTCTTAAATATGTGATATTTATCATTTAGTTTTATATATTTAATACATAAATGTACCTTTAAATATTAAATATTGTGTAATATAATTTATAAAAAATACAAAAGGTGTTTTAATTAAAATATAACTTTATTTTTTTAATTATTTCATATTTGTTTACCCTTTTATTTTTAATCATTATTTAATTTAATAAATCAATTCCTGGATCTTAACTAATTTTCTTGGGTTTATAAATATCCCAATGGAACTCTGCTCACAATTTGATTCGATATTGATTCAATTTGAATGCTAAAATTGAATCAAGTCAATTTGAATCAGTATCCTGTAACAGGGAATAATCGTGAGAGGGCATTCAATGTGTTTATATATTCGCTTGATTCCTTCTTCACGCCTTCTGCCAACCAACAACAAAAAGTCCACCACATTGTTCCTCAAATTCAGAATGCTTTGTTCCGCATTTTGTTTATTTTTTTTGCAAGGTTTTTCCTGCTTTTCTCTTTTTCCTCCTTGTTTTCTTTTTTTTCTCCTTTTTTGTATATTTTTTTCTACGTTTTTTCTCTTTATTTTTTGTTTGTTTGGAGTGTGTATGTTATCACCGCTGTCACCGTTTTTTGTTTGTCTTCCTTTTTGGCCTTCTTGTTGCCTGGTTTTTTTTTGCCAGCTTTTTGCGTGTGTTGTTTGTTTGGCTAAACCATTTTTTGGGGGGGCGGCTAAAAATGGGATAAAACCTGCATAATATTTTTCAGAGGGACACCCCTGCGGATTTTCCGTGTTTTTTGTGCCTATTTTTCACCCCTTCACTTTCACTTGTCTTTCCTTTTTTTCGGTTTGGTTTTTTGGTTTTTGGCATTGTAATTTCTGACTGGGAAATGAGTTTGGTGCGGTCAGCCAGATGAAAACATGGAAAAGGAATTCGTTTTATGAATTTGTTAACTACAAAATGAAAATCAAGTGTCCGAACAAAACAATTCCATCTCATTTGGCCCCCGGATTATACAAATATACAAAATATATATATATATATATATTAGCTTGAAGTGTGAAAATCGTGGCCAGTTTGTCCCTTTTTTGGGGAAATGCCAAATGTAGCGTAAGCCAGTTGCTCTCCTGCAAGCGCACATTTGGGTTTGGGAAGCCTTCCCTTCATGAATTTCATGAGCTTGTCCCAATGTCCACATCTGTGTGCTGTGTGTCCTGATTATGCGACTATCCCGGGGCTAACTGTTACTATCCCCCAGTATATATACTATATACGCAATCTGTATAATTGATGCAGCCAAAAGTTCAAAGGAGGAGAAGAAGAAGGTGCAAGAAATCCCTAGGAAAAACCACACCGAATCGTGTGGGGCGAGAGAATAAGCCATTTGGGAAGTGGCTCAAATGATACGGAAGGACGACAGCTGGAGGGTCATCCCAAATGCCTTGCTAACCAGCATTAATTTATATATATAAGAAGTGTCTTCTTTTTTCTTACCTTTTTCCCCAATTGATTTTAGGATGAAAAAATAACAAAAAATAAAATTATTTTCAGCAGTTTAAATATGTTTAGGTTTTTAAAAAAAAATTTCTTGGAGAAAAAATAATTAAGAAGTTATTCAGATTTTTTGGTTTTATAAATCCAATCTTACTCATAATAATCTATCTTAATTGATATATCCAGATATTAAATATCGAAAAATATTGATTAAAATTCCTTTCATATCTTTCATCCTTTGCTAGGACTTAAATATCGATTGAATCGATCTGCCACCTCTGTCTAGGACTTTGCCTCGAAGTCTAGTCCTGGAATTCGGGTAGTGAAATGTTTGTATGTGTGGAATTGGAAATGGATTGGAAGCTGCCCCCGGACTTGGGTTGCTCCCAAGCAGGCGACACATTTCATTAAATTTCTTCTTTTTTTTTATCAAAGCCAAAAGTCATCGCCAAAGCCACCCTCAGACGTTATTATTATCCCTCCCCGGTATCCCTGGCAGATTATGAATTGGCGATTATGTTAATGAATCAGCCGCCGAGCCCCTGCATCATTGTTATGTGCATAAATAATATGTTGTATGTGACACGACGATGCTCTCCTTCGATTTTCCCTGGGCTCTCCCGCCCCCTTTAATGATTTTATTAAGAGAAGTGAGCAACTGCTCGCAGCAGCCGTTCTTTTTCCTTGGCTTGTTTTTAATTAAATATTTCCCGTCAGCTTCTGTTTTATTTTCGCGAAAAACTCGCAGATCCTCAAAGGAAAGTAAGCGAAGGAAACAACAAAACCAAAGCCAAAACCAAAGCTCTAAGTATGAAAATAAATAAGTTCGTCTACAGTTTTTCCTGCTGGTCAAGAGATAGCCCCCCAATATACATATATATAATATATATATATATATCCGGGCAGAGAAAGCGAGTGGCTGAAGGGTGAATGGCAGTTGGTGGATAGAGCCAAATTGTGGTCGCAGCTCTTTGAACCAAGCTCCGCTTTCATAACGAACAAGGGGCAAAATGAAAATATGCCACGAAAAGTATGCACAAGTTTTTTCCAATCCCTTGGTCGACCATCAAATCCACTTCCCCGCCAACCTCCCCTCTGCTTTCTCAACAAAAAAAGAAAGAAAAGAAGAAAAATCCCTGCCAGAAAATAAAAAGTGCATCAAAATAAATCGAGTCCAAGTTTTTCGGGGGAAAAAAATAGAAGAGACCGAGGATGGAGGCAGTGTGGAAACTGTGGGAAAAACGGAATGGGTGGATTTTCCCCAGTCTGTTTTGTATGTGTGTGTGTGTGTGTGTGTTCGGCCGACTTGAGTTGCAAACAAATTGCTTGAAAGTATGCAACAAAAATTTCAATTGTGTGAGAGCTCAGCAGCAAATGAAATTGCCTGAGGCGATGGCCATGAGTGGGGGTGTGCTGTGTGTGTGTGTACTTAGCTTCTTCATGCGTATCTGCGGCAGTGTGCGAGTTCGTTCGCCATTTACCTGCTGGCGCAGTTCATGCGGTTTTTTAGCCCAGCAAACTCACTGAGAAAAATAACAGCGACGTTAGTTTCATACACAATTTTTTCCCTTCAAATCCTGACTAAAATGAAATCGCAAAAGAACGAACTTATAGACAGATAAGCTCACCAATTTTATTCACTGAATGATTCATTAATTAATTAATTCATTTAAATTAAAATGCATTCAAGAATTCACCATTAAATGAACTTATCAAACGATAAACACAATGAACTAAATTTACCAGCGAATGAAACGGGAATCCGGCAGGAAATTCCATACAAGCCCCCCAGGAATCTTCATATAAAAGGCGGCTGCAGCCAGGAATTTGGATATCCTAGGAAGTTATCCCAAAATCCGTCCAGAATCCTGACAGAAATTTGATTTGTTGTAAAATTAACAATTTCAAAACATGATTCTTAATTAAATATTTAAATAGTTCACATTTTTTATCAAATTATTGCCATTTATTCCCTTTAAAAAATTTAACGCG